>CP049707.1:10025874-10108558 GCA_004148225.2 Heterodera glycines | reverse complement strand
GTGCCGGGGACAAGTCCTGGCTGCTCGGCTCCAATTTGGGACGAAATGCCCTCTTCCCCCCGGTTCGGACCATATATACAAACTCTTTAATAAAACATTTCAATTTATTTTGATTTATTTTGCTTTTACCTTCAACATTTCCCTTCGCTTCGTCCTGCTCCCAAATTGGCTTCATATTCACAATCAAAAATGGAGAAAGCAAAAGAAAACAATCATTTAAAAGAACGTTTTACTTCGGAAGAAACAATGGAAAAGCTGTAAACATCGCCAAATTTGTTGCCAACGATGTCATTATCGCGCAGCAATTCTGGCGCTGTCCAAACCAAATCTGCGAACGAATATCACAAATGGCCCCAATTATGCTAATGATGTTGTTCTCGAGGATGAATTCCCCAGTGTTCAATATCGAAGTTCACAAATATTTTACAGCTTATTGATAGGACCTTTTGCCTCCCGTTTTTCGTGTGCACGAAAGAAGCGGAGACCAAACTCGGACAGTTTTATTTGCCAACGGTCGTCGATCAAACAGTTGGTGGAACGCAAATTGCCATGCCATCCTAGAGAGAGAGTTGATTCGAGTTTTATCACCAGCAAAATGATCAATTTTATTTCCGACCAATTGAGGACGCGTGAAGGAAGCGCAATCCTTCGGCAACGTCGCGGACCAACGAATAAATGAAGAAGCCATCCATGGTCAGAGAGGAAGAGCCCGAGATCACGTCCTGCAAAATGAAAAGGAATTGTGAGGAATTTCCAAATTGGAAAAGAAGTCATTAGCATTAGAAACATTTTGCCAATATGTCAAGAAAAAGTGCCAAAAAAGGACCGAAAGGGGGCCACGCGAGCAGTAGCGCCACAGGGAGAGAAGCGCGGCGCCATCGATGGAAAGGCCGATGAATCGGTTCACATTGTCACCATCCAAAAGGCGCATCTGAGACCAACACGCGAAATTTCAATTATATTTGTGCACGCACAGTTCTCAGCTCGGCCATGTCCTGTGGACTGAGTCGAATGCCAACTTAAAAAGTGAACAATTAAATTTTCAAAAATGATCCGCTTTCGGCACAAAATGGTCACCCGAATGCTGAATGCCGATCACCCGCTCGCCGTTCATAATGTACACGATGCCATTGAAGTTGTGTTTGATGGAAACGTGGGAATGGGAGGAGTCGCGCGTGAACTGAGAAGAAGTGCTCGACTGGAGAGAGCGCACACTTTCCATCATTTTCTTCTTAATTTCCCTCCATCATATCAAATTGGTCCTTTTTTGCCATGCTTTGGTGCCCGCCGGCGTCAGAGTACTGTAGGCGATTTGCCAGAGGCGATTTTGCCGTTCCATCTCGCGCGCCTTGGATTGGAACAGCCAGTAAATGCCGAAGGCGAACGAGCCCAAAATGAGCAGCAACAGACAGCCGGCAGCTATCACATACCCACGGTACTCCGTGAAGAAGTCCATGTGACAGCCGTTGCCGTCAAATCCGCACAACGGCACGGCCAATGGCTTAACGCCGTTTCGGCTCGACCAAATCAGCTTCTCGGCCGTGGCATTAATCCATGAAGAATTCTTTACGGTAATTGGTCAGTAAAATATTTTCTAAGCATCCGTTTGTACCACTCCGGCATCGTTCATTTGGAGCCACACATACGAAGTCAAGTCACCGTTCAAGCTCGAATACATGGAGACAAGGTAAATGAAATTACGAAGTCCATCAGATCCAAATTTGTTTGACCCCGTCATTCCTTTAATATTATTTGTTAATTTAATTCGTTTAAAAATTATTGGTCACCTTCAAAAGACAAATTGGCGGTTTGGGAGCGAATCAATTGGCCATTTCGGTAAACGGAAGGTGACAATGCGCCGGCAATTTTTGCCGCTTTGGAAAGGGCCATGGCATACAAATAGAAACTGTCGTGGAGCAAAGGGGCGTAAGAAGAAGCCTAATGAAGGGGAGAGAGCGGATTAATTAATTAACTAATTAGCATGAAGATGAATGCCACCTGCAACGACTGATCGCAATCGGTACAGAAGAAGGGCCATTGGGTGACCTGTCTGATCACTTCCTGATCAAACGAAGTGCCGTTGCCCACTTGACCTGAAGTTGCGACTACAAAAGACTCATTAAGGTGCAGCGCATCCATTCGTAAAAATGGCAAAAACAATCTACCGTATCTCATCCCATTACAGCATACAAACCTTTGTTGAAGATGTCCAACATCAGATAAAGACTGCGCTGAGCAATTCTGTAGGCCGCTGATTGGATGGTCGGGTTCGGGTCGACCCACCACGCGGTGGCCTTGGAGCCACCCAAAACAAAAAGTAAATTAAAAACAGAGAAAAAGCAAACACAAATTTAAATTTTATAAAAGACACAATTAACACTTTCAATACTATCATCCATGGTGAGTCCGGGGATGAGATAAACTGAAAGCAAAACGAAAAATGAATGGGAAAAGTGGAGGGGTATAAAAAGGCAAGCAAAGCAAAGCCAAATACCGTAGTCAGCGGAGTCCAAGCCACCCTCCTGAAGTTTGGCGGCAAAGTTGCGCAGCTGAACAAACTCGTCGAAGCAAAGAATGACGACTGCAGCAGAAGAAAAATTGGTTTTAATTTTATAAATAATTTTAATTGCTCATTAAACATTCCATTTTTCATTCATTTTGTCCTTTTGCCCCCCCCCCCCCCATTTGCTCACTTCTCGCCCTGCTCTGAATTTGACTTATGGTGTATTGGGCGTCGCTGGTGCCCGCAGAACTGATCTTAACCTTAAGACACTTAGTTTTGTGTTATCTTTTTCTTTTTATCCCTTGTCTTAATTAATTAATCAATCAATATTTTTGGCACTTTTATCCCACTAAAAAGTCGACTTCCTCTCTGTAGCTGATATCGCATTTGTCGTTGGAATTGATCGCGATCTGCAAGTCTTGCTGGAACGACGCGCATTGACCCGTCTCGCTGAGCTGATAAATCAGTGCCATGACGGACCACTTGAAGAAGATGCACAGCGAAATGATAATTTGGCCAAAGCTCAAAAGGGGTAAAATGCCATCGGCGGAATTGAAAAGGGAGGAAAACGGAGTGAGTGACTCACTCGGCGTAATTGGGAAGCGCACTCAGCAAAGTGGGGTAATTGCTCTGCGAACTAAACGAACGACGTGCTAATGAGAAATGGCCTAATTAGCAATTTTCTTAATTGAAAGAGGAGTCCGAATTCTGGCCCCATGTGATGGAAGGGATGTTGTAAAATGTGGACACGAAAAGTGCAACTTGCGCACTGTCGGTGCACGGCGGCGCAATGAAAAGGTCCACTTGCTGGCCATCCAACAAATCGAAGGCGTACCCGGCGGCGACGGACATTAGGCACTCTTCGAAACGGACAATGAAACTGAACGAACAATTGACAAATTGTACACAAAATACTGTGTCCACTAAAGCACCTGAAATTGGTGCCGGAAGGCAACAAATTGTCGTTGAAAATGTGCTTCAGCGCCACTGAGATGGCACCGGCGGATCGGGCAAAAGACAAATCGGACGACTGATTGTGCGGCATCATTAGCCCGACTTTGATCAGCGGCGCAGTCCCATTTTGCTGTTGGCCGAATGTCGTTGGGAAAGTGCAAAAAAGCCAACAAAGAACAACAGCAACCGATGTCCCAAAAAACATCGGAACGAAATTCTAAACAAAATTAGGCAATGGAGTCAAAATTATTATTTTTATTTTTTTGCCAAAATATGGCCCAAAATTGTGGAAATTATTCTCTGCTCAAATCATAAGCATTTGGCATTTTTTGAGGCTTCTGTTAACCTTTCATTTCTCGCCTTGTCACATTTTGCACTGATCTCACATTTCATTTGTTAATGAATCATCACCGCCAAAAGGCAATAAAGGCGGATTAGCCACGAAATTACCACCAAATCATTAGCTTAAGTGGCCATACTGTAAGTGTGACACTAAAATGCCAACTGAGGTGCTTCTTCTTTGCCAATGCTCGGACATTGGACAAAAAACAAAAGCTTACTGAAAACGCATAAAATGAAAAAATAAAAAATGGAAGAAAACAGAAGGAATACAAAAGTTTAAGAACCAATAGAAAAAGTATAAAATGGAGAATGAAATCGGAAGAATGGAAAGTGAGACAGAAAAATGTCTTTATCTTCCCATGCTTTTCCTCTTCTCTTTCGCCACTTTTCCTCCTCTCTTTCGCCTATCTCTCTTTCTTTTCCTCCCTCTTTCGCCTTTCTCTCTTTCTTTTCCTCCCTCTTTCGCCTTTCTCTCTTTCTTTTCCTCCCTCTTTCGCCTTTCTCTCTTTCTTTTCCTCCTCTCTTTCCGCCTCTCTCTCTTTTTTCCTCCCTTTCGCCTATCTTTCTTTCTTTTCCTCCTCTCTTTCCGCCTGTCTCTCTTCTTTTCCTCCGTTTCATTCTTTTCTCTTTTCGGCTTTTTGAATTTCTTCCCAAAATTTCTTTCCGAATTCGTCCATCTTTTCCGAAAGCATTTTCAGTTCTTCCAATCTGATGTTGGCAATTTCATTCTTCAACTTTTCCCATTCTTCTTCATAATATTCCGAAAATATTTTGGCAATAATTTGCAGTGACTTTCTCATCTTAATTAAACAGCTCACCAATTTTTAGCTAATTGCTCTTAAATGGTTTAATTATTTATTACTTGGGTTCGTTTTCTCATAATTTTGCTGCTCAAATCATGTGCAATTTCCAAGTGCGGTTTGAATAGGTCAATTAGCATAATTAGTGGGTGTTGTCTAAAGCATTTCTCCCTAACTTTTTGCTGTTTAATTAAATTCTTAATCGTTTCTTCTGCTATTTCTTTGCACATCTCTTCATATTGTTCATACATTTTACTCACTTTGACCATTAAAGCCCAAATGTCGTCTCCTTGTGATAAAAATTTTTTCATGTGCTCCTTTATGGCATTTCCAATTCTTTTCGGTGATCCCATCAGGGATGTTTCTAATCTGTTTGTTCTATGCGATGATTTTTGTGCCGTCTTCATCTTTGCTTGTGCCTTTTGGTCTTTTTTGGCATTTTCAGTTGCTTTTCCGGGTGTTTTGGCATTTTGTGCACTTTCGCTGTCCATTTGCTCCCTTTTCTTGTCGTATTTACTCGCCTCACTTAAAATCACTTCGCCAAATGTTTTATTTCCCTTTTCACTGCTCAAATATTTTGCCAATTCTTTCGCATCGTTTTGACTGACTTCGACCCCTTATGAAAAATCATTTCGCACTTTGGTCAATATTTTGGCCTTTGGATCGCATTCGATGAGATAATCAAAAAATTCCAACGGATCATACGCAAAGATTGGCTTAAAGTCTAAAATTTTGTTTAATTAATTACTACAAAAGCAGAAATAATGAAAAGAACACACCAAAAAATGCGCAGATTGACAGAAAAAGTGCGGAAAAGCAAATGAAAATTCGCATTTCTAAAAAAAAGTGAATATAATAATAATAATAAAAGCTAATAATAAAATGTGAATAATTTTTTTTTAAATAAAACAATTATTATGTACGCTAAAACATGGTTAATCGTTAAATGATTTGCATTTTTATTCATAAAGCATTTCAAGAAAAATCTTTTTATAGAAAGAATTATCAAACATTTATTGCTAATAAAGAGAGAAGCAGAGAATAATCAATCATAAGGTCCAATAAATTTGCACATTTATTTTTTTAGGCAGAAAAAACGGGACCAGAGCGTTTGGGCCCCCGTTTTTGGGCCCCCGTTTTTGGGCCCCGGGGTCGTTTGGGCCCCCGTTTTTGGGCCCCGGGGTCGTTTGGGCCCCAACCCAAAAATAGAAAAATGTGTTTTTTTAAAAATTAAGATTCTAAAAACTAAGCCTGAGGGATCCCTCGCCACTTGGCATAAGTTAGGTTTAATTAACATTCGCTCATTTTTTACAATTTTACTTATTCCAAATCCTATTATTTTTAATAGTTAACCAATTTGATGTACATTCTGATTTGGACATTTTTCAGAAATGGCTAACCCAATTAACCAAAAAACAAAAAGTAAAATTGTCTTACGAAGGCCACCTTTACACCTTCGCTAAAATGAGTTCTGATGGGATGACAAAATTTTGGAGATGCGAGTTCAAAAAATCAATTTCACATTATTTTGGAGTTTCTCCGGGGAATTTCTCGCAACTATCGAATGAACCCGTGAATTTCTGTTAATTTTTACATTTTTTATTGTTAAAATTATTATTGAATTTATTTTTAATGTTTATTTTACATTTTTATGCTGAAATTTAAAAAGTTGTTTTTACTGTGATTTTTCATTTTTCTGTACTTGGGGCCCAAACGACCCTGGGGCCCAAAAACGAGGGCCCAAAAACGGGGGCCCAAACGCGGGGGCCCAAAAACTGGGGCCCAAACGCGGGGGCCCAAAAACTGGGGCCCAAACGCCCCCGACTCAGAAAAAACATTAGGTAATTAGAATCATTTTTTTTGTTGTCACTTTGTCTTCTGAATGGGTTGAATTTGGACCTTTCTCCGCTGAGACATCTGCTGCGGCTAAGTCAATTAACACTTTCGCCGCACTGCCAACCAAAAGCAGTGAGGATTTCAGCAACTAATAAATAACAGGCAATTAAGGAATGTTTGTTTAATTGATTTCTCATTATTTTCCACTCGCCTCGTCCGTTTCCGTTTGCCGCAATATAAAAGTCATTTTAGTCAATAAAAAAAAATGTTTTTGGGGTTTTAGGAAAAATAAAAGTTTTATTTTTGTAAATATTTTGGCATTTAACAAAAATGCAATAAAAAATGTTTTTTTTTACGCGATTAATTTTTTGGCGATTTGCGTTGTATATTTTGCTCGTGCTGGGTCGTTTCTAAAAACCGCCAAAGGTCGGGAGGGGTCGGTTTAGTCTGAGGTGACGTTTTAGTCAGTGAAAGGAACGAACATTTGATTTGTTTTTGGCAAATTTTCTTTGCCAATCAAAAAGCTTCTCAATGTTTTGATGATGTCATCGACGGCGCATTCGGATTGGAGAAGTGATTGGCCCGTTTGTGTCCTAATTAATTGCCCATACAAATGCTCGAAATTCGAATAATGTACCAACGAGAAAATCGCTGATGATATCGGGATTAACATTGACATTGGCATGCCCGTAAGAGTCGAAGAATTCTCGCATCGGCGATATCACCACCTCGAAGTCCAACGAAAAGTTTCAGGCGAAAAATTCGGCCATCTTTGACAATCAGTTGAGGCATACGTGTTCAACGCTTCACACTTGAAGTGAGAAGGCAGTACGTAATCAAAATCCAATTAATTCGCCTTAAAAACCAAAAAAAATATGAAAGAAATTAGGCTTTTACTTTGCGAGGACATAAATTTACCTGAAAAAGGTGGCGCCGACTGAAAGTGCCGTCTGCGTACACATTTTTCATAATACAGGTCCATTGTGAAGTCGAAGATCGAGCAAACACCAAAAGCCTTAATACAGAATTTAGTGGAATTTTGGATTTTCATTTTTTCACCTTTGTGGACAGCGTCCCCAAACTGGCACGACGACATTTCGCCAACTGGGCATTTCGCCAACTAAGCAAATTCGGACGTTTCGCCATAACACTGGATGTCCTTAGCAAAAGTAGGGCCGTTTTACGCGCCTCCGGCGGACATTTCTATAAAAAAATAAAGTTAAATGTCCTAATTAATGGATAATGGGCAAATCTCGCATATTCACTCCCGAAAAGCGGTAAAACAGACCGGGATTCGCCAACTGGACTAAAACCTATTTTTAATTGTGGAAACAATAATAAAAATTCAATTAAAAGTGCATAAATGAATGAAAATCTTTATATTATAAAAAGTAACAAAAAACGTAAAATAAAAAATTTCAAAAGAAATTTCATTATATAAAAAACGTTTAATAAAAATTTTAAAATCAATTTCCATCGCCATCATCTGTTTCTTCGCCACTATCTTCATTTCCACGGACGTGAAGCCCCTCCACAAAGCCTTGACGAGTCCAAGCAGATTTAATGTATTTGCCAATCCTTCTTCTGATTCAAAGTCGGCCTCGTCAAGAATCCGCACCACATTCTGTTCCTTTATGATGTACCGTTGCGGACGTTTTCTGCTTTTCTGAAGATGTTCTTCGCGTCCGATGTCCAGCTGTTTGTCGATGTCCCTTGTGAATGCAGTAATGAAGTCACTCAATGATGGGTGATGGTTGAGTTCACGCTGAAATACCAAAATTAATGTTTTTCTAAAGTATTTGTTGTACAGCGAAGTTGAAAAAGCGCGCCGAACGTAAAGTGGCGGAATGAGTGCCAAAGAGAGAACTGATCTGATTTTGAAAAAACTAATAAATACACATAAGCTAATGAAAGACACCTGAATGTTTTGTGAACGGATTTCCTTTGAACCGGTCCTTCGCTCACAGTTTTCATCATCATCGCTTGCAGCGACGTCCAAATCATTCCTGGTTGAAGTGCCTTCCATTTGTTGTTCTGCGTCTGTCCTATCAGCACTCAGTACGCTGTCTTCATTTGTTGGAATTCGGGGCCTTTTAATTGGCTTTTGCAGACTCTCAATTTTTTCTCATATGTTAATATTATGGCTATTTGGCGAAATGAATGTTTTTGGCAAAATGTCAGTTGGCCAAACGTCCGAATTTAGCTTAGTTGGCGAAAGGTCCGAATTTGGCTTAGTTGGCGAAATGTCATTTTTTGGGTGAGTTGGCGAAACGTCTGAATTTGGCTTAGTTGGCGAGATGTCAGTTGGCGAAGTGTCAGTTGGCGAGATGTCCAGTTGGCGAAATGTCCACACACCTCCAAACTGAGGATTGGTCTAAAAATTAAAAAAAATACACGCTTAAGAATAGGAAAATTCTTCAAAATTTTCCAGTAAATTTGTTTTTTAACCAAAAATTTTTGGTTTGTAACTTAATCAACGAATAAATTTTTTTTTTAGTAGTGTTATAGCTGTTAATTATTTTTACAACAATTTTCATTTTTCTTAAATATTTGCTCAATATTTGGACTTTTTTCAAATTTTGGACAGATTTTTAATCATCAAGTACAGTGTTTCAATTAGATCAAATGTTGGGCGCTGTACCGTAATTCTTAAAAACAATGCATTCTACAGAATTTTGTTGAAATCCAAATTCGTCCGAATCCGAGCGGACAAAATTGGCAGAGACAGAGAGAAGAGAGGAGACCGCAGTGGGACATTTGCGGACGGACACTTGCGGACGACATTTGCGGACGGACACTTGCGGACGGACATTTGCGGACGGACACTTGCGGACGACATTTGCGGACGGACACTTGCGGACGGACATTTGCGGACGGACACTTGCGGACAATTTTGGGTAAAAAAATTTAAAAAATTCTTTAAAAATTTCAAACCAAATAAAAAATTTTTTGTTTATGTTTTAAAGCCTCAATATCTTATTTTTAACTTCTAAGGATTAATTTCACTTGTTAAAATGAGATGTTGGTCTCTTAAGTGATAAAATGGGGTACGGACAATCCGTCAGTAGTTGACATTCCGTCAGTGTATAATCCGTCAGTGGACAATTCGTCAGCAAAATTTTTTTTGAGCAATTATCAAAAATCTTGCGAAAACGATTCTTAAATTCAACAAATTTATTTTCATAGATTCTTAACATTTCTAGTTACTTCATACTTGTTTTAACCATTTCGAGGAATTATCATTTAGTTTTTCAAATTATTATTTCATAGTTTTTATAACATAACACCAATTATTAATTCACTTTTTTAGCGACTTATAATTTTCACATGATTATAAATAGGGATGCGATTTTTAGGTAAGAAAAATCCCAGAATAGGTACTTAAATAGGTAAAAAAAATCTCAAAATAGGTATTAAATAGGTACAAAAATTCCAAAATAGGTACCAAAATAGGTAAATAAAAATTTTTATTAACGATTTTTTAGTGGAAAAAACAAACAAAGATGGAAAATTTTGGTTCTACATATCTCTTTGTAAACGAAAATTTAAATATATTAATATTTTCTTAGATAATATTGACATTTTAAATTAAAAATTTTGTCAATAGAAAAAATAAATAAATTTTGGGATAAATTTTTGAGAAATTTTTCCAATTCTTAGGGTGCATTTTTGAAAATTTTTTTGGTCGATTCTTATGGGTATATTTTTTGATTTTATTGCATATTTGTTAAGAATTTTTTGAAAATCCTTAAAATAGGTAACCAAAATGCCGAAATAGGTATAAAAATAGGTACCAGGTAATAGGTAGAAAAATCCCGAAATAGGTAAAAATAGGTATTATTAAAGTGGGTGTAGAAGCTCCAAAACAAGCGAAAAACTAGTTTTTTATGCTTATCTCAACGTTACAAGTGCGCAAAAATTTTAGGTATTTAACTAAAAATCGCATCCCTAATAGTAAATAAATCTGGGTGTTTTAAAATACTGACGGAGTGTACACGACTTTTCTTTCCCAAAGAGTCGGGGAATAATCCTAGATAAATCTTGTTCTAGTGTTCATTGGGATAGGATTTCAAGGTCCCAAAAATTTTCGGAAAGGGAATCACAATTCCGAGGTCCAAAAATCTCGGAAATCGGAATTTAGTGCAGCTGGTGTCTAGCATTTATATAAAATCCTGTTAATTTTGAATTGTAAATAAATTCTGTTAGCGACTAAGCATATCTCAAAAAATTTAAAATTGTTCTTTTTATCTGAAATTTAGAAGAAACGTACTAACGGACCAAATCTTTCATTCCATGTTTTCAGAATTTTTTAAAGATTTAAAAAAATTTTTTTTTAGATTGTCAGCAAATGTCCGTCTGCAAGTACCGTCCGCAAATGTCCGTAAGGCGAGGAGACATGCAGTTTTTGAACCTGTAGCAAATTTTTCTCTTTTTTTTGTCCCTTTCATACTCTGTTTCTCGAAAGTTTTTTTTGTTTCTTTTCAAGCCATGTTCAGGTTTTTGATAATTATGACCAATTAATCTCATTTTCGATCAGTTCCGAAAGATATGCTTTCAAATTAATAATTTAAAAAAACCATAAAATTTTTATAATATTGAGGAGGATAAATTGATAAAAATTTCAGTCGATTGACACATGGAAAAGAAGGTGAAGTCAAGAGAAATTCTAAGCGTTAGATTTTTACGGAGAATAAAAAATTTAAATATGATAAGTGTGTTTTTAAGGCAATTTCGTCAAAAGATCGATTTAAAACATTGACGGAATGATTTCGATGGGACATTTGAACAAACATTTGATGAAGTTGGTTTTGTGCCCAATTTTTGATGATGAATACAAATTTGCAAGCAAAAACCGCTTTTCATTCCTTTGCCAATGTTTGCTTATTAATTTCTCTGATGGCCGATCGATCGGCGCTGACTTCGCTTTTTTGGCACTTTTTTTTGGCCGCTTTTCTGTTGGCCTCACAAAATCTAAACGGCATTAAAGGACAAGCGATTTTACCGCAAAATCAATGCCCTTTCGGCGCAACGCCAGACGGAGGTAAAAAAAGAAATCAAAAATGCTCAAAAGGCTTGATTTGTAATTAGTTTGCCCTCTTGGGTTTTGCATCAGCCGAAATGAAAGGTGCTACAACGGAATTTGCTGCTTTAATAATCAGTGCCCGGCCGGCTATTACAGAGAGGGAGGTGAGCAATTAGCGAAGAAAACTTTTTTTTAAAATTATTAATTCTGAATAACCATTTTAATAACCCTTTTCAGCGTGTAATTATTTAAATTTCTGTGTCGACCCAAGGGAAACATGCATTCAAGGAGTTTGTTGTGAGTTTGGGCTTTCAATTTAAAGCCGGTTTTTGGGTGGTCCAAATTAATCCGGCATTTTTCTTTACTGTCCAAATGCCCAACAATTAAGCAACTCTTGTTCACCTTTCAAACTTGTCATAGTTTGTATATTCTATTTTAGGTCAGCCTTTACCAATAAATCCAACTTATACCAACAACCCGACTTATCCCATTTATCCCAACAACCCAACATATCCAATTTATCCGACAAATCCAATTTATCCGGTTTCACCGACTAACCCAACTTATCCAAACTACCCAGTTTATCCCAGTTACCCGGCAAATCCGACGTATCCAATCAGTCCAACCATCCCAAACTATCAATATCCAAATTATTACCCAACAAATCAAATTTACCCAACATATCCAAATTACCAAACAAATTACCCAAATTACCAAACTAATAACTATCCCCAATATCCGTCTTATACGCTTCCAACATATCCATCGTACGGATACAATTACCCAAGTTATGGAGCCTTTACTGGATAGTAAGTTTTTGATCCTTTTATTGAAAAAAATTAAATATTATATAAAAGTGCAAGTAAAATAAAGACTTCATTTTTTATATTTTTTCTCCACTATTAAACTATTGTTCAAAATCAGTGGCTTGTACAGTCCACAGTACCCATTATTCAACAATTACGGTGATGGCTCCAGCGGTGGCATTTTGGGAATGACCGGTTGGTGAATATGACATAAAAACAAACCGAGAAATGGGTTTTCTTAAACAGGATGCCGGGATTTTTACCAAGAGTGTCCGTCTTACGCCGCTTATTGCTTTTTGGAAAGTATCGCCGAGGCTTGCATGGGATCATGTCGGATGTGTGGTGGTGGCGGATTTCCTGGAGGATACGGCTCCATGGGCGCATACGGTACCGGATTGCTGGGCGGAAGTTATGGTGGTAGCTTATATGGTAGCGGAGGATATGGTGGAGGACTGTATGGAGGAGGTTTATACGGTGGCGGAGGATATGGTGGTGGATTGTACGGTGGCGGATTTTTTGGCTAAAAATTTGGATCCATTATAAAATTTAATTTTCCCAAATTATTGCAAATTATGGAAGGAAAATATTTTCGAATTACTCATTTCAGTGACTTTTTATTATTATTCATCTCTCTGTTTGTTTTTTGTTTTATTTACATAATTACCAGCGCAATTCTTTAATTAATGATTTTTATTTTTGAAAAATAAAATATATAATTGGTCACAAATTGTGCTAAATAAAGAATTTTTAAGATTTCCGGTCCCGTACTTTTGGCCCAGCGCAATTCTTCACCGGAGCGGGATTTTTAAGATTTCCGGTCCCGTACTTTTGGCCCAGCGCAATTCTTCACCGGAGCGGAATTTTTAAGATTTCCGGTCCCGTACTTTTGGCCCAGCGCAATTCTTCACCGGAGCGGGATTTTTAAGATTTCCGGTCCCGTACTTTTGGCCCAGCGCAATTCTTCACCGGAGCGGAATTTTTAAGATTTCCGGTCCCGTACTTTTGGCCCAGCGCAATTCTTCACCGGCGGAATTTTTAAGATTTCCGTCCCGTACTTTTGGCCCAGCGCAATTCTTCACCGGAGCGGAAATATTTTCCGGGAACCATCGCCCATCGTTGAACCCTGAAACTATTACCATTCGATTCCTCTCGGCGAGAGAAATCCTTTGATAATATGATAGGAATGTTATTTCTTTAAAAAAATTATTGACAAAATATATGATGAATATCATAGATGAAATCACAGATTTTTGCAGCTTTTAATGCCAGAGGCTTGATTAGCGCCTAAAATTAGCATAGAAAAGTGTGTACTTTTCGGTTATGTGTACACAGAACCAAATTAAAAAAACAACAAAGGAGCACGCGTAGAGGGAGCGGGAAAAGACGTTTCGCAGATAAAACGCTAAACGCTTTTAGGTATAAATGCTTGATTGTTTTCAATACTAAATAATTTTGGACTTAAATTTTTTTTTTTTTTTGATTTAAATGTTTTTAATGAACGACTGTTTTAAACGCAATAAATGTATGCAACAAGTTACTGTATTTCCTGGATTCGTAACCCCTTTCAAGATGGGTTTGAAAAAAAGCCTTGGACTGTTATAATTCAAGAAATACAGTATGCTAACTGTCAATTGCACTATTCAATTTTTCTTTTTTTCATCACCCCAACGGGTCAGTTCAGTAACGCCAGTTCCGTACAAGCCAAGTTTAGAGCTTAACTTTTTTCTTTGTTAATCAAATCAAATAAATTAATTAATTTGAAATCCCTACATTTTAGAAGGTAGCTTTAGGCTATTGCATAGCAATTAATCATTTCTCAGTTAAATTAAAACCTGAACCCCGTAAAAAATCAATTTCTTTATTACAATTCCATACGAAAATTATTTTTTTTTAATTGGGCTAATGGAGCCTATTAAGACTTTTCAAATGATACTAAATTTTGTTGGATTTGGTCAACAGTGAAAAACATTATGACGCCTTAACTTGGCTTGTACGATTACGGAAATGGCAATACGCAACTGACCCCCTGACCCCCCACCGCCCGATTTAAAATCCGTGCCATTATCCGCTCGTTTCGTCTTAAGCGGGTGGGAACTCCGCCGGCTCTTCAACCACCGCGTTCTGCTTGCATTCCACGTTTGGCATTTGCTGCAGTGTCATTTCGTCTCCGTAAGTGACCAGCAAATGCAAAACGCCACCGTTTGTCCACCCGAAGCCAATCTGTGAGCATTTTGGAGGGAATGCCATGGCCTTTTGAGTTGTCCCATTGGCACTCACTTGCGGCACATATTCGCCTCCCCCGCCCGGCACGCCCGTGTCCGCCGCCATTTTCTCCCACATGTGCTGCCCACAGTTCTGATACATTTGGTGGTTGGCCGACAGCCATTGCCGTGCCAATTCTTTGGCCTTTTCCTCCATTCTTAAAAGGCATTAAAACAAATTAGGAAAATGTTATGGAAACTCCGCCTCACTTTTTGTTTCCCGATCGCCTCAAACTTTCGATTAGCATATGGGCCAAAGACGAAATCAATTCCAATTTTCATAATTTTTATGCTTATTTATCCATAAATTATCGGCCAAATGTTTGGGAAGTCCCACTGTTGTGTGGAGTTTATATTGCTGAAAATAAAATGTGTTTATGCCATTCCATCTCTGATGAGAAGCGCTAAATTGGGCACCTGGTCGGCACGCCGAACTTGTGCTTTAGTACGCCAATTTTCTCCAGTCGGTTGTACATCCGTTCCGCCGTGCCAACATCGTCGGTGTCGTAACACCGTGTGAACAACGGCACCGTCACACTACCGTAGTACTCCTCGTGTAGCTTTCCACTTTTAATGTTGAAGTCGTACCATACGCCGTGCTCTTCCTTATAGAATAACCGTTGAAAGTCGCTTCGAAACTCATTATGCTCAGCCGCATAAGTTGATGCTTTTGCATTGTCACCTAAAGCATTTGAGAAGAGAATATGAAAAATATTTACATTTAATTTGCTTGGCCAAATGCCCAATTAAAATGCAGTAAACTTGCCTATTTTTGAAAAGAGTTCTCCCAACATTCTGAGATTGCCACAAATTAACGCGTTCAAATCCACCGGCAATAAGTCCGTGGTCTGTAAATTGACCAAATTCCACGGGTTGGCTTTGTTGCTGTTGTCTTTTTTCATAAATCGTGCTAAATGAATTATGCACATTAATTAATTAATTAGCTAAAATTGCAATTAAAGCTCACAGCTAAAGTCCCAGCCCGACTCGGCCGTCGATGCCACGTTTTTCCAAATGTCGGCTTTCCTTTGTGTGTTCGAAATGTTCGTGACGAGTTGAACGTCTTGACAAAATGACTCGGGACGGGGAATCTGAAAATGGGCTTCAGTTTGACTCAATTTCTTTCTGTTTAAACATTGCTGTCCGCTCTGTATTGGTAAAATGTCCGCTGCTTTCCGCCAACTTCGACTTCAACCGACCGATTTTTGCTCCAATGGCCAAGTTCCTTAAGGAAAATTCGGATTTGGCTTATCAGGAAGTAATTATGGCGTTGATTAGTTATTGCACTGACCTTTTCAAGCACTGGCAACACTTAGTGGAGAAATTTGGTGTCATTTGTGGCCAAGAAATAATCGTAGACCATGCTAAAGTATGGAAGTAATAATTAGGAAATGCAATTAGCAACGGTTTGTTTGTCAGACAATGTGAAGAAAGACGGCTGTGAGCGTTTGTCGTAATAAATGCGTCCGCCGTTGGGCACAAAACCGAAACGGTTGACCATCTCCGCAAAGTTCAAGCACATGTTCTTCACCATTTTGGTCATGCCTTAAACTTATCAGAATCATTTTTGGCCTTTCTTTGGTCTTTGGCTTTGCCTGAGGCGATCAGTCCCTTCACTATCCAATAGGCGTCCCAATAGTAAAACTCGCGGAAACGGCCGCCCGGCACCACGAAAGGTTGTGGCACGCAGATCAGTGAGTGGTTTTGCTGATCAGGGTTGCAGTTCAACTGAACCAGCAACAGATGGAGCAATCAATTAGTGATTAAATTGCCATCAATTTTCCTTATTTTGCACCTAATATTCGACTAATAAGTAATTAGAGCTTAATTACTGACTAATTTGCAATGCTTTTTCCCTCTTACATCTGGCATTTTCCGACTCAGCTCCTTCCACAGTTCGTTCAATTGCTTTGCCCATTTTTTGAACTCCGCGTCTTTTATCCGTTCAAGTTTCGGTGGGCTTTCCACCCAATCTTCGGGCGTATAACTTAATTATTTTATTTGGCCAATTGGTCCACTTGTTGTTCGTTCATTTTGCTCACGTCCAATTCGTTGCCGCCAAAGGTCGATGTGAACTCTTCGACAATTTTCTTGGCCTCCTTTTTCAGTGGTCTGTCAACAAAATGTTTCGAGTCGTTCTGGAAAAGCATTCGGGCGCCCCAAAAGTTGACGGCCTTAAGCAAAAGTCATTCAGCAAATTAATTCACTCTCAACATCGTAATGAATTAATGAATTTTGATGCCATTATGATTAATTGGGACCAAATTGCTCGGCACCTCAATGATTTTGCCGTAGCAATAAATGGGAGCCAAGTCGGGCCATTCTGCACACATCCTTTCGAATCCGTTCGCCTGAAGGTCCACCCCATTCAATGAACATCCCGTCGTCGGCGCTGCTGCTGCTCCTCCTTCCGTTGCATTTTCCACGTTTGACTCTAAAGAAGCGTCAGAATTTGATGACTCATTTTGGCCAAATTGAATCGCTGCTTCAAATACGGCCTCAATTTTGATTTTCTCAGATGACTCATCACCCATTCCGTCACTTTTGCTAGTTAACCCGCTTATCTCAACCGAAATTTGAACTTTCTCGCCACAATTGTCTCTTCCGCATTAAAATCAATGTTTGCTGCCGATGCTTTTGTCTTTCTTTTACTGCTTCAGAACTACCGATTAGCTTTGATGAATGGATCTGTTTCGCATCAGTGAAAATGACCAAGAGCAGAAATAAATGGAATTTCATTTGAAATTTAATGCCAAATTTTATGTGATAATTTAAGAAATTTGCTTTAAATACACAATTTTGGCTGCATTAATTAAGCTAGTAATAATCTCCCAATTTTTTATATCTGTTCAAACAAATTTTACTAAAAATTCCAATTTTATAGTTTAGTTTTTATGGTTAAAAAATGAATTCAAAAATGGATAATAATCACGTGCAAATGAAGCCAATTAAAATTTATTGGAAGAAAATGTTTGCAAATCCTACGGTAAACGTCAATAATGCACCGATTATTAATATGTATGCCATTTGTACAAGAGAAATAATTAAACTCATTGCTAATTCATTAATTTAGTATAAAACTTCTAGTATGTAAAAATATAATTAAATAAAAATATTAGGAACTCGAAAGTCCGATTCGAAAAGCCTTTCTTAGATTTCACTTATTATTTAATTAAAATATTCAAAACTCGAAAGAATGGAATTTATAGGGGGGGGGGGGGAAGTCCTATAATAGTGGCTTAAATAGGGGCGAAAATGATGAAAAGGGGAGTTAAATTTTAAAAAAGCATGCTTTATTCAAAGAAAACTAAATGGGACAAATTGTGTACCGACACTTGCGCCGTCCCACAAAATCCATTTGCGCCATTCATTTCAAAATAAGATTTTAAAATAATATAAAAAATTTTATTTAAATCAAACTCATATGTTTTAATTTGAAAATTAAATCCATTCTTCGTAACCTTTCATGCCAAGATAATTTTGTAAATGCATGAATGTGGCTTATTATTATTATAATCTTCATTATCTTTGTTTTCCTTGGCATCGGATTTGCCGTTGCTGCTGATTTACGCATTTACAAAAACAAAAATTAGATGTCTATCTTTGATTCCTTTTTTCTTTTTCCGTTCCTTTGATTAGCTTTTTTTTGTTTGTTATTTCACAATAAACGGCGCTAATGCCCGCGGCGCAAAAGTTGCAACACGGAACAAATAGCTTAATTCACTTCTTGCATTTGAATCACTAAATTTATGCTATCCTTAGTGTTTTGTATTATATTTCAGAGACAAAATGTAAAATGCAAAATTCAAAAAAAAAACAAAAAACAAATTAACACTAATTGTAAGTTTTTTTGCTAAATTTTCAATTCCTTATTTTTTCAGTTTTAAAAAATGCGGCTTGAAAGACTGTTAAATTATGAATTTTATCATTGTTATCCCATAGTAAATGTGCAATGAAAAAGGAGTGATTGACAGTTCGAACGATGGGTCGAATGAATGAATTGTTGTGAATTGTGCATTAAATGAGTGCTCTCAGCAAATACACTCCGATCACCATTATGGCGACAATCAGTGCCAAAACGGAACGAATTTCGGCCCATTCCGTTGTCGGCGCTTCCTTCACTTTTCTTCCCGACAAACACAAGTCCATGCGCCGTGGGATGTCAAGAATTGCCTGAGAGAAAAAGTGCAGAATTATGATGCTGCAACTGGTACTGTAACGAGGTGTGTGTTTGGTACTGTATTCAACCCACTTCCTCAGCACCGTCCCATGCTTTTGGGCCGCGCAATCGGTACACATAGGACACATTTGGGCCAAAGAGAAGGGCATGGGCGAGACGGGGCTTTGAAAAGGCAAAGTCCACGGGATTCGGCTGACAGCCGATCAGCTCGGCCAACTCGTCCATGAACAAAATGTAATTGACCTGTGTAGTTTAATAAACAGCGAAAGGCACCACCCTCCCCCACTTCGATGGTGTGTCGAGTGCTTTTCACAAATGCTTTTGCCAATTCAGCTTGTGCCCTGTCAATGTCGTGCTCCATCCCTTCACGCGTTGGTAATTTGGCATCGCCGCACAGAGCGGCAAAGAACAGTCGCGCTTGCATTTCGGCAACGGGATGAATGGCACCGGAAGGCTAATAGGAACTTGGAAATCCAAGCGGTTCATTGCCATTGGAGAAAGTGCCTGTGCGAGTCCGACAATGGCCAAAGTGTTCCAATCGGCCAATTGCGGTGCCAACATGTTCTTGTAGAGCCAAACTGTGTTGTCTTTTACCGGGATCAATTGTCCGTTCTCCACCAGGTCAAAGTTGAACAGATAGCCGGTGGCCATCACAATTTTGTCAATGTCATCGGTGACAGTGCCGTCCGCCCACACAATGCCATGAGAGGTGAACTCGCGAATGTCCGGCTTGACCTGCACCGAACCTGTGATAATTCGGCAAGGCAAATCATCACTGACGGTCAAATGTTGGCTGAAGTGATAAAATTCGAAAGCATTTTTAATTGATTCAAATTTTCCGAGATTGTGTGGCCCCGCAAGACCTGAAGAATCCGTGGCCTGGCATAATGCCATATTTTGCATGGTCAAAGCGCTTTTGGCACTGGCGGATGAACAGCCAATTAGTGAAGGCCTGGGGCAAAATGCGGTTGAGCACACAAACTTTGAATCGTGTGTTGAACAGACAGTCCTCTGCGGCATGTAAATGTTTTTTTTTTGTTTTTTTTGTCCATTTAACCTGGGATTCCGCCTTCGCCAACTCTTTTGCCAATCCATGCGCCCCGACGAGTGGACAAATAACACTTTTTGCCAACTCGACCCAATTCCACGGCCAAATCCATCGCCGAATTACCCGCCCCGACGACAACGTTCACTTTGTCCTATTTTCAA
The DNA here is from genome assembly GCA_004148225.2 of Heterodera glycines. Classification (NCBI taxonomy): domain Eukaryota; kingdom Metazoa; phylum Nematoda; class Chromadorea; order Rhabditida; family Heteroderidae; genus Heterodera; species Heterodera glycines. The sequence continues at coordinate 10,088,644 of CP049707.1, read as the reverse complement.
AAAAATTATTCGTTTGAGCTTCTTTAAAATGCCATCATTCTCTCCGTGCCATTCTCACACCTCATATTCCTTGCTATTTTTGTAGTCATGGGAGTGAATAATGTCTCCTTCGAATTTGTTTTGGCCCTCAAATTTGACAATCTTTGGCTTGGCGTGGTGTCCTTGTGCCAAAATGACCGCCTCGAACTCCTCCTCCCTCTCTGTTCCGTTCTCATCACGCCATTTCACACTCCAACGCCCATTTCGGGAATAATCGTCCGCCCGGCGTATGGCGAGAACGGTGTTGTGGAAACTGTGCGGGAATAATTGCCAAACATTGAGGGATATACAAAGGAAATAACAATATTTGACTAAATTACTATCTAATAAATTGCTTATTCAATTGACATTGGTAAGTGTCTACCGTATTATTATTGTGCCTACCGTATATATTGGTAAAGCCCATGATGTTCGGTGTAGAGCTCCAAATAAGCGAGCATTTGTGTCTTAGTAAAGGAAAGAGATTTGGAAAAATTAACACTTTTTGACAAATATTTTAATAAAAAAAACAAAAAAAAAATTAAAATTTTTTTTAATTGGGATTTCAAATAATTAAAAGGGGTGCCTTTTTCATTTTAATTGAATTTTTATTAAAGAATTTTCTGCAAATTCCGCAAAGGACCAGTAAAGGCACAAAACGCCAAAAAAGGCATAAAAATTCATGGCCCGGACCCGAACCCGGTTTTTCAATACCGGTTAATACCCGGACCCGGTTTTTGTCCAAATACGCTCAAAATTAGCTCTCTAATAAACTAATAATTAGGGCTGCTAATTTTATGTAAGAAAATTTGCGAATTATGTAAATAAAATATATATAAAAATGCTAAAAAATGTATGAAATATACAAAAACCCCCAAATATGTACTAAAATATGTAAATAAAAATTTTTAATGGTTATTTTTTGTGAAAAAAAATTCTTCGTAAAAAGTGAAATACCTAGGCATAAAATGACCAAAATAGGCTTAGAATCACATGCTAGTATTTAAAAAATTAATTTTTGATAAATCATTTTTTGAAAAAAAAATTCGATTTCTTAGGGATACATTTTCAAAAAATTTTTTTAAATTTTTTACAAAAAATTTCTATAAATTCTCAAAAATCCTCAAAATATGTAAAAAAAAAATGAAAATATGTACAAAAATTGTGAAATATGTATAAAAATATGTACATATAAAACCCGAAAATATGTAAATAACCAACTTTTGTTCGCAAACACAAAAAAGAAAGTGTTTTTCCTACTAATTAGGCTATGGAGAATCCAGGAAAAAAATGTATTTACATAAAATTAGCAGCCCTACTAATAATTAGGTACATTATGCATATAATTGGCGAAGTGTTCGGGCGGCGGGAAGTCCGAATACGCATTCATTTCCTTTGACGTGTCAATTACGGTCGATTTCATTACACTCGCCACTTAAAAGATTTGTTGCTTTTTTATATAAAATAATTTTTTAATAAATTTATTTAAGCTTTTTTATTTAGTATGCTTACATTCTGGGTTGAATTGCTCAGGCTTATAGCGCCAAAGGCCTCCAATTTTGTCAAGGCGTTCAAAAATCACCGGCTCAAAGTCATAAGCCAATGCCCACCTTTTTTGAATAATTTATTTTTATTTTTATTTTAAATATTCAAAGGTTTTACCGAGCTGATGGCAGCCCACTTACTGCTGCTCCCACAATGGCACAGCGTTTTTTGGTCATTTCAAATTGAAATTTTCTTTTAAAAAAATACTAAAAAATATTTGTTTTAGAAAATTCAAAATAAAATACAATTAAATTGTACGAAGTGAAATGGAATGTTTGAATGAATGAATGACTTTTTCATTTCCTTATCAAATATTTGTCTTTCGCCGATGGATTATTTTTATTTTACACAATTAACGAAAGAATAAATTGGTCTTTCTTTTGAGTGATGAAAAATAATTGTGAAAGGACGAAAAGAAAAGTGAGTGAATTGAATGGATAGAGGGGAAAACAAATAAACAAAATAACTCAATTCAAATTTAAATGTAAATAAATCAAATTTTATGGCAAATTAATGGTAGGCACAATGAAAGTCAACTCGTTAAAATTGAAAAGAAAAATAAACCCGACAAATTTACCACTTACCGATAGACAAAGGAAAATCTCAAAAAAATTATAAAAATCATAAACCCCTTATTTCCAAAAACCTCATTGACCCATCAAAAAGCCGCCACAAAATGAGGACTATTCATCAAATGTACGAATTCGGTTATTAAATACTTCCGCTTCGCCGATACTCATCACTTTGAGGTGCCAAAAAATAGAACTCATCCAGCCGAATGATTAATGCATCAAAGATTACCCCTGCTGTGTTTTGTTGTTGACCAATTAATTAATTAATATTTTGTTTTTGCGAGAAATATTTTATTATATTTATGCTAATATTTAGGGCTGAGATTTTTAGGCACAAAAATCGCAAAATAGGCATTAAATAGGCAATCAAAAATCCTCAAATAGGTACAAAAATAGGCAAAAAAATTTCTTATTAACGCTTTTTAGGTAGAAAAATACATAAGAACTTAATTTAAACATTTAATTTTGCTTATATTTCAATTATTTTAAAGTTTTTTCAAATAAGGACAATTTTAAACCAAAAATTTTTAACAAGAAAAAATAATTAAGTTTTGGGGATCAATTTCTATGAAAAATTTTTTCAATTCTTAGGAGTGTATTTTTTGAAATTTTTTCAGGTCGATTCTTAGGTGTATTTTTCATTTTTCTTGCATTTTTCTACGCGCCAAAAAAGGCGAAATATAAAAAGTTTTTTAAATTTGTAACTTTTGAAGAGAATTCTGAGACTGATGGTGAGGCGAGGAGTTTCGAGAGTCAATTCATCTAGAAATTTGCATTTTCCCGAACCTTCTTCTTGCTCTCCTTAATGATCTTCTTGACTCTCTGTTAAGGTTTTATCGACCGTTAGCCAGTGGGCGATTTCTCTCTCCGAATTTACATGTTTACAAGGAACAACAAAACAATTTGCTCTTAAATTAGGTTCCATGTGCACACGGAATGTATCATATAACAAAACAATAATCCGTTTTTGTAATCTCATTTTCTTTAATTACCCCCTACCATATGGTTTTCCGGCTGTCATTATTTCGCACCAAAATCTTCCCAAAGATTGCCTAATGCTGTGCAAGAACTGTTCATGTAATTCCCATGTCAACTGTACAAACGGGCTACTGTGCTGCAACCAAAATGCCAAATGGTACCAACGGAAAGTTTAAAAAAACTGCAATACACACACAGAGATATACATAGGTATGTGTATTACAGCTTAGGGATTTCGTTATGGAATTTCTCAATTCATTTCTACCCTCCCGACTCAATGAATAATTTCATATCTTTAATTATTCCGATGATTAAAATATTCATTTAAATGCCGTTTCTATTTGCACAGCAGTCCGCTTGAAAGGCATTAGTGAAAATGCCAATTTTGACCAAACATTTCGTTAATATGAACATTTAAACAAACATAAAAGTAATGGAATAGAGAAATGAATGATGCAATGAAAAAGCAAAATTGAAATTGACAAATTTTGGCCAATTTCGCCCATCTGTTGGCCATACAAAAAAAGAATATGGCCTGGCTCGTGTATGGTGTGTCGCTTTGCTGGCTTTTGTCCGGCATCGCGTGCCAATATTTGTCAAATCCGGCGAATGCCTATCAGTCGCAGCCTTACCAAGCAGGACAATACGGCGGAACAGGAGCAGCGTATCCGACAAACTGTCAGTTTCGAATGGAATTCATTTGTACAACAAAATAGGAGCAAACTCTTGCAGATTATCCACCAAATTCGGCATATCCGACGACCAATTATAATCCGACAGCGTCCATCCCCACACTGTTCCCACAGTATCCGTCAGCTTATCCACAGTATCCCGATCCCGATGACAACCCAACTAACCCGCAGCAGCAACAGAAATGCCCGGATGGGTGGAAAAAAGACGGAAATTGCAAACGGATGGGCATTTGTATGGACAGAAAGGAGCAGTGCTTTTACGGGGAAACATGCTGTAAAATAACATTTGAAAATGAAAGAAAATAATAATAATTAAAACAAATGCAGGCCAAATTGACAGCAAAGCAAAGAAAAAGACGACAAAACAAAACCCAAAGACGGGACGAATGGAAACGGATTGGTGCCCGATATATTCCTACAAAAACGGAAGTGGGCGAAAATTAATCAAAATAAAACAATTAAAGTACTTAAAACAATTAAACTTAATGGCAAAACTCGAGAAAAAGATGCCATTTCCTTTTATTAAGAATGCAGCGGCATAAAATTCTTTTGTGCCGATTTGTCCGAAGAATGTGTGAAGGGAGACTGCTGTAAGACAACAATTTAATTATGAAAATAATTCATTTAAAAAGGCGAGAAAAACCCGAACATTCCAACATATCCGGAAAATCCGGGACAACAACCAACATACGCAGGACAGCAGTATCCAACGGGAGACAGAATGAATTGGATAAAGTGTAATCAGAAAAAGATTTTGGCTGATGCATATAAGAATGTTGATAATATGTTAATGAGAAGAGCAGAAGAAAGAGGTTTGCCACTGGGTAGGAAGGTCATTCTTCCTCCGAGTATGACAAACAGTCCGATCCAGGGCAACCATACCCATCATATACAGGGCAACAATATCCAACATATCCAGGGCAACAATATCCAGCATATCCAGGACAACAGTATCCAACATACACAGGACAACAATACCCATCATATCCAGGGCAACAGTATCCAACGTATCCAGGGCAACAGTATCCAACTTAATTTAAAAGTTAAAGCTATTATGAATGAGATAGTCAAGAAAAAGGTTTTTGGCATATCCAGGGCAACAATATCCAGCATATCCAGGACAACAGTATCCAACGTATCCAGGGCAACCATACCCATCATATACAGGGCAACAATATCCAACATATCCAGGGCAACAATATCCAGCATATCCAGGACAACAGTATCCAACATACACAGGACAACAATACCCATCATATCCAGGGCAACAGTATCCAACGTATCCAGGGCAACAGTATCCAACCTCCCCTGGACAGCAATATCCACAGTCTCCAACATATCCTGGACAACAGTATCCAACATATCCAGGGCAACAATATCCAGCATATCCAGGACAACAGTATCCAACGTATCCAGGGCAACCATACCCATCATATCCAGGGCAACAATATCCAACGTATACAGTGCAACAATATCCAACCTCCCCTGGACAGCAATATCCACAGTCTCCAACATATCCTGGACAACAGTATCCATCTTATCCAGGACAGCAGTATCCAACCTACCCTGGGCAACAGTACTCGTATCCAGGACAACAGTATCCATCCTCCCCTGGTCAACAGTACCCGTCCTATCCAGGACAATCTCCGACCTATCCAACCTACCCTGGGCAACAGTATCCGTCATACCCTGGTCAACAATACCCGTCCTATCCTGGAGCGTCACAATCACCATCTTATCCGGCAAATTCGGGACTGTATTCACCAAGTAATTCTGGACAAAATCCAACATACCCGACATATGCCGGACAACCAACTTATCCGGGAGCAAATTCAGCAACGAATCCGATATACCCAGGGCAGGACATAAGAGCAGACACGGACTATTCGCCCACCGCTGGAATTGATCCCACTGCTTTGAAACAAGGTCATACAACCAAAACAACATTTTAAATTTGGGTAGGACCCCGACCCCACTTCGAAAATAGGTCATTTTTGGGGGTATATCCCGACCCCGACACTCCTTACCCCGACAAACTCTGACCCCGACGCGTCACTTCGGGTCGAGGTCGGGGCGTAGTCGAGTATGCTGTGTTTTAGCCAAAGTGCTAAACGCCGGATTAATTTGGAAAGTATCCGCATTGGGCTATAACTTTTGGTAGAGAGATCGTAGAATCCTGAAACTAGTACCATTAGGTTCCTCTCGACGAGAGAAATCGTTTGATACAGGGTGTTCCAAATTGACAATCACATGATGAATATCATAGACAAATACAGTTTTGACGTCTAATTCTTGATTAGCACTCAAAATTACATTAGAAAAGGGTTTTCCTTTGTTGGTGTCATGGCTCATTACTTTTTATGGGAGGGGGGGGGAATAACCTAAACGTACCCTGAGGGGTCAACTCCGTCTGACCAACTCCATCTCAGCAAGGTTAAAAGGCTATAACTTTTTTCTTTGTTGACCAAACTTAACAAACATGGCATCATTCGGAATAACTTCTTTAAATGTTTAGAAGATATTTCCAATAACTTTTTTACATGTCGGTATGTCTTTGTGATAGTTGAAAAGCCGATAGCGTTTGTTACGTGCTTTGAATGATATCAAGATCATGGATTCGGTCAACAACTTAAGAAATTATATTGACTCAAAGTTGGCTCAGATGGAGTTGGCCCCGTTCCCCACTGTTCTCTCCCCGCCGGAGTTTGGCGCCCTACCCTAATAAAAATGAACATTTAATTTAAGCTTGTGCAACTGGGGATGAACAACTCTGCGTGCAGAGTGTGACCAATAATCCGACAGTTTGTTCTGAAAAAACAATGTTACGGGCGTGTCCAAAAAGTTGCGGACTTTGTAACAGTTTGGCAATGGGTTCGGCGTATGGCTAAGATGACGAGAATTTGGACGAAAATAATTGAAAATTCGCATTTACATGTAATCAAAAACGATGCATAATTTTATTTAAATTTTCCAAGTTGTATATTTTAACAATTAGGCGGGTCCGGATACCCAACCGGGCCCGAAAACCCGGGTTTTCAATACCCGGGACCCGCCCAGACTTTTTTATAATTCATTATTTTAAAAGGAATTTTTATAAATTTTAAAATGAACTATATTTAAGTTAAAGAAAAAATATTCTTAAACAATTGGAAAAAGCTTAAAAATATTATATCATAAAATTTAATTATGAAATTTGTATCTTCTTAAGTTTTTTGATAAATATTTTCATTTGCTACCAAAAATATTTTTAGTTTAATAATTGTAAAATTTTAAATTCTTTTTTATTTTTGAAAAAGTATGAATAGCTTTTCAGGACGGCCCGATACCCGGACTCATTTTTAAAACTTGGACCCGGCTTTTCTGGACCTGTCAATACCCTGGCTCGTCTAACCCTACTTTTAAATATGTTGAAAAATTAATTATTTGTGATTAGTAAGGTTGATTATATGGTCAAATAATTCCAAAATTACGAATTACAACTTTAGTTACTCTTGATCAAGGTTAACAAAATTTTCCATTTGATGGTTTTTTGAGTAATGAACGACCCAGCACCGATAAAATTTGCAAAAAACAAAATATTTTAGGGAAAAATCTGCCTTTATTATGGACAATTTAACGAAAATACAACTAAATAAATAGAAAAGGAAAACAGAATTGAAATAAAATAAAAAAATAAATACCTCAAACTTTCTTAAAATATGACCAAAAAACCAAAAAAAAAAAAAACGAAAACACGAATAAATAAAATCGAAAGCGAAATGCCACGTAAAATATGAAAACGAAAAAAATGAAAAACGAACTATAAATTTGGATGAAAAAATTTTACATCAACTTGATCAGATCACCCCTTCATTATGGTCTCAAAACACGAAAATTCCATGAAATCTGTAAAGTTTTTCGACAAAAATTCCTAGGGGAAACTTTTTTGTGCCAAAATGATGGAACAAATGTTTGTGTCACTGATTTTATGAAAAGTTTGTGGAAAATGCATACAATATAAAAATTTTCTTTTATCAATAAATCTTCTTCTTTTGGAATCTGAATTGCTTTGCATAATCTCAAAAAATTCTTCCGGTGGAACATCCTAAAATAAATTTGTTTCATATTTATTTAAATCAATTTTAATCAAATACCAAAAGTAGGGTTGCGTTTGGTTGGTTTGAGAAATTAAACTTTTTTCATGAGGATTTTTAAAACTTTTTCAGAATTTGTTTAAAATTTACACAAAACAAGAAATAAAAGTTTCAGAATCTTTATACTGTATTCAACTTGGAAATTATATGACTTGACAGGTTGGAAACAGAAAACCATTTATTTTGTGTAAAATGTAAAATATTTATTTTTCTCATTTAATTGAGTCCAATCAATTTGTTATTATACATTTCGTAAATTGAAGTAAAACAGTCACCAAAATATAGGATATAACCCAGCGATGAAACAAGAATTTTACACGTTCTGATGAAGTCAGATCGAAGATATGAAACATGCGCATTTGGCTGCTAAAAACTGATTGAATGTGTGAAGCATACCCAGCAGAAACAAACTTAGGTACCAAAGATGTTATGGTAAGAAAATAAAATACGAGACACAAAAAAACACGAGAATACGAGACGAGAATTTTTTCATACTGAATAATTAATTTAAAAAAAAAAATTTTAGTTCCGGAGCTTTTATTTCAAATGGGCGCGGAACAAAATGGGAATTTTTTGCAAAAGGAAAAACTCAAAAATTTTAATTAAATGTTTTTTCAAGTAAAAATTATAGTAAAATAAAATTGGTTTTCTTTAATTTGGAAAACAAAAAACTAAAACAAACAAAACAATCTTAAAGTTTAATCAAACAACAATTATTCAAAATTTATTTATTTTCACATTTTTAATCAAATTGTGAAAATCGATTTAATTTAGAATATTTAATTATTGTTTGTTAACATATTTTGTCCATTAATGATCAATTTTCTGAATTTTTGGATAAATTTTCAAAATTTTATGGAATTTTGGGTCCGGCGGTGCCGACAGGCTCCTCCGGGAAATTTCGGATATCTTGTCACAATCTGTTAAACGATTTTGAACCTAAAAATTGGCTTTTTGGCTATATTTAAAAATGGAGAAACATTTTAATTGATTTTTTATTGTGTTTTCGGGTGGTGGAAATTTTCATAATTAATTTTAAAAAAATTTAAAAATAAAAAATAATAAAACAATTTCATTAAGTGTGGGGATCGAACCAAGGGCGAAATCAAAGAAAGAACGGATATTTAACCACTCAACTGATAAGTTTTTCCTTATCTCTAATTTAAAAAGAAAAATCAAATTTTATTTTTTCTCTAAAATTTTTTCTTTTCTCCCATTTTTCAAAAAATATATTTTTTCTCACCCCTCCCCCCATTCGTACCAGTGCATAAAAATCTCATTGCCAAAATACGAGAATAACAGACACGAGACGAGCAACATATCTCTGTTAGGTACCGTAAATCCGCTATTTAAAGGCCAGGGCCTTCTATTGTTCAACCCCTCCCAAAAGGGCCTTTAATTGGAGGGGGGGGGGGTTGTACTGTTCAAACCCTCTAAAATTAAAATGTGAACTAGCCGCTCTGAGGGCATGCGTAGCTCTAGATAGCCAGCCGCGCCCTAGCCGTTCGAGGCGTAGCCAGTAACGGGTGCACAGTCCAGGTTGTTAGTGCAGTAGCAGCTACCGAAAGATGCGTGTCTGGATGTTCGTGCAGCAGCAGCTACCGGCACCTACCCCGCCTACCCCTACCCCCGCCCTACCCCCTTCCCCTGTATAATTTTGTAAAAATACGAAAAATTTCTGAGGAGAACGCATAAACAAACATTGATTGAAGTTGGGCACAATCGATTAAGCATTTTTATGCTTTCATTCTTAGGTGAAGAAAGAATTCTTTTCTTTTGGTCACCTTTATTCATAACTTTTATGCAAATACATAATTAAATGAGATTAATTAAGCCCTTTTCAAGACCCAAATAAATTTGAATTTGCAAATTTCACTTACAATTTGTCTTTTAAAAATAATTTTTAAAATTCTTAAAAATGTGCTCGACAACCAGTGAAGCGAATGAAGCGGATGCCAAAATTTCAGAACAATTAATGGAGATGGACATAAGTGAAAAGAATGGTGAGTGATCGATCACTGATCAGTATTATTGAGTTGACCATTTTTGGGGAAAAATAAATAAAAAAAAAAGATTATTTTGATTATTATAAGGAGCATATTTATTTGAACAAATAATAACAAAATATAAATTTTAATATGGAGAAAAAAAAATTCAAAAATACAGAACGAGATTTGGACGAAAATGCTTTATTTTAAGAGTTTTCACAATTATTTGATCTTTAAGCAATGTATGTCTGAAACATTTGGGTTATTTTAAAGCTTCAAAAAAGCTAAAATATCATTGGAGTAAATATTTTATTATTTTCCTGAAATTTTAAATTTTCTCATTTATTTTTTACCTACCCCTCATTTTGCCATTCTCTTCTCAGTCCTAATAAATCCTTTAAATTTTTTTTGGAAATTTTAATGAACTATGAAGAGAATTGTGCAAATTTTTTTTTTTAAATTGCTTATTTTTAATTGAAAATTTTTTACTTTTTTGTCGCTCTCCCTTTTATTACAGTATCTTCCCCTGCTTCTGCTGCCGAGAAGGATTATATCGGAATGGTTCTTCCATACGAAATTCTCACCAAAATTACCACTTTTCTCGGCAATGACCACGACTCGCTGGAGGCGCTTTCTTTTGCGTGCAAACGAATGGCCAACCGAATCGAACCCATTCTGATGGAAAAGCGAAGAAAAGTGAAACAATTTAATAAAAAAAAGAATGGCAAATTATTTATTAATTTCTTAAGCTTCTCGATGCTTTTATTGCTTTTGTGAACAGTTCGGTGCCGTGAACAGTTGAAACCGAGGGCTTGGCGAATGGGCATGCGTGGCACCCGTGCACAGTTGGAACCCGAGGGCTTGGCGAATGGGCATGCGTGGCACCCGTGAGCAGTTGGAACCCGAGGGCTTGGCGAATCTTGCACTAACATTTTTCGAGCTCTACAGATTGATGAAATTTTAGAAAAAATTCGATTTTTTCCCGAAAAAAAAATTGTTTGGCCTTAGCGCATATTTCAGTCCGAGCCCAAAACTCGTCTGGGGATTTTAGTAAACAAAAAAAACGCTTCTGAGCAAAATTGTAGAGCTTTCGAAGTTCTATCGAATGGATATGCCGTGAAAATTTAAAAAATTGTTCTTAGGAATCTTTAAAAAAAAAAATTCTTTTTTTACCACCTTTTTCATAATTCACTTCAGGGTGGGTTAATTTAAGTGCATTAAGATGAAATATAGAAAAATAAGGATTTTATGGAGTTTATTTTGGAATTTCTATTACGAAAGTTCTGTGCCATGTTAGAAATCTTTCAATTCCCTTTTCATTTTTGCCATTCGCCTTTTTAAGACCGCTTTTCGCTTGAGGCGCGTGCCCACCAATTGTTGGCCATTGCTCGGCTTCACTGTTACGAATTCTCAAATTTTTATGCCAATTGCGTCCCCAATTTGCTCAGCGAATTCGGACGAGAGAACGGTTTGGGCGAGCAGAGCCGCACAAAAAAATGTAAAGGAAAATTAAATGAATTTCATTGTCGTGTTTAAATTTGGCATCTTTTCAAAATATTGTAAATGTTAGCAAAAATTCACTTAACGTTGCTCCATAAATTAACTTATAAAATTTTTTTTTATTCCAAATAGAAAGATTGACTTTTGCTAAGTAAATATGGACATAAAATACCATTAATTATTAAATCAATTAAGCATAAATTTATCTTCATCAATTTGTTCAGCTTTACAATTGAAACCTTTTACTCAGGCAAATTGTCGGATTGATGCTGAGAAATATTACCATTAAAATCAACTATATGTTTAGTAATTGACCCAATTAATTATAAATGAATTTAGAAAATCGATGGGCTTTTCCCGGCTGATTCTGATCACTCTGATCAGTTGCTGTCTTTTGCCATTGGCATCCGTTGTTCTGGCACAATGTCCTTACCAGGGGTGGACAGTGAGCGGATCCTGCCAAATAATGGGATATTGTGTAGACCCCAGGGATAAGTGCTATTACAGGAGTTCGTGTTGTAAGTTTTTTTTGCTATTGCATTATTGGTTTTAAAAATATATTTAAAAATTTAAAAAAAATTTCGTTTCCCATCTCAGCTATAAGTTAACAAAAATATTATAGGTCGAATTTCGAATCAACAGTACGCGCAGACAACAAAGCAAAACCCGAAAACGGGGCTAATGGAAACAAATTACTGCCCTTTGGGGGCCTACAGAGATGGAGGTCATTAGCTAATTAGTAGGGATGGGTGGAATTTATAGAAATGTATTTTTAAAAAGAAAATTTAAATATTTTAATTTTTCATAAACATAAATCTCATCCTAAGTGATTAGCATACGAAATGGCATTTTAATTATATTCACAAAAATAAAAATTGTATTTTTTATTTGGATGTCGGAATACATACATACATATATTTATAATTTACAAACCATAAATTTATTTAAATTATTGCCATTGAATTGAAAGCAAAATTTGAGGCTGCTCAACGATGTGTTGGACGCCGAGCCAAGTGTGCGTCAATCGGCAAGACTGTTGTAAGTGTTGCCAATTATTGCTTAATTTTTTATGATAGTATAATTGGGGGGGGGGGGTGATAATGATGAAAAAATGTGACTTAATAGAAACAGCGGGTGCACGACTTCCCCCGCCTCCCGCAAAAAATAATATAAATTTTTAGTTTTAAACTTTTTTAAATATTTTTTTAGCATAAGAAATTATGCTTATGTTTGAAAATATTGCTTAGTTTTTTATTATTAGAAAAAAAATTTGTTTACGAGAAAAAAACCTCTAAGAAAGACAGAAAGGGAAAAAATTAATAAATTTTTCGGCGGGGGGGGGGAGACAAGCTGCTGCTCCCCATCGCACCATCCTGCAGGCGAAATTGTTAATTTAATGGATGTTAATTTGCTTTTATGATGTTTAGGTGTCCAATCAAACATTCCGGTGAACAGCAACCCCTACGGCCCGACTAATACCGGACCAAATACGAATTATCCCGGATTTAACGCTTACAACCCGGGTATAAGCGGTGAAGACACCTGCAGACAGGGCCAAGGACAATGTCCGTTGACAATGTGCCAAGACGGATGTGAGTTTTATTTCTTGAAAATTCAAATAAATAATAGTAAGCAAATGGACATTTATTTTTAAAAAACGAAAAGAAGGGAATAAATACTGGCAAAATTAATTATCCAATAAAATGAACAATAAAAGTGCTGACATTGAGCATTTATGGAATTATAAATAGGTAATTGAGAGAGAATATCCGTGGGCACTTGAACAAAGGTAATTAGTGTTAATTGCTCAAACTTTCTTGCGAGCCTCTCATCCATCATTAATTCCATTTAAAATCATCTAAGAAAAAAAGAAACAATGTCCGATTCTCACTCCTCATTGATCAGTACAATTATCTCCTCCTCCAGTGATAAATCAGTACGCTTCAACTTCCCTACTGATCAGTTCACTTATCCCCATCCCTCCATTGATCAATCTTTTCCTTCCCCATTTTTGTTCCTCACTGATCAGTCCACTTCTTCCCCACCTGCTTTTATGCCGATGGTGTTCTGTGAAGGCGTTCCATCCCGACTTTGTCCTCCATCGCGGCTTAAATTCTTTTTACTGCGCGACAGCGACCTGCGCACGCGTTCCACGATGCGCGAACTGATCCCTTTGAACGGATTGCGCCCCCCGCGCGGAAGCGACGACGACGGAAACGGGGAAGGACTGCCGCCGCCTCCGCGGGTCCGTTCGTTTGAACCGGGCATTTTTTCACTGGGCACGTGTTCGCCCTTTCGAAATGCCTTTGGAGTTTTCAAATTCTAAATTTGTTTTTTAATTTCCTCTCTAAGTTGCTAATTGCCCTCAACATTCTTTTAATAGCGCCCATTGACTTATCGCTAATGTCTTAATTTCCGTCTTTAATGACCCAGTGGACCAATCGATCGTTTTTTTCCAAATCATTTTCACCTTTTCCGACATTGAGCTGACTTCCATCGAACTCGACTTGCCCAACAGTCCGAATAGTCCGCCCTTTGTCGGTTTTATTCTGAAATTATTTGCCCTTCCAACAATTTTTGTTTCGCTTTTTCTCGCCTTTTCCGTTTCGGCTCTTCACTGCTGTTCCCCTTTTGTTGGAGTTTTTCAAATGATTCAAAAGCGCGGGCCATTTGGCGAACTGTCGGATGTTTGCCTTGGGCAAGCTCTTCTCGACGGATACGGTAGAGAATGTTTGTGCCTGGAAAAAGTTACAAGTAATTCCAATGAAATGCCTGCTCACTGTTTACCGGCACTTCCCGTCCTGCGGTATTTCTGCTGCACGTCGTCCACACTGCCAAAGTCCCCGTCGTCCATTACGGCAATTGCGCGCTGTCCCAGCCCCGCCAGCGGTGAGGACGTGTGAATGTCCACGGCACGGCATTGAAGCATTGGTACTTTGAGAATTTGAATATCAAGGGCAACATAATTTGATTGTTCCTCACCAGTTGACCCGCCCCTGAACATTGCCGATTGGCCCTTAAGAGGCGAAATGGACCGCGTCATCATAACAATTTTTTGTCATACAAATTCGTCACAGCAGCTTAATTTAAATTCAAAAAGCAATTTGATGATATACCAAAGATTCAACACCAGGGAAGTCGCTAAATAAATACAATAGATAAGAAAAACTTTCGGAAAAATTAATTTTGGGTGGGTATATCTTGGAGGGGACCAACAATAAATACTCTTTTCCATAAAAATTTTGTGTGGAGGGGTCTTGGATATTCGGAGTATTGGGAAGCCAGGAAAGAAATGTATTAACATATAATTGACAGCCCTAAATATGCGGAGATGTTAAATTATAAATAAAAAAAGAGCAAGTATATCACAAAAAAATTGGCCCAAAATTGTGGAAATTATTCTCTGCTCAAATCATAAGCATTTGGCATTTTTTGAGGCTTCTGTTAACCTTTCATTTCTCGCCTTGTCACATTTTGCACTGATCTCACATTTCATTTGTTAATGAATCATCACCGCCAAAAGGCAATAAAGGCGGATTAGCCACGAAATTACCACCAAATCATTAGCTTAAGTGGCCATACTGTAAGTGTGACACTAAAATGCCAACTGAGGTGCTTCTTCTTTGAAGCCCTAATAGGAGCCAAAATTGAGACATAGGTGTAAAAAGTTTAAAAAAGCCTACATGTTCGGCACGTCACTCGCAGTTTCTCGCGAATTGTTCCGCACGTTCAAATTGGCACCGAAACAGAGCAGCAGTTTTACGATTAACAGAGAATCTGTCTAAATGGTGCGATACGAAATTAGGTTTCTAATGAGGATTATACTCAATATTAAACTGTTCCCCTCAAAAAATTATTAATTTTTTATGCATGAATTTAATATTTAGATAAACAACAGACAGGTTTTTTCTTTTTTGTGGGACCAATGTTCTTAACACAGGCCCATAGCGGCCACAAATTCCTGTTTTTTTTGGCTCTCTGGCGCCGACAATTTTAAAATTACGCTGGAAAAAAAATTTGGCAAAAAAACTTCGGATTCCCCCCTCTGATTTTTTTTCTGGCTACGGCTTGTCTTAATATTACCATAATCAACAAATTATAAGAAAAAAGCAAATTAGGGCGATCTTTCAAATTCGTGTAAAAAATCAGGTACTGAGTGTGCACTTGAGTTTTGGCCTCAGATTAATATTTTCCAATAGTCAATTTTTAATATAGGCAATGAATTTTTACGAAACCATCACACTCACTTTGACTGCGTGGTGGAGGGGAGTGTTCCCGTCACTGTCGGCGTTATTTGGGTCCGCTCCAAATGCCAACAAATTAAGAACTGCGTCAAGGTCTAAACGAATGCCAGTTCCAAAAATAAGTGGAGAACGTGACCACCTTTTCTGTCAACTGCGTGAATTAATGGCGTTTGCTGTCGGAGCCAGTCACGTGCCTCCAGTTCGGCGATATCCATCCTGACCAAGTTCTTCAAATACTAAAAATGATGGCGCGTTTTAAAATATTTTCTTGAATTTTTAATAACCAATTGTGCCCTCATGATTTATTTATTTATTTTTGTCTTCAGAAGTTGTGTAAATTTGTTCCCGAGGTTTTCGGGATTTCTGATTACGAATCTGACATTAGTTGGACCTATTTCTAATCCCTATCCCGAACTTCAAACAAATTTTATCTAAATACTATTTATTATTTAGGTATCCTGTTCAGAATTTATGGTTTTTTGGCAAAAAAAAAACGAAAACGATCATGGATAACTAAAATACAATATTAGTTGTTTTTTTAATAGATTTTATGGCATTGAAAATTTTTACCTGACGATTAAATCGTCCGAAAAGGCTCTGGTCTATTATTTCATCTGCCGCTTGTACATTTTGGGTAAAAATTCTTTCAAATACATCGTATGGTAAAGCCATTTTGTACCCTAAATTTTGCAATCTTTTTCATTTATAAAGCAAATATAAAAGCATTTTTATTTTTTATTTTCCAGCAATTAATGTAGCCGTTTGCAAGTGGTAAAGAATTATGGTCCTCCAATTTTATTCCGAAACCCTATCCGATTTCGAACAAAAAGTTCATTTTTAACGTATATTTTGAGAAAAAATCAACCTTTTGTTCGAGTTTTTTATTCATTAGAAAATTGTTTTAAAGAAATAACTAATTTTTTTAATCTCAAATATACATTTTCAAAAAAGTCATCCTTAAGACCCCCTCAAAATTCACAATACAGGATAGACACCCCAGGTACATATAGGATGGGAATTTAAGGCACAAAATCAGCAAAAAATCGATTACAAAAGTTTGCCCAAACCATACTTTTTAAAGTCATTTTAGGGGTTCGAATCAACAGAAAAATTCATTGGACTTAATTTTACATCCCTATGATTAATTATTATAGCCCGGACTTTTAGGCACGAATATTTCCCAAATAGGCACCTAAAATAGGCACGAAAAATGAAAAAAGGCATAAAAAATGAACAAAAACGTCAAAAAAGGCGGGAAAATGGGAAAAAAGGCAGCAAAAATCAACATTTTTGACAAAAATGTTTTTGTCAAATTAGCAAAAAAATTTTAAAGTCTTTTTTTTGCTCTTCAGACCATGATTAATTTTGTTTTCGCAAAATCTTTTGGCTCATTTGTCAACCGAAAACCTCGGGAACAAATTTATAAATCATGAGGGCACAATTGGTTATTAAAAATTCAAGAAAATATTTTAAAACGCGCCATCATTTTTAGTATTTGAAGAACTTGGTCAGGATGGATATCGCCGAACTGGAGGCACGTGACTGGCTCCGACAGCAAACGCCATTAATTCACGCAGTTGACAGAAAAGGTGGTCACGTTCTCCACTTATTTTTGGAACTGGCATTCGTTTAGACCTTGACGCAGTTCTTAATTTGTTGGCATTTGGAGCGGACCCAAATAACGCCGACAGTGACGGGAACACTCCCCTCCACCACGCAGTCAAAGTGAGTGTGATGGTTTCGTAAAAATTCATTGCCTATATTAAAAATTGACTATTGGAAAATATTAATCTGAGGCCAAAACTCAAGTGCACACTCAGTACCTGATTTTTTACACGAATTTGAAAGATCGCCCTAATTTGCTTTTTTCTTATAATTTGTTGATTATGGTAATATTAAGACAAGCCGTAGCCAGAAAAAAAAATCAGAGGGGGGAATCCGAAGTTTTTTTGCCAAATTTTTTTTCCAGCGTAATTTTAAAATTGTCGGCGCCAGAGAGCCAAAAAAAAACATGAATTTGTGGCCGCTATGGGCCTGTGTTAAGAACATTGGTCCCACAAAAAAGAAAAAAACCTTTCTGTTGTTTATCTAAATATTAAATTCATGCATAAAAAATTAATAATTTTTTGAGGGGAACAGTTTAATATTGAGTATAATCCTCATTAGAAACCTAATTTCCTATCGCACCATTTAGACAGATTCTCTGTTAATCGTAAAACTGCTGCTCTGTTTCGGTGCCAATTTGAACGTGCGGAACAATTCGCGAGAAACTGTGAGTGACGTGCCGAACATGTAGGCTTTTTTAAACTTTACACCTATGTCTCAATTTTGGCTCCTATTAGGGCTTCTAATCTTTTTGATTTTACTAAAATAATGTTTTGGATTTTAAAAAGTAATAATCAATTAACGGTCATGTTTAAATAATCTGCAGAATAAAATAAATAATGCAAAACATTTACCGAAGTGTAGAAAAATTCAGAGTAAAGGAGATTTCTTCCCAAAATTTCTTTCCGAATTCGTCCATCTTTTCCGAAAGCATTTTCAGTTCTTCCAATCTGATGTTGGCAATTTCATTCTTCAACTTTTCCCATTCTTCTTCATAATATTCCGAAAATATTTTGGCAATAATTTGCAGTGACTTTCTCATCTTAATTAAACAGCTCACCAATTTTTAGCTAATTGCTCTTAAATGGTTTAATTATTTATTACTTGGGTTCGTTTTCTCATAATTTTGCTGCTCAAATCATGTGCAATTTCCAAGTGCGGTTTGAATAGGTCAATTAGCATAATTAGTGGGTGTTGTCTAAAGCATTTCTCCCTAACTTTTTGCTGTTTAATTAAATTCTTAATCGTTTCTTCTGCTATTTCTTTGCACATCTCTTCATATTGTTCATACATTTTACTCACTTTGACCATTAAAGCCCAAATGTCGTCTCCTTGTGATAAAGATTTTTTCACGTGCTCCTTTATGGCATTTCCAATTCTTTTCGGTGATCCCATCAGGGATGTTTCTAATCTGTTACAAAAATGCGATTGATTTTTGTGCCGTCTTCATCTTTGCTTGTGCCTTTTGGGAGATGCGCAAGAGCTCACTCATTGCTCTTACGCTTGATGAAAAACGCAATAAACCCCTTTGGGTTGTGCGTTTGATCCAAGCGCTAAGGCCGCGCTTTTTAAAATCACTTCGCCAAATGTTTTATTTCCCTTTTCACTGCTCAAATATTTTGCCAATTCTTTCGCATCGTTTTGACTGACTTCGACCCCTTCTGAAAAATCATTTCGCACTTTGGTCAATATTTTGGCCTTTGGATCGCATTCGATGAGATAATCAAAAAATTCCAACGGATCATACGCAAAGATTGGCTTAAAGTCTAAAATTTTGTTTAATTAATTACTACAAATTTGTGACAGAGAAGAATTTCTTCTCTTCACAAATAAACCTTTTGATTTAAGGAGAATTCTTCTCCTTAAAATATACCTTTTTAAATTGCACAAAGCTCTTTCAAAGAGACTTTATTACAAAAAGGGAAAGAGAGTGAACAAACTATATTGATTACAGAGAAAAAATGGTAGAATGCTCCCGAATGGGAAAAATGAGCCCCTTTTATATCGACCAGAGGGGGCGGGGCTTAGTCATCACAAAATTGATCTTCGATCTTTATTGCTAATAAAGAGAGAAGCAGAGAATAATCAATCATAAGGTCCAATAAATTTGCACATTTATTATACACAAAAATAAAATGCAAAAATTGTAAATTATATTTTACATTTTGAATGTAAATTTTAGACAACTAACAAATATTGCTTGTTGTAGGGATTTTTAGGCAGAAAAAACGGGACCAGAGCGTTTGGGCCCCCGTTTTTGGGCCCCCGTTTTTGGGCCCCGGGGTCGTTTGGGCCCCCGTTTTTGGGCCCCGGGGTCGTTTGGGCCCCAACCCAAAAATAGAAAAATGTGTTTTTTTAAAAATTAAGATTCTAAAAACTAAGCCTGAGGGATCCCTCGCCACTTGGCATAAGTTAGGTTTAATTAACATTCGCTCATTTTTTACAATTTTACTTATTCCAAATCCTATTATTTTTAATAGTTAACCAATTTGATGTACATTCTGATTTGGACATTTTTCAGAAATGGCTAACCCAATTAACCAAAAAACAAAAAGTAAAATTGTCTTACGAAGGCCACCTTTACACCTTCGCTAAAATGAGTTCTGATGGGATGACAAAATTTTGGAGATGCGAGTTCAAAAAATCAATTTCACATTATTTTGGAGTTTCTCCGGGGAATTTCTCGCAACTATCGAATGAACCCGTGAATTTCTGTTAATTTTTACATTTTTTATTGTTAAAATTATTATTGAATTTATTTTTAATGTTTATTTTACATTTTTATGCTGAAATTTAAAAAGTTGTTTTTACTGTGATTTTTCATTTTTCTGTACTTGGGGCCCAAACGACCCTGGGGCCCAAAAACGAGGGCCCAAAAACGGGGGCCCAAACGCGGGGGCCCAAAAACTGGGGCCCAAACGCCCCCGACTCAGAAAAAACATTAGGTAATTAGAATCATTTTTTTTGTTGTCACTTTGTCTTCTGAATGGGTTGAATTTGGACCTTTCTCCGCAGAGACATCTGCTGCGGCTAAGTCAATTAACACCTAAGTCACTTAACGTCTTGCTGTCTTAATTAATCATTAGTGCTGAGAAGTAATTTATTTAAATATTTTTTTGCCTAATTGCATTAAAGTAAGGAGCTCAAAAAAGCATTCCTGCGCTTAAATGTTTTCATTTAAAAGTCATTTTAGTCAATAAAAAAAATATTTTTGGGGTTTTAGGAAAAATAAAAGTTTTATTTTTGTAAATATTTTGGCATTTAACAAAAATGCAATAAAAAATGTTTTTTTTTACGCGATTAATTTTTTGGCGATTTGCGTTGTATATTTTGCTCGTGCTGGGTCGTTTCTAAAAACCGCCAAAGGTCGGGAGGGGTCGGTTTAGTCTGAGGTGACGTTTTAGTCAGGGGGTCGTTTTAGTCTGGCAAGCTGATTTTGTGCCATATGGATTCTAATCTGATTTTTTTTTCGAAAAATGTTTAATTTAATACTAAAACATATTTATCAATGTATTTCCAATAAAAAAAACAAAACATTGAAAAATCATTACGGGCACATTTCATAAATTCGAATAATGTACCAACGAGAAAATCGCTGATGATATCGGGATTAACATTGACATTGGCATGCCCGTAAGAGTCGAAGAATTCTCGCATCGGCGATATCACCACCTCGAAGTCCAACGAAAAGTTTCAGGCGAAAAATTCGGCCATCTTTGACAATCAGTTGAGGCATACGTGTTCAACGCTTCACACTTGAAGTGAGAAGGCAGTACGTAATCAAAATCCAATTAATTCGCCTTAAAAACCAAAAAAAAATATGAAAGAAATTAGGCTTTTACTTTGCGAGGACATAAATTTACCTGAAAAAGGTGGCGCCGACTGAAAGTGCCGTCTGCGTACACATTTTTCATAATACAGGTCCATTGTGAAGTCGAAGATCGAGCAAACACCAAAAGCCTTAATACAGAATTTAGTGGAATTTTAGGATTTTCATTTTTTCACCTTTGTGGACAGCGTCCCCAAACTGGCACGACGACATTTCGCCAACTGGACATTTCGCCAACTAAGCAAATTCGGACGTTTCGCCAACTCACCTAAAAAATGACATTTCGCCAACTGACATTTTGACAACTTAACATCTCGCCAACTGACATCTCGCCAACTGAACATCTCACCAACTAAGCCAAATTCGGACGTTTCGCCAACTCACCCAAAAAATGACATTTCGCCAACTAATTTCGCCAACTGGACTAAAACCTATTTTTAATTGTGGAAACAATAATAAAAATTCAATATAAAAGTGCATAAATGAATGGAAATCTTTATATTATAAAAAAATAACAAAAAACGTAAAATAAAAAATTTCAAAAGAAATTTCATTATATAAAAAACGTTTAATAAAAATTTTAAAATCAATTTCCATCGCCATCATCTGTTTCTTCGCCACTATCTTCATTTCCACGGACGTGAAGCCCCTCCACAAAGCCATGACGAGTCCAAGCAGATTTAATGTATTTGCCAATCCTTCTTCTGATTCAAAGTCGGCCTCGTCAAGAATCCGCACCACATTCTGTTCCTTTATGATGTACCGTTGCGGACGTTTTCTGCTTTTCTGAAGATGTTCTTCGCGTCCGATGTCCAGCTGTTTGTCGATGTCCCTTGTGAATGCAGTAATGAAGTCACTCAATGATGGGTGATGGTTGAGTTCACGCTGAAATACCAAAATTAATGTTTTTCTAAAGTATTTGTTGTACAGCGAAGTTGAAAAAGCGCGCCGAACGTAAAGTGGCGGAATGAGTGCCAAAGAGAGAACTGATCTGATTTTGAAAAAACTAATAAATACACATAAGCTAATGAAAGACACCTGAATGTTTTGTAAATCAATTGCTTCTTGCCGACTTTTACAGTTAAAGTCAATTGCCAATGGCTCTCTGGTCAGAGCCATATTGCTCCCGTCAAAAACAAAATCTGAGTTTAAGACGGGGCGGGCGGAAAAGTTACTCCGATCGGAGTAATACTGATGTTGTTCCATTTCAGGGTTCTTCCTGGATAAAGGAACACCTGAGTGGACTTGGGTTTTTCGCCCAAAGTTTCCAGGCGAATAATGAATGTTTTTGGCAAAATGTCAGTTGGCCAAACGTCCGAATTTAGCTTAGTTGGCGAAAGGTCCGAATTTGGCTTAGTTGGCGAAATGTCATTTTTTGGGTGAGTTGGCGAAACGTCTGAATTTGGCTTAGTTGGCGAGATGTCAGTTGGCGAAGTGTCAGTTGGCGAGATGTCCAGTTGGCGAAATGTCCACACACCTCCAAACTGAGGATTGGTCTAAAAATTAAAAAAAATACACGCTTAAGAATAGGAAAATTCTTCAAAATTTTCCAGTAAATTTGTTTTTTAACCAAAAATTTTTGGTTTGTAACTTAATCAACGAATAAATTTTTTTTTTAGTAGTGTTATAGCTGTTAATTATTTTTACAACAATTTTCATTTTTCTTAAATATTTGCTCAATATTTGGACTTTTTTCAAATTTTGGACAGATTTTTAATCATCAAGTACAGTGTTTCAATTAGATCAAATGTTGGGCGCTGTACCGTAATTCTTAAAAACAATGCATTCTACAGAATTTTGTTGAAATCCAAATTCGTCCGAATCCGAGCGGACAAAATTGGCAGAGACAGAGAGAAGAGAGGAGACCGCAGTGGGACATTTGCGGACGGACACTTGCGGACGACATTTGCGGACGGACACTTGCGGACGGACATTTGCGGACGGACACTTGCGGACGACATTTGCGGACGGACACTTGCGGACGGACATTTGCGGACGGACACTTGCGGACAATTTTGGGTAAAAAAATTTAAAAAATTCTTTAAAAATTTCAAACCAAATAAAAAATTTTTTGTTTATGTTTTAAAGCCTCAATATCTTATTTTTAACTTCTAAGGATTAATTTCACTTGTTAAAATGAGATGTTGGTCTCTTAAGTGATAAAATGGGGTACGGACAATCCGTCAGTAGTTGACATTCCGTCAGTGTATAATCCGTCAGTGGACAATTCGTCAGCAAAATTTTTTTTGAGCAATTATCAAAAATCTTGCGAAAACGATTCTTAAATTCAACAAATTTATTTTCATAGATTCTTAACATTTCTAGTTACTTCATACTTGTTTTAACCATTTTGAGGAATTATCATTTAGTTTTTCAAATTATTATTTCATAGTTTTTATAACATAACACCAATTATTAATTCACTTTTTTAGCGACTTATAATTTTCACATGATTATAAATAGGGATGCGATTTTTAGGTAAGAAAAATCCCAGAATAGGTACTTAAATAGGTAAAAAAAATCTCAAAATAGGTATTAAATAGGTACAAAAATTCCAAAATAGGTACCAAAAAATTTAAATATATTAATATTTTCTTAGATAATATTGACATTTTAAATTAAAAATTTTGTCAATAGAAAAAATAAATAAATTTTGGGATAAATTTTTGAGAAATTTTTCCAATTCTTAGGGTGCATTTTTGAAAATTTTTTTGGTCGATTCTTATGGGTATATTTTTTGATTTTATTGCATATTTGTTAAGAATTTTTTGAAAATCCTTAAAATAGGTAACCAAAATGCCGAAATAGGTATAAAAATAGGTACCAGGTAATAGGTAGAAAAATCCCGAAATAGGTAAAAATAGGTATTATAAAAGTGGGTGTAGAAGCTCCAAAACAAGCGAAAAACTAGTTTTTTATGCTTATCTCAACGTTACAAGTGCGCAAAAATTTTAGGTATTTAACTAAAAATCGCATCCCTAATAGTAAATAAATCTGGGTGTTTTAAAATACTGACGGAGTGTACACGACTTTTCTTTCCCAAAGAGTCGGGGAATAATCCTAGATAAATCTTGTTCTAGTGTTCATTGGGATAGGATTTCAAGGTCCCAAAAATTTTCGGAAAGGGAATCACAATTCCGAGGTCCAAAAATCTCGGAAATCGGAATTTAGTGCAGCTGGTGTCTAGCATTTATATAAAATCCTGTTAATTTTGAATTGTAAATAAATTCTGTTAGCGACTAAGCATATCTCAAAAAATTTAAAATTGTTCTTTTTATCTGAAATTTAGAAGAAACGTACTAACGGACCAAATCTTTCATTCCATGTTTTCAGAATTTTTTAAAGATTTTAAAAAAATTTTTTTTAGATTGTCAGCAAATGTCCGTCTGCAAGTACCGTTCCGCAAATGTCCGTAAGGCGAGGAGACATGCAGTTTTTGAACCTGTAGCAAATTTTTCTCTTTTTTTTTGTCCCTTTCATACTCTGTTTCTCGAAAGTTTTTTTTGTTTCTTTTCAAGCCATGTTCAGGTTTTTGATAATTATGACCAATTAATCTCATTTTCGATCAGTTCCGAAAGATATGCTTTCAAATTGATAATTTAAAAAAACCATAAAATTTTTATAATATTGAGGAGGATAAATTGATAAAAATTTCAGTCGATTGACACATGGAAAAGAAGGTGAAGTCAAGAGAAATTCTAAGCGTTAGATTTTTACGGTAAAAAATTTAAATATGAATAAGTGTGTTTTTAAGGCAATTTCGTCAAAAGGATCGATTTAAAACATTGACGGAATGATTTCGATGGGACATTTGAACAAACATTTGATGAAGTTGGTTTTGTGCCCAATTTTTGATGATGAATACAAATTTGCAAGCAAAAACCGCTTTTCATTCCTTTGCCAATGTTTGCTTATTAATTTCTCTGATGGCCGATCGATCGGCGCTGACTTCGCTTTTTTGGCACTTTTTTTTGGCCGCTTTTCTGTTGGCCTCACAAAATCTAAACGGCATTAAAGGACAAGCGATTTTACCGCAAAATCAATGCCCTTTCGGCGCAACGCCAGACGGAGGTAAAAAAAGAAGTCAAAAATGCTCAAAAGGCTTGATTTGTAATTAGTTTGCCCTCTTGGGTTTTGCATCAGCCGAAATGAAAGGTGCTACAACGGAATTTGCTGCTTTAATAATCAGTGCCCGGCCGGCTATTACAGAGAGGGAGGTGAGCAATTAGCGAAGAAAACTTTTTTTTTAAATTATTAATTCTGAATAACCATTTTAATAACCCTTTTCAGCGTGTAATTATTTAAATTTCTGTGTCGACCCAAGGGAAACATGCATTCAAGGAGTTTGTTGTGAGTTTGGGCTTTCAATTTAAAGCCGGTTTTTGGGTGGTCCAAATTAATCCGGCATTTTTCTTTACTGTCCAAATGCCCAACAATTAAGCAACTCTTGTTCACCTTTCAAACTTGTCATAGTTTGTATATTCTATTTTAGGTCAGCCTTTACCAATAAATCCAACTTATACCAACAACCCGACTTATCCCATTTATCCCAACAACCCAACATATCCAATTTATCCGACAAATCCAATTTATCCGGTTTCACCGACTAACCCAGCTTATCCAAACTACCCAGTTTATCCCAGTTACCCGGCAAATCCGACGTATCCAATCAGTCCAACCATCCCAAACTATCAATATCCAAATTATTACCCAACAAATCAAATTTACCCAACATATCCAAATTACCAAACAAATTACCCAAATTACCAAACTAATAACTATCCCCAATATCCGTCTTATACGCTTCCAACATATCCATCGTACGGATACAATTACCCAAGTTATGGAGCCTTTACTGGATAGTAAGTTTTTGATCCTTTTATTGAAAAAAATTAAATATTATATAAAAGTGCAAGTAAAATAAAGACTTCATTTTTTATATTTTTTCTCCACTATTAAACTATTGTTCAAAATCAGTGGCTTGTACAGTCCACAGTACCCATTATTCAACAATTACGGTGATGGCTCCAGCGGTGGCATTTTGGGAATGACCGGTTGGTGAATATGACATCAAAACAAACCGAGAAATGGGTTTTCTTAAAACTTCAGGATGCCGGGATTTTTACCAAGAGTGTCCGTCTTACGCCGCTTATTGCTTTTTGGAAAGTATCGCCGAGGCTTGCATGGGATCATGTCAGATGTGTGGTGGTGGCGGATTTCCTAGAGGATACGGCTCCATGGGCGCATACGGTACCGGATTGCTGGGCGGAAGTTATGGTGGTAGCTTATATGGTAGCGGAGGATATGGTGGAGGACTGTATGGAGGAGGTTTATACGGTGGCGGAGGATATGGTGGTGGATTGTACGGTGGCGGATTTTTTGGCTAAAAATTTGGATCCATTATAAAAATTTAATTTTCCCAAATTATTGCAAATTATGGAAGGAAAATATTTTCGAATTACTCATTTCAGTGACTTTTTTATTATTATTCATCTCTCTGTTTGTTTTTTGTTTTATTTACATAATTATTCTAAAATAATTTTAATTAATTTAATTTATTTTTGAAAAATAAAATATATAATTGGTCACAAATTGTGCTAAATAAAGAAAAAGAAAAAACACGCCACAAAATTATCATGACATTCTTCTCATTAGCATCAAATCAAAGTAAATTCGGAATAAATAGTTCGAAAAGTGTTAAAATATATTATGAAAACAAAATGAAAGTGTTCTTTTAGGTATAATTATTTTAATTAAATTTATTTTCATAAATAAATAAAAAGGTTAATGAAAGGGAGCAGCTAAATAATTATTTGTTCTTAATTCAAAATATATATATATATATATATATAATTGGTTGCGAGGCTGCTGAACCATCGCCCATCGTTGAACCCTGAAACTATTACCATTCGATTCCTCTCGGCGAGAGAAATCCTTTGATAATATGATAGGAATGTTATTTCTTTAAAAAAATTATTGACAAAATATATGATGAATATCATAGATGAAATCACAGATTTTTGCAGCTTTTAATGCCAGAGGCTTGATTAGCGCCTAAAATTAGCATAGAAAAGTGTGTACTTTTCGGTTATGTGTACACAGAACCAAATTAAAAAAACAACAAAGGAGCACGCGTAGAGGGAGCGGGAAAAGACGTTTCGCAGATAAAACGCTAAACGCTTTTACGTATAAATGCTTGATTGTTTTCAATACTAAATAATTTTGGACTTAAATATATATTTTTTTGATTTAAATGTTTTTAATGAACGACTGTTTTAAACGCAATAAATGTATGCAACAAGTTACTGTATTTCCTGGATTCGTAACCCCTTTCAAGATGGGTTTGAAAAAAGCCTTGGACTGTTATAATTCAAGAAATACAGTATGCTAACTGTCAATTGCACTATTCAAAAATTTTTCTTTTTTTCATCACCCCAACGGGTCAGTTCAGTAACGCCAGTTCCGTACAAGCCAAGTTTAGAGCTTAACTTTTTTCTTTGTTAATCAAATCAAATAAATTAATTAATTTGAAATCCCTACATTTTAGAAGGTAGCTTTAGGCTATTGCATAGCAATTAATCATTTCTCAGGTAAATTAAAACCTGAACCCCGTAAAAAATCAATTTCTTTATTACAATTCCATACGAAAATTATTTTTTTTAAATTGGTCTAATGGAGCCTATTAAGACTTTTCAAATGATACTAAATTTTGTTGGATTTGGTCAACAGTGAAAAACATTATGACGCCTTAACTTGGCTTGTACGATTACGGAAATGGCAATACGCAACTGACCCCCTGACCCCCCACCGCCCGATTTAAAATCCGTGCCATTGTTCGCTCGTTTCGTCTTAAGCGGGTGGGAACTCCGCCGGCTCTTCAACCACCGCGTTCTGCTTGCATTCCACGTTTGGCATTTGCTGCAGTGTCATTTCGTCTCCGTAAGTGACCAGCAAATCCAAAACGCCACCGTTTGTCCACCCGAAGCCAATCTGTGAGCATTTTGGAGGGAATGCCATGGCCTTTTGAGTTGTCCCATTGGCACTCACTTGCGGCACATATTCGCCTCCCTCGCCCGGCACGCCCGTGTCCGCCGCCATTTTCTCCCACATGTGCTGCCCACAGTTCTGATACATTTGGTGGTTGGCCGACAGCCATTGCCGTGCCAATTCTTTGGCCTTTTCCTCCATTCTTAAAATGCATTAAAACAAATTAGGAAAATGTTATGGAAATTCCGCTTCACTTTTTGTTTCCCGATCGCCTCAAACTTTCGATGAGCATATGGGCCAAAGACTGAAGTTAATTCCAATTTTCATAATTATTTATGTTTATTTATCCTTAAATTACCGGCCAAATGTTTGGGAAGTCCCACTGTTGTGTGGAGTTTATATTGCTGAAAATAAAATGTGTTTATGCCATTCCATCTCTGATGAGAAGCGCTAAATTGGGCACCTGGTCGGCACGCCGAACTTGTGCTTTAGTACGCCAATTTTCTCCAGTGGTTGTACATCCGTTCCGCCGTGCCAACATCGTCGGTGTCGTAACACTGTGTGAACAACGGCACCGTCACACTACCGTAGTACTCCTCGTGCAGCTTTCCACTTTTAATGTTGAAGTCGTACCATACGCCGTGCTCTTCCTTATAGAATAACCGTTGAAAGTCGCTTCGAAACTCATTATGCTCAGCCGCATAAGTTGATGCTTTTGCATTGTCACCTAAAACCATTTAAGAAGAGAATATGAAAAATATTTACATTTAATTGGCTTGGCCAAATGCCCAATTAAAATGCAGTAAACTTGCCTATTTTTGAAAAGAGTTCTCCCAACATTCTGAGATTGCCACAAATTAACGCGTTCAAATCCACCGGCAATAAGTCCGTGGTCTGTAAATTGACCAAATTCCACGGGTTGGCTTTGTTGCTGTTGTCTTTTTTCATAAATCGTGCTAAATGAATTATGCACATTAATTAATTAATTAGCTAAAATTGCAATTAAAGCTCACAGCTAAAGTCCCAGCCCGACTCGGCCGTCGATGCCACGTTTTTCCAAATGTCGGCTTTCCTTTGTGTGTTCGAAATGTTCGTGACGAGTTGAACGTCTTGACAAAATGACTCGGGACGGGGAATCTGAAAATGGGCTTCAGTTTGACTCAATTTCTTTCTGTTTAAACATTGCTGTCCGCTCTGTATTGGTAAAATGTCTGCTTCTTTTCGCCCACTTCGACTTCAACCGACCGATTTTTGCTCCAATGGCCAAGTTCCTTAATGAAAATTTGGATTTGGCTTATCAGGAAGTAATTATGGCGTTGATAAGTTATTGCACTGACCTTTTCAAGCACTGGCAACACTTAGTGGAGAAATTTGGTGTCATTTGTGGCCAAGAAATAATCGTAGACCATGCTAAAGTGGGGAAGTAATAATTAGGAAATGCAATTAGCAACGGTTTGTTTGTCAGACAATGTGAAGAAAGACGGCTGTGAGCGTTTGTCGTAATAAATGCGTCCGCCGTTGGGCACAAAACCGAAACGGTTGACCATCTCCGCAAAGTTCAAGCACATGTTCTTCATGCCTTAAACTTATCAGAATCATTTTTGGCCTTTCTTTGGTCTTTGGCTTTGCCTGAGGCGATCAGTCCCTTCACTATCCAATAGGCGTCCCAATAGTAAAACTCGCGGAAACGGCCGCCCGGCACCACGAAAGGTTGTGGCACGCAGATCAGTGAGTGGTTTTGCTGATCAGGGTTGCAGTTCAACTGAACCAGCAACAGATGGAGCAATCAATTAGTGATTAAATTGCCATCAATTTTCCTTATTTTGCACCTAATATTCGACTAATATGTAATTAGAGCTTAATTACTGACTAATTTGCAATGCTTTTTCCCTCTTACATCTGGCATTTTCCGACTCAGCTCCTTCCACAGTTCGTTCAATTGCTTTGCCCATTTTTTGAACTCCGCGTCTTTTATCCGTTCAAGTTTCGGTGGGCTTTCCACCCAATCTTCGGGCGTATAACTTAATTATTTTTTTAATTGATTGCCATTTTCCATCAATTTTTACGCTATTAGCACTCCGTTGGCTCTGCCGAAATTTTCACGGACGAATTTGGCCAATTGGTCCACTTGTTGTTCGTTCATTTTGCTCACGTCCAATTCGTTGCCGCCAAAGGTCGATGTGAACTCTTCGACAATTTTCTTGGCCTCCTTTTTCAGTGGTCTGTCAACAAAATGTTTCGAGTCGTTCTGGAAAAGCATTCGGGCGCCCCAAAAGTTGACGGCCTTAAGCGAAAGTCATTCAACCAATTAATTCACTCTCAACATCGTAATGAATTAATGAATTTTGATGTCATTATGATTAATTGGGACCAAATTGCTCGGCACCTCAATGATTTTGCCGCAGCAATAAATGGGAGCCAAGTCGGGCCATTCGGCACACATCCTTTCGAATCCGTTCGCCTGAAGGTCCACCCCATTCAATGAACATCCCGTCGTCGGCGCTGCTGCTGCTCCTCCTTCCGTTGCATTTTCCACGTTTGACTCTAAAGTAGAGTAGAGCGGGACCGGGACCAAAACACGGACAACTCAGTACAACTGAGTACCGAGGTCCCGGTTTTGACCGGGACCGGGACCAGTCCCGGGTTTTTTCCCGGTTTTCCCAGCCAAAAATTCCCGGTTTTTCAACCCGAAAAGGTCCCGGTCCCGGTTAAGCCCAAAATTCCCGGTCCCGCTCTACTCTACTCTACTCTAAAGAAGCGTCAGAATTTGATGACTCATTTTGGCCAAATTGAATCGCTGCTTCAAATACGGCCTCAATTTTGATTTTCTCAGATGACTCATCACCCATTCCGTCACTTTTGCTAATTAATCCGCTTATCTCAACCGAAATTTGAACTTTCTCGCCACAATTGTCTCTTCCGCATTAAAATCAATGTTTGCTGCCGATGCTTTTGTCTTTCTTTTACTGCTTCAGAACTACCGATTAGCTTTGATGAATGGATCTGTTTCGCATCAGTGAAAATGACCAAGAGCAGAAATAAATGGAATTTCATTTGAAATTTAATGCCAAATTTTATGTGATAATTTAAGAAATTTGCTTTAAATACACAATTTTGGCTGCATTAATTAAGCTAGTAATAATCTCCCAATTTTTTATATCTGTTCAAACAAATTTTACTAAAAATTCCAATTTTATAGTTTAGTTTTTATGGTTAAAAAATGAATTCAAAAATGGATAATAATCACGTGCAAATGAAGCCAATTAAAATTTATTGGAAGAAAATGTTTGCAAATCTTACGGTAAACGTCAATAATGCACCGATTATTAATATGTATGCCATTTGTACAAGAGAAATAATTAAACTCATTGCTAATTCATTAATTTAGTATAAAATTTCTAGTATGTAAAAATATAATTAAATAAAAATATTAGGAACTCGAAAGTCCGATTCGAAAAGCTTTTACATGTTCAAAATTAAAAAACGATTATACGAAGGAGCGGTGGTACCGATATGCATCGCTGAAGATTTTTAAAAATTCTCCCTTTTTTTAACTTGCCCAAAAAGTTTTATTGACAAAGTTTTGTAAACATTCGTCTTCGCCACATTCTTTTTGATTTATTGCACAGCTCTGCTGTTTGACACTTGCGCCGTCCCACAAAATCCATTTGCGCCATTCATTTCAAAATAAGATTTTAAAATAATATAAAAAATTTTATTTAAATCAAACTCATATGTTTTAATTTGAAAATTAAATCCATTCTTCGTAACCTTTCATGCCAAGATAATTTTGTAAATGCATGAATGTGGCTTATTATTATTATAATCTTCATTATCTTTGTTTTCCTTGGCATCGGATTTGCCGTTGCTGCTGATTTACGCATTTACAAAAACAAAAATTAGATGTCTATCTTTGATTCCTTTTTTCTTTTTCCGTTCCTTTGATTAGCTTTTTTTTGTTTGTTATTTCACAATAAACGGCGCTAATGCCCGCGGCGCAAAAGTTGCAACACGGAACAAATAGCTTAATTCACTTCTTGCATTTGAATCACAGAACTCAGTTTGTCAGTTTAAACTTTTCCGAGCCTTTGGCCGTATCTCGATGTTTTGCCATCTTTAAAATTTTGAATCATTGTCGTAAGGGAAAATATTTTTTGTTAGTGATTTTTTGTTTTTGCAAAATTAACGCAAAATTTGGAATTTTGTTTTACTCATATTTTTCCGGCCGCTGACGAGAGGCGTCCCTGCCGATCAGCTGCACATCCCGCATCCGGCTGTCGAAAGGTGAGGTCCGTTTGGGATCAGCTCACTGCCATTGCACCGAAGTCCGCGCATCATTGGTTGTCGATCAGCAGAAGTCGAAGTTGAATCCGGACACGAGGCGGTCAACTCGACCCAACCCCGATCAAATGGCAAAGTTTCACGGCTCATCTGGTCTGCATTCGCTCTCATTGGCCAGAAAACACATTTTTGTCGAAACGAATTCAAATTTGTGCCATAATTCGTTCGTGGGCCATTTCCATCAAGTGAGACATTTCGTCCAATCTTTTCTCGTTGAGAGTTTCTGCCCAACTTCAATCTTTTTCTCTCAAACTCCTTCCGACCTTCCAAAATTTCAATTGTCCCTAATTGAACTTCAGAATTTTTGCCTCGAAAAATCCTTCCACTTTTTACCGAATTTTCACCATCGCCACTTTGCACTTCGAATTTCTTTCCCAATTGTTCCTTTGGGCCGAACTTTTTGTGCCCTTTCTCATCACAATTTCTGATAATTCGGTTCTCCACATTGGGCACGATGTTCTTTGGTGCCTTTTCAGCTTTCTTCCGCTTTTGACGAAAACTTGGCCGATGGCTGCTTTTGGTGGCACAAAATTCCGACGTCCGTTTGCTTTCCACTTCACTTTTGGTGCCCGAATTTGTAAAAATTGCCGTAGCGTTACTCTTAAATTTCATTTGCTGGGCCGAGTGAACCAAATTTTTGTTACGAGATGGTATGGTCGCATGATAAATGACGTGCACAGAATTGCGTTCCACATTATTAACTTCCGAAAAACTGACCAATTCGTCATTTGCCTCGTCGAAAAGTTTAAAACTTAGTCGAGCCAATGCATTTGTCCCAAAAACAAATTCATAGCCAAAAGATGCGTGTGAGACGTGGAAACGAATCCACACACATTTGCCTTTCCTGACAATTGGGAGAGACACAATTCCAATACACTCAACTGCATTTCCATTTATGTCGATCACGCGAGTGTTGTGACGAGATGGGCGAAGCTGTTCGGTACCGATTCTTTTCTCAGCTAATAATTTTGCAAAGAATTTGGAAGAAACCATCGAAATTTGGGCACCTCCGTCCAACATAGCTTTTGCCGTCAAACCACAAACCGATACCTTTAAGGCCATTATTCTCCCGATCGAAACCTTATTCAAATTTTTCGTCTCGTTTTCGGTCCCATCCTTTCCAAACAGTTTTTCCACATCAGCAGGACTCATCGAAATGCCACCAACAAAAAGATTTTGATTCTGTTGTGGTTTTTCCTGTTGTTCAACAAGAAAATTTTGACGAACAAAGTTTGTTG
The DNA here is from genome assembly GCA_004148225.2 of Heterodera glycines. NCBI lineage: Eukaryota > Metazoa > Nematoda > Chromadorea > Rhabditida > Heteroderidae > Heterodera > Heterodera glycines. The sequence goes on along the minus strand of CP049707.1, from coordinate 10,054,974 downwards.
CCGAGCTGTTGTTATTCTGCGTGCCTTGGTTTCGTTGTGGCTCCGAACATTGCCTGGCAAAATGTCCGAATTTTCCGTAATTATAACAAGTTGGGCGGTTTTGTTGCTGGTTATTGGCCTGTGGAAAATTTTCTTGACGAAAATGCTGCATTGGCCGTTGGTTGTATTGAGGCGTTTGGAAATTGCTGTTAAATCTAGCAAAATTGTTGGGCCTTTGCATTGCGAGCTTTGATGCCTTTTGGGTTGCTTCAGCTCTCGCCGCTAACGCCACAAATTCGTCGAAAATCATGGATGGTCGACGGGCTAACTCGAGAGTTAATGCTAACTCCGGGTTTTGGAGAGCCCTTATGAAGTGCCGAATTGAATAATCGTCGTAAAGATGCTCGAGTAGCCCAGGGTAGGCTTTTCTGACCAGCGAAGAAATACGGTCCGCCAAATCGTCAATTCTCTCATTGTCTCGGCGATAGGCACCAGACATCAGCTCTTCAAATGCCGACATTTGCCTAGCATCTGTCTCCTCCAGCAGATTTATCATCGCTCTTTTTACGCTGTCATACCGGAATGGGTTGTTGGCAACCGCAACATTGAATGCGCGTTCGGCACGGCCCAAACATTTTGATCGGAGTGCACTTAAGCGCTTCGCTTCAGGCCATTCATCGGTTGCGACATCAAAATGTCGAAAAAACGATCGGACGCCATCTGCCCCGGAATTCCCTTTCAGTTCAGGCAGTGAATTTAAGGTCATTGCGTATGAAAAATTGTCTAGGCTTTTAATTGCCTGTGCCAAAATCATGTCGCGCATTTCAGTCCTTCGGATGTCCTCTATGTTATCAGCATAAGGAAAATTTTGGTTTTGAATGTGAACGTGCTCGTTATTCGGATGCAAATTTCGATTTGGTTCTACGTATATGTTTCTCCTGTCACAACGGTAATTGCAATCGTCATGTCGGACATTGGCAATTCTACGAACCGTTTGCCGCGGCAAATTCTGCTGAAAATTTCCAATTTGTTGCTGCGGGTTGTTGATGCAAAGAATGTTCTCCGTTCGAGCGTCGCGAGCAATGTGCTCGGAAGAATTCGTTGCCATGCGCGGCTGATCGTTGGCCTGGCGCAGAGCTGTCATTTGGGAGTGAACAACCATTTGCCGCACAAAAACTGGATGGGCGCCGTCCAATCTCGGCTGCGTATACTGAACATCATTTCTCGCCGACCTAATAGCATTTCCATGTCCGCCAACTCTTCGGCCAATACCATGCAATAAACTCACTGGATTTGATTCATGGACGGGGGGATAGATAGGCACTAATCCCGCAGTGTTCAAATTGCTTTCTCCCAATCCGTTTTCCAACCGATTTGACAAAAGTCTTTCATTTAACTCTCCCAAACCATTTTCTCCCACATTTCTGTTGTTTACACGTAAACCTGAGTTCACCATCGGTGTATTCGTCGCGTTTTGTGCCATTTCATCCATCACAATAACCACTGAGTTGCTATTGTTCATTGTTGCTGGCAACAATCTGTTTATCAGTTGCTGCTCACCGCCAAAATTTTCTTGCCGCGTTAGTGGTGGCGTTCTCACAAACATTCTCATTTAACCGTCTTGGTTCAATTCCAAAATCAATTAGACAATCTTCTCAGTCTCTGAGCAACTTTGGACAAATTTCAACAATTTAAAAATTTCGGCACTATCTCAGTCTTTGAGCAAAATTTTTATGCAATTTCTCAATCTTTGAGCGATTTGCAATGCCGTCTGCTGCGTTTATTCCCGGTCTTCGGGCTCTAACAACGCCGCAGATATGAAAGTCGAAGTCGAAAAACAAAAGCCAAATTTGGTCTCCTACCAAATTTAAAATTCAAGAAAACCTGCAGTGAGCTTACCCAAAACGTCAGGAGCGCCACGTAATATTATTTTTGGTCCACCGCACTCGAAGAACACACACACCAAATAGGCTTTCACTTTATTAAAATCAAACACAAACAAATTCAGAAGACGAGTGGGAACAAACAATCAATCAAATCCAAAATGACGGAGAACAGCAAAACATGACAAAACTTTAAGGAGGGAGAAGAAGTGAATAAAAATGTGAATGAATAAAACAAATATCAATAAAAGGTCAAAATGCCAAACAATTACGCACTAATTTAAATAATATCACATCACTAAATTTATGCTATCCTTAGTGTTTTGTATTATATTTCAGAGACAAAATGTAAAATGCAAAATTCAAAAAAAAACAAAAAACAAATTAACACTAATTGTAAGTTTTTTTGCTAAATTTTCAATTCCTTATTTTTTCAGTTTTAAAAAATGCGACTTGAAAGACTGTTAAATTATGAATTTTATCATTGTTATCCCATAGTAAATGTGCAATGAAAAAGGAGTGATTGACAGTTCGAACGATGGGCCGAATGAATGAATTGTTGTGAATTGTGCATTAAATGAGTGCTCTCAGCAAATACACTCCGATCACCATTATGGCGACAATCAGTGCCAAAACGGAACGAATTTCGGCCCATTCCGTTGTCGGCGCTTCCTTCACTTTTCTTCCCGACAAACACAAGTCCATGCGCCGTGGGATGTCAAGAATTGCCTGAGAGAAAAAGTGCAGAATTATGCTGCTGGAACTGGTACTGTAACGAGGTGTGTGTTTGGTACTGTATTCAACCCACTTCCTCAGCACCGTCCCATGCTTTTGGGCCGCGCAATCGGTACACATATGACACATTTGGGCCAAAGAGAAGGGCATGGGCGAGACGGGGCTTTGAAAAGGCAAAGTCCACGGGATTCGGCTGACAGCCGATCAGCTCGGCCAACTCGTCCATGAACAAAATGTAATTGACCTGTGTAGTTTAATAAACAGCGAAAGGCACCACCCTCCCCCACTTCGATGGTGTGTCGAGTGCTTTTCACAAATGCTTTTGCCAATTCAGCTTGTGCCCTGTCAATGTCGTGCTCCATCCCTTCACGCGTTGGTAATTTGGCATCGCCGCACAGAGCGGCAAAGAACAGTCGCGCTTGCATTTCGGCAACGGGATGAATGGCACCGGAAGGCTAATAGGAACTTGGAAATCCAAGCGGTTCATTGCCATTGGAGAAAGTGCCTGTGCGAGTCCGACAATGGCCAAAGTGTTCCAATCGGCCAATTGCGGTGCCAACATGTTCTTGTAGAGCCAAACTGTGTTGTCTTTTACCGGGATCAATTGTCCGTTCTCCACCAGGTCAAAGTTGAACAGATAGCCGGTGGCCATCACAATTTTGTCAATGTCATCGGTGACAGTGCCGTCCGCCCACACAATGCCATGAGTGGTGAACTCGCGAATGTCCGGCTTGACCTGCACCGAACCTGTGATAATTCGGCAAGGCAAATCATCACTGACGGTCAAATGTTGGCTGAAGTGATAAAATTCGAATGAATGCCCTGCAAAATACGGAAATGAGTTTATCCCAAATTAATTGGAAATGAAATTAAAATGTAAGTAAGAGATTATAGTCGGCGAACGGTTAAAGCGTCGTCGAAGTGCGCGGATGAACAGCCAATTAGTGAAGGCCTGGGGCAAAATGCGGTTGAGCACACAAACTTTGAATCGTGTGTTGAACAGACAGTCCTCTGCGGCATGTAAATGTTTTTTTTTTGTTTTTTTTGTCCATTTAACCTGGGATTCCGCCTTCGCCAACTCTTTTGCCAATCCATGCGCCCCGACGAGTGGACAAATAACACTTTTTGCCAACTCGACCCAATTCCACGGCCAAATCCATCGCCGAATTACCCGCCCCGACGACAACGTTCACTTTGTCCTATTTTCAAAAAAATTATTCGTTTGAGCTTCTTTAAAATGCCATCATTCTCTCCGTGCCATTCTCACACCTCATATTCCTTGCTATTTTTGTAGTCATGGGAGTGAATAATGTCTCCTTCGAATTTGTTTTGGCCCTCAAATTTGACAATCTTTGGCTTGGCGTGGTGTCCTTGTGCCAAAATGACCGCCTCGAACTCCTCCTCCCTCTCTGTTCCGTTCTCATCACGCCATTTCACACTCCAACGCCCATTTCGGGAATAATCGTCCGCCCGGCGTATGGCGAGAACGGTGTTGTGGAAACTGTGGGGGAATAATTGCCAAACATTGAGGGATATACAAAGGAAATAACAATATTTGACTAAATTACTATCTAATAAATTGCTTATTCAATTGACATTGGTAAGTGTCTACCGTATTATTATTGTGCCTACCGTATATATTGGTAAAGCCCATGATGTTCGGTGTAGAGCTCCAAATAAGCGAGCATTTGTGTCTTAGTAAAGGAAAGAGATTTGGAAAAATTAACACTTTTTGACAAATATTTTAATAAAAAAAACAACAAAAAAAAATTAAATTTTTTTTTAATTGGGATTTCAAATAATTAAAAGGGGTGCCTTTTTCATTTTAATTGAATTTTTATTAAAGAATTTTCTGCAAATTCCGCAAAGGACCAGTAAAGGCACAAAACGCCAAAAAAGGCATAAAAATTCATGGCCCGGACCCGAACCCGGTTTTTCAATACCGGTTAATACCCGGACCCGGTTTTTGTCCAAATACGCTCAAAATTAGCTCTCTAATAAACTAATAATTAGGGCTGCTAATTTTATGTAAGAAAATTTGCGAATTATGTAAATAAAATATATATAAAAATGCTAAAAAATGTATGAAATATACAAAAACCCCCAAATATGTACTAAAATATGTAAATAAAAATTTTTAATGGTTATTTTTTGTGAAAAAAAATTCTTCGTAAAAAGTGAAATACCTAGGCATAAAATGACCAAAATAGGCTTAGAATCACATGCTAGTATTTCAAAAATTAATTTTTGATAAATCATTTTTTGAAAAAAAAATTCGATTTTTTAGGGATACATTTCCAAAAAATTTTTTTAAATTTTTTACAAAAAATTTCAATAAATTCTCAAAAATCCTCAAAATATGTAAAAAAAATGAAAATATGTACAAAAATTGTGAAATATGTATAAAAATATGTACATATAAAACCCGAAAATATGTAAATAAAAGTCCCAACTTTTGTTCGCAAACACAAAAAAGAAAGTGTTTTTCCTACTAATTAGGCTATGGAGAATCCAGGAAAAAAAAATGTATTTACATAAAATTAGCAGCCCTACTAATAATTAGGTACATTATGCATATAATTGGCGAAGTGTTCGGGCGGCGGGAAGTCCGAATACGCATTCATTTCCTTTGACGTGTCAATTACGGTCGATTTCATCACACTCGCCACTTAAAAGATTTGTTGCTTTTTTATATAAAATAATTTTTTAATAAATTTATTTAAGCTTTTTTATTTAGTATGCTTACATTCTGGGTTGAATTGCTCAGGCTTATAGCGCCAAAGGCCTCCAATTTTGTCAAGGCGTTCAAAAATCACCGGCTCAAAGTCATAAGCCAATGCCCACCTGTTTTGAATAATTAATTTTTATTTTTATTTTAAATATTCAAAGGTTTTACCGAGCTGATGGCAGCCCACTTACTGCTGCTCCCACAATGGCACAGCGTTTTTTGGTCATTTCAAATTGAAATTTTCTTTTTAAAAAAATACTAAAAAATATTTGTTTTATAAAATTCAAAATAAAATACAATTAAATTGTACGAAGTGAAATGGAATGTTTGAATGACTTTTTCATTTCCTTATCAAATATTTGTCTTTCGCCGATGGCTTATTTTTATTTTACACAATTAACGAAAGAATAAATTGGTCTTTCTTTTGAGTGATGAAAAATAATTGTGAAAGGACGAAAAGAAAAGTGAGTGAATTGAATGGATAGAGGGGAAAACAAATAAACAAAATAACTCAATTCAAATTTAAATGTAAATAAATCAAATTTTATGGCAAATTAATGGTAGGCACAATGAAAGTCAACTCGTTAAAATTGAAAAGAAAAATAAACCCGACAAATTTACCACTTATCGATAGACAAAGGAAAATCTCAAAAAAATTATAAAAATCATAAACCCCTTATTTCCAAAAACCTCATTGACCCATCAAAAAGCCGCCACAAAATGAGGACTATTCATCAAATGTACGAATTCGGTTATTAAATACTTCCGCTTCGCCGATACTCATCACTTTGAGGTGCCAAAAAATAGAACTCATCTAGCCGAATGATTAATGCATCAAAGATTACCCCTGCTGTGTTTTGTTGTTGACCAATTAATTAATTAATATTTTGTTTTTGCGAGAAATATTTTATTATATTTATGCTAATATTTAGGGCTGAGATTTTTAGGCACAAAAATCGCGAAATAGGCACCTAAAAAGGCATAAAAAAATCGCAAAATAGGCATTAAATAGGCAATCAAAAATCCTCAAATAGGTACAAAAATAGGCAAAAAATTTCTTATTAACGCTTTTTAGGTAGAAAAATACATAAGAACTTAATTTAAAATTTAATTTTGCTTATATTTCAATTATTTTAAAGTTTTTTCAAATAAGGACAATTTTAAACCAAAAATTTTTAACAAGAAAAAATAATTAAGTTTTGGGGATCAATTTCTATGAAAAATTTTTTCAATTCTTAGGAGTGTATTTTTTGAAATTTTTTCAGGTCGATTCTTAGGTGTATTTTTCATTTTTCTTGCATTTTTCTAAGGATTTTTCCGAAAATTCAGAAAAAGGCGCCAAAAAAGGCGAAATATAAAAAGTTTTTTAAATTTGTAACTTTTGAAGAGAATTCTGAGACTGATGGTGAGGCGAGGAGTTTCGAGAGTCAATTCATCTAGAAATTTGCATTTTCCCGAACCTTCTTCTTGCTCTCCTTAATGATCTTCTTGACTCTCTGTTAAGGTTTTATCGACCGTTAGCCAGTGGGCGATTTCTCTCTCCGAATTTACATGTTTACAAGGAACAACAAAACAATTTGCTCTTAAATTAGACACGGAATGTATCATATAACAAAACAATAATCCGTTTTTGTAATCTCATTTTCTTTAATTGCCCTCCTCTCAAAGGGTTTCCGGCTGTCATTATTTCGCACCAAAATCTTCCCAAAGATTGCCTAATGCTGTGCAAGAACTGTTCATGTAATTCCCATGTCAACTGTACAAACGGGCTACTGTGCTGCAACCAAAATGCCAAATGGTACCAACGGAAAGTTTAAAAAAACTGCAATACACACACAGAGATATACATAGGTATGTGTATTACAGCTTAGGGATTTCGTTATGGAATTTCTCAATTCATTTCTACCCTCCCGACTCAATGAATAATTTCATACCTTTAATTATTCCGATGATTAAAATATTCATTTAAATGCCGTTTCTATTTGCACAGCAGTCCGCTTGAAAGGCATTAGTGAAAATGCCAATTTTGACCAAACATTTCGTTAATATGAACATTTAAACAAACATAAAAGTAATGGAATAGAAAATGAATGATGCAATGAAAAAGCAAAATTGAAATTGACAAATTTTGGCCAATTTCGCCCATCTGTTGGCCATACAAAAAAAGAATATGGCCTGGCTCGTGTATGGTGTGTCGCTTTGCTGGCTTTTGTCCGGCATCGCGTGCCAATATTTGTCAAATCCGGCGAATGCCTATCAGCCGCAGCCTTACCAAGCAGGACAATACGGCGGAACAGGAGCAGCGTATCCGACAAACTGTCAGTTTCGAATGGAATTCATTTGTACAACAAAATAGGAGCAAACTCTTGCAGATTATCCACCAAATTCGGCATATCCGACGACCAATTATAATCCGACAGCGTCCATCCCCACACTGTTCCCACAGTATCCGTCAGCTTATCCACAGTATCCCGATCCCGATGACAACCCAACTAACCCGCAGCAGCAACAGAAATGCCCGGATGGGTGGAAAAAAGACGGAAATTGCAAACGGATGGGCATTTGTATGGACAGAAAGGAGCAGTGCTTTTACGGGGAAACATGCTGTAAAATAACATTTGAAAATGAAAGGAAATAATAATAATTAAAACAAATGCAGGCCAAATTGACAGCAAAGCAAAGAAAAAGACGACAAAACAAAACCCAAAGACGGGACGAATGGAAACGGATTGGTGCCCGATATATTCCTACAAAAACGGAAGTGGGCGAAAATTAATCAAAATAAAACAATTAAAGTACTTAGAACAATTAAACTTAATGGCAAAACTCGAGAAAAAGATGCCATTTCCTTTTATTAAGAATGCAGCGGCATAAAATTCTTTTGTGCCGATTTGTCCGAAGAATGTGTGAAGGGAGACTGCTGTAAGACAACAATTTAATTATGAAAATAATTCATTTAAAAAGGCGAGAAAAACCCGAACATTCCAACATATCCGGAAAATCCGGGACAACAACCAACATACCCAGGACAGCAGTATCCAACGTATCCAGGGCAACAGTATCCAACGTATCCAGGGCAACAGTATCCAACCTCCCCTGGACAGCAATATCCACAGTCTCCAACATATCCTGGACAACAGTATCCAACATATCCAGGGCAACAATATCCAGCATATCCAGGACAACAGTATCCAACGTATCCAGGGCAACCATACCCATCATATACAGGGCAACAATATCCAACATATCCAGGGCAACAATATCCAGCATATCCAGGACAACAGTATCCAACATACACAGGACAACAATACCCATCATATCCAGGGCAACAGTATCCAACGTATCCAGGGCAACAGTATCCAACCTCCCCTGGACAGCAATATCCACAGTCTCCAACATATCCTGGACAACAGTATCCAACATATCCAGGGCAACAATATCCAGCATATCCAGGACAATTTTCCACAGTTCCTCAAGAGTTTAATGTCCGTCGAGAATGGCGAACTGTCGCGTGCGCTGTTGAACGAGCGGCGCGCGGACCGCGACGGATGCACGCCTTTGCTGTGCGCGGTTAAGCGCAATGGTTCCATTAACCGACTCATTAGCATTAACTACTTTTTAATTCTGGGCAACAGTACTCGTATCCAGGACAACAGTATCCATCCTCCCCTGGTCAACAGTACCCGTCCTATCCAGGACAATCTCCGACCTATCCAACCTACCCTGGGCAACAGTATCCGTCATACCCTGGTCAACAATACCCGTCCTATCCTGGAGCGTCACAATCACCATCTTATCCGGCAAATTCGGGACTGTATTCACCAAGTAATTCTGGACAAAATCCAACATACCCGACATATGCCGGACAACCAACTTATCCGGGAGCAAATTCAGCAACGAATCCGATATACCCAGGGCAGGACATAAGAGCAGACACGGACTATTCGCCCACCGCTGGAATTGATCTCACTGCTTTGAAACAAGGTCATACAACCAAAACAACATTTTAAATTTGGGTAGGACCCCGACCCCACTTCGAAAATAGGTCATTTTTGGGGGTATATCCCGACCCCGACACTCCTTACCCCGACAAACTCTGACCCCGACGCGTCACTTCGGGTCGAGGTCGGGGCGTAGTCGAGTATGCTGTGTTTTAGCCAAAGTGCTAAACGCCGGATTAATTTGGAAAGTATCCGCATTGGGCTATAACTTTTGGTAGAGAGATCGTAGAATCCTGAAACTAGTACCATTAGGTTCCTCTCGACGAGAGAAATCGTTTGATACAGGGTGTAACTTATCAAATCGCCTAGCTTTTGCTTAGGAAAAGCTTTCCCTATTCAAGAGCTTTCGAATGATACCAAGAATGTCCAATTTGGTTGAAAAAAATCTTCAAAAATATTTTTTTAAATAGCTATTTTTCAATTTTTCGGAAGAAAATAAATAAAAAAATATTGGTGTCATGGGGCGGCTTCGAACCTCCATCCTTTTTCCATTGACTACCTTACAAAAATCACTGAGCCACATATGCAAACTTTTTTTGTACAGGAGCTCATTTTCGGGTTGGTATTTTTGGTAAGCTCCCTTATCGCAGCATTATTTAGGCCGGTTCTGTGCCAATCGTAAAACTGCTGCTTTGTTTCGGTGCCGATTTGGACGTGCCGAACAAATTGGGACAAACTGCGAATGGCATGCGAATCACGTGTGTCTTCATAATTTTGTGCTCATTATTTCTCTTCCTATTCTTTCCAAATTTTGGCTCATACATTCTTTTTAAGAAATTCTATTCACAATATCAATCATCGAAAAACATAAAACTTTTAGAAAAAGAAAAAAACCCAATAATTTTATTGTTCGCCAAAAGATTCTTTGGCTCTTGTGGAGTTTAAGCCCCCTACGCAAAAATTTTTACATTTCAAAATAAAAGAAGCCAAACTATAGGTTTTCGGGGTCGCTGATCGCGAATGCGGCTTCCATTTCGACCAATTCCAAATCCTGGACGCGAATTCGAACAAAAATTCGGAATTGAAATTTTTCGATTCTACATTAACAATTAGGCGGGTCCGGATACCCAACCGGGCCCGAAAACCCGGGTTTTCAATACCCGGGACCCGCTCAGACTTTTTTATAATTCATTATTTTAAAAGGAATTTTTATAAATTTTAAAATGAACTATATTTAAGTTAAAGAAAAAATATTCTTAAACAATTGGAAAAAGCTTAAAAATATTATATCATAAAATTTAATTATGAAATTTGTATCTTCTTAAGTATTTTGATAAATATTTTCATTTGCTACCAAAAATATTTTTAGTTTAATAATTGTAAAAATTTTAAATTCTTTTTTATTTTTGAAAAAGTATGAATAGCTTTTCAGGAATAAAAGGTTGAGTATGGATGACGATATAGAGTGTATAGAAGATTCGAATGGGGCCTAAACTCCACAAGAGCCGATTTTTTTTTCAATCCACAAAATTAAATGGCATTTTTCAAGGAATGAACGGCTCGTCGAGGTTCTGAGCCGTGCCCGGACCTGGTCACAATATGGAATTTGCGCCACCGAAGTTCGTGGAGCCAAAAAAGCCATTAAATAAGAAGACTGCATATTTTCTTAATCTTTTACGTATTTTCAATATTGAGGTTTTTTGCAAAGAAACTGATGAGAAATAATTCTAAAAAGAATCCCAACATACAAACACTTTTAATCCAACACAAATGTTTAAAAGTCCAAGTCATACTCAAAAAAAACTACTCATTTAAGAATTTTTAAATGGAACTAAAAATTACGCAAAGCGAGTAAAATTCCATTTGATATAAATTATTATTATTATAACAGGAATTAAGGTCATTAATGGGTAATTAATTAGGTATTAATGGGTGCTTTCCTTTCAGTGCAATTCCAAGGCAAAGTTCAAAAATGGGCGCGAGGAGGCGCTGGCCAAAGTGACGCGCGAGCAGCAGCGACGCGCAATGGACCATCAGCGCGAGCGAAGGGCGGCGAAGGACAACGGCGACGCATTGCGACTGCTCTCATTGGACGGAGGCGGCATCAGAGGATTGGTGCTCATTCAGGTGGTGCACAGACGTTCGGAACTGATCGGGAAGGACACGGACGAAACCAACGGCTGGAGACGATTTAAGGACGCGGGGGGGGGGAAGAGTCCCTCAAGGACGAAACCAGCGGGAATCAGTTTTTCGAGGCCCTCACAAATCAGGATGTTTCAGGATTTAGCATCGTTTTTGGGGGTTTTGAATGGGGGCGCGCGTTTGGGAATTCACCTCCATCAGTCCGTTTTCGATTTTCTTGCCGGGTCAGTCCCTTTCCCTGCAAATCTCCAGTCGGACCAATCAATGCCTTCTTGTTGATCACATTGGCATTTATGGTTTGTAAATATTATTAATTTTATATACTTTTTCAGATTTTGCTTGAAATTGAGCGTTTGGTGGACGGCGGCGACACACAAAAGAAAGGGCAGAGAAAAAAGGACAATTTTGTTCAGCGCCATTTCGATTGGGTCGCCGGGACAAGCACAGGGGCGGTAAGTTAAAAAGAAATTTAATTTAAAATCATTTGTCCATTATCGAATTCTCATCCGATTATAATAGTCTTGGATAATAGATTAAGCTGAATTTCTCAGATTTTGGCACTTGCCCTCGCGGATGGCACTTCTTTGATCGACTGTCTTCGGCTTTATTTGCGTCTCAAAGACGACGTCTTCGGCCCGGAGGCGAAAGCAAGCCGTTTTGGCGGATACAAGCCGGAATGCCTTGAGAAGTTTTTGCAAGATCACTTTGGCAAGCAGCGAAAAATGTCCGACATTCGATGTGGAAAAATGAAGTGAGTTTTGAAAGAAACTGACAAAAAATAATTGGTTTTAAATATATTATAAATTCATTTATATTTTTATCATTTCGTTTTTATTATTGCTATATAATTAATATTTTAATGATTGTCCAATTATTGTTTTTTTTGCAGGATTTTCGTCACTGCCACAAAAGCGGAGCAAATTCCCATCGAATTGGTGCTGTTGCGCAACTTCAACTCCCCCTTTAACGGCTCTGACCATCACGCGCCTGGCAATGTGTGCATTTGGCGGGCGGCGCGCTATTCGAGTGCTGCGCCCACTTACTTTCCCAGCATGGACGGACTGATGGACGGAGGTACGAAAGCAATTATCGTTATTATAAACCATTATAAGCTAAAATGGTGCTTTTGCTCGAGAGTCTTGGCCTTTTTGGTCTCTTTTAAGCTTCAATTCTTGTGAAACTCAACAACATTCACTTGTTAATCAATTGGAAAACTGAGCTAATTAAAATTAATTTTTATTACAATTTAATTAATTATTTGCGTACATTGTATTAATGATAATTAAATTTTGTTCCTTCTTTTTTGAGGTTTAATCGCTAACAATCCGAGCAATGAGTTGTTGAAGGAAGTTTATTTGTGCAATGAGTCAGCCAAACTTAGCATTGTATGGCATTGCTTTACTCTCTTGTTTTGTTAATTAATTTGAGCTCTACCGATTGATGAAATTTTAGAAAAAATTCGATTTTTTCCCGAAAAAAAAATTGTTTGGCCTTAGCGCATATTTCAGTCCCAGTCCATAACTCGTCTGGGGATTTTAGTAAACAAAAAAACGCTTCTGAGCAAAATTGTAGAGCTTTCGAAGTTCTATCGAATGGATATGCCGTGAAAATTTAAAAAATTGTTCTTAGGAATCTTTAAAAAAAAATTCTTTTTTGACCACCTTTTTCATAATTCACTTCAGGGTGGGTCAATTTAAGTGCATTAAGATGAAATATAGAAAAATAAGGATTTTATGGAGTTTATTTTGGAATTTCTATTACGAAAGTTAAAAGATATTCTAGAAATCTGGAAAACTTGAACGCTCTATCCCTCTTGTAGGTTGGGGGGGGGGCTTCTACCAGAGGGACTTTGTATTGTTGAATCCCTTCGGACTTACGGTACTCATCAGATTCAACGAAGGATAAATGCTGAATTTTTTTCTCATTTTAAAATTGGAACTTATTTGTCAAGCGCCTTGAAAATTTGAAACAAAAATCCAAAAATGTAAAGGAAAATTAAATGAATTTCATTGTCGTGTTTAAATTTGGCATCTTTTCAAAATATTGTAAATGTTAGCAAAAATTCACTTAACGTTGCTCCATAAATTAACTTATAAAATTTTTTTTTATTCCAAATAGAAAGATTGACTTTTGCTAAGTAAATATGGACATAAAATACCATTAATTATTAAATCAATTAAGCATAAATTTATCTTCATCAATTTGTTCAGCTTTACAATTGAAACCTTTTACTCAGGCAAATTGTCGGATTGATGCTGAGAAATATTACCATTAAAATCAACTATATGTTTAGTAATTGACCCAATTAATTATAAATGAATTTAGAAAATCGATGGGCTTTTCCCGGCTGATTCTGATCACTCTGATCAGTTGCTGTCTTTTGCCATTGGCATCCGTTGTTCTGGCACAATGTCCTTACCAGGGGTGGACAGTGAGCGGATCCTGCCAAATAATGGGATATTGTGTAGACCCCAGGGATAAGTGCTATTACAGGAGTTCGTGTTGTAAGTTTTTTTTGCTATTGCATTATTGGTTTTAAAAATATATTTTTAAAAAATTTCGTTTCCCATCTCAGCTATAAGTTAACAAAAATATTATAGGTCGAATTTCGAATCAACAGTACGCGCAGACAACAAAGCAAAACCCGAAAACGGGGCTAATGGAAACAAATTACTGCCCTTTGGGGGCCTACAGAGATGGAGGTCATTAGCTAATTAGTAGGGATGGGTGTAATTTATAGAAATGTATTTTTAAAAAGAAAATTTAAATATTTTAATTTTTCATAAACATAAATCTCATCCTAAGTGATTAGCATACGAAATGGCATTTTAATTATATTCACAAAAATAAAAATTGTATTTTTTATTTGGATGTCGGAATACATACATGCATATATTTATAATTTACAAACCATAAATTTATTTAAATTATTGCCATTGAATTGAAAGCAAAATTTGAGGCTGCTCAACGATGTGTTGGACGCCGAGCCAAGTGTGCGTCAATCGGCAAGACTGTTGTAAGTGTTGCCAATTATTGCTTAATTTTTTATGATAGGAAAGCACAGGAAAAGCATGGCAAAGAAATTAAGTGATGACTTAATAGAAACAGCGGGTGAACGACTTCCCCCGCCTCCCGCAAAAAATAATATAAATTTTTAGTTTTAAACTTTTTTAAATATTTTTTTTAGCATAAGAAATTATGCTTATGTTTGAAAATATTGCTTAGTTTTTTATTATTAGAAAAAAAATTTGTTTAAGAGAAAAAAACCTCTAAGAAAGACAGAAAGGGAAAAAATTAATAAATTTTTCGGCGGGGGGGGGAGACAAGCTGCTGCTCCCCATCGCACCATCCTGCAGGCGAAATTGTTAATTTAATGGATGTTAATTTGCTTTTATGATGTTTAGGTGTCCAATCAAACATTCCGGTGAACAGCAACCCCTACGGCCCGACTAATACCGGACCAAATACGAATTATCCCGGATTTAACGCTTACAACCCGGGTATAAGCGGTGAAGACACCTGCAGACAGGGCCAAGGACAATGTCCGTTGACAATGTGCCAAGACGGATGTGAGTTTTATTTCTTGAAAATTCAAATAAATAATAGTAAGCAAATGGACATTTATTTTTAAAAAACGAAAAGAAGGGAATAAATACTGGCAAAATTAATTATCCAATAAAATGAACAATAAAAGTGCTGACATTGAGCATTTATGGAATTATAAATAGGTAATTGAGAGAGAATATCAGTGGGCACTTGAACAAAGGTAATTAGTGTTAATTGCTCAAACTTTCTTGCGAGCCTCTCATCCATCATTAATTCCATTTAAAATCATCTGAGAAAAAAAGAAACAATGTCCGATTCTCACTCCTCATTGATCAGTACAATTATCTCCTCCTCCAGTGATAAATCAGTACGCTTCAACTTCCCTACTGATCAGTTCACTTATCCCCATCCCTCCATTGATCAATCTTTTCCTTCCCCATTTTTGTTCCTCACTGATCAGTCTCCTACTTCCCCACCTGCTTTTATGCCGATGGTGTTCTGTGAAGGCGTTCCATCCCGACTTTGTCCTCCATCGCGGCTTAAATTCTTTTTACTGCGCGACAGCGACCTGCGCACGCGTTCCACGATGCGCGAACTGATCCCTTTGAACGGATTGCGCCCCCCGCGCGGAAGCGACGACGACGGAAACGGGGAAGGACTGCCGCCGCCTCCGCGGGTCCGTTCGTTTGAACCGGGCATTTTTTCACTGGGCACGTGTTCGCCCTTTCGAAATGCCTTTGGAGTTTTCAAATTCTAAATTTGTTTTTTAATTTCCTCTCTAAGTTGCTAATTGCCCTCAACATTCTTTTAATAGCGCCCATTGACTTATCGCTAATGTCTTAATTTCCGTCTTTAATGACCCAGTGGACCAATCAATCGTTTTTTTCCAAATCATTTTCACCTTTTCCGACATTGAGCTGACTTCCATCGAACTCGACTTGCCCAACAGTCCGAATAGTCCGCCCTTTGTCGGTTTTATTCTGAAATTATTTGCCCTTCCAACAATTTTTGTTTCGCTTTTTCTCGCCTTTTCCGTTTTGGCTCTTCACTGCTGTTCCCCTTTTGTTGGAGTTTTTCAAATGATTCAAAAGCGCGGGCCATTTGGCGAACTGTCGGATGTTTGCCTTGGGCAAGCTCTTCTCGACGGATACGGTAGAGAATGTTTGTGCCTGGAAAAAGTTACAAGTAATTCCAATGAAATGCCTGCTCACTGTTTACCGGCACTTCCCGTCCTGCGGTATTTCTGCTGCACGTCGTCCACACTGCCAAAGTCCCCGTCGTCCATTACGGCAATTGCGCGCTGTCCCAGCCCCGCCAGCGGTGAGGACGTGTGAATGTCCACGGCACGGCATTGAAGCATTGGTACTTTGAGAATTTGAATATCAAGGACAACATAATTTGATTGTTCCTCACCAGTTGACCCGCCCCTGAACATTGCCGATTGGCCCTTAAGAGGCGAAATGGACCGCGTCATCATCGAGCCGCAGTCCAAAAGTCGGCTGTCCCACGTTGTGTTGTCAGTGAAATTGTTTTCCGTCAGCGAACTCATTGATGGACTCTTAAGGGGGAATTGCTTAAATTGGTCGCTTTCGGCATTGTTTCACTTCGTATCCCCTCTGTGGTCGTGTCACGTGCTGTGCCTGGTGTTGCGTCGGCATTTTTATAACGGCACTGACATTGACCGCGTCATTGTTGTCGTCCTGTTTATGTTCAGCTACCGTCTCCGTCGGTGCCACTACCGTAATTTTTTGTTGTCGTGTCGCCAGTTCCTGCTCCAATTTGACCAGCTGTCCGCTCAGCCGCTGCACCTCCGCCGTGTAATGCCTTTGATACTCGCGGTACTGTTTCTGCAGCTCTTCCGCCGCTCGCAAAGCGTTGTCCGCGATTTGCTTATAATCCACGCCTTGGCCAAGCGAAGCGGCGCCATTCTGCACAAATTTTTTTCAGTTGTAATTTGCCATAATCAACCCTTAATTAATTGACCATTTTATGCGCCCTTCCGCCCATTTGTTCTCTCTCTCTTTGCCACTCAATTTTCTCCGTTTGGTGCGCCACCATTTCCTTAAGAATTTTAATTGGTTCGAAGTTAAATTAGACTAATTGCTCCACCTGCTCTCGTATCTTTCTCAGCTCCTCCATCTTTGCTTCAAGGCACTTTTTCTGAATGTTTTTGGCATTTCCTCTTTTTTCTCCCCCCCCCCCCCGCTTCACCTCTTGCTCAAGCTCTTCCACCCGTTCCGTCGTTGTTCGTTTGTTTGACTCTGATGTCGTTGTTGAGCTTTGGCTGTTCGACTCGGACACTTTCTTTTCGCCCGTTGTCGGTTTGGTCAGCTCCCGCAATTGTTCCTCCAAATGCTTCTTCTCCCGCATCCATCCAATCTCCTTCCGCTGATGCATTCTGCTCATTTTTCCTAAATTATCCCCCGTGTTAATTTGTCCATTTGTTTTTCCAAATTACCCCTAATTATTTGCCCCCACTCACCCAATTCCTGCACTGCTTCGTCCGTCCGCTTCTTCAACTCCATCGCATTTGCTTGGATGCGCACCCTTTCCTGCTTCATCTCCTTGCATTTGTTCTCCCACTTTTTCAGTTTGTCCTGCTCCTGCTCCATCTCGCCAATCTTCTGTCTCGCTTGGTTAAGCTCCGCGTTCGTTTCGATTATTGTCGTGTTTAATTTCTCCAGCACTGCTCTATTCTCCGCAAGTGATCGCTCTGCCGACTCGCGTTTTCGGCACTCATCCCCGAAATGTTTTTGCACAATTTTCAGTTCTTTTTCCAACTTTTGGGCCTAAATGTAATTTTATTATTTTCATTTATTTATTTCTCTTTTAGGGTGTCAGGCGTGGTGGGGTGACAATTACGTCAGGGCAAATTTTAAAATAGGTAGCACTCCGACCCTTCGGGTGCGGAGCGTCCGGGTCGGGGTATATCCCGAAGAATGGCCTAAAACAAATTGAGGGAGGTCATCTCTGAGACCTGCGCAGGGGAAGGACAACGAATTTATTTAATTTTCAAGTCAGAGTTACAGTTAAGTCACAGTACCTTTTTGGGGGTCCCTCCCCCATTCCCTCCGCTATTTTTCCTCACTTTTTCCATGCTTTTCGTCTCTTTCCTTCTCTCATTTTCCTTCCATTCTTCCCTCATTTTTTCCATTTGCTCTTTAAGCTGTTCATTCATTCGTTTATAAGTCATGGCACTTTCCCTCAGCTCCCCAATTTCGCGCTCACAATTTACGCATTTCCTTCTCAATTCATTGGCCTCTTCGGCCATTGTTGAGAGCTGTGAAATTTAAATTTGAGTTTCATTTTCAGTTGGGTGAATGGCCTTGGCTGCACTTTCTTCCGTTTGTTTCATTGACTACGGTACCCTTACCGTCCCCCTCCCCACCCACTCAAGTGATTACTGTAATGTACTGTAGATTATGAGTCCTCACCTTCTCACGACTGTCTTCTGATTGTTGGATCAGAATTTTCTTTTCTTTGTCTATCGGAGTTCGATTTATCTGCGAAAATAAAAATTAAATCAGAAATTTTCCATGACAAATGAAAAACCTCAACGGCACTTGCGGAACGGCCATGCGATTGTTCGCTTTTGCGTTCTTCGCTTTAATAGAACAAAATTTATAAAACATTTATTTTTTAAGGTTTTTATCACCTTAAATTACATTACTTTTTCGTTTGTTTTTTCTAATTATTATTAATTAAATCATTAGAATACAAATTGCCTTTTATTGCGCTCATTTTGTTGTTCTGCTGCTGAAGGTCCAATTTCGTCTGCTCCTTCGCTTAATTTGATGAAATTCAAAAAAACGCTCCTACCGTTTCCCCCTTTTTACCGTACCCACCTAATGCTTCTCAGAACGGTCTTTTGTTTTTGCGGTACACGCAGAACATTTGCGGCTGACTTTGACTGCGCTTCGCTGTGCCGTTGCGCCAAATTTGAATAGCGCTGCAACAATTCGTCATTTTCGCGTTCCAATTCCTAAAAAGGATATTTGCTTTCCTTTTTTTTAATATTTTTCAATTTATTTTCCTATTTTTCACATCCAATCGCTGCCGCGTCCGCTGTAAGTCCGCCTCGGTGAAGCGCAACTGTTCCCGCAAGTCCGCCTCCCTTTCCAGCGTGTCCCTCACTTCTTTTGGCAGATTTTCCGCCGACCGACTCGCCGCCTCCAAAAGTGCTTCCTCAACACTTCGGCCTTTCTATGTTTAAAAACAAAATCGAAAATAGAGAGAAGTCAATGGCATTTTTCACCATTTGTCGCGCCTCGCGCCACCGATTTTGCGCCAACAATTCGCGCACTTTCTCCTTTTGGTAGAACAGCTCATCCTCCAATTTGTATCTGTGATGATTTTATATCTTTTCCATTATTAATTATTCTTTTTCTTTGTCCTCCCATTAATCCCCCTTTTTTTGTGCCTTTCCCACCGCTTTTCCTCCGCCACTTCCAATTCGTTGTGCATTTTCAGTGACACTTCCTTGGCCACTCGCAATTCCTGCTCCAATTCGCTCACTTTTCGCCCCATTTGTTCTTCCATGTCGCTTTCTCCGCTCATTTCCTCAATTTGTTCAGCTCCTTCTCCAATCCCTCGTTGAATTTCTTGCACTTTTCGTGCCAACAAATTCTTTTCAGTCTTAAAAATAGAAATAAAATGTTGTATCAGTTCCAATTGGGATGATATGGGCGGATCAGAAGTGTTAGTTTAATTGGAGTGTTGCTGATCAACCAAGGCACTTTCTCATGGACTGACCAATGATCATTTGTTTCGATATAACGAATACTGATCCGGCTTACCTTGAGCTGATCAACTATTGTCTTTCCTTTTGATCAGTTTTTCTCATGTCTGATCAGCCTTTGAGACTCATTCCCCCACCCCTCCGTTTTGTCCACCTGCAATTGGTCCCTTTGCCGCTCCGCCTTGCGCAGTTTGAACTGCAGAATGCGCCCGTTCTTCGCGCTTTGCTCCAACTCGCGCTGCAACTCGCGGAACTCCTCGATCTCTTCCACTCGGTATTGGTCCTGCATCTCTTCAATTTCGCGCTCCAACTCCTTCCGCTCTCGTCGTAACTGCTCGCACATGGACTCGCTCATCTGCAGACGCTCTTCCAATACCGCGGGAGCTGAACACACGCCGTTGCTGATCACTGTACTGGCAGAGGCGCTCATCATGTCACGGCTATGCAAAAACTGTAACGGTGCAATCCTTCAATTATCGTACCTTCGGCCATCTTTCCCTGTGCCATCCCATTACCGTACCCCTTCCCGTCGTTCCACCAATTGTCCTTTGAGTGCGCTGTTTTCCTCCCTGTACTCGTTGAGCATCGTCTCCATTTCGCTCAATGCTTCTTCCATCATGCGTTGCCCGTCCAACGTTACTGTAGTCGTTGTCTGCTGCTCTCTCTTGTCTCCGTTTTCTCTCTCTTTCCAATTACCGTACTTCTTCCTTAGCCATTCTGTCCACCGTTTCCGTTCGTGCCGAAAGCGACGGCATTGCTCCTGCAAACGTCGATTTTCTCCACGAATATGGAAAAATTCTTGTTGATTCTGTGAGAAAAAAAAGCTATGCATTTAAATGTCGTTGTTTCTTTTCTTAAATCCCGTTACAAATTCCATCGCCGTCGGTGTCATCGCCCGTTCAAATTCGTCATCGTCCGACCCGAAGAAGTGCTGCGCCTCCGACGTGCTTTTCGGCGTCATGAACGGGTCTTCCATTGGGTCGTCAAAGGGCGGACTCTTTCCCGTTTTGAACGACTCGGCACAAGACAAACTGTTCAAACTCTCCACTGATCGGGCACTGAACATCTCGTCAACCGTGGTAGTCGTGTTGGTCTGATGGACGGATCGGTCCAAAAGCGAATTGGCCGATTTGTAGGAGGACAGCGACAACAGTTCTTCCTCTTCATGCTGATCAGCGGCGGAATCATCGTCTAGACAATGCTTTTCATTTTTGATTTAAGCTTTGATCAATGTCAAACCGTTGCCTTTCGCAACATTTTGTCGGTGAATGTCCGCTTGTCGGAATTTATCTCCCATGAATTGCCACGATCCGTTCCGCTCGCTGATCGTCCCCCTCCTCCCGTTTTCCTTCTCCTCCTCCTCCTTCTTTTCTGTCCTCGTTGTTCTCCGTGTACTGCTCGCTCTCCTCGTCGTTTCACTGTTCTGCTGTTCTTCACTCGCACTTTGTTTAATTCCATTTTCTGTTGATGGTGCACAATCCATTGTCCAACTTTCCGACTTTTTCCGCTGTTCACGTAACGAATTCGAATGGCCCAGACTGATCTGGCGCTGTTTGGCCAGCAAAACTGTCGTCGTGGCGGAGGGTGGCCTCGGCTGAGCCGTGTCCTTCTGCTGCCTCGCTGTGCACCCATTCTGTTGCAGATGCCTAAAATATCTTTTTGCTTTCCAATTCTTCCTCTTTTCGGCATGCCTTTGATCTTCCTCGTCTTCGTCTTCCAAATTTCGCTCCGTTTTCGTCGTCTCCTGCGCTGTGCTCAGTTTCCACGTTCGTCTTCGTCTTCCCCCGCCCTCTACTGCTGTGGTCTTCGTTCGCTTTCCACTTTTTTCTTCCTCCGTTTTTCCCTCTTCGCTTTCCTTTGGCATTTTCTCTTCACCGTTGGCATTTTGTCCCCCATCTCCCATTTCGTCCGTTTCGATTGCAATTGTCCGCATTCGTTGCATTGTCTGCGTTTTTCTCACGGCACCGAATTCCGTCGTCGTCTGTCCCTCATCCTCCGTCGTTTTGTCCCCGTTGCTTCTCTTATTGCTCTGCTGTTGTTGATGAGATGGTTTTCTTGCTGTACTGCTTGAACTCGCTGTTACTGATGTTGTTCCTGCTGGTGCAGTTGTCCTCCTCGGTGTCGTCGTCAACATTTTTGTCGGATTGCTCTGTGCACGCCGCACCGTCACAATTGGGCTGCGCAGTTGCGATCGGACCGAAGTTTCAGTCTCTTTCGGCTGATCAGCGGCAGATGAAGCACCCGCAAAATTAGCTATTCCTCCGTGCTTTTCCCTTCATTTTTTCATTAAAATATCATTTAAAAATATTTTTATTGCTTACCTAAGCCTAAAACATTTTTTGCATCGGTCTCTCAAGTAATTTTGCGGCTCAAACCCCGAACACTCGCGATCGGTCATTTTCTGCTGCTGGTGCCGTCGTTTAACAACGACAGCCGCACCTTGGCACGCTTCTGTTGTTTTGTTAGCCTTATGATTTTCTGAATTTTGTTGATTATTTATTCATTTGCATTAATAACATTTGCCAATTAGAAATATTATATTTAAATTCTTTGTGGACAATTAAATGAATATTAATGATATCTCATAACATGATGAGAGGAAATGAGAGGGGTAATTTCCGTTGAGGGAATTTCTTTAGTTTAAATGTTTTTCTGCTGGGAGGAGAAAATTTTCGCATGAGAATGGGCACATTTGAGGAAGTTTATCCCCGAAAGATGGACAACAGATGAGAGATGAAGCATTGCTCCCTTTTGGCTTCAAAGGAGCCAAAGGGCAATTGCCGAGGCATTGAAATTTTGGGTGAATCGATAAGGCGGATTAAATCTTAAAAGTGCACCGCCAAAGACAAGAAAGCAGTCACTCATCAAATGAGCCGACTCAATTCAAATTAATGAACAATTAATTAGTGCGGAAAAAACAAATTGGAAAATTTGTATTTTGGAAAGAAAATTTCTTTAATTGTCATAAAAATGAACTCTTAAAAGATACAAAGAAATGCCACTTTAGTTGCCGTTATGAATAATGCTGGAAAATTACATTTTCGCTAAGGCAAATTCTCCGGGCGATGGCACCCGAGGCAAAGAGAATTCAGCAGAATTTCCTGTTTTTGCCTGCTCATCGTCGGCCAAAGTTTAGGCAAGCGGAAAACACAGAAAAGGGAATGAAAAACAGAGAAAAGATTTTAAGAAAGAGAATGGCCATTGGAGTGATAAAATTATTAGCCCTTTAAATTGGCTAAATAAAAGGAATAAACAAGCGAAATCCTTGGCCGAATGATGGATAAGTCGAGACATTTGTGGATTTTGCTGAAAGAGAGGAAAGTGAAAAGAAGAGAGTCGAATCGATCAGTGAAAGAACACGAGATTAGCAAAGAGGGATAGTGGGATGAGAAGAGAGTTCAGTAGAGAGTAGAGAAAAAATATTCAGTGGGAAGGGATAAAGCGGAATTAATGAGTGAGCACGGAGAGACGGATCAGTGCAAGGGATGCTTGCTGACGACAAACAAATCAGTGAAACATCCTGATCAGTACACAAGGAGAGATGGAGGGAGAGAGAGGGGGGAGAGGGGGGAAATCGTCAACAAAATTGGAGGTGAGAGAGTGATCAAAGAAAAATTTGATCAGTCGAAGAACAGAGGGAAAGAAAAGGCTTTGGTGGTACTCTATCAGCAGAGCGAATGTGAGGAGAGAGAGAGAGAGAGTTGACCAAACAACAACAGAGAAGCAGCAGCAGCAGCAGCAGCAGCAGGTGTCATGTTGTGGACACAGCAGCCGATCGGAGAAACGATGGACAGAGGACGAAAAAGGGAGAGAAAAAGGGGGAGGGCAAAATGAGGGAATTGGCCGAAAAAAGTGTAATAAAATTGAAATTTGGCGAATTTGGGACAAAGCGAAAGGAGATAAGGCGAGAGGGGGGGATTTGGGAGGGATCATTTAAAATTGAGTAGGATCGTTTAATCATTTAAGGGAATAAAAAAGATTGGCATTTTAATATTAAATTTTTTTCAATTTAATTTACTTTTTTGTTGTTGCAAATTGTTTGGAGTTGTAAAAATTGGTGATTGAATTCGTCCGGCGGCGGATGGCCTCGGGGCCTGGTAGTACGGTCGCCGCATTTTGACCACTAATATTTGTAATTGGAAAAAATTATTTAATATTTAAGTTAAATGAAAAATTAAGAAAAAACATGAATAATTTTATAATCGATTAATAAAATGAATGAAATCAATGGAAATATTTTTAGCTAATTCACTAATCATAATTATTTTGCCAAATAATAATTTAAAATTCGAAAGATATTTAAAATGATTTTTTTAAATTTTTTGAATATAATAAATCATCGATTTGATATGTATAAATGTGAAAGATGTTTTTTTGAAACCCATATATTCTTTGAAGCAAAATTTGGTCGAAATGAATGAACGAAAGCCGTAAAATGCGGTGGCGGGGGAAATAACCAACGAAATGCCAACAGATGGCCAAGGAAAAGCCTCGGGGACCCATGGCCATTTTATTCTCATAAACATTCCCTGCGTGAAAAATTGGCCAAAAATTATTGCGTGCATTCATAAAAAGGCACAAAAAGAATTGATGGATGGAAGAATATAATTGTGCGGAACTGACGACAAGACAAACAAAGGGCAAAGAAACACTTTTTGAAGTGGAAAAGCAATTAAAATAAATTAAACTTAAAATTTCAAATGAAATTTAAAAAAATAATAATTAGGGGAAAAGAAACAAAGAAATGCCAATGAGAAAAGGCACTCATTTATTAATCAGCTCATTTAGCATGTATCATATCAAGGTTCTGTGTTGATAGAGACAAAAGCTGCTTTAACGGAGTTTGTTGTAAGTTTATCATTTAAATAAATAAACAATTATAAATTTAAAAAATATTAATTAATTATTTTTTAATGCATTTGTGCGTTTATTGAATTTAGCATTTTCATTTGTATGGCTATTTTTTTATTAATTTCGAATTTAGTTTTGTCTAATTAAGCTCTTCTTTTAATATAATATGTCGATATTTGCATTTATACCCATACAAATCAAAAAAGTTCTGGATTAAATTTTTTATTAAATAAACTAATATTATACAAAAGTTATTTAAAGGTTACAAACAAAATACTAACAATCCGTACCCATATGACAACAATATCAACAACAACCCTTACCCAGTGAATCCGTACAGTAACAATAACAGCCCATACAGTGGCTATAACTATCCATCACGCGGCTACGATAGACCCGATCCAACCGTAAGACGAATGTTTTCAACATTTGGGATTAAAAAAATTAAGATCATCGTGATAAATGCAAATCCAACAAATACGTATGATATACAATATGTGAAATAGTTAAAATGCACACAAAAAATAAATTCAGTCCAGTCTACAGTAATCCATCTTACCCATTCAACAGCAACAATTTATATAATGGATATAACCCAAGCAACAACAACAACGCGTACAACCCTTATAACAATGGATACAATCCGTATAATAATGTAAACAACCCAAACAACAACGGATATAACCCGTACAGTAACGGATTTAACCCGAGCAACAACAGATATAACCAATATAATAATGGTTACAACCCATACAGTAATGGATATAATCCAATCAACAGCGGATATAATCCAATGAACAACGGATATAATCCAAGCAGTAATGGATATAGCCCAATTAACAGTGGATATAATCCAATAAACAACGGATACAACCCATATAGTAATGGATATAACAGTGGATATAATCCAATGAACAACTATAACCAGTACAGTAATGGATACAACCCCTACAGTAATGGATATAACGGTGGATACAATCCAATGAACAACGGATATAACCAGTACAGTAATGGATACAACCCCTACAGTAATGGATACCTGAACAACAACGGATACAATCAAAACAGCAACGGTATAAAAATAAATGCTAATATATTTCAATTAATATGTTTTTCAAATTGATGACTTCTCCTGGTTAACAAAGCAATTAAGCTTATATTGGATTTTCAGATTGCTTCACCGCGTCAATGGTACAGGACCAAAGAGCATGCAGCGCAATGCAAGGACAATGCTCAAACCCGGTGGGTAATTAATTAATTAACGAAACACAAAAAATTGGGTTCATTTTCACTATTTTTGCATTTTATTAACACATTTATATTTGCACTTTTATGGCCGAAAAACAACGAAGAATTTTGACTTTTTGTGATAGTTTTTGGCGCCGCGCGCCATAACTTTTTACAATTGGAGATAAAAAAATATTTAAAAAAAGAGATTATTACATTTTTAAATTTGGTGGCTCTAAATGTCCCATTGTATAATTATATCGACCCATTTAGTAATTAGCGCAAATTTAGAAGACAATAATTGTCAAATTTATATTCGCAATTTCCAGTTGATCGCCCAAACATGTCGCCAAACGTGCTGCAACATGCAATTCGCGAGTGGTGTTGCTTTTCCTCAATTCGGCGGCTGATGATCAAATTTATTTATGTTATTTGGTATTTATTTCGAGCAAAAAAGCATTTAACTTTCGCTTCCTCTTTTTCTTTCTATTCCCCTCCTGTTTCTCTTTCTGTTCGTCTTTTGCTTCTCTTCCTCTTCGCCTCCCTTCCTCCTATCTTCTCCTCCTGTTCCTCTTTTCCTTTCTCTTCCTCTTCTGTTCATCTTCTCTTCCCCTTCCTCTTTTTCCCTTCTATCCCCCTCATGTTCTTTTTCTCTTTGCCTTTTGTTCCACTTCTGCTTCTCTTCAATTCTCTTCCTCTTCTTATCCTGTCCGTCTTCCCCTTTCTCTTCCTCTTCGCCTTCTATTCCTCTTCGTCTTCTGTTTCTCTTCTCCTCCTGTTCCTCTCCCCCTTTCTCTTCCCTTTTCTTTCCCTCTTCTCCTCCTGTTCCTCTTCCCTTTCCCTTCCTCTTTTTCCCTTCTATTCACCTCCTGTTCTCTTTCTCTTTGCCTTTTGTTCCTCTTCTCCTCCTGATCCTCTTCCCCTTTCTCTTCTTCTTCCTCTTCGCCATTTGTTCAGTTCCTCTTCGCCTTCTCTTCCTTTTCCCCTTCCTCCTCCCCTCCTTTTCCTCTTCCTCATACTCTTCACCTTTTATTGCTCTTCCTATTCTGTTCCTCTTCCCCTTCTCTTTCTCTTCGCCTTTTGTTCCTCTTCTATTCCTCTTCTCATTTGTTCCTCTTCACCTTCTGTTTATCTTCCTCTTTGTCTCGCCTTTTGTTCCTCTTCCTCGTTGTCTTCGACTTTTGTTCCTCTTCCTCTTCCATTCCTCTTCCCTTTCATTTCTTCTTCCCTTCTGTTCCTCTTCCACTTCATCTTCCCTTCTGTTCCTCTTCCCCTTCCTTTTTCTCCAGTTCCTCTTCCCTTCTCTTCGCCTTCTGTTCGTCTTCCTCTTTGTGTTCGCCTTTTATTCATCATCTTCCTCTTTTGTTCATCTTCCCTTCCATTTCTTGTTCCTCTTCCACTTCCTTTCCCTTCTGTTCCTCTTCCACTTCCTCTTTTCCCCTTTCTCTTCCCTTTATCTTGCTCTTCTTCTCCTCTTCCCATTTTCTTCATTCACTTTCCCATTCTCTTCCTCCTCCACTCCTGTTCTTCTTCCCCTTCCTTTTTTCCCCTTTCTTTTCGCCGTTATCTTCCTATTCTTCTCCTGTTCCTCTTCCCTTTTCTCCTCCTCTCTCTCTCTCTCTTCCTCTTTTTGTTCCTCCTTCTCTCCTCTGTCTCTTCCCCCTTTTTGTTAAAAGTTTTGTCCAAAAATGACCAATTTTATGCTTTTGAATTTCATTTAGTATTCACACAATAACAAATATTTCAATCTTCATGAACAAAGAATCTATAAAAATTTCTATTTTTTCATAAACATAATTACAAAGGCTATAAATTGTATGATTTTGCACATTTTTTCTGTGCATATGCTATGAAGAAAGGGGAAAGGGTAAAATTCAAGGGAGCCGGAAAATCCGACACTGGAAAATCCGACACCGGAAAATCCGACACTGGAAAATCCGACACAAGCAGAAAATCCGACACCGGTGGAAAATCCGACACAAGCAGTAAATCCGACATTGGAAAAACCGACCCCAACTTTAAATTTTAAAAATAATTTTTGATTGTTTGACCGCATTATTTGTACTTTATGTATAAACAAATTTTCTTGATTTATTTTTATTTTTGATGTTATACTCTGACAAAATTCGAGTTTACCTATATCGATAAATTGTAAAATTAACTGTTAAATTCCATTTCTGTCGAGCAGGTAAAAACCATTTAGTGTCAACATCAATGGAATCAGATGAAAGTGCATGAAGCATAAGAAAGTGAACGTGGTGCAAGACATGAATCTCACAGAGATTTATGCGACTCGCAACAATCGACAACCCTTTTATTATTTGCCATCAATATCCCATCGAATGGCAGAATCAATTAATTTTTTTAAATCCAAATCGAAAACTTGATAAACTTAGCCAGATATTAACTCAAACAATCAAAAATATTTTTTAAATTTAAAGTTGGGGTCGGTTTTTCCAATGTCGGATTTAAGTGATGGGAAAGCGCGAGGATCGATCAACCACTTCTGCTTGTGTCGGATTTTCCACCGGTGTCGGATTTTCTGCTTGTGTCGGATTTTCCAGTGTCGGATTTTCCGGTGTCGGGGTTGATTGGCCCTCCAAAAGGAAAGGGCTCAAAAATAGCATTTCTTCTAGCAGCGGCGGCACTTTGCGATTGGCGCTGGTAATTGTCAAGTTGACTGCGTTCGTTGGTGGTCAACGGCCGCGAGCGTCCACTTTCAGTCACCCATCCGTTCTGTTCACATAATTAACGATGACAATTAACGGTAATTTTAATTTATAAAAATCATTTTCAAATAGCAACTAATCAGTGGAGAGAAATGCCATTTGCTGCTACTGAGTCGACGGCATAATTCAAAATATTCAAATTAGGTAAACACTAGAGATGCGCCGTGAATCACGGCTACCGTGAATTTCACGGGCTTTTTCACTCACGGCGCATCTCTAGTAAACACTCACATGGTACACACAGCCGGAACCGCTAACCATATTTGGGGCATTTTAGTCCATATTTTATGTAAATAGTTGACGCTTTTTAGTCCATATAATTTCGAGCCCTAAAAATTACGAAAAAAAATCAAAAAAATTAAAAACGTAAATACTTTAATAATTTAAAAATAATAATGAATGGAAAACACCCAGAATTAATAGACTTTTGATCGCTTGTTTCAAACTCAATAAATTAATTTTTTATAAATTATTTAGATTTGTATAATTATTGTGTTTTAATTTTTATTTTTTTATTTGATTAATATTTAAACTTATTTTAAAATTTAATTAAAATAAATTATTTTTTATTAATTTAAATAAACGATTATTTTATTTTATA
>CP049707.1:9983673-10025774 GCA_004148225.2 Heterodera glycines | reverse complement strand
GACTCGAACCCATGAAAGTGCGTAATTTATTTTTTTTATAAAATATTTAGATTTTATTTTATGTTTATTTTTTTTATTTGATTAATATTCAAGTTTTTAAATTTAATTAAAAATAAATTATTATTTTCTTAATTAAAATAAATTATTATTAGTTTAAAAAAATTTAATTAATTAAAGACAAAAAGGATGCTACCAAACAATGGATAGTAAACCCACAGAAGCAATGGGACTCGAACCCTCGACACACATCTAAGGAAGGGCTGACACACTAACCACTTGACCACCAGTCCGCTTGCCGCCATCCATTGTAATTCCCTTTTCCCTCCCCCTCTTTTTTGGAAGAAATCCCGACCAAAAGTGCTTGTCCTCCCTTTTTAGGGCACTTCCCGAACCCGGACCCAAACAACCCTGGTATCATTCGAAAGCCTAGACTTTGTAGAGGTGCTTAAACATGTTCATTTTTTGATTTAACCTTTTTTAAGGCATGCAAAAAGCGTTCGAAAATAGGTCATCCAAAAAAAGTGCAATTTTTAACTTGTTTTTCTACACAACATCATAGAATAAAGAGGAAAAGAATGAAACGTAAAAAAAGCGTTCGAAAATAGGTAATCCAAATAGTGTGATTTTGGGTCGGTTTTTCGGTTGCAGTTCGAACAGTTCTGAACATTTTAGAAACCCGTATTTTTCCCTTATAGCCCTTGAAAAACTGCGTCGATTGACCCCACTCCCGACCCGTAACATTTGCTAAAAAGTCTTAAATTAGTTTTTATGCTTGGATCATAGGTATAAACTTCTTATATAGGGAATTAATGATCAAGGCAACATGCTTTAAGTTCATTTGAATCATTTGGTTTTATTTGCAAATAAATAGCAAAGAAGCAAAATGAAATACTCAAAAAAAAGATAAAAATAAATTTAACAATTATCTTCTTTGGAAAGGATTTATGAAAAAGTATTCGAAAGAATGAAAAAAAGTCGACCATATCATTTAAAATGAACTAACTTATGATTAAGCCAAAATTCATCTCTCATTGTTCAGTTTGGTTTCGTTAAATCAATTGTGATTTGTTTTGATACATTGAAAAATTCCGAAGAATTAAAAATAAAATTTTGCTGTAATTTTCTTTTTTATATATTTTTTTATTTCAATTAAATTCTTTTACCTCTTTGTTTTCGTCGAAAATTTTTACGTGAATGTTTTGTTCAAAACATTTGTTTGCCTTTTCTCCGTCAAAAAGTGACAAGTGAATTTGGGCAGTGCCGGCTTCTTTTTGTCCGGTGCCAAAGGCGAGTACTGTACTCGTACCGTCTGTGTTGGCAATGTTACAGTACACCTCCACGAAGCATTGCTTTCTGTGCGGCATTATCGTCAGCGTTCGTTGTTGTTCTCCGTTTTGCGCTTCAATTGAAACGACAACCATTTCAGCACGAAGTAAAAAGTGAGCATCGACGTCAACAAATTTTGAGATGAGCATCAAAATTGGGAAATAAAATTTAAAAATGGGTAAAAATTAATTGTTTAAAAACCTGCTCATTAACAGGTGGGCCCGAATATGAAACTTTGGCAATAAAATTGCCATTTTTGTTCCAATTTTCCTCTCCCAACAAATTTATTTCCACAAAATTCTGTTCAGCATCAATTTTTTGAACAGTTCCAATTTGCTTTTTGCATTTGGGAATACAAAAAAACGAAGGCGAAGAAACAAAGAGCAATTGGACAGAGTCAATTCGAATTTTATTCGCCGATTTTACGAAAATTTTGAGCGCCAATGAATTAAAAGGGATTGAGAAGAAAAGAACGGCATAAAAATAAAAATAATAAATATTCTTATTTGAGCTATACATATTTTGGTTATCAATTTGCTTAGAATGTTTTAGCAATTGCTTCTCATCAGAGTGTTGGCATTGGAATTGATTTATTATTAATGATTTATTATTTTTCATATTTAAAAAAAATAAAATAAAATTTCTAAAAAATAATCCTTCGAATAAGAAATTCGTTTTTTTCAGATTTGTTTTTAAAATATACAATAATTCTTTTATTTTCGTTTTTGTATTTTTCTCTTCCTTTCTCTCCCCCTTTTCTCTCAATTTTCCCTTCTCTCGCCCTTTCATTACGCGACACGGTGGCGCGTGCGCAGAGCAGCGGCATGCGCATATTTGTTGTAGCTTTGTGCCGCGCTTGGACCACGGCCACCGCCTTGCGGCAACGGTGCCGCGGGTGCCACAGCGCCTGAGGGAACTAAAAATTAATTTTAAATTTTGAAAAAATTCAATTGGCGTACTAACACTAAATGTATCTCAGTTTTGCTTACCACCTTGGGGTCCGACAGCTCCGGGCTGACCGTTGGAACGTTCCGGGCATGGGCAGTACTCGGCCGGGGCGCCTGACAATGGGTTACGGTCTAACATGAAAGATTGCGGAAGCACATACCGGGCGGTCCCGCTGGGCCTGGTGGGCCTTGCTCGCCGGCTTTGCCTTGAAGTCCAGGCGGACCCTGGGGCCCGTGTTCGCCGGGTGGTCCTAAACCGTAAAAATCAATATTTGCCTTGAAACACCATCACCTGGCGGTGAGTCTTCGCCACGCTCGCCCGGAGGCCCCTCTTCGCCGGCTTCGCCGTGGGGTCCAATTTCGCCCTTTGGTCCCGGCTCGCCCTTAGCGTAACCGATGCCCTGCTCGCCCGGCGGTCCTCGCGGCCCGGCCTCGCCGATCTCGCCTTGCAGTCCGATTTCGCCCTCGGGGCCCTCCTCGCCCGGCTGTCCTTCGCGTCCGGGTGATCCAGGGGCACCTAAGCAATAAAGTTTTGCCATTCATTCGCCTAAATGCCAGTGCCAACCCTTTGCTCCTTTCTCTCCGCGGAATCCGCGTTTGCCTTTGTATCCAGGGGGCCCGGGAGGGCCGGCAGGGCTAAATGAATTACACATTTAGCAATTCGGAATTCAATTCCACGCATACCAAGGTGCGCATTGTCCGCCTCCGCCCAGTTGGCCACCGTATCCGCCTTCGCCTCCGCCTGTGACACCAATTCCTCCGGGAAGGCCGGGTTGTCCGTCCTGGCCAGGCTCTCCCGGGTATCCCGGCGACCCCTTCGGTCCGGGCGGGCATGATTGACTGGCAGCGGAGCCGGCGGAAGAGCTAGCGACAGCCGGGCCAGCACTGCCATCTTGGAAATTAGTCAAACGGTTAATCCATTCCAAGCGACCACTAATCCGAATACAATTGCCCTAATTTGGCTGATTCCATTGACTAATTGGCCCTTTCCCAGTCTTTTTTCTTTTCTTTGCTTTTCATACATTGACGACGTTGGCGGGTGTTCGCGTGCTCCTTGCGGTTCTGTTCGCTCTGCGTCATTATGTCGCGCCACATGTTGTTGCTCTGCAATTAAATTTGACTCAATTAATTAATTATTTAATTAATTATGATTTTTTGGTCTCTCCCACCATGTCCATGTAGATTTGGCTCTTCTGGGCCAATTCGCTTTGCAGATTGGCCACGTCGTTGAGCATCAGCGGGACACCAATCAGAATGGCACCGAACGAAGTGATGGCCAAAATGGCCGAAGTTGTCAACGCACCGGTCGGAAGTTCACCCATTTTCTATTCCTAAGATAAAAACAATGATATTAGGGAAGAAAATTATTGACTTTTATTCATTTAAAAGGATAAAAGAATTAGAGCAAGCAAACAGTGAATATGGAATGTTACGTGTTTTGTGACTGACTTTTCATTCGCTTCTTTCGCTTATTTATAGTCCAAAATTTGCGTTAAAAATTCCCATTAAGCCTTTTTTTGATTGATCACCTCATTGCCGAACTTTTTACCGATTGGAATGCGAGATAAGGGAAGTTTTGCTGCTGAATTGTGAGGGATGCGCAGCATGAAACTTACGGCAATGGCAAAGTATTTTCTGCTGAAAGGCATTTAAGCAGAAACGGATCGGCGCGGGTTGCTTCACTCGTTGTCGGCGGCGGATACGAATATGTAACTCATCAGCAGAAGCACAATCATCATCAGCCTCAGCAACTGCAGTGCCCTCGGGGGATGTGCAAGGACAACGAGTTTGCGCGAGCTAATCACCAAATTGTGCTGAGCTCCGATGATTAGCCGAGGAATGCTCCGTCGTCGTCGTCCCTCATCAGAAAAGGGCGGGTGCACGGACCGCGCGGAAAGTGCCGAAAACATTGCGCCAATCAAATGGAGCGACTCGTGCCGTCATGTGCATGTTCAATTGACTATTATTTTTCCTATTCTATCAGTCTTTGGTGACAAAAGTATTCCAAAGTCCTCATTATTCGAGAGTCTTGATTCTTGACTTGAACCGAGAGATTCTTGAGTTTTTATTTGGAATCTCCAGGTTGTCTTTCGGACTTAAGTCAGGGTCTGGGTATGGAGTTTCGGGATTGGTTCGGTTCTCGCTTCTCTAGTCGTGGGTATTTGGACTCATAATAATTCTATATGTACACATATATACATCTCGTACGCATGATAAGACATTAAATTTTGTAATTAATTCCATAAATAATTCACAAGTTTTATGCTAAAGTTGGCCATGTCTAACCATTCTCATTCTTCATCATCGGTTTCGTTATGTTCTTCATCAATTAGTTTTTGTCATCACACATTCTCATTTCCATCATTGGCACGCGTGGCGCCCTTTGGTGCCTCGGCACGGTTTGCAGCGCAACTGAAAAATGAAATTGGGAAAGAAATGTCATCACTTATCAGACAACAATCACCTGCAATATAGAAGAATTCAATAAAAAATTTATCGCCCACCTTGTGAAAACACTGCGAATTTTTCGTGCATTTTTTGTGGCACTTTTTGGAAACAATTCCGAAATTTCGTCATATAGGCTGCAGACAATTATTTTCTGTACCTCAGCAAATAAAGGTCGATGTTTTGCTGCAACATTTTCACCGCCCATTTTTCGCTGGCGGCGCACAAATGCGACAAAATTCGCAAAGTCGCAATTCTAACGGCACAATTCTCGCCAAAACTGTGCGACGTGGCAAAAATTTTGGCCCCAATGGCATTGGCCACTCTTTGCGCACTTTCGCCGCTTCGTTTGCTGAATTTGATTAAATTAATAATTTCTTAAAATTAAACATAAGTAAATGGATTAATTACTTTACCTTTTGGTTTTTGGCATTGGAAAACACAAAAGACAACTTAAAAAATAAACAGTTCAAAACTAGCACTTAAAACATGCCAAAAGCAGCAGCAGAAAGGCCAATGGGAGCTTGGAGCCAACAAAGAATTGCATTTTTAATTTCCTAATGATTTGCAGATAAATCCAAGCTTATTTGTTAGTATCTTTAATGATGAGTTGGCTGTGATAGAAAGCAACAACTTAAGGTTGCTTTTATAGCATTTTTGACCATTTCATTTAAATTTTTCGGCACCTCGCGGAGGAAAGATAAACAAACAAAAATTTAGTTGAGGGAAGGCACAAAAATTATTTTATTATTTTTTCCATTTTTGAGCATTTTGTGAAAGGTGAACAAACAAACAAAAAATGTTCGTTCCCATGGTGAGGATTCGTTGTTGTTTTTTCAAACAATAAATAATAAATACGAAAATGGTTTTTTAATTTCAAAATTCCCACAATTAGAAAATGCAAATAAAACTCCGATTTTGCCTAGGCACCTGTAAATTTAATAATCATATGACAATAAAAAAATTGAACCAAACTTAAAAATTAATGCATAAAAAATTGAATTAATTTGTGCACGGATTGGCTTCAAAATCCGTTATCAGAAAATGCAAGACAAAAATTAGCCGAGTCACTGCCGCGCGGTAAATTAAAAGAAAATGTTAAAAAATTTTGGAAAACTCGGTTATGATATTTTATTAGTTTAAATTGCTTTTCATTTTTAATAATTAGCATTGTTCGTATTCCTTTTTTTTGTTTTCTTACTAACCGTTCACTTTAATTATTTTCTCCTTTTTTCCGATCCCATTTTGTTTTTTTTCATTGGTGCGAAGAAACAATTTATTTTTAATTGGGAAATGAATGAATGGTCAATAATTTCGAAGGAAATAGCCATTGTTTTGTTCGTTGCTGAATGCGGCGCCATTCATTCAGTCATGCCGAAAATGATGGAAGGTGCCCTTTTTGGCACAAATCATCCGCTGAAAGTGACGAGACGGTGGACAAAAGTTACAAAGCGAAAGGAGTTTAGTCAAAACACTGCCGGCGATTTGCTTTCGGAATAACAATTTCGCCAGTCAAATTAAAAGGCGAAAATGAAAGAAATCGCATTTATTTTTAATTATATAAATATTTTTTTAATTTTTGCAATTTTTTTTTATTTTGTTTTTATAGAAAGCCTTTTTCAGTTTTGAGCCAAAATGCTACATACACATATATTTTTAATTATGAATTTTTTACCGACAAAAATTTAAAATTTTAGTTAAAAATAAGAATAAAATTGCTATAATGCCACCGATAAATTTTTAGACATGATAATAGAAAACAGAGAAAGCAATTTTAAAAAATAATATGGTGATAAAAAAAAGAAAAAATAAAGCCAATAAAAATGCGCAGAGAAAAGGCTAATAATATTTCTTTGTTTTTCTTAGTAATTCACTCATTTTGACGTAGTCTTAGTCAATTTTTAAGAGAAAAAACTAAGATTTTATTTCGTTTTTCTTACTTTTTTCTTCAAATTTTTAAAGCGCAAAAGATAAAGAACATTTCGATTTTGATGTTGTTGGTTGTCATTTTGGCATTCCTCCAATGGTCAAATTGTCCTTCTCCTTCCAAATTCTTCGTTTTCTTTTTGAATTATTTCCGCATTTTTTTGCAAATTGTCAATTTTTGCTGAAAAAGAAATTAATTTTCCATTTTTATGAATATTTTTGGCCGATTCGCCGGAAGAATTCTCGTAATTTTTTTGGCCGATAAGTTCAACCTAAAAACGACAAAATGTTGAAAAAAAGAAAACGGCGCGTGCCTTTGCGAATGCCAACGCATTTCGCAGTCGCAAATTTTCCTCTCTGAGTCGGCTTCGCTCGCTTTTCAGCTTTAGCCATTTTTCGCGCCAATGTTCCGCGGCGGAGAGCCACCGGAAATAAAAAATTTTTTATTAAAATTAATTATGATTATTTACCATCTCATCGTATTCTCCATAAACATAACTCTTTGGCGAGCCTTAAAATTAAATAATTGTTTTCATTAAGTCTGGGGACTTTCAAAAGCGGTCGACCGAAACTAGGCTTTTTCCAGTGCTATGAGACGAACTACGAAAAGTGCAAGTGATCAAATTAAAGCCAAATTATTATTTTAAAAATTAAAAATAAAAAAGTATTTTAATTTTAAATTACTATTAAAGATCATTTAAAATATTCACAATCTACATAATTAAAGTTTTATAAAAATTATATATGTGGTGAGCCGAAGCTACTCTATTTCAAACCCCAGACTTTCCTAAGCCTAGTAAGCCTGGTCAATTTCAGGCACCACCGGGCCAGGCTCGAGTTTAAAAAAACACATAAATTCGCTCGCATAAAAGCAATTCTGTTCTATTTACATTATTGAATAAATTAATAATATGCAATAAAAAAATAGAGCTGTGACACCGATCAAAAAAAGTGATTTGAGTCAAAAATAAACCAATTTTAAGGGGTCGACCAAAATTTTTGCAAAATGGGCAAAAAAAACATTGAAGACCCTTTTTTTACTTTTAGCATTTCCGTGCTAATTTTCAAAAAATTTAAACTTTAGATTTTGTTGTTGAATCGGCGTCTATCCGGTCATAAGGCTAAATTTGATTTTACTAATCCCCCATTTTCTTAATTAGGGGCTGTCCGTCCGTCCGTGCACTGACTTCGGACAACTCGCGCACTCGCACTTCCCTCAGTTCGTCCCAATCGGCGTTTTCACAATGCGTCAGCGTCGTAAATACGCGGAACGGTGAAAGCGTTGTGATGGCATTTTGTTGCTGTTCATTGTCTGCGAGTAAATCGTCGATGTTTCGTTGTGCTGTTAAGGAAAGGCCAAAATGAGTGTTTTATTAAATTTAAAAACGCGGCTAATTATCAAAATTCATAAAATTTAAAATCCAAATATTGGCACTTCGGCAAATTGGTTTTTAGGGAAGACAAAAACGTTAATGAATAGGTGATGGAATTCCGAGACACCAAAAATTTTCGGAAGTCGGAATTCCGATGCCGCCCTAAAATTTTTCGGAAGTCGGAATTCCGACCCCAAAAATGTCGGAAGTCGGAACCGAAAAATTCCGACTTTTATCAAAAATTTCGGAATTCCGAGGCCCCAAAAATTTTCGGAAGTCGGAATTCCGACCCCAAAAATGTCGGAAGTCGCAACTCGGAATTCTGTGCCATCCCCTCCCCCCCCCCGTGGGCGGGTGCCTTTCCCCAACTGTTCACCCAATGCTCGTCGTCCCTCCTCGTCACTCCATCCAAAAATATTCTGCGTTCTGTTCACGCTCAAGTAACTGTTCTCATCATATTGTTGCTGATCAATGTGAATGTTTGTGCGATTTCCTGCTGAAAATTGGTCGTTACTTTTTAGCATTTAATTAATTATTCGTCTAATTAGTTTATTAATGACCTCCTCCTCTTCGACCATTAGCAGTTGCCAATTCGTTCGACTGCTGCTCATTTTTGCCAACCCCATAAACTGCGCAGAATGGCTTCTTCTCCGCTTGCTTTGGCTGCTCCGTTTCTCCTCCGTTTGCATTGGCCATTTGCAAAAAGAGGCCGAATTAAGCAGTGAAAAGCGTATTTTTGGCCAAATTCCTTCACTTTAACAGCCGACAAACGAATGAAAGGGCAGCAAAGAAATGCGACGACAGCTGACAACGGAATATTACAACAACAAACCGACGAATGAATAAATGAATTTGGGGGGGGGGGGGTGCTTTAACTGCTAAGGCAAAGAGAAATGGCCAAAAGCAGCGGAAAAAGAGACAATAAATTAGGGAAAAGTGGTTTAATTAGTGGCATTACCTATTTTACAGAGAGGGCAAAATGTTTAAAACCTTCAAGGCGGATTTTATAATAACATGCATGGTTCAGTTTCAGTATTTGGATTGAAACTTTGCAGGAAAATACTTTGGCTTATTTGCCATTTTATGCATAAAAAGGGCTATTGCCTTCGGTAGCTCAATGGCAGGGCAATAAGACAAAGTGCCAACGGTGAGATACAAATGAGCACTTCTCGGATTGCCGGCGAAGGCACAGAGAAAAAATGAATGGTGGCAAAAAAATGGATGTTATTAACTAATTGGGTAAATTAGCTTATTTGACTTTCAATTTCAAAAGACAACACTAGCAAACATTTCTTTTTCCTGACAACTACAGCAGTTTTACGAAGCGCGACAATCTATCAAATAAATAAATGTTCAGTCAAAAAAAGATAATTTCCAATACAAAAAATAATTAAATTATTTTTGCAAATTCGCCAATTTTCTGTGCCATCATTTCGCCCAATTTCAGCCCGTTTTCCAGCATGCTTTTCTTTTGTTCATATTCCTTTTTCATTTGCTTATTCTCCTCTATGATTTTTTCCATCAGAAATTTCTTTTCTTTCTTTGCCTCTTCAAAATGCTTTTCCTTTTCTTTTTTGGCCATTTGTCCCTTTTCAAAATTGCCAATGTTCACCACTTCGTTTTCTTTATTGACTAATTTTTCGATGGCTTTTGTTTTTCCTTCTTTCTCCCCTTTTTCCTTTTTGTCCGTTTTTTCCTTTTCCTCTTTTTTCTTTTTCTCCTCCTCTTTTCGCTTTTTTTGCTCATTTTCTTCCTCCAATTCGGCTAAATATTCAGTGAATTCGTTCATTCTTTTCTCCACTTTTTCCACCCTCCGTTTTTCAATTTCTTCCAACTTTTTCTCAAATTGTCTCCGTTTCTGCTCAAGTGTTTCTAAAATGCCGTTTTCCGTTTTTGCGTGAAATCTTTTCAAATTGTCCAAAATTGCCAGCAGCCAATCGCGCAGAAAAAGTGCCCGGGGAGAGTCATCAAACTGATAAAAAAAATTAGGAAATAAACATTAAAGCGAAAAATTAACAATAAAAATGATTAAATGATCAATTTTCTTACTGAATTATTTGTAGCATTGTTTTCCACTTCAGCGAGAAAATGTTTGTAAATCAGCTCATACAAATACACTGCTTTTATCTGTTCGATGGTTTTCGTGTACCAACAGCATTTCTCAACCGCTTCCTCCTCCTCTTCTTCTTCTTCTTCCTCCTCCTCCTCTTCTTCCTCCTCCTCATCCTCTTCTTCTTCTTCCTCCTCTTCCTCCTCCACTTTACCCTCCTTTTGGCTCACCTTTTTCCCAGTCTCATTTTCCACTTTCTTCTCTTCTTCCTCTTCCTCCTCCTTCTCATTGAACACAAATTGGCCCTCTTCTTTCTCTTCCTCAGGCTCCTTTTTCACTTCCTCCCCTTCTTTCTTTGCTTCTTGTTCTTCCATCTCCTCATTCGATTCATTTTTGCTCTCTTCTTTCTCTTCTTCGGTCTCACTTTCCGCTTCCTCTTTCTCCTCCTCTTCCTCCTCTTCTTCTTCCTCTTCCTCCTCCGCCTCCTCCTCTTCGTATTTGGCTGCCAATTCATTTATTTTCTTCCATTCCGAGTCCAACCTTCCGCTGACTATGACCACAACCTTTTTCAGCATTTCGGCATCGCTTTCGTAACGTTCAATTATGGAATCCAAATGTTCTAATAAATTTCTGTAGCCTATTTCTAACAAAAGGCTAACAATTTGGTTACTCTGATCAAAGGGCTGCTGAAAATTTTGGCAAAATTGTGAAAGTTTGGATTTCTCATTAATTTATTAAATAATTTTTTTCTGCTTAATCGGTTTCTTCGAGCTTTGTCTCGCATAAATCCCTTGCCATGCCCATCTCATAAGGCATCACCTTTTACGATGATAAATTTAAGCTTTTTTGAACAAAATGGCGAAAAATGCAATTAAAGTTTTAAAATGAACAAAGATTAAATATTTATTTTAATTAATAGAAAATTTTATAACTTATTTGTCAGTAGATATTCATGAAACTTTTTCATGGTTAGGTCTTTTTCGGATTTAAAGTTCCACGAACGGTGGCTGCATACGGTGGGCATGGTTAGAAATCGAATTTGGCACTTACAATTTGGGAAAATGTCGCCCCGCCCCCTTCGTAAGTGCCAAAGCAATAAAATTGAAGAAATTTGCTTATAATTGTAATAATTTGGATTGTATTATCTTATAAGTATTGTACATACCTTTGAACTCCGGTTATAGAATGAATCTTGCAAATTTTCAAAAGTCCCCTCAAATTTCATTTCAATTGAATCATTTGCGTTTTGAATGCTCGGCGACAAAGTCAGGCCAATGCTCTTCATAAGATTGGCCAACATTTTGTTCGACTTGGCTAAATTGAGATAATTATCCGTTTCAATTGGATTATGTCAATTTTATTATTTTTTCCCACCGTTTTTCTCCCCCTCGGCTTTTTTGGCTTCGCCCTTCTCCGCCTTTATCCTTGTCGTCCACATTCTGTTCGGCTTCGTTTTGGCTTTGCCCGTGTCACACGGCACTTTCCAAAGCCTTTCGCTCGGCTTCCATTCCTTTAGCGATGCCATCCACAAAAGTCTCTCCGTCTCGTCAATTTTTCTTTCCACTGATTCTTTGCTTTTATCTTCTGCTTTTGCTAGTTCTTCTCTGAACAATTTGCGCTTTTCCTCAAGATGGGCTTTGAATTTGTCCATGCCAAGCCAAGGGAAAAGCCGCGAAGTTTTACTGCGCATTAACTCGAAATGACATTTTCCGTCCAAAAAGGCCAAAATGCCATTCGCGGTCGGCCTCTTCTCGGGCTCATAGACCAAAATTGCCTGTGGAGAAACGGATAATTAAATTGAATAATCGGTAAAAATATATAAATAAAATAATTAAATAAAATTTAAAATATAATTTTTGTTTTCAAAGTGACAGTGATCAGATGGAAAATGCGTGGAAATTGCAGTCGAATGCACAAAATCGTGAAGAAAAGTGTGTAGAAGTCGTCCCAATGCTCCATTTCTTTCCTCAACATTTTGTCATCGTTTTGTGTGTAAAAAATCCAAAGCCATCGGATGAAATTTTGTCGATTCTTCTAAAGTTAAATTTTAAAAATAGAATATTTTATCATTTCAACTAAGCCCACCTCTAAAAATGAATAATTTTTTTGGATGTTTTGTCGCATATTTCCGAATTCCAATCCAAAAAAGGTCATTTCATAAATGATGATGCCAATGCCCCAAATGTCCGATTTTGCACTCAATTGCATTGCTCGTTCTTTCTCCGGCTCATACTTCCAATTGCATTGGTTGTGATGTTCGGGGCTCTAAACTATCAATAAGCTTTCGATTGACACTTTGCCACCCCCAATGATTGACACTTTGTTCACTCCCCCAAATGATTTGACACTTTGTCCCGCCCCCACCAAATGTCGGGATCCCCAAAAGTCGGGTCACCAAATGTCGGGACCCCAAAAGTCGGGTCACCAAATGTCGGGACCCCCAAAAGTCGGGTCACCAAATGTCGGGATCCCCAAAAGTCGGGTCCCCAAATGTCGGGATCCCCAAAATTGTGGTCACCGGGTCGTTGATCACCATCCATTTGCATGCGTTTGCCGTTTCCGTCCCTTTGCCCAATTCGTCGTCTTCGTCGATGAATTGGGCGGAGCCAAAATCGATGGCTTTCATCACCGATTTTTGTCGCTCGTGCACAAATACCAGATTTTGTGGTTTCATGTCCAAGTGCATCACTTCTAAATTTAAATTAATTGCAAATTTTCAATTTATTTCAATAATTGTGGCCTTTCGTCCACTTACTTTGGTGCAAGTCGCGCACCGTCTCGACGAGTTGCCGAATGGTCGGCACCAAACGACGGTCACCCGCTTGAACTTTGTTCCGCAGCCATTCGATTCGCTTTTGCTTCATCCTTTTGATCAGATCGCCATTGCCCAACTCGAGAAATGAGAACACATAATCTCTTCCGTTTATTTTGTGAAATCCGCTGGAAAATATTAATTGACCAATTCAAACGAATGCAACGTCAGTACGGCATTTTTGGAGGAGCAAATATAATTATTTAGCTTTTAACTAGCAATACATATTATACATTATCAAATTTACTTTGGTAAATATTAACAAATTTAGCTCATAATTATGCTCATTTAGTCTTAAATACCCCCTATTACTATGCAATTAATTTGACAATGTGTGCCCGTTTCGTTTCGTTGAAAGTGTCGAATGATCTCTGAATTTTCCACTCCTTGACATGCTTTTGCCAGTCACTGACTGTCAAATCTTTTTTTGTCATTTTCAGTGCCACGCATTTATTGTAAATTTTATTTCCAATTTTTCTTATGTTCGCATGCAAAACCTTAAAAGTGCCATCATTTAAAAGCTAAAACTTTAATTTTTCATTAAATTTATTAAATTTCTCTTTTCTCTTTCAACATTTTACCAACTTCTGAGTACGACCCTTTGCCAAGTCTCTTTTTTTGATATAAAAGTTCAATTGGCTTTTTGTCTTCAAAATTGATCAGTGCCATCGGTTTCATTTTCTCTATTTCTGATCGTCCGCATTGGCACCATTTTTTGCTCAATCTTTCACCACTTTTTGGCAATTCATTTTTTTGAGATGACAATTTTCGGCTTAATTCGCCAACTTCAAAATGAATTAATGAACTTTAGAGTAAAAAAAAAAGAAGCTAAATTTAACTTGGCACAGAACCGTTTAATTGGCGCGGTGTGGCGATTCTTTTTAATGGTGAGGCAAAAG
Source organism: Heterodera glycines (assembly GCA_004148225.2). Classification (NCBI taxonomy): domain Eukaryota; kingdom Metazoa; phylum Nematoda; class Chromadorea; order Rhabditida; family Heteroderidae; genus Heterodera; species Heterodera glycines. The sequence continues at coordinate 10,011,996 of CP049707.1, read as the reverse complement.
CATTACCATTCTCTAAAAATAAACAAAATTTATGAATGGAACAATTTATTTATACCTCTAAATTCAGCGAAAATTATTTTTAAATAAAAGTATAAAAAAAGAATTAATAAAATTCGCTGTCCTTTGCCATAATTTATTTGTTGAATCATTCGAAAAATTATATTATAAAAAATTTAAAACTATATTAATGAAACTAAAATTTATTCATAAAAAATGTAAAAATGAAAATCATTTGGTATTATAGCATATAAATCAATTTATAAACGTTAAATTAAACAGGAAAAATATGAATACAAATACGTGTATTTTATAAAGAATTAATTTGCATTTACATTTATTTGGCCTTCTCAAATAAAATAAATTTGTGTGTATGAATTAAGCATTGCATAAAAAACAAACTGTTAACTAAATAAAATTTTAAGCAAAATAATAAAACGGAGAAGATTAGAGTAAGATATTGAAATCTTGAAAAATTTACAAAAAATAAATTATTTAAAATTAAAGTTAAATAAAATTTAATTTTAATTGATCTTTATTCTTCAAATGTCCACGGGATTTGTCCGTTTCTCTCTCAATAATTATCAGATTGTATCAACACATTCTCTCCATGCGTTTGTGTGGAATTTTTCCCACACTTTTTTAAATATTAAAATCTTTTTTTAATTTCCGACGATTCCCTTTGAGGGGCAAAAGTTCTTTTCACTTGCGGGCATTTTTCGAATTTTAAATTTATGTCGCCAGTAAAAACTGATCTTAAGGCGAAAAACATTAATTACCATTTAAGCTTTTAGCTATTTTGAATGTTTTCACAGTTAATGAGATGGACTTCGGTGTTAATTGCTTCGGTCGTTTGGTTTTGCATTTTTGGTAATCGCTTTTTCATCTTTTGCCATTACATTTGTATCTCTTCAAATTAATTTCTGTTTTGATGAAATGCCTTTTTTTATTATTTCGGGAAGTAAATGCATATTATCCATCCGTCCAATAATTGCATGCAATTAACAAATTGTTCAGCTCAGTCGCGTCCCCAGCAGAAAGTCGTTCTGAGGAGGCGAAGGTCGACGGTTTCCGCCACAAATTTTGCCCGCAATGATTCGCCGAATTATTTGTATTATGACGTGGAGTACCATTGTGAGGCTCTTTGTGGCGCACAATTCGCGCGCGATTTTGAGGTGACTCATTCATTAATAATGCCAATGATTCTGAATGGATGTCATGCCGAAGTTTTAAACGAAGGACGTACAGTGTCCCCTTGATATTCTTATTTTTTGGCATTTTCCCCTTGGCATTATTTTTTACTATGTCCTCTTGGCATTCTTTTTGGCATTTTAATCCGTATGCTGTCCCCTTGGCATTCTTTTTTAGCATTTTAATCCGTACGTTTCCCATTGGCATTCTTTTCGTAATTTTAATTTTCGGCCGTAATAATCTTCCGTTGGCATTTTTTTTTCGCAATTTAAGCTTGGCTAGTGCCAATGTCCCTCTTCATGGCATTTTGTTGTTCCCCCACTTTCAGGAGGAGTTCGGCCTCTCCTACCTTACCCAATTCTTCGATTTTCCCATCGACCCGCTGCTGTCCTCCTCGCCGAGTGCCTTGTCCCGATTCTGTCGTCTTGTCCACAACCGTCGCTGCTGCGTTCAGCGCGAATGTTTCGTCCAGCAAATGGCCCATTCGCCCCAATCGCACATTTGTCTTAAACACCGCGAGGACTTTGAGCGCGCAATGAATTGCCTAAAGTATAAAATAAAGAGGGCATTTTTAATTGGAATAAATCGGACAGAGAAGCAAAAATACCCGGGAAAAGCCTAAAAGCAAATGATAATTTGAATCGAAGACACAAACCGATCAAATTAATTGGGTTTTCAATTAATATTTTTTATGAATGAATTGCATCGCTTTGAAAATAATAATGAAAAAAGAATCGAATTAAATAATTTGCTAAATTTCTCTTTGTTCCTTCACTTCAGCGCCACAAATGCGCACTTTCATTTCCACGCCGCCTGCTCAAAGGCGGCCAAGCGAAGCATTGACATTGACCGAGAGTTGGCGGAGACGCGCGGCTTCAGCGCAACGGAGGCGGCCAATTACCACCAGCAGGACTTGCGGTGCCGCTTCCAAGCGTGCACTTTGCATGCCAGGGTAAGGGCGAGGAGAAGCGGAACGGAGGCATCACTAATTACATAATTAAAATTTAAAATAATAATTTTCTATGAAATAAATTAAACGGTAAAAACTATTTTTCACTCATTCGAGTTTTAAAAAAAAGTTTAATCTTTTGAATGAAACTTAATAAACTTTTATTTTACACTGAAAAGTCAAACTTTTCTTATTATTTTTTCGTCAAAAAAGCGGTGCCTTTTTATTGAAGAATTTTTTCAAAAAGCAAAATTGACAAAAAAATTTGCAAAAGTCCAAAAAAGTGACGTAATTCTTTTAGTTGGCAAAAAGTCCAAAATAATGATTTGTTTGGCTTTAGATGAAAATAAAATTGTTTTCCATGGGTTTCTCATCAAAAAAAAGCTGCAGAAAATTTTTGGAAAACTGAAACTCCCAGCCCGATTGATCAGCAAGCCAAGATGGGATTTAGATGAAACAAATAAATTTTTATTTTTTTGCGGAGATAAAAAATAAATAAAAATGTTGTCATCTCAATCATTTCCATATTTGAAGATGCAACTGATCGACCAAAAGTGTGCCGCTGGGCTCGAGGCGGACGACACGCGCGGCACAGTCAGTCGCTACTACACGGACGACTTGGAGTTGGACCTGGCCGAGTACGGCGAACTGCTGAACTCAACGCGACACTTTCCTCGGTTTTGCACCGCTTTTTTGGCACAGCAAAAGGTGGGACAAAAGCGAATTAAAATTCATTTTATTTTAATTTAGAAGGATGAAAATGTTTTTAAGTCCCTTGGCACTGAATTTGCCGCTGCTTATGGCAAAGCTTTATCAATTTTTGAGGAGGAAGTGGAGAAGAAAAAGCAAATGTTGAAGATGTCCAATTAGCATAATTAATTAGTCGCAAATGTGCCATAGTGGAGACAATTAAACAATCGTTTTGCATAATAATTATTTGAAAGAATTTTCATTAATTATTTAATTTTGTCACTCAATTTTAAAAATGTTTCATCAACAATTAGGTAGCGAATGTTTCGATAGGTCAATGGGTTTTTGCGTCTCTGTTCAATGTTGAATTTGTTCATTTTCTCCATCACTTTCGGCACCCGTTTGACGCCACTCAAATCGGCAAGCCAATCGAAAAATTCCCACTAATCGGAGCCGAAGCGATGGAAATATTTTGGGGCAATGTTTTGGCCATTCATTCGTCTGAAGAAGCAGTGGACCAAATTCACTTGTGTGCCATTTTCCACTTAATTCGCTCCGTTTCCCATCTCTTTTCCATTTCCAAAGTGAAAGCGTTCGTTTGCCTTTGGCACGCGGTCGGTGAGCAAAGCGAGCGCAAAATGAGTCGGAAAAGAAAGGGAAGGAAGCATTTTTAAATCTATTTGTTTGTTTGTAAAAGTGGGCTTATTCTCAACCTGAATGTCGAAGCAGGGGAAAGGGTTGGCCGCGAGAGTTAGTCCGACGAAGAACAACGACTTGAGGAAGTTCGGATGCCGACATGGCCAACCAACGGACTGACGACATTCCCATCGTAAGAGAAAACGGTGGGGGACGAATGCCATCCCTCAGCTGAAGGGCCAAGCGGCAAATTTGAAGAAAATGGTGCAAAAAGTTGAGCAAAGAACGGCAAGTTGAAGCGGTAGCCGGTGCCGAAAAGCACAAAGTCCAGCGGGCCAACCGCACGCCCATCGGACAAAAGCAAAAGCCCCCGAGGGCGTCCACCGCGCGGCTTCCGTTCAGTTGGATCAGCGAATCGGAAGTGCCATTCGGAAGCGCACTCTTCTCAATCGCGTCGCTTGCATTGATTATAAATTTAAAATCACACGGTTATTTTAAATTCATTCAAAAAACGGACACCTCTTGAGCGCGTTCGACTAATTGAAGTGCAATTTCAATTCCGGTTAGATTCGCCCCTACGATGGCCACGCGTTTGCCGGCAAAATATTCCGCTCTTCGGAATTCGTGGGAATGTGCCCATCGGATAGTCAATTTGTGGGCAAATTCCGGCACTCGCCGGCACCAATAATGGCCGGTGCACACAAAACAACGTCGAAACACTCATCAAAAATTTGTTTGTCCGTTGATGTTTCCCTGCCAATAATTCGCCATTTTGAATTGTCCGCCCTTTGGCATTGTCCACATAAATTTGGCATTTTGTCTCTGCCAAGGGGCACCACCGACGAAACCCTCAAATTGAACTGAATTCCATGGATAAATTGAATTTCGTTGGGCTCCACTTTGATTAAGTGCTTAATCGTGCTCGGCAAATCGGCTCAGAAAAGAAAGGACGACTTAATGAGAAGGGAACGAATGGTCAAATGAACATTGGTGGCACGCAAAGTCAACGGATTCGAAGCGAAAGTCGAAGAAGCACATAATCTCCTTTGGGATATTTGTCCTGCAAAATAAATCAATTGCCCGATCAAAATGACCATTTAATTGATTTTATTTATTATTTTTTTTTTATTTCAGATAAATTTAAAACTCTAACAATTTTAATTTTTAATATTAATTGCGCCAAATAATTGAATAGGAAGGAGTATATTATATGTACACATACAAGTGAATATGTCTATCAAACAAAATATGTAATTTGGTCATTGAACTTTCAAACGATTCAATGCTTAATTGCCCTTTCTCCGATGCTTTTCCCCCTATTCCCTCCGTTGGCATTCGTTTTCGCTCCCTCCGTTCGCTGCTTTTCGCCCATTAATTTCGTGCCGCTTCCATTCGTCCAAATAGTCAAAAATTTGGACTGCCCCCCGCCCTACAAAGTCAATGTTAGCCCCAATTTCCATCCGAAGCTCTTTCAAATAGGCCGACAGTCGCAAGTCTCGCAATTCCGCCGCATTTTCTCGCTCGAACATTTCCAACTGAAAGTTTACTTTTTTTTTGAATATTTGGTTTATTATTGAAAGCATAAGCCATTAAAAAATGCTTCGGCTTTTGGATATTTAGATTTTCTTTTTTCCCTTTTCCTTCATTACAAATGAAAATTAAATCCAGCAATTTCAAAAATTTAATTTTAAAGTTACACCTCGCGCAGTTCCTTTTCGCTTTGCATCCTGTAACGGGAAAAAGGAGAAGAATGGAAAAACCAATTCAATTCTCAAAAAAGAATTAATTACCATTTTGTGACGTAGGTTAGCACAACCTTAACAACCAAAAAAAAAATAAATATGACAATTCGAATATTTGCCGATGGAAAGAATTAATTAATAATGCCAGGTTTGATTGAATAATTTTACAAATTAATATATTAAAAGCATATTTATTTTTGTCCCACCTTCATAATTGAGGGATGCCGAATTCTGAACAGGAAAAGTTGCTTAAATTTCAAAATATTAGCACCTTTTTGCCAACACTTTGAAATTGTTGCGCATAAACGCAACAATTTGGTTTAGAATCGGAGATCTTAAAATTAAGAGTAGCAAAACAATGCATGAAAAATTTATTTTAGAAATTAAAACTCACTTAACCAACTTGAGCAAAAACCCGTAAAAATCTTCCTCAAAAGCCTTTCGATCCTTCAGAAAATCGTTGATCAGCCTTAAATTTCAATTTCATTAGTATCGCAGGGGTGTGATAACGCAAGACAAAAGCTTAATCCCGAGACAATTCTCGAGTCAACCCGAAAACAACTAATTAAGGAACTTGAAATGCCATTTGTGTGACAATACTTACGAGTTGACCAGCTCAATGCTGTGAGTGGAGACAAGCCCAGTCAAAATGCGCCCCTTCTCCGATTCGAATTTCTCTTCAAAGTATTTTTTGCGCAAAAATTTGAAATCGTCCGCAGTGCCGAGACGGACGGCCGTGCCGTAAATGGAGCCACGGAGTTCGGGAGGAATCATAAAAACGGACAAAGGCATTTTTAGAATTAATGGATTAAATGCTTACGCATTGCACTGGCGATCACTCAGCAGCCGATTTTGGCACAACACTTTCAGTTCAGCAAACGCAGTCAGTGATTTGTTAACGCACGGCTCATAGTCAAAATGGCACAAGTGAACCATGGCAAACTCACGCATGGTACTGAAAGGGGAAACAGCAGATGAGAGATAGGGAAGATTTAAAGAAATTTTTAAATGCCCGAATTAATCTAAAAATGGACTTACTTTTAATTTTAATTTTAATAAAAAAATGTAAAAAAATAATTTAAACATTTTCAAGAAAAATGAGAAAAAGCCAACTCGCTGAGGTCAATTGGAGGAAAATCTGGTGAGAAGACGCGACGATACATTGGCTCAATCATTTGTTGGACAAATTGCTGAGAAATAATTAAAAATTTTTCGCATAATTTCTTTAATCAGAGTTACTATTATTTAATTAATTTTTTTTCTCCCAAATCCATAATAAAAAATATTATTATGTTTTTCATTTAAAATTTTGAAATTTTACTCGAAAAATTCCAATTTTTGGATGATTTCGTAACAGTAGAAGCACAAGCTGTGCATGGTTATTGAATACGAGGAATGGCAAATAACTGTGCTCGTTCGGCAAGTACTCGGCCATGCGCAACACCAATGAGAAGGACAGACCACCGGCACGCGCAATTGTGAAAGTGTCCTCCAAAAGTCGGGCACGGGTGGCCATCGAAAATGAAAAAGCAGTCCAATGGCACAATTAATGCACAAATGGTCTAATAAATAAATCACTTCAATTTGCGTGTGATTGTTCAAAAGGGTGCAGATCAGTTCCCGATAAGTACCGTTGTCGTATTGGATACGGTAATAACCGTGCGCATTCGCGTCGATTAGAACGCCGCGGGGAACATTCACTACAAATCATTGCTGTTAAGCTATTTGAAGTTTTTACTTTGGGGTTCAAATGGAATTTATCAAACTGAATGACTAATCACTTTAACCGACCTGAGCCATTCTCGAGAAGCCACATTGTCCGTTTGTGCTCCTTTGTGTCCAAGAAAAGTGGCACTTTCCACCGGGAAGGATTCGGCATTGAGGGCTCCAAGTAGAAGAACTGCTCCTGATCAGCGACCAGCAAACTGCTATTCCTCGTCGACTTCAAGCTGATCAGTGGAAACCCGTTTTGATAGGTCCACGAGTCCATAAACTGAGCAGAAAATTAGGGAAAAGTGATCGGAGATTCAAAATGAAAGGCCAATCGAACAAAGGCACAATGAAAACAGAGGGATCTCAACTGACAAAACTCCACTAATTAGTAATAACCTCTCCCAGTGAAAAATTGACAATGGATAAAGCGGCTTGATCACTGCGATTATTGCTCTCAATTGTCGTGCTAATAATTGGGAAATTAAATTTGGCAACAAATTCCGATTTTGGGACCTCAATGCTCGGAGAAGGTCGGCGGAACGCGCATTTCTGTAGGCGAACAAGCGGAGAAATGAACGAAGTCCGCGCTTGAACATCTGCTCGCCCACCTGTGCCGTTGTGAATGATTGATTGGCTTACGGCACTTTTACGCATTTTGATTTGTTTACCCAATTGATTAATGTAATCCCTAATTAATCTATAACCCTTTAGCCGTTAAAATGTTCACCGTCTTTTCCACCATTCGCAGAACCGCGGCCGCCTTCAGATAAGTGATGCGGTCAAAGCGATGTGCAACTTCGCGCACGGAAGCAATTTTGTAGCTGAGCGCGTGCGCTTGGTGCGCAATTTGGTCAAAGCGAAACGCTTTCACTGTGTGTTCATAGAACAATTGGCTCTTCAAAAGCGAAACATGCCATAAATTAATTATAAAGCTTAATAGTGACCAAAACTAAGCTTCTTCTATTGTTGAAAAAGTGCCCAGAAGTAACTTTTTTTATTCTATGGGTTTTTTTGAATTCCCATGGAATCAAAAAAGGACATCTCTTTTAAAAGCGCCGTTTAACTGTTCTCGACGTTGAATTTTCGGCATAATCGGCCGCTTTCATGCCCATAATTGTGGCAAAGCCTTCGTTGAGCCACAAATCGTCCCACCATTCCATGGTCACCAAATCGCCAAACCACTGACAAAAAATATCATTTATTATTAGAGACTGGGTTTTGCTGCATTTGCTGAAATTTTTGCTAACTTGGAGCGTGCTAATAAGCATGAAAACGCATTTCTAACTTGGTTTGAGGCTTCTAAGTTCAATTTTTTCTTGCTGATTTTTGCTTAAATTGGTATTTTCGTGCTTAATGATGAGCATGTAATTTTTGTGCTGAATTTAGCATTTTAGTGCTTATTTTTGTGCTTAATTGAAAAATTTTCTCACAATTCATCCCCCAATTTTTTTTTCTTGACAAACTTTTTGATTTCAAAATGTCAATTTTTGCTAAGAAAATATTAGAATGGTCAGTGGGAAAAGAAAAATTGAGAATTATTGTTAACTGATAAAATTTTTGCCTAAAAAGCACCAAATTTTTATGCTTTTTTTCGATTTTGGTGCTTATTTTGCCATTTTCATGCTTATTTCGTGCTTAATTTAGCATTTTTTTGATGCTGAAAAATCCGGTCTCTATTTATTATATAACGCTGAAATTAATTTTAAAGATATTCAAATTAGGCACTTGTTTTTCATTTCCCACAAGTTAAATGTCCTTTTTTTACATGAAAAGCATTCAATATCCAAAATGAAGCATTTCTAAAAATTTTAATTCGTATTTCTTTTCCTTATTTGATACGTCTCTCACTCTTTCATTTTGTGCCCTTTTTTCTTTTCTTTTTTTGATTGTTTCTCTTTACCATATGCGCTATTTCATGTGCCAATACATCGGTGACAAATTGTCTCTCTCTTTTTGCCTGCACTCCGTCCGTATACACTAAATTCTGTTGGCGTGCCATAATCAGTCCCCAATTTTCCATTGCTGCCACACGCAAAAATGGGACGCCAAAAATGTCTAAAAGGAAAAAAAGAACAAATATTAAAAGCATTGCATTTTAATACCATACCAAGCTTTTTCAACGGGTACGGTATGTCAAAATATTCCTCAAGGAATTCCAATGATCGGACAGAAACTTCCAACGCATGTTCCGTGTGCGCAAGCTTCGATGGTTGCACCCAAACTCGAATCTTTTAAACCGTTTCATTTCCATTCAGTCGATTGTTTTTAGTGTTTGGCATTATGCCCAAGCCAAATCTCACTTTGGCATACCGTAACATCCTTATAGTTGGTTTCTTTGTGCTTAAAGTCGCTGACAGTAAGTGCCAAAAGATAAGTGGCCATTTTAGGAGTTCGTTCGAACAGACTCAAGCTCCAACCCCTGGAAATTTAAATTTAGGGCGAAAATAATTCCCGGGGCGACCTTTCCATTCTCCGAAAATGGGAAAGTGGCGCATTTGACAGTACGGTAGTGCCCTCAGGATGTTGGACCGAAATGGAGAAGTCCGCCTTGAAGCTGGGTTCGTCGAAGCATGGCAAAAGGCGACGCGCGTCCAGCGGTTGCATTTGGGTGGCGGCCAACAATCTTGATCAGCATTTCTGATCAATCTCAGCGGGATAAGCAATCAAACCCCTATCAATCGTAATGCGAGTTTCCAAATTTTTAGGATTTTGCCCTTTAAATTCAAATTTCGGGGGTTCCGTATCGTTTTGGCGCCGACGTTTTGGCGCCAGCCCAAGTTTTTGGGTTATAACTTTTTTTGTTGTTAACCAAATCCAGCAGTCTTGGTATCAATCGAAAGCTTAACATGTTTAGAAGATATTTCTAAGCTATTGCTTCGCGATTAGACAATTACCAAAAAAGTTATAACATGAAATTCCAAAAAAGTCGAAATTTTTGAGTTTTTTTCCTAATAACTTTTTTAGAAGCTAAAATTTTTGTTTGTTTTTTGTAAGGCTAATAGAGCTTCTGAAGGGCTTTCGAATGATACCAAGATTGTTAGATTTGGTCAACAAGAAAAAAAGTTATAATAAAAAAACTGAGGCTGGCGCCAAAACGTCGGCGCCAAAACGACCCAGTCCCAAATTTCGGCCCGTTACCGTATCTCTCCGTCTTCGCTGGTGTAACTGCCCCAGAACAGTCCGCCTTCGTGTGCTTTTCCAATTTTTGCTTTGTAATCGATTTCCAGCAAATACTTCCGACCGGGCAAAAGTGCCTTAAATGAGAAATAATTATTAAAATTGCTTAAAAAGGCATTTAAATATTGTAATTGCAATATTTTTCCGATTCCGTTACAGCTTTTCTTTTTAATCATTACTAATTAATTGGATATAATCCGAATTGCCATCATTTCTTATTCATTTGCTGCTAATTGCCTTGTCCAACTTCAACTCCACCAAATCATTTCCCCCGGCAAGTTCTCTCCACTCGGACACTCTTGGCCCCGTCAATTGACGCATTTCGTCCGGCCAAGTGCCCATTTTGACGTGCTCTAAGCTTAGCGCTTTTGCGTGTAGCATCAGCACATCGGTTGGCGCTCGACACAAAAGCAACAGACGCAAATTGCCGTCCACCGACAAATTTTTGGTGCCAAAATCTAACAGAGAAGGGCGAAAGGGCAGATACACCTAACATTTTGAGAAGCAATTAACCTCAAACATAATGCCATTGATAGAAAATTGGCGAAAATATTCTGTACCTTAAGATGGAGTTCATAATGAATGGGCACAACATCGGTGGGCAATCGAACCAAAGGGTCCTCCAGAAGGGGCCTTTTGTGATGACAAATGTTTTTATTTTGACTAGAAAATGGAATTGAGACTTCTAAGTTCACCAAAACTAATTCTCTCTCCTCATTATTTTCGGTAAAAAACACTAAAATGTGAAGTTAAGAACAGTCAAGGGTTGGGGAATATTCAAACGGAGCTTTCATGAATCCGAAATCAGTGATTAGCTGAAAACATGAACCCGGTCTTGATCAGTTTTAAATTGAGTGCGGTCCCGATCAGTTAATCCAAAACGGATCAACAAATTCAGTCTGTTCTCCTGGGTTTTAAATTTGACCCGATTGACTGTGCCCACAACATACTTGTCCTGCTGTCCAATCATTCTTTCTGATCGATCATTCGGAGAAGGGAGCAACAAATAGGAGAGCAGCAACACGGCGATGGGCAACAGCGGCATTAGCAAAACGACGGCAAAGCGAAGGGAGCAACAACAGTGCCAAGGGCATGGGCAGGGACAGGTACAACCCCTGCGGCCGATTGGGCGCGGGTCCGGCGCCGTTTCTCTCTCTAATTGTAAGGCGATCATTTTTGGAACAATGTGAACAGTGACTTGACAATACACTACTTTGTCATCACAGCCCCTAGTAATATTAATGTCTATTTCAATTTACTAATTTTTATTAGCCGCCTTTTTAAAAAACTCTCCCTCCAGCGGAATCCGTTGCGGCGGGAGAATAATGGCGAAAAACGGTAATTGCTTGTAGTAAAGTACTGTAGCACCTGTCATCACTGATGTCGTGGTGCACTCTTCGCTTTGACGGCGTACAATCATCACGGCACATTCATTGACCGTTGAGGAGGCGATGGAGCAATTGAAAGTGGCCGCGCTGGCACGCCTTTCCGCAGCGGAGAAAGTGCCTTGAGGGGATTTCAAAAATAAAAAACACAATCCCATATAATCACAAATATAATTACTGTCACTTAAACTTTATTGAACACCGCAGTCACTCTCAACTAATTTGTAAGTGATCGCCTAAGCCGAAAATACACAAATTAGGGGCCAAATGTTTACACCTTTTTTCATAAAAAATTATTTTAAAACAAAAGTTAGTGTTAATTTGTAAAATGTTTTTTAATAATCTCAAATAAGCGTCAATTTCTTAGAAGAAAATGGTCAATGTTTCGCAAGGGTAAAAAAGTATGTGCCAAAAAATGAGTTTGGCAATGCCAACTTTACCCGTATGAGGCGAACTGAGTGAATCTGCTTTTTGTGCTGTGCATGTCACCGAGTTGGGGGCGTTCGCTGTTGTAATTGGGTGATGAAGCCATATACGTGACGGCAATTGAAACATGGTATGTGGCAAAAAAAAATAATATTTTTTTTGGGAATGAGTGCCAAAATGAAAGTGGCCGAAAAAGCGGGGGAAAGGGAAAAAAGGGAAAAGGGAGGGGAACCAATTTGCATTCCAACGTCCCCGGGGGAGAGGAAACATTTTCTGAATGAGGTGAAGGGAGGGTGTGGACCCCTTTATATGAATAATTCAACGGTGGAAGAAGACACATCCCCGCGGCACGGCAATGATATAATTAGCATACAATTTGGACAAAAGTGGGCCGATGGGTAAACAAATTTTGCCAATGCCAACGGCTACGAGCCCATTTTGGTAATAGTAAAGATGGTTACCCCCTTTTTTGGAGAAATTTTTTTTATTTTCAAAAGTCATGAAAACATGTTTCCATGGGTTTTCGGGGTCGCTGATCACGAATCGAGCATCTATTTCGCCCAATTCCGAACTAATGGCCCGATTTCGAACAAAAAGTCAAAAATTCAATTTTTTCGATTTTTAATTTTTAGTCTAAAAATGTTTTAAGTGATATTTTATCGAAGCAGAGATGACTTTTATTTCGTTTCCGTGTATTCAAATAAAGTTTTGAACAAAACTGTGAAAATCGAAAAAATTGGATTTTTGACTTTTTGTTCGAAATCGGGCCATTAGTTCGGAATTGGGCGAAATAGATGCTCGATTCGTGATCAGCGACCCCGAAAACCCATGGAAACATGTTTTCATGACTTTTGAAAATAAAAAAAATTTCTCCAAAAAGGGGGCAACCATCTTTACTATTACCCCATTTTGACTAAATTGGCCCCGAATTGGGACATCGGTGGATAAAAAAGCATATATCAACAAAGACTTTTAATTTTAAAGAAAAAAACCGGCGACTTAAACCTTTTTCAAAAAATTTTGTTTAAGCAAATTATCTAAGAAAGCGACTAAATGCTGTCGTATAATGTGCTATTAATTACTTATTTGTAGAGATCGACATTTTGAAAAAAGCCTGGACCTGAATTCCATGTTGGACCTGGACCAGTTCCTGGACAAAAATCCAGGTCCAGGAAAAATCCAGGTTGCCGAAAAATGGCCTGGACCTGGATCCAGGAAAAATCCAGGCCTGGATCCAGGTCCAGGTCGATCTCTACTTATTTGTTAATTGCTAAAATATGGCAATTTAAATTAGAAATTCGTTAATTCGCTTTAAAATAATTTTATCAATTTTATGATTTTCAAAAATTTTTTGCCAAAAAGAATGTAAATATTAATATTAAAAAGTGTGTGCAAATAATTCAAAAATTGTGCAACGCAAATCAAAGGATAGGCTTTTTGAATCGGAGATGATTTTTAGAGCATCGGAGAACAAACACCGATCGCGGAACAAAGTCGGATCATCTGCGAAAAGCCTACACCAAAAAGCCAATTCGTTTTAATTAAACTATTAAATGTTAATGTCACCTCAAAAGTTTGGCCATTTGTTTGTTGGCATTTGCCGTTCCGATTTCGGCGTTTGCCAACCGATCGATCAGTGAAATCACTTCAAACTTTGCGCCCGAATAATTCCCTGTTTTTTCTTCCCATTTTTCATGGCTTTCATTTGCACAGAAAACGCAGCGCCATTTGTGGTGTTGTGTTTTATTTTGACAGTTTTCAACTGCTGAAGAAGAACACTGCTTTTCCTCACTGTTCTCCAAAGAGATTTTTTAAAAAATGAATCCAATTTTTGAATTGTTTAGGAAATGCCATACTCCGAAAATGGTGCAAAAATTCGGTATGAAAATGCCATTTCGCCCCTTTCCATTTGCCGCCGACGTTTTCATTTGAATTTCCGCGGAATTTTTACTGCTGTTGCTGGTTTTCGCGTTGCCTGCGTTCGTGTCGTATTCATTGATTTCGCCCGCTTTCACTAAAAATCTTCGGTAGGCAATCAGTGCGCCGTGCTAATAAAAAAAATACAGTAATGAGCAATTAAAATACAATAATTAGCACATTACTGTACCTCCTTTTCGGACATAAACTGTTCTTCGTCGCTTCCATTTCCCGTGGCTTTGCAATTTTCCACGTTCTTTGGCATTTCCCGATGATACAATAACTCATCGATGACGGCCGAAGTGTACGCGATTGCTTAACCAAATTGTAGGATTACTGTAACCGTAATTGGATTTTTAAAATTGCATTATTTTTCAATTTGTTCACTTTTCCTCGATGAAATTGATTCGGCCCATCGTTCACTGCTCACAATCGGTGGGATTTGTTCTCCCAAATGAAGTTGGTCAAATGACTTTTGTCTGGCACGGACAAATGACTTCAATTTGAGTTTATTCGCCTGCGAATACGACGGAAAATCACTCAGAGAAACGGAGCGGAAAATTCTTTAAAAATCTTTAAAATATTATTATAATATTTTAAAAGTTGTTAAATATTGTTACCAACCTGGGGAAATTTCTTGGCTTTTTGCAATTGTTTTGCGGAAATTCCGTGCGAATTCTTTGCCGATGTTCCAATTGTTTGTCATTGGGTATTTGGCATTTGATAAATTCATTGAAATAGCGGTTGCTTTGGTCAACCAACAATTTCCCTGTGCCGTCCCATTTCGCCATTTTCGTGCCATTCTTTAAAATATTTTCATACGGCGAATAACCAACGGAATTTTCGGTATTTTCGCCGCACTGCCAACCAAAGGCAGTGAGGATTTCAGCAACTAATAAATAACAGGCAATTAAGGAATGTTTGTTTAATTGATTTCTCATTATTTTCCACTCGCCTCGTCCGTTTCCATTTGCCGCAATATTCGCCGCCCAAAGAGCGAATCCGCGGACACAAAGTGACCGCTGCTGGCGCACACAATCGCAAAGCAAGCGGACCAATTGAGCAATTGGAAAGCGACAAACGGCGGAAGAGGAAGCGGCGAGATCAAAGGAAAAAAGATGGGCATGGAAAGGGTCGGAATTGGCCAACAAATGGGCCAAGGCGAAGAGCGAAGCTGAAACAAGAAGAGCAAAAATGAAAGCTAATTGAAAGGAACGAACATTTGATTTGTTTTTGGCAAATTTCTTTGCCAATCAAAAAGCTTCTCAATGTTTTGATGATGTCATCGACGGCGCATTCGGATTGGAGAAGTGATTGGCCCGTTTGTGTCCTAATTAATTGCCCATACAAATGCTCGGGACTGAAAAGGCAGGGCCGACATTTGCCACTTTCGCTAAACAATTAATTTGTTGAAAATGATAAAGAATGGATAGAAAGGATTTATGGAATAGTAAGGACAGGCTAGACCGGTTTTTAAACCTTTTTTATTTTCAAAAAAAAATTAGGGGCACAAAATCTGATTGGGACACTTACTAATTAGATGATACTCTCGCAAAATGGCCATCCATTGAGCGTTTATTTTGGAAGGTTTCGGCGTTGTTCAAAAACAACGACTTTCTGATGCGTTCCTCCACAATGTCCACGTAACCCAAATTGAACTGCTTAAATATAAGAAGCAACTGAACATCGGTTCATTGCTCCTTCGAAACGCACCTTTTTCCATCTCCGAAGCGTTTCCCTGGCCAATTGTTCACTTTCGCAAAGTGACAATTCGTCCCAATCGCCGTACAAAAACACCCAAAAATGACGAATTATTAATTTACTCAATTAAGTATCTCTCTGTTTAATCACCTCCAAAAGCGTGCCCAAATTGCCAAGCGTACTAAAATTGGATGTCCTTAGCAAAAGTAGGGCCGTTTTACGCGCCTCCGGCGGACATTTCTATAAAAAAATAAAGTTAAATGTCCTAATTAATGGATAATGGGCAAATCTCGCATATTCACTCCCGAAAAGCGGTAAAACAGACCGGGAACCAATCAAGCAACAATTTGGCGGCACAGCGAACAATTTTCAGCGAAGGATTGGACAGTTGCCGAAAAGCCAACGAAAGTGCCCAATGCCAACAGGGGAAGGTGGGCAAATGGCCAAGCTGTTCGAGAGAGATGAACACATCCAGGAAACGGGTGGCCCATTTTTGGATGGACTGTAATAATACAGACAAAATAATTGGCCGTATTATCATTAAAAGGATTATGAAGGCGCAAAAAACCCAAGAAAGAGTAAAAGATATGCATAATAATAAGCCATGCCAAAGAGCCAACCGCAATAAACCGCCCCCCCCCCGTTTATACCAAAACCACATGATTTGGCACATGACTTTGGGTGGTGACTTTTTCGTATGCCATGAGTGAGAAATTCTGCGCATATGGGCTGACTTTTCTGTTCGTCGCCGTTTCTCTGCTGCTAATTGCGCCCGGCTGCGATGGCATGCAAATTTTCGTGAAGACATTGACGGGCAAAACGATCACTTTGGAGGTGGAGAGCTCGGACACTGTGGACAATGTGAAGGCGAAGATCCAAGACAAGGAGGGCATTCCGCCGGATCAGCAACGGCTGATCTTCGCCGGCAAACAGCTCGAGGACGGACGAACGTTGGCCGACTACAACATACAGAAGGAGTCCACGCTCCACTTGGTCCTCCGTCTCCGGGGCGGAAATGGGAAGAGAAACACGGGTAAGAACAAGAAAAGCAACAAAAAGCTTGATCAGAATTGAGCAGCAGCGAACGCACCATCACATGATTGATTGGCACAGTGATTTTCCACCACCAAATTCACAACACTTTTCCCTTTTCCGGGTTATCTTTGATTTCCATTTTCGGTTATTGTTTTCTGTTTTTCTCCTCTATCTTTTGTAAAATTCTGTTACTTTGATCTTTAGTTTTATCATTTATCATCGCATATATAGAAGTTATCATAGTCCATATTTCTGTCCCTTTTTATTTATTTTTTTGACTATAAAACTTTTGGACATTTCGTGCCAATATTTTTTTGTGCTAATCACTTGCTGAGGATTTAATTATTCTTTGCCCTGGCCTTTCACCACCTCATTAAGTGTCGAATGGAGAAGCACAGCTTCGAAAAGTCCTCGTGCAAATATTCCCTGCTGTCCATCGTCAGTTTCATCGCTAGGAAAGTATTCCAAACTGACGATGATCAGTTTGATCAGCGAATTGCTCGTCGATGGTTTAAGCGCGAGTTCGTAGAGGCTAAACTTAACTAAAATTAAATAAAATTTTTAAAATGTCCCACAATTGGTTAATTGCCGTTTGTTCGAGCAATTTTTGTCCGGCCGAATGGGAAAAAAGCACGCGTAAAATTGCAAAATAATAGCGAACGCCGTGGTGCAGTGGGTAACGCGAGCAAAAGACGCTTTCGATTTGCTGCAATTTGGCAGTTAAATGAGCTGCTAATGGAAAAAGCGCTTAATGGAATTTTGGGTCATTTTAAATTGGGAATAGGACAAAATCACGCCGCTAGAAATTTTTAAAAAAATTTTCAAACCTAGAATTTTTTCAAGAAAAAATTCTTAAAAAATTTTTTATAAGAAAATTTAAAGAAAAAAAAATTTGAAAAATTTTCAACAATTTTTTTTTTGGAATTTTACGATAAATTTCTAAGTTTTTTTAAAAATTTTCCCAAAAAAATTTTTTTTCATTGAAATTTTCGTATAAAATAATTTTCTTAGAATTTTTTCTAGAAAAAATTCTGTTTGAAAATTTTTTTAAAAATTTCTAGCGGCGTGATTTTGTCCCGGCGTGATTTTGGGGTGCACCCTTTAAATTTGGGTAATTGTAAATAATTTGTTAAATTTTCATATATTTTTTCTCTGGCGATGCCATCAGCATTATCGAGGACACCAATCCTCAAATCCGTCTTCAAAAATGGTTGACCGTTTATTGTCGACGGTATCAACACAGAAAGAATCTCATTAAAAAGAGGGACGAGTTTTTATTTTAATTTTTAAAATTTTATTAAACCAATTAAAATTTTTCCCGAAAATTGCATATTTGGGAATGCCTTTTTTTGTGTGCCATTTTCTTCTGTCACCTCCATTATTTGAAGTTGGGCGCAGAAATTGAGCAGAAAACTGGCCACCTGCATAAAAATTGTTTAATTTCAATGGGATAAATTCGGAAGCATTCTTTTGACCTGTTGTGCCGCCCATTGGGAATTGTCGAGGCCAACGGAGGCCGAAGAATGGGCACAAACGCAGAGGAGGCGGAAGCACTGCTGGGCACACGCCACGGACAGCGGGGCGATGTCGCGACGCAAAAATTGGCGATTTGAGGGCAAAAAATGGAGGACCAACTAACAAAGAATGAGAGAGAGAGAAGTCAGAATAAAAACCAGCACTTAAAGCTGTACTCGGTCAAATAATTGGATGCATTTGTCCACAGTTTTCCCGCTTAAATTATTGCCAAAAGTGTGCAAAATGTGCCAAATGACAGGCCATTGAGCAACCGCGGGCCGTTTGTCGTGCCCTTCGCCGGTGTTTTGTTGAAAGCCAACGCCAGCGAAGTTAAAAGTCGGTGAGCATAGCTGAGGCGGAGATTGTTGGGCCCAATTTGGTGCGTCAACGAATGCTTTAGGCAGCAAATCATCCAAAATTGCGAGACATTCAAAAACGGGAAAAAGGAATGATACCGCGCCAATGTTCGAGATTTAAGGAGAGATTAATGAGAGGTTGCAGTGATCTTTAGCACTTGGCGGTGCCCTTCTCACTTATTTATCTCTCGATTATGCCATTCTCGCTCTTTTCCTTTTAACTCTCGACTTTGCCGCATGCCAAACCAGGCCCATATAACCGTGCAATTTTTCTCCCATCGACTACATGAACAAAAAAAGGTCTGCGATTCCACCACCCGCCACCCTAAATTTTTGTATTTACGGGTCCGTGCCAAACTCGTGGCTTACACCCAATCTCTCTTTGCCATGCCGTTCTCGCTCGTTGCACTTTCTCTCACTTTCGACTTGGCCCTTTCCTTTTTCTCATCCTTTTCCACTTCCCTTATCCCCCCCCCTTCTTTTTTACCCCCAATTTCGTCCTTCGTCGTCCCCCCTTTGTTCTGTTCATCCACCCTTGTTGGTCCCCCTGGTGTTGTTTGTCCGCTACTGCTCGCCTTCGACGAATGTCTGCTCGGCATTGAATGTTCGCTGCTCCGGCGTCTCTGTCCTTTTCCGCCGTTATTCCCCAAATTTGGTATTAAAAATGTGTGCATTTCGTCCAATTTTTCGTCAATTGAATGGGCGTGAATGCGCTCAATTTGCTCAAGTCGCGCATAAAGTGTTATCGCATTGCTGCAAAAATATTAATTCATTATTTATTTATTTTCCATTTCAAAATGCCTGCAATTTGTGTTGGAATTTGTCCAGTCCAATTCGTCATGTTTCATCTTCTCGTCACAATTTTCTTCGTCCAATTGCACTGGTTGAAATGCGTGTGCCACCCGATTGATTAGCCCGGCAATGCCATGGGCCTTGAGACGTAATTCTCTTGGCAAGTGTACGGTAGTCTACCATGGGGCGATAAACATTTGAATGACCGAAACATTTTGGCACCGAATAAAATTAGTGCAAATGCAAAAAAATAAAAATGAATTAATTGAGTGGCAAATTCATTTTTAATCAAACTTAGTCTGAAATTAATCAGTTTTATGCCTTTTATTTGCTCACAATGTGAAGAATGTCAGCGAGCAAAAGTGTCGCTTTAATGGCGCACGGATTGTCGGGGCAGCGAATCGCCGTTCGAATCAGTGCCTGAAAAATGGACAAAGGAATAATTGAACAATGCCGACAATACTGCGGACGAGAATCCCGTACTTTTTTGCCCCGCGCAATTCTTTACGGGTGCGGGATTTTACGGGATTTCCGGTCCCGTACTTTTGGCCCAGCGCAATTCTTTACCGGCGCGGTCGTTGGGATAATTTCTCAGATCAATTCGGCACGCCGCTTTAATGCTCACGGCGAGTTCGGCAATGAGCAGACCGGAAGACTTCAGCTGAAATGGCAAAGTAACAATTCCTCCCTCAATTTAAAACAATGAAATTTTCTCGACCCAACATAATATCAGTAATTCTTTAATTCTGTCTGAATTACGGTGTAAATGGCGTTGTGAAGCATGACCAGTTGGCGAGATGGAATTGTTCGAAAATTAGAAAAATAAGAAAACAAAAATGGGGCATTTTGAGTGCTCACATCCCTTTGATTATCACTTCTGGCGACCAAAAGCGCGTCACGTCGAAGCCGGTGAATGCCAAACTGCCTAATTGGCCGTAATCCGCCGCCTCCCAAATCAATCGTTCGTCGCGCCACATCTTTAAAAAAAGTGATTGATTGACTCTCATTTAACATCCCGGTTATTTTGGATGAGCAACCAGCATTAATGTGCCGTGGAAATTCAACGCCTGTTCTTCCTCATTCTTAATTAACTTTAGCATAATAAATTAAAAATGGGCAAATTAATTGTCACACCAATTGTTCAATGTGATCCACGACCAACAAACTTTGTATCTGCAAATGAATCATTAATTGGCTCTGCTCATTCGAGAAAGATAGGCCAAATTAATTGGATATATCCATTTCAATTTAACATTTTTTTTTTATTTTTTGCTTTTTTGTACCTCAATCGGTTTGCCATCCTTTGAAATTGGCCGTGCGTTTCTGTCATAACCGACAAATAATTTTGGCACCAATTCATGCATGTGTCTGAAACCAGCAGAAGATTTTGGCTTATAATTGCTAAGTTACGTATTAATTTTGGCCATGTCCGTGTCCAATTCCTTTTGGCCCATTGGCAGGGACAGAATTGTGAACAAATTCAGCGCGGTGGACACAGCCGAGGCGGGACTAACACCCATCAGACAAAAAAAATAATTAAAAATAAAAAAGGGACAAATTAAAAATGACGAAATATAATAATATTTTGGAAATTAAAAAAGTAACAAATTCCGATTCGAAATTCATTATTGAACGATATCACTGTGTATTCAAATAAACAAAAATCCTTTCTCATTACCATCGTCCGTTTATTTTATGTATCAAATTTCGTCCGATCAAAAATTTTTGCTAAAAGAATAAAAAATATTTTTATTAGTTTCATAAATTAATTAATAACGAGTCCAATATCAAATCATTTTCAAATTTAATTATTTTTCTCCCTTAATTTAATCTTTTACCGTTCATTTCCCTCATTAGCCGCCCTTTTTCCTTGGCTTATTTCCCATGCTAAAACAGTCACTATTTTTAGTTTCTCTGTATTTTCTCAGACCAAAATATTTCCATTTTGCTTCATCGGCATTTTCGTCATCATTTGATAAATTACCTGGTATCATAGTCCCAAAATATTTTTTAATTCCTTTTTTGGGATTTCATAGAATGTTTATGGCATTTTCCCATTTCAAATGCCAATAAAACGCGAAAGGCATGAGCCTTTTCTTGGCATGGAAATTCACCTAACTCACACAAATATAGCAAAAAATTAAAATTTATGACATAAATTTGAATGAAATTGAATTTGCTTTTCAGGGAGTATCACTTGTTGGAGTGGAATGGGTTTGGCATTCGAAGAAAAGGGCCTTTTATGGCACTTTCAAAAAGGAAAAGTGTACACCAGAAACGAAAAGCTGTTTTAGCACTTCGTTCATCACTGTCCATGGTCTACCAAATTGTTCATAAAATGCTTTTATTTTTATCAATTAGGAGAAGTATTCGCGCATGCCAAAGGCTGTGCCGATGAGAGTGGCTGTTGGTCGGGTGGCAATGCCATCCTTGACGAATGGAAAGGCATCGCAAAACGCACGGACTGCGCCCTTTGCTTCAAGTCGAACTGCAACAAACAATTCTTCACCGGAGCGGAATTTTTAAGATTTCCGGTCCCGTACTTTTGACCCAGCGCAATTCTTCACCGGAGCGGGATTTTTAAGATTTCCGGTCCCGTACTTTTGGCCCAGCGCAATTCTTCACCGGCGCGGGGTTTGCCGAAAAGCCCACAAAAGCGTAAAAAAGCACCCATTTTAAATAATTTAATGACCTATTTTTTGATTCGGTGAAAGCAGCTTTTTGTTGCTCAAAGGATGCGGCACTGCCAAAAATGACATGAGACGATGCCCAAATTGTGTGAGAAAGTGATCAATGGCAAAATGGAATTTTTCCGCTTTTTGCCCGGCACAAAAATTAGAAACAAATCGGAGAAAAGCAATGTAAACTCAAAACCCATCTCATTTGGTTTTAATTGAGAAAGAAAAAGAAGAAAAGAACTCTGTTAACAGATGAGCACAATTCATTTGATTTTAATTTTTAATTTAAAATATTTTTATTTTTTCTTCAAATTTGTTGATCATTTTTTAAATAATTTTCTGTAATTATTGGTCGAAATATAAGTGAATTCAATTTGTAAGGCCCAGCGCAATTCTTCACCGGAGCGGGATTTTTAAGATTTCCGGTCCCGTACTTTTGACCCAGCGCAATTCTTCACCGGAGCGGAATTTTTAAGATTTCCGGTCCCGTACTTTTGACCCAGCGCAATTCTTCACCGGCTGATTGTTCCGTAATTAATACAGGAAAAGGCCAACAATTAATCGTAACAAATGCAAATTGAAAAAGTGGCTGAAAAACGGTGATAACACAGACAGCACACATTCCGTCCTCCGTCCGTCCAATACATTCGTTTCCTCCCAACACTTTTCGCTTTGATTAGCAAATTTTGGACCGATTGATTTTTTTTGGCAATAAATTAAATTTAATTCTCTTTTATTTATTTTATGTTTCTTTTTGAGTTCTTTTCAAATGCCATCTTCTGAAAAGAATAAACTTGGTCGTTGGGGTGCCACTTCGTATTTCATTGGAAGTGTCGTCGGGTCGGGCATTTTCATAACGCCAACCTCAATTTTGAACAGAATCGGATCGGTACGGTATGAGTTAGGCTTATACGTTGAACATATTTTGCGCTTATGCTATGAAGAAAGGGGCTCAAAAACAACATTTCTGCGTTTAAATTTTTTTATTTGATTAAGCTTTTGATTAAATTTGATAAGAAAATGCAATAACATCGAAAAACACCTCTAATGGTCGACTTTTTAGAAATTTGCAAAGGTATTCCCAAAAAACTAGAAAATTTTTTAATTTTCTTGGAAAATTTGGCAAAATTTTTTCAATATTTTTTCATTTATCAGATAATTTAAATTAAAAATTCGAAGATCCAAAAACTTTACTTGCGTAAATTTAAAAAATCATAAAATTTTCGTGATTTAGCCATTGTTTGATTGAGTTTTTGACATTTCATATTTTTGCACAATTTTACATTTTTTGTGGCATAATCCATATTTGGCAATTTTTGTGGCAATTTTAATAGACATTTGGGCATTTTTCGGGGTTTTAGGGTGTATTTGAGGGGTTTTAGTGCATATTTTAGGAGTTATTAGGCATTTTTAGTGCACACCTTATAACCTTCGGTATGAAATGGAAAATTAAATAGGTGTTTAATGGTCTCATTGCCAGTTCATTGTCAGTGAAAGACCGACTCAACATTAAAAATTGCCCAGAACCGTGCTCAAATTGTTCAAAGTTTCCGGGTTTGTCTGAGTTTTGGGGATGTTATTTTTGAAAACTATTAAATGCCACCCTTCCCCCCCCCCCAAAAAATTAGAAAATGTGGGAGCAACTCAGGGGAGAAATTTTCATAAGAAGTCGAAAAAACTGAAACCAAAAAGTCAAAGAAACCCATTTAAAGACTAAAATTCAAACTGTCGCCGGCAATGGAATAAACATTTGGATTTGTTAACTCCGTTTTCCTTGTCAGATTGGACTTTCGCTGCTCATTTCACTGCTTGCTGCTGCTGCGACCACATTGGGCGCCTTCTGTTACATCGAACTCGGCACGAGCATTCGCCGGTCGGGCAGCGATTTTGCCTATCTCTCATACGTCAAATGGTCAGAGTTTGTGGCGCTCAATTAAATGTTTCGAAATGAAAAAAGCTCATTAAAAGACGAAGCCAACCTTCAAAACTGAGCGGAATTTTTAAGATTTCCGGTCCCGTACTTTTGGCCCAGCGCAATTCTTCACCGGCGCGGGATTTTTAAGATTTCCGGTCCCGTACTTTTGGCCCAGCGCAATTCTTCACCGGAGCGGGCCTTCATGTTCATGGTGTCCGGGTCGGTGCTCATCTGTCCGCTCTATTCGGCCATTCAGGCGGACACTTTCGCCGAGTATTTTGTCCAGGGCCTTGGCCTCGACTCGCTGCTGATGGACGCCTCTGATCAGCACAACTCGAGACCCAGCGCAATTCTTTACCGGAGCGGGATTTCCGGTCCCGCTCGCGCTCCCGTAAAGTTTCGCAATCCCGCTGCCGTCAATTTTCTCATGAAATGTAGGAGTAATAATGCACTGGTTGAATCGAATTTTTATGTTAATTATTTTTAAGTGAAAATCTGACAAAATTTTCGATTCCTTCCACAAAAATATTTTAGAAATACCACTAAATTTCGGCTTATATTTTTATATTTTTTCTTTCATTAAATTATTGACCATCGATCGAGCTGTGATTTGTGCTTATTTTTGATTTGGTACAAAATTACAAGAAATGGTAATTTTTAGCCTTAAAATTTATAATTGCATATTTTTGGCGCAAAACGGTGGATGTTCACAAATCTCTAATTTTTAGATTAAAATTGGACCTAAAAAGCTAGAAATTATTTCGGATTAAAATTTTTTAATCTCAGTTCTATTTCATATTTTTGTTTTTAGTTTCATTAATTTTTGAATTATTCCTGCTCACACCAGGACTTCCGTTCAAAATTGACCGGATTTTTCGGGATATTATGCGGCGATTTTCGACTCTCTTTCTTCTCCATTCTCTCTCTCGATCGCTCGTTCATTTCTCTTTCTCTAATGCTTCCGCCACCAATGTTGCCATTTTCCTCACCCCCGCCCATTAACTCAACTGATCTGATCAGATTTAAGGGGAGAGATTTGGGATTTGAGTCAGTTGTTGATCACTTCACCTTTTTGATCACTCACCAATTTCCCTTGGCTTTTCTTTAACTTCTGGTCAATAAAGTGCTTTGTTATTGGCTTAGAAAAAGGGGGGCAGCAATTTGGGAGAGGGATGCGCCTTCCCACATCTCAGGCTCTGCCTGAAATGCTGGGAGGACCCAACATTCCTCGCGTATTTCCCCGCATATTACGGGAATCCCGGCAATGCTCGCGGAAAAGTTTTGGACTCCCGTCCCGGCTTGCGCATATTTTTTACGGGTCTTTAATTAAAGAAAAAATTAGAAAAAAAACTTTGCCTCGGGAAGACCCGAATGAAAAAGCGCTAAGACATGGACAGATTGGCAAATGCTGAACAGATCCGCCTTTTCGGTCTTAATTGTGAAAGTGAAACAATTAAAGGCATTTGTATTTTGTGAAATAATTTATTTATTTATACAGATTTAATTGTTTTTCATGAGTTCTTTACTTTTATTAATGGGCGAATGAATGGGAGTTCGGCCAAAACAAAATGTTCACTGAGCGAAATTTGGAAAGGGTCGGGGCCATGGGCTCTTTCTATCAAAATAGTAATTAAATTAGCAATTAATTTTCCAAATTGCGTTCGACCATAAAATCGCATCGCTTCGTCCCATGTGGCCAATTCTTTGTTTGCGTACGGAAGGCAAAGCATTCGGCTGAACAGCTCAACCCCCAGCAATTTCTTCTCGTGCTGCTGCGCCAAATAAGAAGGGTTTTTGAGGAAAGCAATAACACTAAAAAATATAAGATTTTTAATTAAAAAACTAAAATAATTCCAAAATTGGGGCAAATAAAAATTCATAAAATCCTCCTCTTTCACTTCTCACCTTTGGCACGTGCTGTGCCGAAAATTGTCCACCGAAAACCCAACGAAAAAGCCAGGCCAAGTGTGCAGCAAATCGGCAAGACAATTGGCACA
The DNA here is from genome assembly GCA_004148225.2 of Heterodera glycines. Lineage (NCBI taxonomy): Eukaryota > Metazoa > Nematoda > Chromadorea > Rhabditida > Heteroderidae > Heterodera > Heterodera glycines. Next base: position 9,986,184 of record CP049707.1, on the reverse strand, counting down.
AAGTTGAAGCTTACGACGCAAAGCATTCTCAGAGAATTGTTGTTGTTGGGTCGTTGTGTTTGATGATGAGGACAAAGTGCAAATGTCGAGAAGAGGCGCAAAAATTTGCTGAAATTGAAAAGCCGAAAATAAATTCCAAAATTTAAATCGAAGTGGAATTTGAAGAAACCAAACCGAAGAAAAATTTTTAGATTATATACGAAAATGAATAAAAAAATGACTAAGGCTAAAAAACTGCTAACTCTAATGGTCGTGTATAATTACAATTTCCTAATTGTCCGATGCCATCTTTCCGTGTGCAGACATTTGCGCCTATACCAAAAATTGGTTCAAATTCATGTTTAGCATAATCAGCATTAAATAAGTGACAGGAAGTGATTACACCCGGTACTTACCTAATCTTTAATGAGTTGTTGATACTCAAAAAAATGATTAATGAATTTTTTGGGCATAGGTGCAAATTAGAGACCGGACAACTGGGGTCGGAGGGTTGAAATTGCGAATGATTGATCACCAGAAATGGTGCTTATCTCGAACATTTTGGAAAAACGATCGGGATGGATCCCGGGTCGGGATCCCGACCGAATCCCGATCAATCCCGAAGATTTTTTTTTGGGATCCCGCGGGATTATCGGGGATTTGCTCTAACGCAATTTTTTTTTACATTTTGTGCCAAGTTTTGTTCAAATGTTTATCTAATATTTATAATTGATCAATTCGATTGAAGAAAAAAAAGGGATGTGAATTATATCAGATTTTTATAGAAGTTTTTCAAAATTGGAATATCATGCCCAAAAAATCAGATTTTCAAAAATGAGAACATTTAACAACATAGCCAACGATGGCACAGCATAAGAAGGAGGAGGCAAACTTTGGATCATCGGCATGATCGTTTTAATAATTTTGAGAAACGAAATCAAAAAATCAGATTTTTAAGATTTTTTTTTGCTGCAAATTTTTTCAAAAACTTTAGGGGAACCGGGGGGGAGGTCGGCGGTGCCGATAGGCGCCGCCGGGAAAATTTTGAAAATTTGAAATGCAAAAATATAAACATACTTTTTTGAGTCGAAAATAGAATTTTTATTTTACGAAACACCCTAAAAAAATAATGCATTCTTGGGTCTGGTGATGTCCGATTGGCACCGAAGGAAAAATGCGTAGACAAAATTTTTATTCTGATTATTGGACAAATTCTTAGAAATCGTTGTGCCATAAAACTACCTAATAAGATTTAGAATAATGTTTTAGAAATTAAAAAAATAATTCTTTTTATGAAGAAATAAAAGTCACAAAATGGCCAACTTTTGCGTCAAATTTTGAAAATTTTAGTGGAATTTTGGAGACCTGTAAAATTTTTTGGGATTTTTAAGGGATTTTTTAAGAAAAATTAGCAAATGACAATATTTTTTAATTTAAAATTCAAGATCTTAATTTAAAAAATGGAGATTTTTTGAAAAATTATCGTGACTTCAATCCCGCGGGATTGGTAAAATGGTCGGGAGGGATCCAGGTTCGGGATCCCGATGAAATCCCGATCCCGATCAATCCCGATGAATTTAAAAAATCGCTCGGGACGGATCCCGAGGTCGGGATCCCGAAGAAATCCCGCGGGATCCCGATCCCGTCCGGTCTCTAGTGCAAATGACGCTTAATGCATCCATCTGCTCCTTTTTAAAACTCAAAAAACACCAAAAATAATGAGTGTGGTTAATCACGCTTCTTCTGCCAATTCACTAATTACCTGGGCCAACAAATGCAATTCGCCCTCCCTTCTGACCCCCGGACAGTCCATCAAATTGGCTAATAATTGCGCTCCGATGCGCGCCAATTGGACATTGTCCGTCTCAAAACATTTGTGCATTAGCCGACTGAGCCAACCGAGGCCGATGCCCAAGGCGAAGAACATTTGGGGGAAACGGGCCAAAAGCTCCAACAAAATGGTCGATGCAATGGCAAAGTATTTTCTGCTGAAAGGCATTTGGGCAATAATTTTAAAAACAATTTAAATTGTTTTTATAAACCAAAAACCGAGTAAAAATGTAATGCCTTTCTGTGTTTGGCACTTTGTCCTCCTCAAAGTTTTGCGCATTTTTTGGCGAAAACTCTTCGGCCGATGAAATGCCTTCTCCGATCGCTGCCGCACCGATCAAAAAGTGCAGCGCATTGTTGGCAAACAGCCGAAAGCGCCACCAGCCGACTAAGATGGAAACGGACCGCGCGGAAAGTGCCGAAAACATTGCGCCAATCAAATGGAGCGACTCGTGCCGTTCGACTGGCGAAACTTCCCGCACGTGGAGAGCCCTAAAAGGGAAAGAGGACCAGAGAAAGGCGAACACTACTGAATGAGGAGTTTGGCACTATTTATTAGAATATTGTTATTGTTAGGGCTCGGAAATATGTGGATATAAAAACGCGAAAATTTGGACATAATTTTTTTTTCAAATTGAGGGGTAACCTTCAAAAATTTGAATTTATTAAATTTTAATAAAAAAAAACCTCCTCTAAACTGGC
>CP049707.1:9923876-9982673 GCA_004148225.2 Heterodera glycines | reverse complement strand
GAACTGGTTGACGGAAAAACATGCCGAGAACTCAACGATGCTACCAAACTGCGTTTGCTAAAACTACAGGAGCCTGTTCCGGCTGAGGATGCTTACGGTGGAGAAGATGAAGAGGGCCTTGACGTGGAAGAGATTTGGGAGTGTCAGATCCGTGAACAGCTCAAAAGAGATGATGAAATGCGAGATTTTTTCGACGACTTGGGGACCGACCGGGGGCCCATCGACCCACGTCAAACATTCTACGGAGGCAGAACTGGGCCGCTTCAGCTGATTGCAGAGCCAAAGGAGGATGAGAAGATTTCTGTCTTCGATATCGTCAGCCTCTACCCGTGGGTCAACTATGCCACCGACTACCCGACCGGAATACCCGCTGTCATCCACCCCACCGTTGAGGAGATGATCGTCGACTGGACTCGACCTGAGCATTTACAATACCAAGGAATTTATCGTGTGCGGGTTATTCCTCCAAAAGGGCTCCGAATTCCGGTTCTTCCACTAAAAATCGACGAACGCCTCCTGTTCTGCTGCTGCCATCGTTGTGCTGCCAAATTTCGGAAGTTGAACACACGACGAGTGCACAAGTGCCCACACACGGATGAGCAGCGGGCTTTTACAGGAAACTTCACACATATTGAGCTGGCAAGAGCCTTGGAAACTGGCTACCGAGTGGACAGATTCTGGAGAGCTTGGCACTACGATGAATGGTATGAGTTTGTTAAGGAATCTTAATATTTTTTGAAATTTAGGAGTGATGGAATATTCAAGGACTATGTACGTCTGTTGATCAAATTAAAGGTCTGAATATAATTTTTTAAAGTTAAATAATGTCCAAATTGCAGGTGGAGGCCAGCGGTTTTCCTGATGGTGCCAACACTGTGGAACAACAGCAGCAGTTCGCGACGAGTACAGAAGAATCTACAGTGTAAATTTGGACCTGGAAAATGTGCGGAGAAATCCTGGGTTGCGCTTCATCTCTAAGCTGATGCTGAACAGTCTTTGGTTGGTATCAAAAATTTTAGTCAAAATAAATGAAAATTTTAGGGGAAAATTCGGCATGCGAAATGAATTAGGCGCGAACAAAGTGCTAACAAGGCCGCAGGAATTTTTCAGCCTCATCATGGATCATAAAATTGTAAACCATAATGTGTAAATGAATTTTCAATTTTGTACATTGTTTAGGAAGTGTCGGCTGTCATCCCTTTGTCAGACACCGCCGTCCGTGTCATGTACAAGAGCAAAAAGAATTTCGTCAGCGAACACACGTCCAGCAACATTGTGATAAGTCTGTGGACGACCAGCCGTGCTCGCCTCAAGCTACTCGATTTTATGACACAAATCGATCGAACAGAGGGAGCCAAACTGCTATATACGGTAAAAGGTGTTTTAATATTGCCAAGTACATTTGCCCCAACTTTTAGGACACCGACAGCGTTGCTGTGCTCCATAAACGTGACATCGTGCCCATCCAGACAGGAGAATACTTGGGGCAAATGAGCGAGGAGTATCTTGACTACGAGATCAAAACTTTTGTCTGCGGAGGTAAAAAAAAATATTTAATCTTTTTAACTTTTTTATTCAAAAATTTCAGGCGCAAAACAATACGGCTTTCGAATGTTGAACAAAAGGACAGGAGAAGTTGAATACGTACAAAAGATTCGTGGCATTACATTCGACGTGAACAACAGTAAGGCGCTGCAGTTTGATCACTTCCTGCAAAAGGTGAAAAATTACGGACGGAACACTGGTGACGACAACGATGATGCTCCTGCCGTGTTTTCCTACGACAAAATAATGCCAACACGAGACAGCCGAATCATCACACGTGAGCTACGCAAAAAATACGTCCCAATATGCCAAAAAGGAATTATCAACGAGCAATACGAAGTCTACCCATTTGGATATGAATAATGAATTTAAAATCATATTGTATTATTAGTCAAAAAAAAAAGCAAATATAATTAACACACACATTTATTCGTCTTCAAATGTAGCAATACAACAATTAATTTCAGTGAAAAATGAAAATTCTTCCGTTTTAAAAGGTTTATGTTTTGGAGACACGTAACAATTCAATGGGGAAAATATCGCGGTGGTGACCACCACCAAATTGAACAACACATGGAAGGGTTGGGTACTTTAACATGACACGATGACGAGTGTAAAGGTGTTGCTGAACCGTGATTCCTAGGAATCCCCGGTATGCAAACACCTGATTTGCACCGATGGGGCACAAAGCATCGGGAATAATCTTAATATTTTTTCTAAGATGGACAGTCTCAATGTCCAATTGGCTCAGATAGGCAAGGTTCTCAGTCCGTCGTTTCTGTAGTTGCTTCGTCAGTCGGTATGGGCCACAGTTGTTGAATCGGCACAGCACTCTCACCAGGTTGTAGTCTCGTTTTCGCGTTCGCCGTCGCTCCAATAGTTGATCAGATCCAGCTCGTCCACTATCAGGTTGTTGCTGCTGCTGTTCGATAGTTCGCAATGGCGTGACAGACACAGCGGCGAGTCTCCCGGGCAAATCTTCAAGTCCTTCAGCTCCACATACAGAGGTTCGCTCCTTAAAAAATGCAAATGAAAATATTAATATTTAGAAAACTTACCACACTATCCCCTCGAACTTCTTCTTCGGATAGCATGTTGAGTACAGTTCAACGTCAGCGATCAGCTCAAGAGAACCTTCAATATGCACAGGTTGGTTCGGATGGTCAGCGTTTGCGATGTGTACACAGTCGACAGCACAAAGTGGGTTGGGATAGAGACAATTCCCACCTTCAGGCCCACTTTTAATTTCGTCTTTCAAACAGGTGTACAGATCGTCTACACTGCTTAGCCCGTAACTGTCGATCAAATAACGGATTGCCCTTTGCATGCAATAAGTAGGTAAATATGGTGTGTCAGTTTTGGCAAATGAAAATAGCCTTTATTAAAATTTAGGAAAAAAGCGGACCAACTGAATGCAAACAACAAAAAAGCATTCTTTAAATACTCCGGCTACTGGCTCCACCCCTTTGATCACTCGCTGTCGCAGTTTCATACTGTATATTCAGCAATTGTTGATGTTGGGACGAATAGGCGTCGTCAATGAACGGGTTGCTGTAATAACCGGTGCTACCAGACCCATTAAGTGGATTCTTTCGGTTCACTCGCCGTAGCTGTTTAAGTATGTATGTGCACAGTACTATTAGAAACAAATTGAACAGATACGAGATCGGTATCCAAGCGTCCGACATGCGTAAATGAGTAAAAACACCGCCGATAATGTTTTGGTCGTTGGGTTTATAAATTAGATAATTAAAGCGGACGTCACTTGAATTGGTTACAAAAGTTAGCGCACGATTCCCTTTTGCATAGTCGCCAATGTGAAATTTATAGATGCGCTGGTCTCTGATCACAAACACATGGTTGTCCACCAAAGTAAAGTCGCTTTTATCTGGTGGAAGAAAGGCGACAAAATTGCTCTTCAAGATCGTATGTGTGGAAGATTGGTTTTTTCGAAGCCACCAATGCTCCAGGTATTCAAGCTCTATTTCGCTGATCCGTCTCTGATGCTTATCGATCAGAAACAAGCGACCCGAGAGGTGATCAAACACAACCCGTCCATGTTTGGACAGTCGTTGCACAATCTTCTTCTGGTGACCACGGAAGATAGCCGTCTCACCAGATTCTCTGTCTTCAAAAAGGTTAAAACTATACCCATTGTATTCAAAACAGGCCAATGGTGACATTTTCACCAGTGATTTCATTTTGAAAAACACACTCTGATAGCTGTGCAAAGTGTACACATTTTGAAGTGAAACGGCCCATTCGCTGTCACGCTCACACTTCTCTATTCGGCATGCTGTATTCCAACTATAACCAAAGTGTTGTGCTGTCGCATCCTTTGAAAAGGTACGATATTTTCCGCTGTCGAAATAGTTTTGATTGTCAACCGTCAAATCCACATTTATCAACTCCGAGTGCAACAGTAACGGCACATAGCTGAGGAGGACCAGATCGGCGTAAAAAGCATTCATGAAATGAAACATCATTTTTCTCATTATTTAGGAGAGGTGAGCTTTTATAGACCGCTGACTAAGTTTCTGACAAACCATTTCACTAGGTAATCGGCCATACTTCGAGTCTTGCGTAATGTTTCAATCACATGACAGTAAGGCACGCCAGAACTTCGGCTTGTCAAAAAATATATACAAAAGTGGCCACACGTATCGGATGTAGGATGTTGAATTGGTTCTTTCGTGACCAATACCTCTTTAAATGTGTTGAGGTAGGCGGCTAAATCGGGGTTTGGGTGCTCACCAAGACTGTCAAAATATTCCACCCTTCGGTGGCTTGAAGCATAGCAAGCCACCCAGTGCTCACCTCGTGTCCCTTCTTTACCCGTATTCACGACCATACAATGAGGAAATTTTGAAACACGCTTCGGAATTCGATCAGATGGGAAAACGCCAATGAATTTATTTTTGGTAGGGCGCAGCCTTTTCAGAATTATTTCCAACTGAGCTGAATTCATTGATGCTTTTCAGTGTCAGTCAATTGCATTTACACACTTCCGTCTGTACTCAGAACCCGGTCTGCGTTAATGGACAACACAGAATCGAATTCACCAAGGACAAGCATCTCATATCCATCCGCTTTTATAGGCTGCTCAAATTGTACCTTTATCGTGCACGTGCCTTGTCTGATCAGCTCAAAACCAGGTGTGTCCTCCAGAGTGGAGGTCAACGGAATGACGAAAAAGGCCCAACCGTTAAGAAAACGCTGCATCCCAATCGAGACCGTTTTGGTGTCGGAGTCATCCAAACCCAGGCCTGCGTACATGTCTACAAATGCACGAACAAAACGGGGCTGTGCACCATCGAAGGACAGCAAATACGGGGTGCTGGGAAAGGTCTGTCCGTTTGCTTCAACACTAATTGAACGTACATTGGCGTGCTCAAACTTGTAGGGCGACATTTTTCGGTTACCGGAATATGCGTCGGTTGAAACGAAAGTGCAAATTAGGCGACGAGGCAACGTAGAAGTGAACACGTTGTGTGCCAGCTCGGTCCGGCCTGTGCCAAGAAAAATGGACCGCATCTCAATTTTACGCAACGGATATTTTGCTGAAGTGGACTCCAATTGTCGGCTAATGGCAAGGTTAAGGCTCGGTGTGACGTCCACAGTGCGCACATAGAGACGCATGTCATGCACACGGATACGGTACTCTTTCTTATTTTCCTGTAGTGTACCATCTGGTTTTTTGTATGGGGGCGTAAGCAGGAGGAATGAATCATTGTTGCGGTGTATGGTGAATATTACATCCTGATTGTTCAACATCAATGCATTTTGACGTGCCAAATCAAAATTAAGTTTTACCATTGTCTCACATTGTTTACCGCCTGAAAACCGTGCCGCACGTGCGGTAAATCCTGGGTTTGTTGCGCTGTTCTGGTCATCATCGTCGGGGTAGTAGCACGATGCCTCGTGGAAAGCCTTACGAATTTCCTGTGAATAGCCCAACTCCTTCATTATGTAGTCACGGTAGTGATAATAAATTGAACTGTCAAACACCTCAATGCCTGAAATGTTGACCTTCAGCGAGCGGACAAAGCTGCTACCAAAGTTTTGGATGACCCCAGCATGTTTATCGTTTGCGTCCGTGTCACTGAGTGCTACCCATTCTCCCGCATCATTCTTCCGTTCAATTGAGCTGAGCAGGTACATGTAGGTTTTGCTCAAGTCACAATATTGACTGTCCGAGAACAGGCGAAATAAATATGGACCTGTCTGATTAAGAGCAGACAGAGGCAGCAATTCACGAACGTTTGTCTTGTTTATGGCCACATTTGTTGGCGGTAGAGAAAATAAAGACAGACTTCCTTCTAGACCCTCAACACTGTCTTTGTCAATCTTCTTAATTACGCTCATTTTCTACTGTTTTTTTTTTGTTATTTATGTTTCTCTCAAAAATTTGAATTTTGGTGGTGAGAATGTAGTTGATAGTGAAAAACTCAAATTATCATACCTATTTATAGGCTTCGCGGGGGTGCCAACATTTTAATGTGCAAATGTGAGCTGATCGATGATCTGTCGTTTCCCTCTCAATTTGCCAGTTTTGTTATTTTTTCTATGAGTGATTGCTTTGTGCCGTTGCCGCCCACCTTTTCCACACTGATTGAGCTTTTCGGCCAGATTCTCAAAACCTTGCTTAGCCTGAGTTTTTAGAGACTCTTTAAACGCCTTTCCCTGTGCGAGATCGTCAAGCATTCGTGTTCCTGCCGAAATGCCCTCCTTTGAGGCAGACTTTAGCAGGTTTGTGGCTACAGGCATCAGGAACCGCGAAATATTTTGTAACAGGCCGCCACCACGCTGAAATTTACTGCCTACAAAATACTGCAGCTCACCACTTCCCTCCTGCTGCTGTTGTAACTCAAGAAACGCGGACCAATTGACGTTGTCCGGATTGAAAACAACGTGCGTCATAACTGTTTTTTTCTAGAATAGTTTTTGTCTAAAATGTAATGTGATTACGGTAGTTCCCCAACCAAATTTTACGTAACGTCCAAATGCTGTCTGAATTTCAATGTTAATTTCAGAAATGCGTTTATTTTGGAGAGAATGAAAAATTTCATTGGTATATATAACCTCTGGCATGTCCAACCCCGGTGTCCCTGACACGTTGACAACTCGCAGCAACGGTGCCATGCGGTCACCTATGATGGAATCCTCCACCAGTTTAGGCGCGTAAACGTACAGCTGACGGACACCACCAGACAGATCAGGTGGATATTTTGCCGACTGATTGTTGTAAATGCGTGTTTTGTGATCAAACCCCAACACATAGGACAGCTGTTTGCTCAAATCAACGTGCATTACTCCTGGGCCCATTCTAATGCCGAATCGCTGAGTTATTTCATTGTAAGCAAATTCAGCTGCCATTTTGGATTCACGCTGTTGTACCATTAACTGCCCATGCTCTCCGTGGAGCACTTCTTCGATGAGTTTATATGTTGAAATGCGGTGTTGACTATCGTTGTCTTTACCTTCTTCTTGTAACATCTTCTGCTGTGCATGTGTTCCATCGACCATTCGGTCCACTTGTTCGTCAATCAGCTTTTCAATTATTTTCTCCTTCCTTCTCTCTGTCGCTACCGTTGATTGCTTAACAACAAATTTTGGGTTATTGGAAGACAACGCGGCTGCTTGAGGTAAATTTCCACCATCTTCAGCTTGAGTCACTGATGTAGCAGCATCACCGGACTGTTCTAATCCACTTAATGGCGGCGTACCGAGTTCATTTTTATCAGCAATACTATTATCTTGATCTGCTAAATTTTGTTCAGCTGGCGTCTCGGATGATAAAATAGCGGTGGCAGTAGTGGTGGTGTTTTGGTGGTTATTTTTACTATTGATAGCTTCGTCTGGGTTTGCGGGCTCATCTGGTGAAAAGGAGTCTGTTCGAGTGGAGCTAGTCCTATTTGACCCCTCAGCTACAGCACTGAGGCCTGAGTTAGCTTTCCCTGTCTGCGCATCTCTTTTTTTAGCCTCGTATTCCAAAGCTGCAAACCGTTTACGCCTGTAGTCAATCAGCCGTTGAATGCTCTCTATTTGTCGCTGCAGCGAATCCCTTTCCGTTGCGTCAGTTTCAAATTCAAGCTTTTCCCTCAATTCCCTCTTCTTAGTGTACTCAAGTTGAAGCGCTTCATAATTTTTCTGGATTGCTTGCCAGTAATTCACGGGATTGGCTTGGAAGAATTCTTGGACGAAGGTTAGGTTTTGTTCATGGCTTAACCGTTCAAAATCCTCTTGAGATTTTTTCTGATCACGTTGCAATGCTGCGTTGTTTAATATTTCCATCTTTCTTCCAAAAACGTGTATGGAATTTCTCATTCGTTCAGTTTGTGAATTGAGCTCTTCAAGCCTTTTCAAATCTTTAACTCCTTCATACTCTCCCATCTTTGTCTGTAGATCTAGCACATCTCGGAGGTAACTTGACCTCCATTCGTCCAGCTGCTCTCTATAATTGTCGGGGTATCGGGCAAAGAAACGGTCAATGAGTCTTTGTTCATTGGCTTCTTGCTGCTCACCGTCCCTTCTCTTCGCCTCTTCTTCAATCAAATGCAAATGTTCTTTTAGAAAAGTTTCTCGCCCCTGAAAGACCCCAAGCTCCGTCGAAAGAAGTGTTTTTCGTTCGTCATCCGCTGTTGAATTGTACTCCTTTGTCATTTTTTCAACCCTTTCTCTGAGCTGATAGTGTTTTTTTCTCAGTTCTCCAATCTGTTGCCAGTAGTCAAAGGGATTTCGAGTGAAGAAATTCTCTACTTCGATAACTCCAGCGCCTGATTCTGACAATTCGGTTTGTCGTTTGGCTCTTTTAGTCGGTGTACCATCATTTAAGGATGAGCCGCCAAACTTTTTATCGTAAGCATTCTGGATTATCTGATTCAGTGTTTTTTGTAAACTTTGTACACTTTGGAATTGTACATTTGGAATTTTCACTGACAAATTGATAAACTTTTGCGATTCCACGTCAGAATTTCCGGCATCTTCTCTGTAGTTAGGATTAACCAGTTTGACAGAGATAGAGTCATCCTCGTCCACACTGATCGACGGGAATGAATATGGATAGATTATTGCTGATAATGCGCTTCTCCGTTCAAATCACGTATTCTGTACGAGTGCGGGTCTGTATTGTTTACACGTTGGACCCTAAAAAGTTCGTCAGTAAAATTGGGATAGTAACCTTTTGAAAATTGGCCTTTCTCTTTGCTAATTCTTACAATATCGCCAAATTTGAATTTTGCGCTTGCTTTGATTTCCTTGTCACCGGTGTGTTCTTTATATAGGCGTTTTCTTAACGCCGAAGCATTCTTAAAGGTTACAGAAGCTGGACTTGTACCAATGGTACGGTTTGTAGTACTGTTCACATTATTTGCGATTTTATCTATCACCCCTAACCACCTTAGAGTATTATTTTCACTAAAATATTTGTATAAGCGCTCTTTCAGTGTTCTATTCGCCCGTTCAACCACACCCGCATGCAGGCTAGGACTGTACATTATGTGTTTGATTATGTCCTTTTGCTTCCAATATTCAATCATCCGTTTTGCTTGGAACTCCAAACCTGCATCACTGTACAGTTTGTTAGGCAGCACCCCTGCTTTTTTGAACACCTTTTCAAATGCTTCAATCATGTGTTCGCTTTTCTTCGACTCAGACTCTGCGGTAAAAATTTTTCTACTAAGCACATCGATACAAACCAAAATGTAGCGGTAACCATCATTATGCACCCTTAACGTATCCATAATGCACAAGTCACATTGCCAATCTGTATGCAGACCACTCGGCACCGTTTTGAGCCTAGGAAATTTGTTTCTCCGTGGCTTAAACAATGTGTAAGTGCGTTGGCGATGAAGAAAATCATAGACATTGTGTAAGGTAATTCGAGGATTTCTTCTCTTGGCCTCCTGCCAAACTTTTAGCATACCAGCGTAGCTGGCCGGTGAGCGTAAATCGTAATAAATTTGTTCCAATAATTTATCCACAGTCGGCTGCTGTGCTATTATAGTCTTGCCCATAATTCAGGTTTAAATTTGAATTTTGGTTCCATTCTGTGTAAACCTCGCGTTTTTATAGACGATGAATTCATCATATTGACAAACACTATTTTTTTCTTTCCAATTTTCTTCACAGTGCTGTGCCGCCGGCGGCCTTCCCCCGTTTGATGTATTTTTTGAAGCAGTTTCATCATTTCCGGGTCTTTTGAGATGCGCTGAATGAAGAAGCGATGGCCTCTGGGCACATCTTCGCGCTGACCTGTCAAATGCTTTAACGATTCGGTGAAATGAGAGCCTGAAACGGGTTTATTGAAATTAGTCAAAATTTCTCCGCTGCTAGCATTGACACCGAATTTTTTGAGATCCTTCCCGATAATACCCATCAATTTTGGGAAATTTTTCGGACTGGTCCTTAATGAAATGGCTGGCGTCTTTTGGTGTGGCGTTTTCCTCGACGATGTAGTAGCAGCATCAGCAGCAGCAGGCTCAAACTGATCAGAGGCAGTTGAAAAGTCTGTGTCCTCTTCTACATCTGTGTTGCTCTTACTTACGCCACCATACGATTGAATTGAAGTCGAATTGCGGTGTTGTGCGTTCACATTGGACGGTGTTTGTTGTTTTTGAATGCCCATATACGGCGCAACGTTTGGTGCTGTAACTGAGCCACTCTCAACAATTACTTTTTGAGGTTTGTTCTCAATAATATCTTTTAGCTGGTGTCTACGCTTGTACAACCATGAGTGACGCTTCATTTTTATTTCTGCGTTCGTTTTTGGATCAGCCAGATTATTTTGAATCTGTACATCAAGCAGCGTTTTTTCGCCCTGTAACGGGTCGGCTAGAGGAGGAGATACGCCGCTGCTCCCTTTCAGTAGATTAATGAGAGCCAAATACTCGCTTTCTGGCACCATAACCATCTTTTTTGTATATTTCATTGACTCGCTATTGTCAGGCCGTAATTTTTTCGACCAAGTGTTGAGCTAGTGCACCAAGAATAGGTACTAATATTGCCCCTAATGCAATACCACTTCCCTGTTGTAGCCTTTTTCTCGCAGTCTTTTCGCTACGCGAGCGTGCAATTGCACGATAATAGTCCGCGTATTCGGCCAACCGTTTCCTCTGGCTTCTGTTTAGGCTGAAATTGAATTTTAATATGTTTGCACAAATTTCAACAAGTCCTAATATTTGTTCGGCTGTGGCGTCTCGCAGAAGAATGTTTTTCTTTTTTTCGGATTTCGTAGAGGCGATTTTTTTAAAAAATTCTGCGTTTTCCCTTATATATGGACTGAATTCATACATTTGTAGTGACAAAAACAGATTTTCTCAACCTTTTATACCCTTTCTCTATTCAATTGGTAGGTACACCTCACGCTGTTCATCTGGGAAAATTTTAGTTGTTAAACGTTCAGACTCGGGCGCATTAGGATGCATATTTATAACCAAATAACTGAACGGTTCGCTGGTTGCATCATTGTATGCTTCCATAAAATAATTTAACCTCTTCGGAAAGAGTTGAGATCCCACCGTTCTGACCTGAAGTTGGCCAGAAGGATTCCGAGTTAAAACCAAATAATGGCTATTGGCTCTTGCGGTACGAATATTGCGTCCATAGAGACTTTGCGTTACAAAAATCACACTTACGTCCCAATTATGGGAGCCTCGGGTGAACAATAAATCCAAAAAATCGTTGTTTACGCTCAGCATCAGGTCGTCCAGGATTAAAAGCAGGGGTTTAGGCATACTTTGAACCAACGTTTGGGTCGGTACCCCATTATGTGTCTCAATTCCTTGTTTCATTAACCCGATCACAGAATCGTTCATCTCGGAATAACAATAGAGTATTTTTACAGGAGGCGGTGCGATCAGTATGCTATAATGTTTTAAAAGTTTCAATAACCATTGAGTTTTTCCACTTCCCGTAGCGCCGGATAAAATTAATGTAAACGGCGCGTTGAACATTTTTATAAAATTTATTTGTGCTTTTTTTTGCATACATATTTCCCTTTAAATAGGCATTAGAGGGAAAGGTCATCTTGACCCCGTCTCCCCCATTTTTGACTCGTGTCACCGTTTTTCACCATATAGCTGATAAATAACCTTTTTCGGATAACTGTACCGCTGACCGAATGGTAGCGTTTTTTGATTCGACTCTCGGGTTCGGGTCCTGTTGCTTGTTGGTGAATTAATTTTAATTTAATCATATATAGATGACATTTATCCTTTTTCGGGTAACTGTACCGCTGCCCGAATGGTAGTGCTTTGGATTGACCTCTTGGGTTCGAATCCATCTGCCTGTGAGTGATTAATTGAATTAAATCCTCTCATTGGCTTGGACCCCGGCCCTGGGACTGAGAGATTTTAAATCACACATATATACATTATCCTTTTTCTGTCAACACTATCCTTGGCCTATTGGTTGTGCTCTGGATTTGGCTCTTGGGTTCGGGCCCTCTGACTTGTGGGTGAATTAGTTGAATTAAATCCTCTCATGGGTTTGGACCCCTGCCCCTGGGATCACTCTGGGTGGTCTCGACATTCAAAAACATTGGTAAAAAAAGGGTGATTTTTTGGGCGGAGGGAGGGTTTTGGACGCCCGTAAACGTGTCCTTATACTACTGTCACCAAATGTCGGGATCCCCAAAGTCGGGTCACCAAATGTCGGGATCCCCAAAAGTCGGGATCCCCAAATGACGTTCGATCCCCAAATGTCGGGATCCCCAAAAGTCGGGTCCCCAAATATCGGGTCCCCAAATATCGGGATCCTCGAAAGTCGGGTCACCAAATGTCGGGATCCCCAAAAGTCGGGTCACCAAATATCGGGATCCCCAAATGTCGGGATCCCCAAATGACGTTCGATCCCCAAATGTCGGGATCCCCAAAAGTCGCACCACAGTTAAACTTATGATCATCTGTACATCATTATGTTATTTTCAAAGACCCAAAAGAAAGTTTCATATTTTTTGTAAAATGAATGCTTTTGGTTTCCTAAATGAATGATGGTCAAAAGTTGGCCGAAAAAATCTTAACTGACGACATAGAATATTTCGATGAATACGAACAGTAAAGAATTGATCACAGTTAGCATATAAATCAGAATCGCCAAATTATTTTGAAATTTTCTCTGAGGAATTCATACATTTAACTATTAAAATTTCCCAATTCGTGATTTATTTAAATTTTTGTTTCTGGCTTGGCGCTGAAACGACGTCGCCGAATCGTAAGCGCAGGGGCCTATTTCAATTCAGATCATATCCCAGATATGACGTGTCATATATCATATGCATGTTTCAATTATACACTGACGTGCCATAAGATCATATCGTATGCGGAACTCACTTCTGACAGCCACATATGATATGGTATCATATGCGAGTGTCATATCAGTTTTGGGTTGTTTCAATTCAAATTGCTACATATGATATGATTTCTATATATGATGCCTACATATGATACCGAATTTGGGATAAATAAAGACCTATTAATGAGATTTAGGCCATTTAAATAAAAAACTTAACAAAGATTTAAAAAATGAAGCATTTTTAAATTTTATTTCCGTAAAAATAGTTTAAATTTTTATCTTTTTTTAGTTGTAGAAAATAAGGCAAATAACAAATATATTTTACTATTATAAAAAAAAAATTTAATAAGCATTTAAATTCGAAAAATAGCTTAACAGCTGCACTAAAATAGTTTTTTACTTTTAGGTCCATAGGAGAAGGAAAATTTATGGATATATTCGAAATGTCTGAACAAATTTTTTTTGGAAAATAAAATGCAAAAATTTACTTATATTTAGAAAACATCACAACTTTGTAAAAAAAAAAATTAACATAGCTAAATCTCATTTATAAAAAAAAATTTTAATTTTGAAGTGCCCAAAAATAAATAAAATTATTTAAGCATTTTCGATTTACGCTTCAAATTTATAAACTGGGAAAAATAATTTAATTTATTTATCATTCAATAATAGAGGTTTCATTCTATAAAATGCTTTTTAATGAAAATTTTTGATTAAGTTTAAAATTTTTATGAATTTTTATCCTACATACGATTGGGCAGGTTTATAGGACATTTGCGGCCCGGACAATTGCGGCCTGCTGAAAATCGGACATTTGCGGCCCGACAAATGTGGTCGGACTTTTGCGGTCCGGACATTTGCGGCCCATTTCTTAAGGGCTATTTTCGGACATTTGCGGCCCGACATTTGCGGCCTACTTGAAATCGGACATTTGCGGCCAAAAGAATGGAAAATTATTTATTTAAAAAAATTAAATTAAATTAATAATTGGGAATTTAATTCATTTGATCAATTATTCTTGAACAAATCAATCATAATCGAATCTTTAACAACTTTCAACAGATTTTTCAATTCTTTTTTATTCTCCACAATTTTTTATTTTATTTCATAATGTCGAAATATTGGTAGTGAATGACCGGTTATTAATCAATACTCCCGCCTTTCGACCCCGGTTTTCTGTTTTTGGCCCAAAACGCATGTTTCCGATTTCGGTTCGGTAAACTAGGGTTGCGACCCCGAAATGTCGGAGTTTTATGAAAGTCGTCAATTGCACTTCAAATAAGATGGAAATGTCCTTAAATGAGTTATTAAGACTTTGTTCGGGAACTTTTTATTTTATGCACTACCCTAATTTATTTCTCCAAGGTTATCATACCGCTGAATCAATTCTGTTAATAGCTCTGTCACAATCAATATTCGACAGATAATTTAATGAATTAAATTCCCAATTATTAATTTAATTAAATTTTTTTAAATAAATAATTTTCCATTCTTTTGGCCGCAAATGTCCGATTTCAAGCAGGCCGCAAATGTCGGGCCGCAAATGTCCGAAAATAGCCCTTAAGAAATGGGCCGCAAATGTCCGGACCGCAAAAGTCCGACCACATTTGTCGGGCCGCAAATGTCCGATTTTCAGCAGGCCGCAATTGTCCGGGCCGCAAATGTCTTAACACGATTGGGCATGTCTCCGCTTCGGAGCGGATACACCCGCATATGATTTGCACAAGGGAAGGGGTGTCATATATGACGGCATCATAAGTAGAAAAGGGAGTTAATTGAAACGAGCATATGATTAATCATAGGAAAAGTCGTACGCCGCGTATGACGGCGTCGCAGATATGATATCATATCGGAGATATGATACTATGACACAATTGAAACGCGCCTATGACACAATGACACGTCATATCATACGCCGCATATGATTTTTGGGGTGGTTTAATTGAAACAGAAATTTTGCGTATGATATGACACCGTGTCATAGAGTCATATCGCAGATATGACCCGAATTGAAATAGGCCCCAGAAGGACTCTTTCCCAATAAGAGATAGATAGGGCTGGTAAAAATATGGATATAAAATCGCGAAATATGGCCATAAAATATGGACCAAAAATCGCAAAATATGGACATAAAATGGCAAAAATTGCGAAATATGGACATAAATTTTTCAAAATTGAGTGCAAAATTTCTTCAAATTTATTGGTTGAAATTTCATATGAGATACATTTCCAAATTTTTTGACTCGGTAAGGCGCTTTGACAAAGACGGCTTTCGTTTTGCAATTAGTCGGTCAACATTCGGAAATTGGTCTCGAATTTTTTCGGCAATTACGTGCAATCATTTTAAACGAAAAAAAACATAAAAGCCAAAATTTATTAATTTTTTTAGCGCAAAATCAACAACAAAAGCGAAATTTTCGCTTTTTTGCTTATTTTTGACATAAATTTATTAATTTTTAAGAAAATTTAAATTTATTCAATATTCTCGAGAAATTTTGGCGAAAAAATGATTTTTTGAAAAATTTTTCGGTTTTTGGGCTCAAAAAGGCTAATTTAGCTGCTGGGGGCCGTTCTAATAGAGGTTTTTTTGAAAAATGCCAAAATATGGACAAATATGGACATAAATTGCGAAATATGGAAAAATATGGAAAATATGGATATAGAAATCCATCCTAGAAGCATCAAACCAAGCTTTCCCGGGACGGGAGTCCCGAACGGGAATCCCGTAAAAATTCCGCTCCCGTTCAAATCCCGCAGAAATTTTACGGGAGTCCCGGGCGGGAGCGGGAGTAATTCGAAAATTTAATAATGCTTAAACTTGAAGGACAATCCTTTATTAATGAAAAAATATATTGAAAAAATGAGTAAGCAGAAATTTGAGAAAAAATCTGCTTTTAGGGTTGAGAATCAGAAAATTTTTTCAAATTGCTTCAAAAAATTATTTCTTATAATTTATTTAACAAAATTTTTTTTATTAATTTTATATTTTCGACTTCCTTTACTAACTTGAACAACTTTTTGGGGCGCATTTTAAAAAAAAACTTTTTGGGAACCAGGGAGGAGAAGGGAGGCCGGCGGTGCCGTTAGGCGCCGCTGGGAAAAAAATTGAATATTTGAACACAATACAGTAATCAAATTTTGGTCCAAAAATAACCAATTTTTCAAATTTGAGCCAGTATTTTTTAGAAAATTAAGGATTTTAAGGGTCCGGCGGTGCCGATAGGCGCCGTCGGGAAAATTTTATTTTGGAATTTTGGCTATATAATAGATCATTTTATGGCACACCATCGATAATAAACGGTCCACCATTTTTGAAGGCGGATTTAAGGGTTGGTATCCGATAATGCTGATGGCATCACTATTAGCAAAAAAATATATTGGCACGAAAAGGTCCGAATTTTATTGCAAAACAAAAAAAGGGATAGAAACTGACAGAAATGCTACTATGACAATATCTATGTATGCTGAAGTTAAAATGATAAACTACTGATCAAAGTTACAAATTTTAAAAAAGACAGAGGAAACCTAACCGAACACGGAACGTGCATTTGGTGGAAAAGCATATGCCAATCAATCATGTGCTCTTGCTGCTGACCAGTTCTGATCAGAGCTTGTTCTTCTTGTTTCTCTTCTTGATGTTGTTGTTGTTCTTACCCGTGCTTCTCTTCCCATTTCCGCCCCGGAGACGGAGGACCAAGTGGAGCGTGGACTCCTTCTGTATGTTGTAGTCGGCCAACGTTCGTCCGTCCTCGAGCTGTTTGCCGGCGAAGATCAGCCGTTGCTGATCCGGCGGAACGCCCTCCTTCTCTTGGATCTTCGCCTTCACATTGTCCACAGTGTCCGAGCTCTCCACCTCCAAAGTGATCGTTTTGCTTAAATATATAGCCAAAATTCCAAAATAAAATTTTCCCGACGGCGCCTATCGGCACCGCCGGACCCTTAAAATCCTTAATTTTCTAAAAAATACTGGCTCAAATTTGAAAAATTGGTTATTTTTGGACCAAAATTTGATTACTGTATTGTGTTCAAATATTCAATTTTTTTCCCAGCGGCGCCTAACGGCACCGCCGGCCTCCCTTCTCCTCCCTGGTTCCCAAAAAGTTTTTTTTTAAAATGCGCCCCAAAAAGTTGTTCAAGTTAGTAAAGGAAGTCGAAAATATAAAATTAATAAAAAAAATTTTGTTAAATAAATTATAAGAAATAATTTTTTGAAGCAATTTGAAAAAATTTTCTGATTCTCAACCCTAAAAGCAGATTTTTTCTCAAATTTCTGCTTACTCATTTTTTCAATATATTTTTTCATTAATAAAGGATTGTCCTTCAAGTTTAAGCATTATTAAATTTTCGAATTACTCCCGCTCCCGCCCGGGACTCCCGTAAAATTTCTGCGGGATTTGAACGGGAGCGGAATTTTTACGGGATTCCCGTTCGGGACTCCCGTCCCGGGAAAGCTTGAACTACCGATCCCGCTCCCGGAAACTTTTTTTACCGGGCTCGGCTCTAATTTCTACATATAATGGCGACGAAAAAACCGCGGCACACGCGCAAGCTAAATCCAGCGGTCGCGGACCGCGCATCGCGGATTCAGATTGCCGCGGTCGCAAAAAAAAACGCCGCGGGGAAAAACTTTAGAAGTGGCCCGTTAAAAAAACGCCCAAAACGTGTTCCAATCAATCTCTTATGACCTCTAATTAGAGTTGAGCGGTAATCGGTAATTGTAAAAAAAACCGGTACCGGTACTGACCGGTAATGCAAAAACCGGTACCGGTACCAACTTTTTCCACCGGTACCGGTACCGGTAAAAACGGTAATTTTCCAACGTAAAAATTTTTGGACAAAATTTTTCAAATACAAAATTTTTATTCAGTTTTCGCGCGAGTGCCTGTTTTTTAGCATTAGAATTGTTCAGAAGTATATGTATATTGAGGGTGACCAAGTTTTTTTTTTTTAAATTCAGGATAAAGAACACTAAAATTCAGATGTAGACCTCAAAATTCAGATTATTGCAAAACAAGGGATCAGCGGCCAATTTTCCAAATTTTGCGAAGGGTCTCCGGCCATGTAAATTAATGTAAATCAATGACCTTTTTTGCTTTCAACACCGCTTTTTTCGCGGCACGTTTTTCTCAAGACTTTTGGGGAACAAGGAGGGCCGGCGTGCCGATAGGCGCCGCCGGGAAAAAATTTTGTATTTTTTAATGCGATTTGTTAACAGAATTTGTAAAAAAAAGACCAATTGATTAATTTTTGGGTTTTTTAGGATGCTTAAAATGAAAGAAAAAAAGTTACAATATTTTTTTAATTAAAATTTCAATTAAAATAATGGTAAAGAAAATATGAAGAATATTCTATCCCAGTGGGGAATTGAACCCAAGCGAAAAATAATGAAATCAGAAGGTTTAGCCACTTGAACCACTTATGCATATGAACAAAATGCTTTAAATGAAAAATAAATAATTTAATTTTTTTTTCAAAAATTTCTCCTTCTTCACCATTCCCTACTCTTTTCTCACCCAGACCCCCATTCTTACCGCTGACCCACAAAATGTCCAGCCCACGAAATGTCCAAGTCTCAATTTGAGTTTTTTTATTATTCAGATGGGCCTAAGGTTAGGCAAGGGGTAATATAAAGGAGGGTATATTCGTATTCAGCGACCCCGAAAACCCTAAAAATCCTAAATTAGACTCATTTTGTTTTTATAAATTTTGAAAAATTTTGGACATTTCGTGGGTTTTTACTCTTTTGGACATTTCGTGGCTTGGACACTTTGTGGGGGTGCCATTCTTACCAGTGCAAATTTTTACCGGCGGTACCGGTAATAGACAAACCGGTACCGATACTTTGATTTTTGAAAAAACCGGTACCGGTACCGGTACCAAAAAAACCGGTAATTACCGGTCGGTACCGGTACCGGTACCGCTCAACCCTACCTCTAATCATCGTAAAAAATATTCCCGATGTGTATTTTTGTTCATCCTTTATTTCTTTGTTACTTAAGTGTCCATTTTCACTGGTACTAGTTGTCCCAGTGCTCTGATGGCCTCGTCTTGACTCCATCCCAAATTTTTAGACTTAGCTCGTCAAGAGCTTTCGAATGATACCAAATTTGTTTGGAAATTTTTAATTTAAATGGGTTTTTGGCTGATTTTTGGTGCAATTTTTCGTAATTTAAACCGGCTCAAAAACCGGTTTTTTTGATTTTTCCGCACCTCGGGAATATTTTTTACGATGATTAGAGGTCATAAGAGATTGATTGGAACACGTTTTGGGCGTTTTTTTTTTAACGGGGCCACTTCTAAAGTACACCCCGCCGCGGATCGCGGTCGCGCTCCACCCCCTGCTGGTCCACATGTTAGTCGCTGCTTTCATTTAGTGCGAGTTCCTCTGGCGCGAAGGTGCCAAAAAAGTGGCGCAGTGCCATTTAAAGCCCCCAATATAATTTTGACGCGTAGTTTTTGCAATTATGTGCGTCTTGTTTTTTTAAATTCATATCTATGTAGGCCCCAAAACCGAAAAGTACCTCAAAACAAACTATAATAATTTTTACCCCCTTTTTACTTTACGCTTTTTAAAAATTTATTTTTAATCATTTTTTATTTAATATTAATCGATAAACGTAAAATTAAAAAGCAATTTGTCATGGCGTTTCGGCACATGATTTGGCATGATTTAGAGTGGTGACTTTTTCCTATGCCATAAATGGAATTCTGCGAATACATTAAATATGTGCACAAATTGTATTTGGCGATAAATTGTTGAAATTTATATAATTGTTTTCTAATTAACTTGTTTTAAACTTGCTTAATTAACAACAACCGAAAAAAAACAAGTTTTCGTGCGTTTTAGCCTTATAAAGCTCAGGAAAAAATAGGTAAAACTAAAAATTGCATCCCCATTTCTTACATGTTTTGACTTTTTCAATTTATATTTGCGATTTTTCTCGAATGTATAAATAATCTGAATGCAAACAAAAAAAGAATTAAATTTAGTGAGAGTCAAATATTCAAATGTGGCACAGATTAGAAATTATGCAAATCCTTTAATGAGTCCATTAAGAAGATCTATGGGTGATTTTCATTGAGGTCATTTTCTCCCGTGCTTCTTGAGCAGCGCCTTGGCCTCCTTCAGTGCCTCGGGCTGGTCCTTGTCGTTTTCGTTCTGCTGGTAGGAATCGATCAGCTGTTTCAAATGGTGCACCGCACTTTCCCTGTCGCTGTTGGCCAAATACGCCTTGGCCAGGAAGAGAGTGTTCTCCAGCCAATCCGGCGCCAACTCCAACACCGCCGTGAAGTCCTTCAAGGGGGTGGGAAACCATTAAACGCGTTTTTGGCACGGCATGCGGTGGAGGAAGAGTTTGAGAAGCCCAAAAGCATTTCCGACCACTAATTTGGCAGTGCTGCTGCACCCACTCTGATCGCCTCGTTGAGTGAAACTTCGGGCGGCGGGCCGAAAAGGACGGTGGCCGCCTTCCGTTCAATCCACGACAGAGAAGCCACCGAGAGGACGAGCCTGCCGCGCATGTGAAGCAGCTGAAGAGGAAAAGAAGACTGCGTGAATGGCGAAAAGACGGGGCAATTTTATGGGGCAATGAGCAAAAAAAAACAAAAAGAGAGAGAGAAAGTCGTTGGACCAATCCCATTATTCTGACTCACAGTGTACTCCTCCGGGTTGATGGCCAATGCCTTGTCGAGAACATCCTGAAAAAATTTTTTTGAGAAAATAAGAAATCTTATCAGGTTTCTCAGGCTTTTTTTTGCAGAGAAAACTCAAAAAATTTGCTATTTGGAAAAAAAAATTTCGGAGCCGACTTTCGAATTTTTTTTCGCTGATGCAAATCCCACATTTATAACCTTCAAAAAATTTTGTCAAAATTCGATGAGTCTATTTTTGGAAGAATATTAAACAAATTATGCGAAATTCGTAAATTAAACTGTTTGCGATTTTGTACAATGGCATTGGTTTAATTATAAGAATTCAAAGTCCGACCCTGAAGAAATTGCCCTGTTCGATGCGCTCCTTCGTGCCGAGAAAGTCCGTCCGTGAGCCAACCGCGGCAGCAGTCCATTTCAACACGTTGAAGTCGTCGCTGCACAGCTCGTAGGCGGAGCAGGCGTACTTATGGCCTGAAAATTGAGATTATGAGACAATCGGTGTAATGAAAAGGCAACCAAAAACAAACGGAGTAAATAATTGACCAATTCCTCCACCACCACCCCCCGAAAATCCCGAAATACGTTGTTTTCTTTTTTGTTGCAAAATGGGATCAGCTTTACCGAGAAAATTCAAAAATTTTTTCCAGCGATTTATATGAAAATATTTTTTCTCCAAGTTTTCTGTGAAAATATTTTTTAAGATTTTTTTTCTTGAAAAATTTCTAAGTTTGAAACTTTTTTCCTCGGCAGAGTTATGTCTCGCGGAGTTTCGGCGGCGGAACTTTCGGGACCGGCTCCCCCCCCCCCTGTAATATTTTTTTCAAATCAAATCCCAAAATTAGAATTCCGCCTTTGTCCGTCCGTCTGTCACCTTCGTCAAGCAGTTTCTTCTTCTTCGGGTTTTTCATGTCGAGCGGGTACGCCATCTGAACACATGACCGAGCTGTGAAAGGGACGGAGGGAATTGACAAAGAAAAAAGGAGCGGACCGACCAAGTCGCCACAGAATTTCCTGCTGATTTAAGCCGGTGTTCAGGCTCTGCTTGGCCAACAGGCAATAGGCCTCCTCGTGTTTGTTCTCACTGTCAAGTTGGTCGATGTATTCAAACTGAAAAAAGAGGGAGGGAACCATTCGTTTAAATTTAAAACTTTTTTTTTCTGAATTTTGAGAATTTTTTTACCATGAGCAGCTGAGGAGCACGGAAAAAAGTCACTATGAAAACCTGAAATTAATTACAAATAAATTTGTTTGTACTTATGTACATACAAATGTATGAAGGACGAGGGAAAAGTAAATAAGAGACAATTAAATTGAGGGGAGGGTCAAGAATAACACAATAACAAATTATAAGTTACACGGAATAATTGTTGTTATGTTCATAGACAGACAGACCGAAGAAGTTGGTGCTTGAGACAGGCCGTAGCCAGAAAAAATTTCGGACGGCAGAACCCGAAGTTTTTTTTTTTGCTATTCGGGCAAAAAGCAGGAATTTGTACCGCTTTTGCCAAAAAGAAGACTGCTTTTTGCTATTTTGGGTCAAATTTTCAAAAATATACTAAAATGGGGGAATAGAGTCTGGCGGTGCTGTTAGGCGCCAGCGGGAAAATTTTCTGGAAATTTTAACGCAATTTGTTAAAATTAAATATTTAAAAATTACTCATTTTGCTTGAAAATTTTTTATTTCTGGGGGAATTCCCCCTCCCCCTTCTCCCCCTGACTACGGGCCTAGCGTACAGAAACGGAGGGAGGGCGGAGGGTGGAGGGGGCGCAATCGAAGAAAAAGAAAGGAAAACGCTCGGCAGTGCTCCAAACAGAAAAAATTGATTTAGGTACTCATATTTTTGAAATTAAAAGACCTTAGTCTGAATTTTCTGCACGATTTGTAAAAAATGAACCTGCCTACAAATAATAATACGAAGCGAAATTAAACCGCATATCCTTTTCTAAATACCCAATAAAACTAAAAATGAATGGGGAAACCGAGTTAAACTACAAACACCAAATACAGCAGATGATGAATGGGTAAAAAGATATGACAAAGGGCGGGGGAAAGTTGATTCGCGTGACTAAAAAGAACATTAAAATGAACATTTTGATTCATTTTGGGCCAAAAAGTTCCATTTCTCGAGTCTTTTCCAACTAAAATAGTAACTCTTCCATGTTACTCTGCGCAATATGTACACGTCGTGCACACATGTTCTTTTCTCATTCACAATTAACTATCGCAATTTTTGATCATTTGGAAATTTTTTTCAGGGACCAGCAGAAAAAATGTTAATTGTTTTTGATTGTGCATCATTTGAAATTGAATTGACGGGGGAGGTGAGCGCAACCCGTGACATTGAAACAAATAGTCAGCAAAAAATGGGGAGAAGGCGGGAGGGGGGGGGGGGGGGGAGTGAGAGGGCGAGGGGAGGAAGGGGAAATGGCGGGTGGGGGCGGGGGGAGGGAAAGGGCGTCGGTGGCCTTTCATCAGCTTCGTTTGCCTTTTCTCCCCTCCCTTTTCTTTGCTTGACCCTTTTTTGACGTCCTTTCGAGTTCGACAAAGCGAAAAATGAATGAAGATTTTTGCTGCTGTTGGCTGTACACATTAAAATCAATTGCATTTGCAATGGATTGGAAAAAGAATGCATCAATCGGCGCGACCATCCCCCGCCCCTCCCCCCCCCCGCCCCCTTTCCACCACCCTCCTCCCCCTGCCCTTCGAACCTTGGTTCCTCCCCCCCCCCGCCTCATCTCCCACCATCCATTTCAGTCCCATCATTCCCTTTCTCCCCAACTGCTGTCGCTGACGACGGTTTTGCAAGTCGGTTGCTTTTGAATTAAAAAATGATCAAAGAAGACGAGAAGAGATAGAGAGTGAATGGTCACCGAACGGCGGCGGATGGGTGAAAATGCTCAAGGACAGCTTTGCCCTGCTGCTGTAGCAAAGATTAATCACCCGAAAAAGGAAGAAAAAATGCAAATGATGCGCGATAAATAATAGTCAAAGGGTAAACAACTGAAAAACCGCGTAAATAGGAAAATATGCAGTAAAATTCCCTCGATATGCCCGAACGATAAACTAACGAAATTTTGCCAAATTTCCTTACACAAACTCAAAATTTTCGAATAAGGGGTATATTTTTGAAAATTCCAAAAAGTCGACCTCAGGGCTGGCAGAAATATGCAAAAAGTATAATTTATACCCCTATTTATAAATATCAAACGGAACCAAGAACCGAGAAATATCCAGTACCGTATTTAGGGGGGGGGGGGTACACGGGGTACGTACCCCCTCAAGACCCCCCTCGGTAAGGGAAAAAGAGAGGCGGTACCCCCCCCCCAACCCCCCCAGCGCCCCAGAGAGAAAAAGGAATGCCAAATTTAAATTAACGCAAAATTATCATAACGAAAGCAACATATTAATTTTAAATTCCAACGCCAAATTACAAAGAAACATTTTGCTGGCGGCCAGGGGCGGAGCAAAAGCCGTCAAAATAGCTAAATTTCAAAATCCATTGTGTAAACGATGGAAAAAATGCTAATTTATCGTTTCAAATACACCCCTATTTTCCCAGCGTCGCTGGTATGAGCAAAAAAAAAAAAGGTCGTTCGGGCGAAAAATTTTCAAAAATACACCCCTAAGAATTGACTTTTCGGATCGGTACCCCCCCCCCCCAAGCCCAAATCCTGGATACGTCCCTGGAAATATCATATGCATTTATTTACGAATTCCACTTTAAAACAAAACAATTTAATTACCATAATTGTGTAAAATACATTAATGGCATTTATTAACTACCATAATTACATATTATGTAAAATATATTAATGACAATGAGTGGGAAGATGTGACGGAATATCAATAAACTGGGCTTTTTAACACTGAAAAGACTGAAGATTGTCTGCGTTTCAATATTTCTCACTTTCCAGGAAAAGTTCGCTTCAGTTGCGAAGCGTTTGCCACAGAATTGGTCTGCTGGGTTAGGCGAACCTGAAATTGATTTTGAAATAATTGTAACTTTAATAATCGAATTTTGTGTCACAAGGGACAGGGCAACGAAAATTGGGACATTCCGGGAATATTTCCTTAAAACGGGCAATTATTAATTTTAATTAACTCCCTTTAAACGACAATTAATGATCGATCATCGACAAAATAATGCGTTATTCTATTTTTTTAAATGGCAAACATTGGAAAAAAACAAATAAAATTTGTCTGACTCCGACGATGTTTTTTGAGGGCATTGCTCCGACACGACGACAATTATTTGGCACGCATTCGCCAAACACTGACAAAACGGTGGGAAAAGTGCGCCTGGGAAATGGGAGGAAAAAATGTTTTCTTCAACATTCAAAAAAATAATATTGCACCTCTGAAACTCTATATAAAAACAAATAAAAAACCGACGCCTCTTTGGGGAAACCATCAAAAAATTAAAAATAAATTTAAATTGGCGAAAAAAAATTCGATCGGTTCGCCTGTGTTTCTCCATCCCTCCCCCTCTATAAACATTGGAATGCTTGTAAGTTTTATGCATTTTTTTAAAATTCCGTCAATGCCATCGTTCATCTCACCCCCTCGGCTGCTGAACAAATTGCGGTGCCGGCGCCGCCATCGCCGTGCGGTCGTAAGCGGCGACAACACGCGCCGCAGCTTCGGTTTTCTGCTGATTCTGCGTGGCGGAGACCATGATGCGTCGCATGGGCATCTGCGAAATGCGCTTCATCAGTTCGGCATGGCCGCGTTCGTCCGCCGTCAGCGGCACGGGGTCAGCAAAGGCGGCGGAAGCAATTGCACGCGCACGACGCTCCTCCTCCTTTTTGGAAGACAAAAGGGGAGATGGAAAAACAACAACAATTCGTAGGGAGGAAACCAAGTTTTAAAAAGAAAAGTTTTATTAATTTCCTGGCATATTTCGCACCCCAAAAACAATAAATTCCTTTTTTCAACCACTAAAAATGGGTACTGTATGGCATCCATTTTGGCCAATTTCGAATCCCAGACCGAACCCAAACAAAAATCGAATTTTCTGGAAATCACTTTTATGTACGAATCTGTGAGACTTTTTGTTCGAGTTCGGGGTTCGAGTTAGGCCAAAGTAAATGTCAGATTTGTGACCAGCACATTAAATCGGCCTAGAAAAAATTCTTAGAAAAGAATTTCAGGGGGGTGACAAAACATACAAGTACCTAAAAATGCTCTTTTTCTCCAGCGATATCAATTTTGATAAACCTAAATAGGAAAGCACCTCAAATTGCTGAATGGTCCGTTTTTTGTTCACTTCGCGGTCCCTTTGTCGACGCGCCTCTTCACAGTCCTTCTGACATTGCATCACCTTTTATTTTTAAAACTTAAATTAAAAATGACTGAAAATGCATTTGGAAACACAGAAACGGTTTAAAGGTCTCTCTCACTGTTTAATACTATTGCAAAAACGGCAATCCTGAAGAATGGGGGTTTTTAACTTAACTTTTTTGGTTTGGGCTCAAAATCAGTTTCCGGGGTTTTTTTGAGGGTGCTGATTACGAATCTGAACTTGGATTTGCCAAATTCCGAACCCCGCACCCGAATTCGAACAAAAAAATTGTTTTTTTCCAAAATACGCGTCAAAATCGACCAAATTTTCGCGCAAATTGCGTATTTTTATTCAATTAATACTTGAAGCATTGTTTTGCATCAAAATAAATAGTTATTAAATGAATTCGAAGCTTTTCCCCAGAAAAATGCATCTTTGGAAAAAAATTTTAAGTTTTTGTTCGAATTCTGGCCCGGTGTTCGGAATTGGGCAAACCCGAGTTCAGATTCGTGGTCAGCGCCCTCGAAAAGCCCCAAATACCAATTTTGGGCTCAATTAAAAAAAAATTTAAGTTAGAAACCCCCATTCTTCAGGATTGCCGTAAAAACTTCTCAAATTCTTACATTTTTTTCAATAAAATTCGAACTTTCAACCGGCAAAAAAATCAAAATATTTTGGTTTCTCCCATTTTTTTGGGTGAATATACAAAAAAAAAGACAAATTAACAATTTTAAATGTATGAACAATCAATGGCTTTTTGCATAATTAAAATCCGTAAGGGCCAACATCCAGCGCCTTACACTAAAAATTGCCATTTTCCACCTGATTTTTGGTCCGTCCCAACTCGTGGCGCAACTCGCGATTCTCCTGCACCAGCCTTTTCACGGACTGTTCCAAAAACAAAGCACGGCCTTTCCACTCGGACAGTTCGTCGACCGGCGAAATGTTAGCAGAGTTTTTGAAATTATCCATTGGCAAAGGATGCTCTTACAATTAGCAGATCAACCGAATTGGACTAGCTTTTTTTAAAAAAGTAAATGAAAAAATAATTTGGAACAGAGGCGGCAAAATTTGATGGGAATGCCAAAAGATGGCATATAAATAACGGTCAGGGTCGTTTTCGTACGGACCGTTTTCGTGCGAGCCCAAGTTTTTGGCTATAACTTTTTTCTTTGTCAACCAAATCAAACACTTTTGGTATCATTCGATAGCTCTATGTGTCCTATATTAGCCTGCAAAATTGCGAAAAATATCGTTAAGGTTCAAAAAAGTTATGGCCAGAAAAATTCAAAAAACCAAATTTTCCAACTTTTTTGGCTCAAACTTTTTTTAAACCGAACGAAATTTTTTTGAATTCTGCAGGCTAATAGAGTATCAGAAGGGCTATCGAATGATACCAACAATGTTGGATTTGGTTGACAAATAAAAAAGTTATAGTCCAACAACAAGTGTTCGTACGAAAACGGCCCGTACGAAAACGGCCATGCCCGTACAAATGCGCCTCCCCTCGATTCGTCAACTCGACGATTCGTCAACCCAGCCAAAATGTGACGATTCGTCAACTCAGCCAAATGTCAACGATTCGTCAACTCAACGATTCGTCAACCCAGCCAAAATGTGACGATTCGTCAACTCAGCCAAATGTCAACGATTCGTCAACTCGACGATTCGTCAACCCAGCCAAAATGTGACGATTCGTCAACTCAATCAATATTACTTAAAAAATGGAACTTAAAGCAATTATTGAATATTTCATCGGAAGGGTCGTGATTTTATGTGTTCTTGTTTCTAAATTAGCCTAAAAGAATGCTATAATTGTGCTAAGCGCCATTAAAAGCTCTTGAAACTGTTTTTTAAAACTATTTTTGGATGAGTTGACGAATCGTTGACATTTGGCTGAGTTGACGAATCGTCACATTTTGGCTGGGTTGACGAATCGTCGAGTTGACGAATCGTTGGCGCGCCGTACAAATGAACCGCAGACGAACAAAAAATGAAAAAATAAATATAACGCCAATTTAAACCAAAACCAAATAACTTTTTAAATTCTGCTGTTTTGACCCAATTAATTGAAATTCTCTCGTGCTATAAATGTGATGTTTTGAAAAGGAGTGCATTGTTTTGATGCCATGCCATTTTTGTTTTGCAACATATGTATGTGTCACAGTTGGAAAGGGTCATAATTTCAATATACTCAACATAAAGGGCAAAGAAAATCAATCACTTGGTATGCCAATGACAGCAGATGTGAAACGAGGTCAAAGAACAAAAGAGAATACTATAAATTGTGAGATATAATCAGACAAGTTGTACAAATACAAAATTTATAAAGGAAGGAGGAAATGGACACAGCGAGCAAAGAGAAAACGGCCAAATAAGAATATTTGATCATTTAAGAGATTTTTAAAATTCAATTTTATATTCGAATTTAACCAGAGACAAATTAAGAGAAAGAGTTAATTATTCAGGATGAAGATCAAGAAATTTGGAGAGAGATGAACGAAGAGCCTTATGATTTATTTTTTGAATTTAAAATATCACAGGGGAAGATATTCCAGAGGTTAATAGCTCTATTTAAAACAAAATTTCCGCAGTTTTCGAAGTTTTATTAATTTTGCGGATTTATAGGTTGCGACGGTGTCCGATAGATTTAAAAGAAATCCTTATCATTTAAGTGCAAATAGTTGTTAATAAGTTTATATAATGAAGACAAAGTCAAAAATTTTAAAACGTTTTTCAAGGGCTTCAAAAATTGAATTTTTTTTCATCTCATCCTCTTAAACATTAAATTAGTTGATGCATGAAGTTGATTCGTCATGAAACTTCAGCTGCATGTTCATTGTGCCGGCGTCTAACCATCGCTGAACGGTGCTGGTCCGCGTGACGTACTCGCCCGGAATGCCGAGGTTAACTTTGCGTTGGCACGGAAGGATGCCACGGTCACAGTCGTGATAAACTGGCAAAAAATGTTAGGGATTCGCTCGAATTTCGCATTTACAAAAATGGAGTGCCCAACTTTTCAGGTGCACATTCATGCCGAAAATGGACCCGACGCCGCCGTCCAATGCGAAATTTCCCTGCGCGTCCGTTTTCACGTCCGCCAGCTGATCATCACGGCCTATTTTTGATCAATAAATATATTGATAGGAATTTAAAATTATGATTTTCTACCAATTTTGTTCTTATTCCACAGCTTCACTTTCGTGTCCGTCAATGGCTTATCCCCACACATTAAACGGCCGCGAACGGCGACCGTTTGTTGGCGGAATGCATCCGCTGCAGAGAAAATGGCGAGTGAAGAGAGCAGAAACAGAGTGATCGGAGAAAAATTCATTTTGTCAGATTTTTTTTAATGGCTTAAATTAATTAAATTTTAAAAATGGAATTTAAGCAACGAATGTTTTAGAAATGGTGTCAGAAAATGAAAATTTGAATCTTTGGTGTCTTATCTTTCGGTTGGGACTTCACTTTTCCGAGGAATTTGTGGCCTTTTATATGTGCAAATATTTCGTTTTTTACTCGTAAAGAATGAACGAATAATGACAACGATAAGAGAGAGACTGGCACTGAAATTTTTAAATTTGTTTACACAAAAAGCAAAGGGAAAGCGGCGGAAAATTGGGGGGAGACAAATGAGTGAGTGACTCATTCATTATTCACTGAGTGAAATGGACGAAGAGATAAATAAATAAAAAATATTTATGGCCAGCGGATTATTTTTGGTTGAGTCATTATGAAATTTGACATTTATTTTCCCAAATTTAAATTCAAAATTGTTTATTCTTAAGTCATTTCAAATATTTTATTGTATTTCCATTTCGTTTTGATATATTTAGTTTAGAAAAAGAGAAGCCAAAATATCGAAACAATTTCAATGGCCAAAAGACAACGGACCAAAAATTGGGAATGGCCAAGTGCGGCCAAAGTGCCGGGGCGAATGCGCACGACGAACTTAATAAGTAAGAAATTCAAAAAGAATACAATAATTAATATTCCAACCTGTGGCAAAATGGCACTGCTTTGGCCCGTCGAAGTGCCATCGGCGCCTAATTTTTTCTGTTCTAATTGCGACAAACGATCCGTCTCTAATGCGAACCAAACTCGAAACATCAGCATGATAACCAATTGAAAGAGGAGAAAGCGGGACAAACCGACTGAATTTTGCAATTATTATTAAAGTGGAAAGAATAATTATAGTACCAAATTAATTAGAAACAAAAAATTGCAATAACTTTATAATTAGTACATTTTAGAATAATTTACATAAAAATATACCACAGAATGGTTCTGAATCGAAGTCAGCAGGAATTGCTTTTGACATTCTGTCATTTTGCAACAGCATTAAAATGATAGAAATAATCGAAAAATGAAAAAAGAAATAAATAAAAAGATGCAATTAAAAACCAGCAAAAGAAGTGAAAAGCGAACATTTGGCAAAGTGACCGCAACAAAAGCCATTCTTAAAAGGGGAAATGTTTTAAAATAGCATTCGATTTCCCATTAATTGCAATGATTAATTATGCTAATTAGCTTTCGTTTGTTTGTTTTTTACGCTGTGATGCAAAAGATGGGAATGGACACTGTGGCGGCGTAAACTCCGCCGACTTCTCGCTGTAGGCATATTTCATAACGCAGAACGGTGTTGGCGATGCTCGAGAAAAGTGCAGCCCTAAAAAAGAAACTTTTGTAAATTATAATAAGGATTAGTGTATAATTAATTCGCAATTTGGCATGTTTTTTTACTTACACACTCTCATTGACTGTGAAAAACTCTCCATAAGCGTAAAAACGCTGCACATTCATTCCGACCAATTTGAAGCCTCCTGAAATTTAAATTTAATATAAAATATTTTAAAATGTATCATAAATGCAGCTTTACCTGCAATTGTTGTGTTCAAAATGTTTGATCTGTCCTCATCCACACTTTGTTCACTGAACCCAATTGAGCCTTGGAGCGACTCTTTGGAAAGCATCGCCGAAAATGTCGAAAAAGTGACACTAAAAGTAAAAATGGAAAAGCATTGGCATTTGTGGCAGTCACCTCGATGCCGAATAAGTCGGAGTGAATAGGAAAATGAAACAAGTCTGAATTAGGTTGAATTTCAAACATTTAAAAGCAATTTTGACCTGATTGTCGTTGGGATAATTTCTCAGATCAATTCGGCACGCCGCTTTAATGCTCACGGCGAGTTCGGCAATGAGCAGACCGGAAGACTTCAGCTGAAATGGCAAAGTAACAATTCCTCCCTCAATTTAAACAATGAAATTTTCTCGACCCAACATAATATCAGTAATTCTTTAATTCTGTCTGAATTACGGTGTAAATGGCGTTGTGAAGCATGACCAGTTGGCGAGATGGAATTGTTCGAAAATTAGAAAAATAAGAAAACAAAAATGGCCATTTTGAGTGCTCACATCCCTTTGATTATCACTTCTGGCGACCAAAAGCGCGTCACGTCGAAGCCGGTGAATGCCAAACTGCCTAATTGGCCGTAATCCGCCGCCTCCCAAATCAATCGTTCGTCGTGCCACATCTTTAAAAAAAGTGATTGATTGACTCTCATTTAACATCCCGGTTATTTTGGATGAGCAACCAGCATTAATGTGCCGTGGAAATTCAACGCCTGTTCTTCCTCATTCTTAATTAACTTTAGCATAATAAATTAAAAATGGGCAAATTAATTGTCACACCAATTGTTCAATGTGATCCACGACCAACAAACTTTGTATCTGCAAATGAATCATTAATTGGCTCTGCTCATTCGAGAAAGATAGGCCAAATTAATTGGATAGATCCATTTCAATTTAACATTTTTTTTTATTTTTTGCTTTTTTGTACCTCAATCGGTTTGCCATCCTTTGAAATTGGCCGTGCGTTTCTGTCATAACCGACAAATAATTTTGGCACCAATTCATGCATGTGTCTGAAACCAGCAGAAGATTTTGGCTTATAATGCTAAGTTACGTATTAATTTTGGCCATGTCCGTGTCCAATTCCTTTTGGCCCATTGGCAGGGACAGAATTGTGAACAAATTCAGCGCGGTGGACACAGCCGAGGCGGGACTAACACCCATCAGACAAAAAAAATAATTAAAAATAAAAAAGGGACAAATTAAAAATGACGAAATATAATAATATTTTGGAAATTAAAAAAGTAACAAATTCCGATTCGAAATTCATTATTGAACGATATCACTGTGTATTCAAATAAACAAAAATCCTTTCTCATTACCATCGTCCGTTTATTTTATGTATCAAATTTCGTCCGATCGAAAATTTTTGCTAAAAGAATAAAAAATATTTTTATTAGTTTCATAAATTAATTAATAACGAGTCCAATATCAAATCATTTTCAAATTTAATTATTTTTCTCCCTTAATTTAATCTTTTACCGTTCATTTCCCTCATTAGCCGCCCTTTTTCCTTGGCTTATTTCCCATGCTAAAACAGTCACTATTTTTAGTTTCTCTGTATTTTCTCAGACCAAAACATTTCCATTTTGCTTCATCGGCATTTTCGTCATCATTTGATAAATTACCTGGTATCATAGTCCCAAAATATTTTTTAAATTCCTTTTTTGGGATTTCATAGAATGTTTATGGCATTTTCCCATTTCAAATGCCAATAAAACGCGAAAGGCGTGAGCCTTTTCTTGGCATGGAAATTCACCTAACTCACACAAATATAGCAAAAAATTAAAATTTATGACATAAATTTGAATGAAATTGAATTTGCTTTTCAGGGAGTATCACTTGTTGGAGTGGAATGGGTTTGGCATTCGAAGAAAAGGGCCTTTTTGGCACTTTCAAAAAGGAAAATGTACACCAGAAACGAAAAGCTGTTTTAGCACTTCGTTCATCACTGTCCATGGTCTACCAAATTGTTCATAAAATGCTTTTATTTTTATCAATTAGGAGAAGTATTCGCGCATGCCAAAGGCTGTGCCGATGAGAGTGGCTGTTGGTCGGGTGGCAATGCCATCCTTGACGAATGGAAAGGCATCGCAAAACGCACGGACTGCGCCCTTTGCTTCAAGTCGAACTGCAACAAACCCAAAACGATCTCTTTGGACTTTCAACTCGGAGGTCATCCATCCAAAATGAAAAAATAATTCTCTTTCACTTTTCAATTGGCCCCAAAACGCTTGCGATGTTCCGCGCACAGTGTTTGGTGTTTGAGCGCAAAATGTTTGCCGAAAAGCCCACAAAAGCGTAAAAAAGCACCCATTTTAAATAATTTAATGACCTATTTTTTGATTCGGTGAAAGCAGCTTTTTGTTGCTCAAAGGATGCGGCACTGCCAAAAATGACATGAGACGATGCCCAAATTGTGTGAGAAAGTGATCAATGGCAAAATGGAATTTTTCCGCTTTTTGCCCGGCACAAAAATTAGAAACAAATCGGAGAAAAGCAATGTAAACTCAAAACCCATCTCATTTGGTTTTAATTGAGAAAGAAAAAGAAGAAAAGAACTCTGTTAACAGATGAGCACAATTCATTTGATTTTAATTTTTAATTTAAAATATTTTTATTTTTTCTTCAAATTTGTTGATCATTTTTTAAATAATTTTCTGTAATTATTGGTCGAAATATAAGTGAATTCAATTTGTAAGTGGACTAAAAATAATTCGAGACTTTCTCGAAGTTGACACTTTGTCAATTTAAAACAAAGTGAAACGGTGCAAATTGGGCGACGTCTTGCGATAATCGGCTCATCACTTTTTGATTGGACAATGCAAACAAATGCTTTTTTGATTGTTCCGTAATTAATACAGGAAAAGGCCAACAATTAATCGTAACAAATGCAAAATTGAAAAAGTGGCTGAAAAACGGTGATAACACAGACAGCACACATTCCGTCCTCCGTCCGTCCAATACATTCGTTTCCTCCCAACACTTTTCGCTTTGATTAGCAAATTTTGGACCGATTGATTTTTTTTGGCAATAAATTAAATTTAATTCTCTTTTATTTATTTTATGTTTCTTTTTGAGTTCTTTTCAAATGCCATCTTCTGAAAAGAATAAACTTGGTCGTTGGGGTGCCACTTCGTATTTCATTGGAAGTGTCGTCGGGTCGGGCATTTTCATAACGCCAACCTCAATTTTGAACAGAATCGGATCGGTACGGTATGAGTTAGGCTTATACGTTGAACATATTTTGCGCTTATGCTATGAAGAAAGGGGCTCAAAAACAACATTTCTGCGTTTAAATTTTTTTATTTGATGAAGCTTTTTAGTGCATATAAAAACACATTTTGGGATTTTCGAGAATAAAATTTATATTTTGCCATTTTTATTTTTTTTTGAAAATATTTTGATTAAATTTGATAAGAAAATACAATAACATCGAAAAACACCTCTAATGGTCGACTTTTTAGAAATTTGCAAAGGTATTCCCAAAAAACTAGAAATTTTTTTAATTTTCTTGGAAAATTTGGCAAAATTTTTTCAATATTTTTTCATTTATCAGATAATTTAAATTAAAAATTCGAAGATCCAAAAACTTTACTTGCGTAAATTTAAAAAATCATAAAATTTTTGTGATTTAGCCATTGTTTGATTGAGTTTTTGACATTTCATATTTTTGCACAATTTTACATTTTTTGTGGCATAATCCATATTTGGCAATTTTTGTGGCAATTTTAATAGATATTTGGGCATTTTTCGGGGTTTTAGGGTGTATTTGAGGGGTTTTAGTGCATATTTTAGGAGTTATTCGGCATTTTTAGTGCACACAACTTATAACCTTCGGTATGAAATGGAAAATTAAATAGGTGTTTAATGGTCTCATTGCCAGTTCATTGTCAGTGAAAGACCGACTCAACATTAAAAATTGCCCAGAACATGCTCAAAAAATTGTCCGAGTTTCCGGGTTTGTCTGAGTTTTGGGGATGTTATTTTTGAAAACTATTAAATGCCACCCTTCCCCCCCCCCCCCCCCAAATTAGAAAATGGGGAGCAACTCAGGGGAGAAATTTTCATAAGAAGTCGAAAAAACTGAAACCAAAAGTCAAAGAAACCCATTTAAAGACTAAAATTCAAACTGTCGTGGGCAATGGAATAAACATTTGGATTTGTTAACTCCGTTTTCCTTGTCAGATTGGACATTTCGCTGCTCATTTCACTGCTTTGCTGCTGCTGCGACCACATTGGGCCTTCTGTTACATCGAACTCGGCACGAGCATTCGCCGGTCGGGCAGCGATTTTGCCTATCTCTCATACGTTCAAATGGTCAGAGTTTGTTGGCGCTCAATTAAATGTTTTCGAAATGAAAAAAAGCTCATTAAAAGACGAAGCCAACCTTCAAAACTGATTTTCTCATTTAAAAAATTATTTGAGCACAGATTACACTTTTTTAATTTGAATATTATTTTTGGCCAAGTGTCCCTTTTGTCCGTCTTTTATTTGTCCGTCCAATTTTAGGCGTCCGCTCGCCTTCATGTTCATGGTGTCCGGGTCGGTGCTCATCTGTCCGCTCTATTCGGCCATTCAGGCGGACACTTTCGCCGAGTATTTTGTCCAGGGCCTTGGCCTTGACTCGCTGCTGATGGACGCCTCTGATCAGCACAATTCGGCCGCTGCGTTCGCTCTTCGCAAACTGATCGCCCTTTGCTCCGTTTGGCTGATCATTTTCCTCAACTTTTTCTCACTTCGTTCGGTGGTCGCGCCCTTTCAATTGGTCACCAGCGTGGCCAAATTTCTCTCGGCACTTCTGATCATTGGCATTGGCTTCTATTGGCTTTTATTTAAAGGTGGGCAAAGCACAAAAAAGGGCCAATTGAATTTTATAAAAAACAAATTAAATATTTTTATTTAATTTTTTTTTTAATTTCCAAATGCTTTACCTCTTTTTTTAGGTTACACCGAAAATCTGCGCCAACCATTTGCCAATTCGTCGTTTGATGTTGGCAACCTAACAAATGCATTCTTTGCGGGACTGTTCAATTACGACGGATGGGACGTGCTCAATTACGGCATCGAGGAAATTTCTAACCCAGCGAGGCGAATAATAATAATAATTATTATTATTATTATCTTATTATTATTATTAATTATTATTGGAAATAGTGCCATTTCTGATGAAAATTCTTTAGCACAATGCCATTCGCCATTCTCAGCGGCATGACTTGCACAGCGATCATTTACACCGCCATTAATTTCGCATTTTTTGTCGTTCTCAGCGTTTGTGATATTCAAAATTCCACCGCCGTTGCGATGGTAATTAAAAGCCAACTAATATGTATTTGAAATTACTATTAATGTGCATAAATGAATGTAAAAGAAAAATCAAAATACAAATAAATTTTCAGACATTCGCCGACCAAACGATGGGATATTTTACCAAACTTATGCCATTTATCATCTCTTTGGTTTTGTTAAATGCTCTGAATGCATCAGTGTTTATGGGAAGTAGGCACGTAAATTGAATGCTTTATTTCTTAAAATAAATATTATTATATTTTTTTAGATATTTATACGCTGTGGCGCGTGAACGGCAACTCCCCTCGTTTATCGCGTGTGTCCACCGAACGCACGACAGTCCCCGGGCGGCACTGATAGTCCATGTAAAAGGAAAAGCATTTGCAAATTTAACATTAAGCAATTGGCTAAAACATTTACCGCATTCAGACAGTGTTCATTATGATCGGATTGTTTCTTGGCAATGTCAATGAACTGATCAGCTACGTCAGCTTCGCGGTTTGGCTTCAGCGCGGCTGTGCCATGTGCGCACTTTTGTACATCCGATTCAAACATTTGCCGGTCCACTCGGAGTTTAGTTTTAAAAATAATTTAAAAAATCAAATGGTTAAAATGATATTCAACCAACTGCTCCCATATTTTGGACAAATGTTTCGGCATTTCCAAAAAACTTAATTTTCGAATAATAACCGAATTTAGGCCATTCGTATGCCAATTGTTCTGCCATTTCTGTTTTTGGCAATTTGCTTTTCCCTTTCAATTATCACAATTATCAAAGACTTTTCCACCGCTTACATTGGCCTTACATTAATTGGCAGTGCACTGATAATCTATGGCATATTTGTATGGGAAAAGGCGTTGAATCGAATCTCAGCTTATCGGGAACAAAGCAGCAATTGGAATGGTCAGTGGAAATGAGTAAAATCACAATGCCCGAGGGTTACCGAAAACATCACCACCCCCAAAAAAGACAATTTGATATTTGTTGGGTTTAAGACCATTTCCAAGGACCTCCATCCTTTACATCCAATGACCGATTCCTTCAGTCCTAGGCTAAAAAAGTGCAAATATTCTTAAATTTAGAATTTTGTGTTCGGATAGTGCAAATTATAACGGACGGTCAACTTGAAATTATTCCAGAAAAAATGGATTATGTCGAATAATATTAAAAATGAATTCCCAATTTACAAAACATTACTAATAAATTTATTGTTTCATATATAAATTTATTTCGACTATCATTTTGTGCATTTTACTTATCGTTCGTTCCCTAATGAATAAACAAATGACGACAAAATAATAAAAAATCTGTGTGAAAAACTCAGCAATAAATAAATAAATTATTAATTAGATTTTTTGGTTTAATAATAATTGGGTTATATTTCTTCATGCAATTTAGCGAACATCGTTTCATTGAACTCGTTTTGTTAAGAGTAATGGTCAAAGTAAATGTACAATTAAAAAACGGAGAAGGATTCGCATTTTGGTTGAAATTGCGAATGATTGATCACCAGAAATGGTGCTTTAATTTTGGTTATAAATATTCGTTTTGCATTTTCAAAATTCAATTTTTATTTTCTAAAAGATTTCTTTTATTTTACATAATTTTGTTTCTTCTTTCAGATAAAAATGCGCTTCTTCTTTCTTCTGACCATTGCTCTTCTCTCCGTTGTTCTTCTCCTTTCCCCAAGTGCACTCGCAAAGAAAAGAGCCCGCCGTTCGATGGTAAAATGAAAAGCACTAATTTTGCTTAATTACTAATGACAAATGCTAATGATTCAGCCCGTTAACGCTGCCATGCCGGAATGGAAAATTTTGTCCGCTGAAGTGGAAAACGATGGCACAGCATAAGAAGGAGGAGGCAAACTTTGGATCATCGGCATGATCGAAGAAGGAATTTGCCAAAATGATGAAGAATAAACCAATGAATGTTGTGGATTTGTAGAAATTCAAAAAAATGCCAAACAAATGCTAATTGAGCCGAATCAAAAATATAAACATACTTTTTTGAGTCGAAAATAGAATTTTTATTTTACGAAACACCTAAAATGTGACCTAAAAATGGGAAAGGAATAAAAGAAAGTCTGAATTTAGGATGGATTGTGTAAATGTATTAAATTCTCTTAAAAAAGGTGTTGACAATTATGAACATTCAAATCATTCAGAAAATGGCTTAAGAATAGCACGGAAAACTTACTTTTTCATGGATTAATCGAAAATGTTTTGAAATCATTTTAATTAGACTGCCCCAAAAAAGTCATAAATAGGGAAGATATTTTCTGTGTTGAAAAATGGATAATTAAAAATTTATTATAAATTATTCAGAAATTAGCATATGTCCACTGTTCAAAAAAATCCATTGCGGTTCCTGCTGCAGGATTGTTCGGGATTGGGACACAGAAATTTTGCGGGACGGAACCCAGAGGGATTAATCCCGCACCAGCAATTTTCAAAAAAAGCAGGATTGCGGCCTGGCGTCTCGCAAAATCCCGCGGGAACCCGCATCTTGCAATTTTCAAAAATACAGGATTGTGGACTAAAAATCCGCAAAAATCCCGCGGGAACCCGCATCTTGCAATTTTCAAAAAATACAGGATTGTGGACTAAAAATCCGCAAAATCCCGCGGGAACCCGCATCTTTGCAATTTTCAAAAATACAGGATTGTGGACTAAAAATCCGCAAAATCCGCGGGAACCCGCATCTTGCAATTTTCAAAAAAATGAGGGCTTACTTACTGGGAATTCCGCAAAATCCCTTGGCACCCCCTTCTCGCATT
Organism: Heterodera glycines; assembly: GCA_004148225.2. Lineage (NCBI taxonomy): Eukaryota > Metazoa > Nematoda > Chromadorea > Rhabditida > Heteroderidae > Heterodera > Heterodera glycines. The sequence continues at coordinate 9,943,924 of CP049707.1, read as the reverse complement.
AACCTCTCGTCTTCATCACTAATCTCATCACTATCCTTCTCTTTTAAATTCTAATGAATAAAAAAATCGCTTTCCATTCTTGAAATTTTGCACAAATTATTTCATAAACTTTTTTGTTAATTTTGCTGGTCGAAATAGCGGAACAAATAAATAACATCTGACGAAAAATGACCTTACCTTTAAATTGTCATTAGAATAAAATGATTAATTGTATGTAATTACACGTCACTGCCGATGGATGGTTCTCTTTTCGGTCGGTCATTATTTGATCTCCTCATTTTCGAAACATTATTAAATATTATTTATTCATTTCTCCACGCCTTTAATCGCAATAACAAAATTCATAAAATAATATTTTTTCTTTAAAAAAATCAAAAAAATAAAATAATATGGAGGAATATGAAGCTTCATCAGTGAGACAACGGGCCAAAATTGAAGAAAGGGATGGCAAAAGGGCAAAAGCGAATGCACAAAAGGCACCAAAAAATGGCGAAAAAAGTCTCCAAATCGGATGGATTGTTTGCTTTGTGCTCTTCACTTTTGCAATTGGAATCGTAAGCCAATCAAATCATTTCGCATGATTACACGGCTTGCTTATCCATAGGATTGGTTTACGAGTTTTGAATTACTTTTGCAATTTTTATGCAAATTTTTAATGGAAAAACCAACTGTTAAACAGCTTTTAATCATTAATTACCAACCTAAAATTTAATCATAATTTCGTGCAGTTAATGTATCAAAGTCGTGAAACACCGACAAATTATCAAAAGGAGGTGAACCGAGAATGTGACGAAGGGACAGGGCAATGTATTGCAATAGCAGATTATACACGGGATTCTGGGTATAATAATGAAGCCGATTTAAAAAATGTTAATATTTTTAGTAAGACATGGCATCGAGGCATTTTTTATGTCAATGAAACGACATTCGATTTTGAGAAAATGCTCGAGAAAAAAATCGGAGCAGAAGCAATTCTCAAATGTCCTGCAAATGGTAAAAGTAAAGCTTTAACTCGCTGATAAACATTTTTTGTCAAATTTCTACACAAAAATACAAAATTAAACATAAAAATTAAAATGAAACAATCAATTAAAAAGCAATTAATGTGTTCTCCTTTTACAATTTGAGCAGCAGATGCCCCCGAGGGGTGTGTGCCTGACCACGGTCGTTTGTCTTGGCCTTACGTTGCCACCATGGCCATTATGCCATTTGTGGTCGGAACACTGCACCATCCCACACAAATGCAGCAGCGAACGCAGTCGGCGCTGGTTATTGGGATGGGCGGCGGCACTTTGGACATGTTTTTGCACAGAAAAACGCCCAGTGTAATTAATGCGGCCATTTGAATAATGTGAAAATGTTCAACATAATACGAGCGGTTGCTCGGAGTTTTTCAGATAATTTAAAATAAATTTTAATAGAGTTTAATTAATAATTCGTTTTTCATCAAAGTCTCGTTTCTCTCCTCTTTGTCTCATTTTCTTTCTGTCTCTTTCTTTTGTCTCTTCTATGCCATCCTTTCACCAAACCTCTCTAAGCTCTACCCTTCTCTCTCTCCTCTCTTCTCTCTCTATCCTTTTTTCTCTATGTCCATCTCTCTTTCTTCTTCTATCTCCTCATTCTCTCAAAAGCATATTATAAAGTAATTATTTGTTTAAGTTATTAAAAAATAAATAAATTTGAGGAAAAAGAAAAAACACAAATTGTAAACAATTTTATAAACATTAGTATTTGTTATTCAAATAATCTCAATTCAAAAACCCACACCATCGATTTAGTATAGTTAGATAATTAAAGTTAAATATCACCATTTACGAGTTGGACCCAATGGTCGTACAAATGGCACGCAAATGGTTCGGCACAGGTGCGACTCATAGAATGTTTTCCATCAATTTTCAAATTGGATTTTTCTGCTTCATTTACAGTGGAGGATTCAACTCGACGCACATTTGTCGAGGATGGAATTGTCGGAATTGAAAAGGCAGCGGAAAACGGTAAGAGCTACCGTAGTCAAATGGGCCGGCATTTTCACTACCGTATGCTTAAACAGGCGAACAGTTCGATTTGGTGGCATTGGACGCGTGCGAAATGTACATCGATTTAATTTGTCCCGTTTCGGTATTCTCTGATGAAAAGATATTGCAAAAAATCAAAGCAATTTTAAAACCTACAGGTGATTAAAAAAATTTTTAACAATTGGGAACTGACTCGTGAGAAAATCTCGATGAAAGTTGGGGAAAATTTTAAGGATTATTGATGGCAGATAAAGAAAAGCAAAAAATTTAGTCCGATCAAGGCTAACCCCGATCACTGTTTTCCACGAAATCCCACCCTTGGCAATTTTAAGGAGCATTTGTGGTCAACATTTTAATGTCGGATGAGAAAGAAGAAGACAAATATGTTGCAGAAGTAAAGAAATTAAAATGTCTAATTAATAACATTCGGAATTTATAGGAAAAATTTAAATTGACATTGGAAACCAAATTTTATTTAATTAAGCAAAAGCGCAAATTGCTCAACATTTTCCCGATTTGTCTCCATACGAGTTTCGTCGGTGAATTGGCCCGTAAGTCAAATTTTGGTGGAATATTTGCAAATGATTAAAATATTTTTTAAAATTTCCTAATGTTCAATTTTAAAGATGTTTTCGTTTGTCTTTCCACCAAAATAAATGTTTCTGGAGAACACGCAAAACTCAGCAAAGAATGGGAGAAGAAACGCGAGGAATTGACCAAGGAATTCGGAATTGACGAACATTTGACACAATATCGAATTTCATGAAGAGAAGAAACTTTGTTCAAACGTAGGAAAAACAATTTAAATGTTAATGTAAAATGTATGAAGTTTTTTTTTGTCCAATTAAAAGGGATAATTTCAGTCAGAAAATTGCGATTTTTTACAACGGCCAATAAAATATTGGGGCAAAGAAATTAGCAGACAATTTGAAAAGTTAACTAAATGCTGACAAATGAGTGTTATCAATCCCCGCTTTCCACGATTCTACGGCGTCACTGCAGGAGCAAAATTAATTTAAAATAAAAATTCTCAAAATACGCGAGATTTTTTCAAACATTAATTTACTAAGAAAAGGTTTTGACAAAATCCAATAATTACATGAAAAAACAAAGTTAGTTCTTTCGATCTCTACAACACTTCTATTGTCTTAAATTTTTTAAAATTCATGCTCAATTTTTAAACCTACTCTTTAAAAGTTAATGATAATTAGAGACTGACGCGGGACCGGGAACCGCCACATTGCATGCTTAGGAAAATGACCAAGGCTGTCAAAAATATGCACGAAAAATGGCCAAAATATGCGCATAAATATGCAAATAAAGTCGTGAAATATGCAAAAAAAAAATCACAAAATAGGCAGCAAATATGCATAAAAATTGAAAATTAGGGGTGTAAAATAATTAAAAAATTTTATTCCTAATAAATTTTATCGGTTTTTTGCAATTTCAAATCAAAAATTTCTCAAGATTTTCGGCAGTAAAGCTCACTGTTGACCCAATCGCGCATCCATTCAGATTTGGATCTAATTTTAGGCATATCAATTTTTTTTCTTAATGGACATTCAAATCGGAAAAATTTGATGAAAAATGACAAAATATGTAAAAAATCTGAAAATATGTACAAAAAATGTCAAAATATGCTTGAAATATGCAGAAAAATCCAAAATATGCAAATAAAAGTCCCGACTTTTATATGCAAATACCAAAAAGAAGACGTTTTTCCTACTAATTAGACTACGTAGAACCCAGGAAAGCATTTGCATATTTTTACAGCCCTGATTAATAGATAATTTCAAAGGACAGAATGTCAAATATGAAATAATTACAATAAAATTCTTACTTTAAAACAATTTCTTTGCAAATTTATCCACAACTTATGAAAAAATTTTCCCCTACGGCGCATGTCGGCATCGCCGGCACACAAACCTGCTGAAAATTAGTGAAATTTGTCAATTTTTTGGGCAAATCCTGCTATGAAAATACGGAAAATTTTCATAAATTCTGGCCTCTTCATCTAATCCAGAATCTTTTTTTAAATTAATGTTAAAAATTTTAAAAAAAGTTATCCCAGGAGAAATTTTATTAAAATATTTGAAGATAGTTAATACATGGATAGGATTTTTAGGTGCTAAAAATTACGAAATAGGTATTAAATAGTTGCTAAAAAACAGAAAAATGCCAAAATAGTTGCTAAAAAATTTCGAGAAAATGGAAAAAGATGTAAATAAATGTGTGAATTAAAATTTATTTTGGCAAAATAAACTTGAAAAATGATAAATTGTTCTTTTTCCGTTTCTATCGCATTTTTATGAAGGAATTTTCTGAAAATCCCGAAAAGGCAAGAAAAATTACTTGCCCGGCATTAGATACCGAAACTCCAAAAAGGAACAAATAAGTTCATACTAGATTCAAACCAATTAGAAACTCGTTTTTCGTGCATATTAGGCCATAGAAAGTTAGCAGAAAAAAGGCATATGCCTCAAACCCAATCTCAAAGTGATCACTGGTCAGAGTACAACCTGCTGCTATAAATGACCATTTCATAATACGGTTTTCTCCGGAATTCTTCCCCCCCCCCCCCCCCCTCCCTCTACTGGCCCTTAGTGTGTGTTTGGTCTTTAATCGACATTGGTATTTGCGATTTGGCTGATCACTTTATCCGATCGGTCGGCAACAATTTATCCTCCCCCTCCCGCCGATTGCCTTTTCTCCCTTTTTGTGCCCCCCTTACTTCAACATCCATTTATTCTTAATTATTTTCCATTTTAATTCTCTTATACTTTCTTATTTTATTATTTCCTTTTTTCACTCTTTTTTTTGTCACGATCTGATAAAAGATGTGAATGCATTGGCTGGGAATATTTCTGTTCCCCGTTAAGTATCACTTTTTTCATAAGTGGGGGTCATTCATTCGTTTGGACGGATGAAAAAGGCAATTCTTTGGCATCGGCCGATTCTTTTCACATCGGCCAATTGCGAATGAATTAATTAAATGTGAATGTGCTGCTCTCTCTGCTGTTCATTCTTTATTATTATTAATCATTCATTCCGACAATTTTTTCTTTTTAAATATTTATGCTTTTAGAGATTAAAATTTATTTAAAAAATTTGTTAAAAGTCAAAAAAAATTATTTAAAAGATTCGGAAACACCCATCAACAGCACAGTCACAAATTACGAGAGCATAAAAAAGCAATTTTAGTAAACATTCATTGGGTTGGGAATCGATTCTTCCGTTCGTTCGTTAACCCCCCCCCCCCCGAGGGGAAAAATGCAGCAAAAAGAAAGTGTCCGCTTTTTTCTCCTGCGCTTCCATTAATTTATTCTAATTTTTTTGTCGTATTTTAAACGGGAAAGGGACATTTGAGTGTGGGCGTTTGATTCCCTGTGCCCTGTGGTCCATTTTGAATAAAAAAAAAAATTTGATTTTCCTATTTAGATTTTTAATTCTTTCTCAATAATGTCCAACGCGCAGCAACGGCCCCAAATTCCATCGTCCCAAACCGACAATAATGCCAACGACCATCGCATTATTTCCAAGGGCAAATTTGTCATGGCAGAATTGGCCATGTTTTTATTTATGTGCTCGGTAATGATTAAATTCCCGGTGTTCCAATCGCTTCTTTATGAAAAGGCGTGCTTAAACTCGGGAAGATTTGTGAGTTTTTTCGCTTCAATGAGAAATAAAATTTAAAAATTACGAAATAAATTTATTTTTTGATTATCTTTTAATTCCTTACTAAACTGAATCCTTTGTCCTTTTCCGCTCAGAATGAAAGTGCGTGCGCAGATGTGCGAGCAGTGCACCAGGATGTTCAGTTTCAGCGTGAGGCAAACCATGTGTTGGTGAGTGGGGGAGGAGTCAATTAGGGGCAATCAAATGAATGCAATGAAATGCCATGCCTTCCCAACCAATTTTCAAATGTGTTTTTTAATTTCTTGCTAATTTGCTCCTCATTTTCAGTTGACCTCGTCACTTTGTCTGCTCGGCCCTTCCATTCCGATGGCATTGCTTCTCGGGGCCCGTAATAAATCGAATTGCTTTGCATTTCAATTTTCAAATTTCCTCATCCCTTTCAGTGTTCGATTCGTGGAGCACTCGCTTCTCTCTAATTGTCCCTTTGATTGGTCCGTTGCCCTTTTTTGGCCTTTTGAACAAATTTAATATTAGTTTTTACAAATTATTTAATTATTATTCACAAAATTATTATGTTTTGTCCCCTTTTATCCAAAAACTCATTAGGGCATAAAAAGTCAGACCAATAGAATTATTCCCATTTTATAGCTTTGCCTTTGACTGATCTTTCCAAGGTGTGCTGCTCGCTGACCTGAACTACCTTCTCCAGACTTGCTTCATGCATTGGAATGTCTACTTTTTGTTGATCAGTGACCTTTTATTTGGCTTTGCCGGCGGCTTCACCTCCGTAATCGGTAAGAAAATAATTTTCTGATTAATAAGATTTTCAGAGCAAAGCATTTTATGTTTTCCCATAACATAGGATTGCTATTTGCCTTCGGTGTTAAAATGACTTCCGTCGGTTTCGCTCCGTTCGGGTGATTAAAGAAATTATTTAATAATTAATTACAGCAATTAACAATTTAATTAATAATTTTTTAAAATTGGCGTTTATTAAACATTGCATGAGAATGCTTCTCAGGTGGCCACAATGGAGGGCTCTCTTGGCCTTGGAGTGATGAGCGGCCTTTTTTTTCCGGCCAACTTCGACAGTACGAATAAGTAGTAATCATTCACGTTAATTAAATCAAAGATACATTTATTATGCCTCTTCAAAAATTACATTTAAAGATAAACCCAAATTGAAATTGCCAATTAATTATTTGCCATTTTTCTTGCCCCCCCCCCTTCTGTTACAAATTCTTTGCTTATCTTTTTGCCATTTTTCCCAAAATTTCAGTTTTTTCGGTTACCCTTTGGTGTTCCTTCTGCTCGTCCTCCTCCATTTGCTTATTCTTGCCATTGTTTTTCTGTTTTTCCGTGAGCTCGCCTCCGATGAGATGGAAAGGCGACGGACGACGGACAGCCGACGAAGGCGCCAATCGCTTCTTCCGCCTGCGGACGAAGCGCAAGCGGAAGACAGAGACGCCGCCGCCGCAGCAGTGGCGGCGGAGGGCGAAAACGGCGAAGGACGGCAAAGTGCCAACAATTAAAATACAATTACCATATTTCCTAAAATACAGCCCCCTCTCAACTAAATTACAACCCCCCTTTTGAGGAGGGTTGAAAAATAAAGCCACAGGGGCCCTATTTTAGGAAATACGGTATTAAATTTTAATGTAACCGAGTCCGAATTCCTCTTTGAAGATACTGACGATGCCGCTGCTAATAACCGTTCCTCCGTCTGCTGGTGCTTTTCTCTCGTCCAAAAGCGTCTCGCTGAAATGGCCCGCGTCTACCGGGCCAAGCGAGCGCCGGCGGCTCAGCGATGCCTAAACATTGTGCTGGTCGCACTCGGAGTTCGTTTCATCGAAATTCCATACACAGAATATTACACATTTTCACAAGCGTTTCTCCATTAAGGTGAATCTTTTCACTTCCGCCGGCTTAAGGGACATTTTATACTCTTTTCTGCGCTACCGTCTCCAATGGACTGACCGGGAGTACGGTTGGTACAGCGGAACGGACAGTGCACTTGACAGTTTGAGTGTAAGAAATGTGCAAATTTATTTTTTTAGAGATATTAAAGCGGTTGAATTAAGCTGTTACTTTCCGAGAATATTCCCTTTTCAAAGTTTAAAAACCGGAAAAGATAATAATTTAACCGGTTTCGTCCGTTCCTTTCAGTTTACCACCGTTTCTCTCTCTCTCTCTCTCTCTTTCATTTGGCCACTTCCTTCCCCTTTCTCAGGTGATGTTGCTTTACCCTCTGCTGCACAAAAGTGCCAATCTCACCGACCTTCAGTTGGCTTTGTTCGGTCTTTTGGCCAAAATCGTCCGTGATGCTCTGTTGGCTTTTTCCTCCTCCGTCCTTTTGGTTTCGCTTGCGCTGATTCCGTCGATGACTAGTCGTTTTCCGACTGCCGGAATGAGGGCACTTGCGAGCGCATGCGTACAGCAGCATGAGCAGGGTGAGTACGGTAATAACCTGAGCAGAGTTGTGGAGGGAGGAGCCGTAGTGTACGGTACCCTGGTAAGAATACGATAAGTGAAAAATGGGTGGAGAGTCAGTGATATCCTAATTTGCTATCCGCCATATTACTTTGTCACGGTCGAAGTACGGTAAACAAGGGTTTGTTGAACTGTGGCACTGCTGCCTATGGGTGTTTGGTATTAAATGTGGCGTTATTGTGCTGCGGTGTTTGGCATTCTGTTCCGTTTAGGCAAAGTTTTTTCGCTGATCGCTCTGATGGACGGCGTCGCTTCGCTTTTCGCTTCGCTTTTCTTCAACGGCATTTATCCCTTTACGCTGAATTTCTTCGCCGGCACAATGCTCATCTTCTCCGCCCTTCTGCTCATTTTCCCTGTCTCTCTTTTGGCGTATGTCTCTCTTTTTTTTTCTTTGCTCAATTTTCGGACAATTTTAAAAAATTTATTTTGAAAATAATAAATAAATTGTTTTCGCTTTTTTTAGTAAAATTCATTTCAACGGATTGGACAAAGTGACGCAACGTGAGAATCAAAACGAAACATAGCAAATGATCTGCCAATCATTTTACAAATATTTCAATGAATGCGTTAACAAATGTTTCATTTCGGGGTTTTTCCCAAATTTTGTTTATTTTTTTTATTCATTTGTATTATTATAAATCAAGCATTCATTCATCCTCCCTCCCTCCCATTCATTCGTTCGTTGATTTTGTCACTCGTTTTGATCGTTGTGCTTATTTATTTGCATTAATTTGTCACCTCTCCCCCCTTTTTCCTTTGCTTATTCATTCGTGGCACATTTATTTGGTTGGGGTAACAGTGAACATTTCCTTCGTTTGGCCATGGCTTAATTTTGTTAGCATTTTCCACTTCGGAGGTGCGAGTGAGGAGTCAGCTGATGATGAAGCGAAATTATTAAACCAGTCCTTTAAAAATCGCATTTCAATCTTTACATTATTCAATTCATTTATTGTCTTTTTTTACATATATTTTCTTAAACATTCATTCATAAATTATTAGGGTGTGAGAAAGATTGTTTCTACCGACAATAGAGGCGAGAAAATGTCGAAGTTCGAGACCCAAAAGACAGAGGAATTCTCGATTCAAAAAACGGGACTCTCCCAGAACCTATTTTTTCGAATGGTCACAAAGGATGAATCAATAGCAGTTCGTATAATGGTAGTTCGTACAAAAAATATTGTACAAAATAAAGCATAAGCTTAGGCCTAAGCCTAGGCTTATAAGCCGAAAGCTTAAGCTTAGTCTAAGCCTTTGTACGAACTGCCAATCACAATAAATAATAAAATAACTTACTCATTTGTTCAGAATATATTTAAAAAATGACACTTCATTTGTTGCTTGTCCTTCCCGTTTTGGCGATGGCTTTCGCTTTTGGCAACTGCCAAAGTCAAACTATAATTAGCGGTTCCGGCTGTGTGTACCATGTGAGTGTTTACTAGAGATGCGCCGTGAGTGAAAAAACCCGTGAAATTCACGGTAGCCGTGATTCACGGCGCATCTCTAGTGTTTACCTAATTTGAATATTTTGAATTATGCCGTCGACTCAGTAGCAGCAAATGGCATTTCTCTCCACTGATTAGTTGCTATTTGAAAATGATAAATTACCGTTAATTGTCATCGTTAATTATGTGAACAGAACGGATGGGTGACTGAAAGTGGACGCTCGCGGCCGTTGACCACCAACGAACGCAGTCAACTTGACAATTACCAGCGCCAATCGCAAAGTGCCGCCGCTGCTTTTTCCGCCGCATTTCGTCCGCCCTTTCCTTTTGGAGGGCCAATTAACCCGCAGTTGAATTTGCCGCAGGTTATAAACCGTTTCAAATTAAATAAATTGTTAAAATAGTAAAATAGTTTTAAATCTGCTCTTTTGAAAGTGGTTGATCGATCCTCGCGCTTTCCCATCACTTAATTAATTTGCCATGCTTTTCCTGTGCTTTCAGATGCCATGTTTCTGTTCCGCTGCCTCATGCGCGGGCGGTGTGTCATGGGTTGACAATTAATCAGTGGGCCGATGGACAGAGGGAATTAATTATTCACTAATGAAACGAATTTGTCTGATTCACAGTCGGGGGATTACAATAAAGCACATAAATATTGCGGATAAAATGCTTTCTATTTTGAAATCAGTAATTTTTTAATTAATAAAAAGTTTTAATGACTTATTGATGTTGACACTAAATGGTTTTTACCTGCTCGACAGAAATGGAATTTAACAGTTAATTTTACAATTTATCGATATAGGTAAACTCGAATTTTGTCAGAGTATAACATCAAAAATAAAAATAAATCAAGAAAATTTGTTTATATATAAAGTACAAATAATGCGGCGCTAGTTAAAAGAAGGTAATTTTTGAAATTTTTTTGCACTTTTTTTTGGTCTAATGTTTTTTTATTTTGATGCAGAATTTGTTTTTTTAACAGATGTTACGCATTTCACGTTATTTCATAATTGAAAAAAAAAGTGAAAAAAATTAAAAAAGATACTTTTTAGACTTTGGATTTTGAATTTTATCAAAAACCAAAGGGGGGACCCTTTTGTTTTGCAAAAATTTTTGTTTGATAAAAAAAATCGTGAATATACTTTTTTTACTCGCCATAATTGTGCTGTTAATGCTTAATATTCATCATTATGTGTAAATAAACAAAACAAAAAAATAGACTAAAAAAGTAAAAAAATTTCAAAAATTACCTTCTTTTAACTAGCGCCAATAATGCTACCTAATCATTTTTGTAAATTTAAACGCTCTTTAATGACAAATGATAATTGAGGTCTGTCACAATGAAAGTCAAAAGGAAGAAGAATTGTAGCGAATTCTCCGTTGAAAGGAGAGAGAAAAAGTGCAAATGACTGTTAATGACAACGAATCGGTTCATAAATGAAAGCTAATTTGCTAACTAATTAAAAAATATATATATAGAAGTGGGAACAAATGATTTATTTTCGTAAATGCGTTTTCCTTCACAATGTTTCTTTGATCAAATGCCGTCCCTTTCTCGCATCAATTCGACCAATGCCTGCACATCTTCGGCACATTGTTCTCGCACATATGACTTAAATGAATAAACGTCAAAACTGGATTAAGCCATTCCCTTTTTAATCAAGCATTTCTTTTAGGAGTTTATGGCCGAAAAGTGTCCATTCCGTAATTAATTAATTCATTCACTTTTGCGTCCCACAGCATGTCAATTAGCGTCCCGTTGTCCACCGTGTCAAGTGCAATGTCAACTCGCAATTGGGGAGTCAGACGAAAATAGGGCACTTTTTGAAGGTGGCAAAGCATCCTAGCCGACTCAACCACTTGACCATCGGAAGTGGCAAGCTGAAAAAGCAGTGGCAATTAATTAGGCATCCAATTAGCATGAATTAGTCATGTGCCATTCATTCATCACTCACCTGTTCCACCAGAATGGACTTGAGGTTGTTCAACGCGGTGAAAGACTGCACAATGTTTGAGAAAGAGGGCTCCAACACCACGTCAATGCTTCCCACGTCCACTGGTGGCGTTCTGCCAGTGCCAAGGGACAAAAGAAAGGCAATTGAGTCATTTGGAGGACGATCACTTTTCTAATGATTGGAAAATTAATTTACAAAAAAGAGAGTAAAGCAATGCCATACAATGCTGAGTTTGGCTGACTCATTGCACAAATAAACTTCCTTCAACAACTCATTGCTCGGATTGTTAGCGATTAAACCTCAAAAAAGAAGGAACAAAATTTAATTATCATTAATACAATGTACGCAAATAATTAATTAAATTGTAATAAAAATTAATTTTAATTAGCTCAGTTTTCCAATTGATTAACAAGTGAATGTTGTTGAGTTTCACAAGAATTGAAGCTTAAAAGAGACCAAAAAGGCCAAGACTCTCGAGCAAAAGCACCATTTTAGCTTATAATGGTTTATAATAACGATAATTGCTTTCGTACCTCCGTCCATCAGTCCGTCCATGCTGGGAAAGTAAGTGGGCGCAGCACTCGAATAGCGCGCCGCCCGCCAAATGCACACATTGCCAGGCGCGTGATGGTCAGAGCCGTTAAAGGGGGAGTTGAAGTTGCGCAACAGCACCAATTCGATGGGAATTTGCTCCGCTTTTGTGGCAGTGACGAAAATCCTGCAAAAAAAACAATAATTGGACAATCATTAAAATATTAATTATATAGCAATAATAAAAACGAAATGATAAAAATATAAATGAATTTATAATATATTTAAAACCAATTATTTTTTGTCAGTTTCTTTCAAAACTCACTTCATTTTTCCACATCGAATGTCGGACATTTTTCGCTGCTTGCCAAAGTGATCTTGCAAAAACTTCTCAAGGCATTCCGGCTTGTATCCGCCAAAACGGCTTGCTTTCGCCTCCGGGCCGAAGACGTCGTCTTTGAGACGCAAATAAAGCCGAAGACAGTCGATCAAAGAAGTGCCATCCGCGAGGGCAAGTGCCAAAATCTGAGAAATTCAGCTTAATCTATTATCCAAGACTATTATAATCGGATGAGAATTCGATAATGGACAAATGATTTTAAATTAAATTTCTTTTTAACTTACCGCCCCTGTGCTTGTCCCGGCGACCCAATCGAAATGGCGCTGAACAAAATTGTCCTTTTTTCTCTGCCCTTTCTTTTGTGTGTCGCCGCCGTCCACCAAACGCTCAATTTCAAGCAAAATCTGAAAAAAGTATATAAAATTAATAATATTTACAAACCATAAATGCCAATGTGATCAACAAGAAGGCATTGATTGGTCCGACTGGAGATTTGCAGGGAAAGGGACTGACCCGGCAAGAAAATCGAAAACGGACTGATGGAGGTGAATTCCCAAACGCGCGCCCCCATTCAAAACCCCCAAAAACGATGATAAATCCTGAAACATCCTGATTTGTGAGGGCCTCGAAAAACTGATTCTCGCTGGTTTCGTCCTTGAGGGACTCTTCCCCCCCGCGTCCTTAAATCGTCTCCAGCCGTTGGTTTCGTCCGTGTCCTTCCCGATCAGTTCCGAACGTCTGTGCACCACCTGAATGAGCACCAATCCTCTGATGCCGCCTCCGTCCAATGAGAGCAGTCGCAATGCGTCGCCGTTGTCCTTCGCCGCCCTTCGCTCGCGCTGATGGCCCATTGCGCGTCGCTGCTGCTCGCGCGTCACTTTGGCCAGCGCCTCCTCGCGCCCATTTTTGAACTTTGCCTTGGAATTGCACTGAAAGGAAAGCACCCATTAATACCTAATTAATTACCCATTAATGACCTTAATTCCTGTTATAATAATAATAATTTATATCAAATGGAATTTTACTCGCTTTGCGTAATTTTTAGTTCCATTTAAAAATTCTTAAATGAGTAGTTTTTTTTTGAGTATGACTTGGACTTTTAAACAGTTGTGTTGGATTAAAAGTGTTTGTATGTTGGGATTCTTTTTAGAATTATTTCTCATCAGTTTCTTTGCAAAAAACCTCAATATTGAAAATACGTAAAAGATTAAGAAAATATGCAGTCTTCTTATTTAATGGCTTTTTTGGCTCCACGAACTTCGGTGGCGCAAATTCCATATTGTGACCAGGTCCGGGCACGGCTCAGAACCTCGACGAGCCGTTCATTCCTTGAAAAATGCCATTTAATTTTGTGGATTGAAAAAAAAATCGGCTCTTGTGGAGTTTAGGCCCCATTCGAATCTTCTATACACTCTATATCGTCATCCATACTCAACCTTTTATCTTTATTGGGTTTTTTTCTTTTTCTAAAAGTTTTATGTTTTTCGATGATTGATATTGTGAATAGAATTTCTTAAAAAAGAATGTATGAGCCAAAATTTGGAAAGAATAGGAAGAGAAATAATGAGCACAAAATTATGAAGACACACGTGATTCGCATGCCATTCGCAGTTTGTCCCAATTTGTTCGGCACGTCCAAATCGGCACCGAAACAAAGCAGCAGTTTTACGATTGGCACAGAACCGGCCTAAATAATGCTGCGATAAGGGAGCTTACCAAAAATACCAACCCGAAAATGAGCTCCTGTACAAAAAAAGTTTGCATATGTGGCTCAGTGATTTTTGTAAGGTAGTCAATGCAAAAAGGATGGAGGTTCGAAGCCGCCCCTTGACACCAATATTTTTTTATTTATTTTCTTCCGAAAAATTGAAAAATAGTTATTTAAAAAAATATTTTTGAAGATTTTTTTCAACCAAATTGGACATTCTTGGTATCATTCGAAAGCTCTTGAATAGGGAAAGCTTTTCCTAAGCAAAAGCTAGGCGATTTGATAAGTTAGAAAAAGACATAGGCGTTTAAAAAAAAACGAAGTAAATTTAACATAGGAGAAAGCATAGAGAAAAGCAAATTCTGCTTTTCTCTATTAGCAGAGAAAAGAAATAGTACGCCTAAATAAGAGATGTATTTTTCTCTGAATTCTCAATTAATGGTCCATCTCTCATTTTTGAGATTGTGTGTAAATATTGAAGAGTGCCTTTTAATCAACCACTAGAAGTTTAGTTTTTGCGTTTTTATTATTATCAGCTGTACCTTGCTGACTGCTTTTCCAATGTAATATAAAATGCCAACTCGCCCGGTTGGATTCGAACCCACGGCCCTTCCAAGCTGTGAAATGCTCGGACCGACTGAGTTACGGGCGTCGAACTGTCCTTTTTCCATTTATCTTATTTTCTCCCACAGCCCGCTTCCTTCGGGCTTCACATTCCGGATTTGTGTCAAAACCATAAATACTTTTTTCCATTTGTTTCGCTTTTCATGACCACTTCTGTGCCAAATTTTCGAAGTGTTTAGTGCCTTAATTTTGCCATTCGCCCGCCACCGTTCACTCACCATCACCGCGTGGTGCAGTGGCGTGTCCCCATTGGCGTCCGCTTGGTGCGGGTCGGCACCATATGCGAGGAGGAGAAGCACGGCATCAAGATCAAAAAAAAACCGCGATAATAATTAAAAAGTAGTTAATGCTAATGAGTCGGTTAATGGAACCATTGCGCTTAACCGCGCACAGCAAAGGCGTGCATCCGTCGCGGTCCGCGCGCCGCTCGTTCAACAGCGCACGCGACAGTTCGCCATTCTCGACGGACATTAAACTCTTGAGGAACTGTGGAAAAGTTGATAAATGGAACCAAAATGAAAAGAATGCAAAGGGGTATAAAAGTTGGTATTACGGGCTCAAATTTTGGCGAAAAAATGCATTGGCTCCATCCCATTTTTAATGACCATTAGCGAATGAATTCTTTCTGCTATTGGGATTTTCTTTATTTGATTTGATCCCCGCAGAATTCTCCTCCCAGCAGAAAAACATTTAAACTAAAGAAATTCCCTCAACGGAATTAAACAAAAACTAATTTGCCAAAAATCAAACATCGCGCGAGAAACGGTCGAACAGATTTTGGTTGGACGGACCGCCAATGATTGGGTCGCTGAATTGGAGCTCAGTTTGGGCACGTCCGATGGTCGGCACATTTTCGGGGGTTCTTGCCTAAAAATGGCAGAACCAAAGTTAAAATATAATAAATTAAGAAAATATTTATTTATTGAGTTCTCTGCAAAATTGGACCTCAATGAGTCGTTGGGCCGCGCCGGCAATTTGGCCAACAGTCTGTGCCATGTTGGCAATTTGTGTGATCCGATTGCCATCCGGCACAATGCTGGCCCAACTGTTCCAATTCATTTTGTGTGAGTTGAGCAATAGTGATTTGGCAAACAATACTTACAAAAATAATATATTTCTTAAAATGAAGAATTGATTCAAAATTTTTTCTTGAAGAATAACTGAAAATGAATATAATTGTGCCCGGGGCATTCCAAATGCCAATGTTTAAACATTATAGTCATTTATGTGTTTGGCGTAATGTGTCGGCAAAAGACAACAAAAAATCAAAATAATTAAATTACAAATTAATTTAATAAAAATAAAATTCATTTTTGAGCTAAATCATTTTAGTTTAAATTCGCATTCTTTCGAGTGATTGGGAAAGTGATTTGTTTCTTTTTATCAGAATACTTAAAGTGCTGCCCTTTCTGCTGGTGATAATAATTCTATCATTTACAATTTGATCTCTGATAACGAAAATAACAAATATTTTGACTTTCCTCCGCTTTTTACACATTTTGATTCAATTTGTTAGCAAATTAACTTTTTTCTATGCACAAAATTAATTAATAATTATTCATTTTCTGTTTGTTTTATTAAGGTTAAGGTTTTTTCCTACATATAATTTTCAGTCAAAAGAATAAATTTATTAAAGCGATGAGAGAAAAGGGAAATAAATGGGCAAATAAAAAAGGAAATGGGCAAAGTTTGGGTTGGAAATGTGTAAAGTGTTAATTGATCGGCGGCAGCAGTCGCTAGGAGCGGCTATTTGTCGGGCTTAATTAATATTTTTGTGGACGATCGTTGTCAAAAAGTGACGGCAAAAGTGACCAATGACAGTTTGTTCAGTCGAAGTGGTTAATTGTATAAAAAACCGATTTAATAATAAAAAGAATGAAACTGTATTTAAACAATTAAATAAAAATGCTTTAAAATATCAAATTGAAAGTGCAAATGAATCCCTTATGGTCGCTTTGTGAAAAAGGTGTCTCGAGTAAAAGAAGCATCATTATCCATAATTTGAACATAAGAACGGATTAATGTGTGTTTATTAAACTTTGTTCACTTTTTCAATGACCAAAAAGCCAATTGTTAATAATAATGGGCTTTTATTGCCTTGAGGTGATTCCTCCCCCAAAAATGGCACAAAAACCGGCATAAAGCGCAAAAAAGCATTTGCTTGTCATTAAATTTGAATAACATAAATTGGTCGTACACATACCGTAGTATGTTCTTGAACGCTACCAAATGTTTCTTTTTGCTATTAATGTTTTTCATCGGCTTATCCATGCAAATCAAAGTGAAGTCCAATTACAATAATTGTCACCTAATTAACATTTATTATTGACTTTAATTTTTAGTAATAAGAGATGATGATGCTTGGAAGACTTTTGATCAATTTTTTCAGTGCCAAGAGGAGCAGCAGACGATTCCCGACAGCGTAATGGCCGGCTTCACCACCCCGTCCACTCCCATGGCCAATCAGACGCTGATCAAAGTGGCCATCTTGGTGGCCCAAAATGACACGGACTTTGGCATGGCACGAAAGAACGCCGCGTTGCCCAATTCGGGCGGCGCAATTCCAATGGCATTGGAACAGTTGTGGGCGGACGAAATCCTACCAAAAAGCGTCAATTTTTCGTCAGTTTACTAACACTTTAAAACGGCAATTTTAAATTTGCCGCCACAGAATTCATTGGACTTATTCTCAATGTAATGAAGCAAACGATTTTGGCCAAACTTACAATTATATTAGCAAATTGGGAGCAGACGCAATCATTGCGACTTCGTGCATTGACGGTAATGCGAATAAATTAGTATAATTGTATGTATAATTAATTAGAATAATTAATGCAAATTCTTTGAAGTGCCGCCAATGCTGGGTCATTTGGCTGCCAATTCTAACATTCCGATGCTTGTCTGGGGACAAAGCATGTCTTCAAAGTGAGTTCGTTCAATTAATTTGACTAATTAATCTTCGAATTCTCATCAGTCTTGCCTCCTCAAACAATGCCACCTATCCAACTCTGTTGAACATTGTGCCAAATTACAAATAGTACACTCATTTTGATTTGTATATTATTTAATTGCCTGACTTTACCATTAGCATGGCTTCCGGGCTTATAAGTCTTCTTCAGTATTTTAATTGGACACAAATCGGCATTATAATCCAAAGTGATATCATATCAGCAAGTGGAGGTAATAATTAATAAATCGCAAAATTAAATTTAAACATTTCCATTTTCTTTTTCGGTTGTGATTATTTTGGCACTGACATTGACGTGAGTCATTTTATTGCATTTTTAAATGTTTTAAAAATTATTTTAGAATTCGCTTAGCGAACAGTCGAAAATCACAATTAATTATAAAACACGCATTTTCAACATTCAATCATCCGACACAAGCACAATTGTCAATGCAATTCGAGAACGGGCGAGGAGTACGCATTTTAAAATAATAATTTATAATTAGGGAAAGTAAAATTAAATTATTTATTTCTTTTTTAAATTTAGTCGTTTTGCTTTGCTTTGACGATTTGAAGCAGATGCGAACTTTCGCACTTCAATTGTTCGATGGAGGACTAAACACAAAAGTCGTCTTTATTTATTTTATTCATTTTTTGTTAATTGTAAATATTTTTAGGATTATGTTTACATAATGGTGGATAATGACATGTATTTATCTTGTGAGTTTAATTGAGGAATCTGAATGATTTTTTCCACAATTTAGTCAATTTGACGAGATTACCTTTTTGGGTACAATCGAGGTAATTTATGGTTTCAAAAATTAGAAAAATAAGAATCATCTCAAAAGCCAAGCCATTGCTTCATATTAAAATATTTATACATTAAAAACAAATTTGAATTTAACAATGATGTGGCCCATTTTACTTATAATATTGCATAAAAAAATCCTATGGTAATTCTTTATCCATTACAGTAACAATTCAAATACGCTCGACGGAAGAAACGCGGACGCCGAAGTGATTGGCCGATTGGCCTTATGGGTAGAAATTGGCACATTTTGATAGGTTAATTTTCAATTGATGCTTGCAGTGGCACTACGACATCACTTTGTCCGCGTTGTCCAATCAAAATTACTACGGCTTTTTCAAAAGAGTGATCGACAGAACGGGCGATTGGCCCTTTTATTGCGATGAATCCAATTGCAGCAAAGTGATCAATGTGAATGGATTATTTTTTGATTATTCGCTACATCCAATCACTCTTTAGGCATCCATCTATTCGCTTCTGTTGTACGACGCAATTTACAATTACGGAATGGCACTGAACGAATCTTTCCGCCAATTTGGCATTCGGCCCGAAGTGTACCGAAACGGCACTCTGTTGGCACGGAACAACAGAAAGCCATTCATGGGCAAGAAATGCAAAAGAAAGCCGAATTTTGAAAGCATTTGCTTAAGGTTTGACCGGCTATGTGACGGTGGAAACTGATCAGAACACGCGGGTGTTCGTTTTGTCCAATCGGAAGTCGAGCGACAAAGGAAATGCGCTACGCATTTTAATGCAATTCGCATGGGTCGAGGGGAAATTGGTGAGAAATAAAGAAAAACAACAATAAAAAATAAGAAATGTTAAAATAAAAACAAATGTTTTATGATGCCATTTATTCTCCCCCCGCCGAATTCCTTCGAATTTTTAAAAATTGCCGCGTTAATGGGAAATGAAAAAAAGCGATAATTAAAACTGTTACCAGTCAAAACAGCTTTTATTTTTCAAATATGTAAAATTCTGTGCTCAGCAAATATCGTTGCGAAATGGCAGCTTTTCCATGTGGTCCTCCCGCGGTGGAAGCATTCCTCCGGCGGTGCCAATCTGCGGCTTCGACGGCAAAGGGTGTGCCGCGTCGGTGTTCGAAATGTATAAAGTACGAAATGTTAAAAATTTTTTTTTTGATGATAAATTCTTTTTTTTCAGGGCTATTTATTGCTTGGAATTGCTCTTTTTGTAGTGACAATAAGCGGTAGCACTTTTACTGTCGGCTTTTTGATACAGTAAAACGGAATTAATAAAATAAACAAAAAAAAAAATTAAAATTCAGCGCTAAATTTGTGGAAGGTCGGAGAAGCAACATGAGTTGGAAAATACCATTTGCTTTGCTGACGAAATCGAAACCAAAAGTGCTTATTTTAAAAAGAATTTCATTTATAAAATAATTAAAAAATGATTGGCTTTGCGTTTAGCGTGCCGACCGCACAGCCGCCAACCGAAGTCGGCACTCCGTCCGCTCCAACCAAACGAACATTTCCTCGCTGACCCATTCGACCATTGGCAGTTTGGCACGGTCCCGAATCTTCTCCCTGTA
>CP049707.1:9897969-9923451 GCA_004148225.2 Heterodera glycines | reverse complement strand
ATCAATTGTATTTAAAAATTTGATTTTTTGCAAATCGCGCCTGTCATTTGAATTTCGCAGCGCGCGTCGTTCCATCGGCCTTCTGCATTTAGCATGTGCACGCACTCCTCTTTTGCGCCGGCTAAGTCAATTAAACATAATTATAATAAAATGTAAATAAATTTAAATTGATTTTTCTATTAAAAATTCTCTTTTTATTAATTAAAAAAGCTTTTTCAATGTAACAATAAGTCAAACAACTTGGGTCAGTGTATTTGTTGGTGCCCGAGGGTTGTCCTGCTGCCCATGGCGATGTGTTTCTTGACGCAGCAGTTGTAATTTCGGGCTATTTGTTTGTTTTTGTTTTTTAATTATTAATTAATTAGCTTTTCACTTACAACATTGCCAAATATTGCTGCCGAACCGTTTGTCCATGTGCTTTGGTAGCGATTTCCGACAAGGACACGGCGAAGACCGATCCTGAAAAATAAAAACATTATAATTTGTGGGATTAGCCCATTAAAAATAATTAATTCACCAAAAAGTGTTGAAAATTGGTGATGCCAAATTATATGTTTGAAGTGAACGGGCAAGCGGCCGGGTAATAATTTGTGAAATAAGCCGATTTTCGGCCTCATCCCAAATACTGACGAGTTGCGCTTGCGGGTCTTCGGCAGTACAAGCGGACACCGCTTGACTAAAGCGACAATATTTATTTGAAATAAGATTAATAATATAATTGGATAAGATATTTTATCATTTTAATATTACAAAAATCAAGAACGCCCTTGGTGAGTGTTTATTCATTTTCATAGCATTACGACAATTTTTCTTAAAAAGTCTAAAGAAATTGGTTTCCCAGCAATGGCGACAAGTGCCGTCGGGAAATTTTTAAAATTTAGTGTATTTAGGTAATATATAAATCTACCTCCCCTCTTTTTGGAAAAAATGTTTTTGTTTAAAAGTAGAGTGCAGCTGGACCTGGACCTGAACACGGACAACTGAGTACCAAGGTCCCGGTTTTGACCAGTTTTGACCGTGACCGGTAAATTCCCGGCTTTTTTCCCGGTTTTCCCAGCCAAAAAGTCCCGGGTTTTCAACCCAAAAAGTCCCGGTCCCGGTCTTGCCCAAATTTCCCGGTCCCGCTGCACTCTATTTAAAAGGCCTTGAAATATTAGTTTGTCTAAGGGTGGCGGGGGGGGGGCTTTCAGGACGATGATCACGAATATGGCATTATTCTGGCCGTTTCCAACCCTGGCCCAAATTCTACACAATCTAAAAATTTCGACAGTAAACTGTTTTGACTTTTCTCACTGTCTGTGCGTGATTTTGACAGCAAGTGATTCGACAATAATTAATTTCGACAGTACCCTATAAAATATTAAGAAACACAGAAAAAGAATTTGTGAATGTGTACAGTATGTTCTGGGGCCAATCACAATTACGAACGACAAACGACAAAACGGACGACAAAAGACAAATTTGGTATTTGTCTCCGAATTTGTCATTACGACAAAAAATTTTGTCGTTTGTCGTTTGAAGAAGCCGTTTTTCCGTTTGTCTCTGTCGTGTGAAAATCTACCGTAAATTTGTCGTTTGTTTTTGGGTACGTAGATTCCGAATCTAACATTTATTTTGCTCTAATTCTAATCATAAACCTAAATTCGAAAGACCCAAATAAATGGATGAAAAATCATAGGTAAAAGTTATAGAAATGAAAATCTGAGATCGGATTCATGATCAGCGAACTCATTTACCCCTAGAAACATGTTTTTAATTTAAATAAAAATTTTTGGATCAAAATAATTTGGTGGATTTTTGGGACACTTCTCAGACGACAAATTTGAGAGGCGGTGTTGAGCGCCCCCAAATATTTGGCGTTTGTCGTTGGTTTCAATCACAATTACTCGCCAAGCGACAAACGACAAATTTCGGGAGACAAACGACAAATTTTTTAATTGTGCTTGGAGATAACGACAAACGACGTATATTATGACAGATTTGGCGTTTGTCATTTATCTTTTGTCGTTGTCGTTCGTAATTGTGATTGCCCCTGGCCCGGTGTTTTCAGCAATAATTTTTATAAATATTTACTCAGAATTTTTAGGTACGGTATTTAGACACTGAAAATTTTGAAAAATAAGATTTGATAATAAATTTGAAAACTCCTGGTCCTGAAAAAGATGCGGGTCCTAAAAACAAAAACCAAAAGGTCGGCGCCAAAACGACCTTTTCCTTGAATTCAACAGGATACCGCACAAAGTCCTGTTTTAACTGTACTCCGGGTCATTTTCGTTTTTAGGACCCGTATCCTTACAAGACCAGGATTTTGAAAAAAAAAATTATTTATCAAATGTATTTTTTCAAATTTTCAATGACAAATACCGTATCTAAAAATCTGAGTAAACATTTATAAAAATTATTGTCAAAACCAACAACTGTCGAAAACATCGGAAGGTAATAACAATGGTAAAAGCATAATTAATATGTAAGTATCGTCTATCAAATATCAAAAGTTTTCTCAGATAAAAATTAACTTTTTTTATCTGATAAAAAAATTGCATTTATTCAAGAAAAATTAATTAATTCATTTTCAGTTGCAATGTGCGAATAAATTTTTTTGAACTATATTTAATTATGCTATGGTTTTTCGAAAATTTTCACTGCTATTTGGCAATTTGCCCCTATTTCATCCATGGTTTTGATATTTCTCGCCAAAAAACCACAGTATCAAAAATTATAAAAATAAAAAAATTAGAAAAGATTAAAGTTCTCATACCCAATCATAATTTCCTTTAAAAATTGTATATAACATTTAATTCAAGTTATTTATTAAAACCGAGACTTAAAACCGATGTAATTGATTTTCTTTTGGGTTTATATTTTTTCCATTTAAAATTATATTTCATGCTTCTCTAAGAAGGAGTTCTGGGAAGCATTTAAAGAAGAAACTGGAAACCGCTAGGCAAAGTTTGAATCAGCATCGTATGGCGTTCCGGAACAGGGTTCACCGTCGGAAATGCCGACGCCAAATCAAGCAACAGTTAAGCTGTGCCGGGTTTCGAGATTTGGCCCGGCTAAGTCCCAACCCCGTAGATTGATCTCATAAGTTTTTTGGGGCAATCGACCCCCCCCCCCCCCTCCTTTTTAACGTATGATTTCCGTCCCATCGGTTGGCTTAGGAGGAGGGCTAGCCATGGGAGTGATGACTGATTTACCCCGATGGCTTGATTATCCATCGCTTATAAGGTGGGCCCGAGATGGGCGTTCCAAAAGTGGTGGATTAATCTTCGCCTCAATGGCCCAGTTAATTGTCCTTTCTTTGGAGTGGTGACTTTTCTCTTTCTGTCACTTACGTCCCATTCATCAGTCCCTCGATCACTTTGTAGCATTTGCCACTGGAAATGGTCCATCCAAAACCATTGCATTGCGAAACACTCGGATTGCACAAATCGAAGGCCGAAGACGGGAAAACGACGGCACTCGACACGACCGTGCCGCTGCTTCCAACCGACTGAGCTGCTTTTTTGCAAATCGCGCCTGTCATTTGAATTTCGCAGCGCGCGTCGTTCCATCGGCCTTCTGCATTTAGCATGTGCACGCACTCCTCTTTTGCGCCGGCTAAGTCAATTAAACATAATTATAATAAAATGTAAATAAATTTAAATTGATTTTTCTATTAAAAATTCTCTTTTTATTAATTAAAAAAGCTTTTTCAATGTAACAATAAGTCAAACAACTTGGGTCAGTGTATTTGTTGGTGCCCGAGGGTTGTCCTGCTGCCCATGGCGATGTGTTTCTTGACGCAGCAGTTGTAATTTCGGGCTATTTGTTTGTTTTTGTTTTTTAATTATTAATTAATTAGCTTTTCACTTACAACATTGCCAAATATTGCTGCCGAACCGTTTGTCCATGTGCTTTGGTAGCGATTTCCGACAAGGACACGGCGAAGACCGATCCTGAAAAATAAAAACATTATAATTTGTGGGATTAGCCCATTAAAAATAATTAATTCACCAAAAAGTGTTGAAAATTGGTGATGCCAAATTATATGTTTGAAGTGAACGGGCAAGCGGCCGGGTAATAATTTGTGAAATAAGCCGATTTTCGGCCTCATCCCAAATACTGACGAGTTGCGCTTGCGGGTCTTCGGCAGTACAAGCGACCACCGCTTGACTAAACAATCGTTTATTGGGAACTAATTAAAAGCATAATTAGGATAGTAATTAAAATATTCCACTAATATTTTCTCATGGAATTTTTTTTTTCTTGGATAAGTTCCCATTTACTCACGTCTGATTCATCAGTCCTTCGATAACTTTGTAACAATTGCCATTATAATTTGTCCATCCAAATCCACTGCACACCGACGCACAAGACTCGGAAATTGTTGACGACTCTTCAGTGACTGATGATAAATCATCAAATGTTGACGACTCTTCAGTGACTGATGATAAATCATCAAATGTTGACGACTCTTCAGTGACTGATGATAAATCTTCAAATGTTGACGATTCTTCCGTGACTGATGATAAATCATCAAATGTTGACGATTCTTCCGTGACTGATGATAAATCATCAAATGTTGACGATTCTTCCGTGACTGATGATAAATCATCAAATGTTGACGACTGTTCCGTGACTGATGATAAATCATCAAATGTTGACGATTCTTCCGTGACTGATGATAAATCATCAAATGTTGACGATTCTGACGACTGTTCCGTGACTGATGATAAATCATCAAATGTTGACGACTGTTCCGTGACTGATGATAAATCATCAAATGTTGACGATTCTTCCGTGACTGATGATAAATCATCAAATGTTGACGACTCTTCAATATGCGATGGTGAGGCTTCGGATGTGGAGACAGTGTCCAATGATTTGGAATTTGAGGGCTTTTCATTGACAGAGGACGAATCTTCGTTTGGTGAACATGTTTTCAGTGATGAATCTTTGGAAGAATGTGATTCTTTGGATTCTGATGAATGTCCTGATGATGAATCCTTGTGCGAAGATGATCCCTTGGATGATGAGGAATCTTTCGATGATGAATCTTTGGAAGATGATGATGATCCATCATTGTCGTATTCTGTTTTTACAAATTTTTAGTTTTTTTTTAATTTTATTTTTCTAAAACTTTTTACCTTTTTTAGCTTTTGAACTTTTCCGAGCAACTCTTAACACAATCTTTTTTCCTTCAACCAATCCCCGCCGTTTCCCTTTAATATTTTCCCCCGTTCTTTTCAGTGTTTTTGATTGTCCTTTAATGGAAAACACTGCTGCTTCTCTTTTCTTTTGGCTATGTTCTTCCTCCCCGTAGATTTTCTCATTATTTTTAACAGAATGCTCTCCTTCGGATGGGGAAAATGATGAGAAGAGCTTAATAATTAATTAACTAATTAATTGTCGAATTCATTTTTGGTATTATTATTTATTTTACTTGAAAAGAGCTGACTTCGATTGTTAGAAGAAGGATTAAAATTGAGAAAAGAATTTGAGGCTGCATTTTCTCGAAGTTTGTGACAATTTTAATTAATTAATGAATGTTCGCACTTTGTTTCGGTTTTATGTAGACATTTTTCCTGAAATTTGCCACGCAAATTCTTTGCTTGATTAGAGAATTCAGTGAGCTGAATTCATGAAATTTTATTTGTTCATGCGTTCTTTTAAAGTCTCTTCCTTTTTGATAAAGTTTCATTCGCTTGATGAAAGCTGTTCAAACAAAAAATGAACCACAGAACCAAGCATTAAACTAAACCATTCTGCACTTGGGCTAATGCTTTTTGTAACCAAAATGCTCACTTTTCGTTTATTCAATTGTTTTTAAATTTGAATTTTTTATTCATCAATTAATTATAATATTTGAACCTCCAACGGAACTTCAAATCCATGGGACTTTGTCACAGATTCGATGGATCTTGGACTTCCGCAGGAAGTGCTCCAGGTACGCTTGAAAAGTTCAACGAATTTTAAACAGAGGGTCAAGCATAAAGGACAAAATAGAAAATGTTGGTAAAGTGTGTGACTGTGTCGGTTTTACGTGTTTTCTTTAAGGAAGCAGCAGTGTGCCACTGACAATGGAAAAAGTTCGAAGTGTCTAAAGTATTCCAAAATATTCGCGCACTTATTTTCTGATCGGAAAGGCAATCGGCTTCCGATAATTTAAGTCCAACGGCAAAACAATCATCTGTTTGTTACAACTGCCATTGAAATTGGCAAATTCACGAATGCCTAAAATCGGATTCAAACTAGTTTTTTCAATCCCTAATAGCTTAAGCAGCATTATATAAAAGATAGAAAGTGATTGTATCCGATCATTTGATGGTTAGTAAATTTTCGAAAAATCACCAATTATTCAATGCTGTTTTTAGGCTGTTAGGACTTGAAAAAGTTTTAAGTTTGAATCCGATTTTGGACATAGGCGCAAATGTTTGATTAATTTAACAATTTTAATCAAAATATTATTTTTATTATAGATGATAATACGGGATGGGATTTTTAAGCAAATAAATTCGTGAATTTTATTTTTCCTAAAATCCCATCCTTATTGATAAATGATAATATATTTTCTAAACGTTGAAGACAAAAAAGAATAAATGAACGATATTTGAGTTAAATATTTTGAATTATTTGTCATCGCTTCGCAGAGCGATGACGAAGCACGAAAAAAGAAAGAAAGAAATGACTAATCATAAAGCGAGGACGGAGGCCAAATTGACTGTTATTTAACCGCCACCATTTTGCCTTTTCTGTCAGTTGAAGCATAAAGAG
Source organism: Heterodera glycines (assembly GCA_004148225.2). Classification (NCBI taxonomy): domain Eukaryota; kingdom Metazoa; phylum Nematoda; class Chromadorea; order Rhabditida; family Heteroderidae; genus Heterodera; species Heterodera glycines. Next base: position 9,916,695 of record CP049707.1, on the reverse strand, counting down.
CAAATTTGTTGGACTTTTCAATCAATAGGCAAATAATTTAATATTGTTCATTTAAGCTTGTAAAATTTCGGGTTCCTCTGGCAGCTATACCAGAGAAGGTTCACTTAATTTATTATAAAAGTAAATAAGACGTAACAAAGTGGTGCAACGGCCGAATCCTAAGGTAAAAAGTTTGTGTAAAATAAAAAGAGTGCAGTGGGTGAACCGTTATAAATGTCGGAACCAATCAGAACGGCTTTAGGGATAATGGTCGAGAATTTAATCGGTAGACTGAATGAACTTCTACCAATTGTCAGAGCACAGCAGAGGAACGAAGAGGGATTAAATAAATTGAGAGAAGATAGAATATTTTTAACAGATTTATTAGAAAGAATTGAGCAAAAAAACCGTGAATGGGATACATATATAAGAGAAATAGGAGAAGAAGCTCAGAATGAGGAAAATGAAAGATACCGCTTATTTACCCATAATGGGCGACATTTTTATGAATGGGCAGAAAGGGGAAGAGAAATGGTCAGCAGAATTAATATTATTCTAGCTAATGAAGATGGAGAAAGTTTAGCAGAGAGTGTGAAATCAATAAGAATTGGGCAAAGAGAAAAAATTGAAACAGAAGGAAATGGCGACAATGAAAATTTACTTAATGCAAATACTAATCTTTTTAGAATAAATAATCAGGGCCAAAGAAATGGGAATGGTAGTGATAATGTGAACTACCCTAAGGCACCATGGCCACATTTTGAAGGGGATCCATTAATGTGGCCGGCATTTTGGCAACAATTTAGTGCTAATGCTGGAGACAAAAATATTCCGGATGTTCAGAAATGCTCTTATTTACTTATGAGCCTAAGAGGGAGAGCAGAAAGAGCAGTAAAGGGTTATTTAGCTACGGGAGAAAATTATCCGTTAATTGTAAGTACTTTGAAAAGACAATTTGGGGATTTAAAGGTAATTAGGGAATCGCTTCAAAATGAGTTGTTGAATCTACCGACCGCAAATGAATCAGTTATGTCACTGAGGCCATGTTTTGAAGAATTAGAAAGAATTTGTCGGCAATTGCATAATTCTGGATTAAATGAAGGAGAAGATAGTGAGTTTATGTTAATGGCATTAAAGAATAAATTCCCAAGAGCAATTGTGTTGGAAATTTTGAAAAAGGAGAAAGATTCTGGGAAAAAATGGAAATTAGGAGAGTGGCGAAGAAATTTGAACGATGCGATATCTTTAAGAGAAGAAGCTGCCCGATGTACTCGGAGCTTAAATTTAAATCCAAATTTTCAAAAGAGAAATGATGGAAATTTTAAGGGCAATAATGGGTTTAAAATTAATGGTTTCAGACAAAATGGGTTCAATAGAACAGGCGAATTCAGAAGAGTTTTTAGTATACAAACAAGTGGTCGGAGGCCTGGACAAAATTCTGAAAACCCAAGAACGGGAACAATCCCAAATTGTTTTCTATGTGGTAAGACGCATTGGGCAGCAAATTGCAAACAAGTTATTGGAAGAGAAGCAAGGCTTAGAATTATAACTGAGCAAGGGAGATGTCATAAATGTTTAAGAAAAGGCCACAGTAAAAACCAATGTACTGGAAAAAATTGTATTATTTGCAACCATGACCATCACAAAGTCATTTGCCCTAAGGGTCAAAATAACCATCGAACTGGAGCCAATGCAATTGAATTAGGAAACCAAAATAATTTCAGACAATCATCTCGCATGAGTACTGAAATGAGGAACGGGAACATAATTGCATTCACCAACGTAAAGAATGGCAAAGAAATTCTATTAATGACAAGGAGGGTAAAAATATTTACAGGAATGAGTTCAGAAAGGTATATAACAGTACTATTATTTTTCGATGGCGGCAGCCAAGTTTCGTTTATTACGGATGAATTAATAAGGAAACTGAGACCCCCGCGTATTGGTGAAGGATATTTGGATTTATTGCCTATAAGGCAGCAAACACCGACAAGAATTAATTCACCTAAATATTATGTAAAGGTTGAGTTAGAAAACGGCGAAAAAGAAGGTATAATAGTGAGCAGGATTGATAACATAACATGCAAATTAAAAAGGCTTAATTTAAAGTCAGGAGAGATTGAATTAATTGATGAAAAACCAGATATTTTGATAGGAATGGCAGAATTTTGGAAATTCTTTAAGAGTGTTTCTCCGATAACAGATAAATTGTTTCGGGTTAATACGACAGTGGGTCCTATAGTTTGCGGTCAATTGGACTATAATTCTGAAACCCCACAATTTGGGGGAGTTGTTGCGACTGAAAAATGCGAAGAAGAACCTAACCAGTTTTGGAACTTAGAGACAATAGGTGTCTGGGATAACCCGGAGGAGAAAGATGATGAAATTGCATTGAAAATGTTTAATGAAACGGTTGAGAGGAAAAATAACAGATATGTTGTCAGTTGGCCATGGAAACGGCCAAAAGGAGAACTTCCAACCAATTTTTCGGTTGCGTATCGCCGTTTAATAAATTTGCTAAATAAATTAAAACTTACACCAAACGAGTTGAAAGCACTAAATGATGCGTTTCAAGAAAATTTAAAGGAAGAAATTGTAGAGGAATCAAAGATTTTGGGATTTAATGAGCATTTTCTTCCACATCATTGCGTTTTTGCGTCAGGAAAAAAACCGAGGATTGTGTATGACGCATCCGCCAAAATCAGAGGAGGTAAGAGTTTGAATGAGATGCTTTTCAGAGGTCCAATTGAGATGCCACAATTGCCTGGACTTTTAATGCGGTCACGTATGCCAAAAATTGCATTATGGGCAGATATACAGAGGGCATTTTGGACATTGGAATTAAAAGAAGAAGAAAGAGATTATGTAAAATTTTTATGGGTTAGAGAAGTGAATAAACCCATAACAGAAACAAATCTTTTGGTACTACGTTTTAAACGAGTTCCATTCGGCGTTATTTCTTCCCCGTTTTTATTGGGGGCCACAATTCGTTATCATTTAAAACAATATGAATCTGAACTGGCGAGAGAAATTGAAAGAAACTTATTTGTTGATAATGTTTTTGTTGCTTGTGAAACTGAAAAAGAAGCAATTGAGAAATATGTAAAAATGAAAACAATTTTTTCTGAAGCAAGAATGAATTTGAGAGAATTTATTTCTAGCTCTGAACACGTAAATAATAAAGTACCAGAGGAAGACAGATTGGGTAAAGAGATCCCGAAAATAATGGGAGTTAAATGGGATATTAAGTTAGATGAATATACTTTAGAATTTCCAAGTATGGAAGACTCAAAAGTCACAAGAAGAAATGTATTAAAACGTTTAAACTCTATTTTTGACCCTTGTGGATGGTCATCACCATGTCTTCTTCAAGGAAAATTGTTTTTTCAAAGTCTGTGGGAAAGTGAAAAGAAATGGGATGATAAATTGGATGAAAAACAATGTGAAACATGGGAAAAAATAACAAAAAATTGGCAAGGTGCAAAATTTCAAATTAAAAGAAAAGTTGGTTTGAATAAAAATAGTCAAAAACAATTACATGTTTTTGTAGATGCATCAAAAGATGCATATGCGACCTGTGTTTATCTGAGAAGCGAAGAGAAAGAAACAGAAATTCAACTTTTATATTCACGCAGCAGATTAAGACCACGGAAAATGAAAATTTCAATTCCAAGAATGGAACTTTTGGGAGTGCTAATTGGAACAAGGGCGATCAAATTTGTGAAAACAGAAATTGGGATAACGATAGATGGAATGTATTTATGGTGTGATTCTAAACCAGTACTTAGTTGGGTCAATTCAAACTGTGACCAGCCTCGATTTGTTGCCAACAGACTTAGTGAAATCAAATTAAATTATGGGTTGGAATTTGGGTATGTCTCAACTGAACAAAATCCAGCAGATGTGGCAAGCAGGGGTTGTACACCAAAGGAATTAAAGACACACCCGTTATGGTGGACAGGACCAGAATGGCTAAAAAGGGCACAGTTACATTGGCCAAATGAAATGAATTTTAAAATTATACAGTCAGGAGACCCTCAAGACAATTGTCAAGGATGCCAAAAGTCATTTGGCGTCATTGAAGACAGAGAACCGGAAATGGAACTTATTAATTTTAAGAATTATAAAGAATGGCATAAATTAGTGAAAATTTTTGCAAGAATGCTTAAAATTGTAAATAAATGGGTACAGTTAATTAAAAAACAAACAAATTTAAAAGTATCGGAAGGAGAATACATCACGCCAATGGATTACGAAATTTCTGAAAAGATACTCTTAAAATTGGGTCAAAAAGGATGGAAAGAATATGTCGGAAAAAACAACCAAATAAGGTGGGAAAAGGACATCGATGGATTAATTCGATTAAAAACGAGGATTGAGAGGAGTGCAACACCAGTCATTTCATAATCCAATTGTATTTCCAAAAGGGTCCAAAATCCTGGAAATCCTTATTTTAAGAGCGCATAAAAATGGATGCATGAAAGAGTTGACGCAACTTTAAATAATTTTTTGAGTGAATTTTGGGCGCCTGGAGTTAGAAATGCAATTAAACAGGTTCTGAAAAATTGTGTGATTTGTAGAAAGAATCGAGGACCTCCTTTTGCTCTACCACCCATGCCACCTCATCCAAAATATAGAGTCAGAAGATCCAACCCATTTGAGTTTGTGTCATTAGATTATTTGGGTCCGTCAGTAATCAAATCAAAAAATAAAGGTGAACCAAGTGGAAAATATTGGATTGTTTTAATAACTTGTCTTACAACAAGAGCCGTATATTTAGAACCAGTGTTTGATTTAACAGCAGAAACATTTTTACATGTGTTAAGAAGATTCGCAAGCAGACGAGGGAAACCAAAAAGTATAATGTCAGATAATGCTCAAACATTTAAATTAGCCGCAAAGGCTAGAGAAATGTACGAACCAAAAAACACAAATATAAAAAATGAAACGAAATTAGATAATTATTTAACTAAAAATAAAATTCTTTGGAAATTTATTCCGGCTTTATCCCCCTGGGAAAATGGATGTGCAGAAAGGCTGGTTAAAATTTGTAAAGATGCCTTTAAGTCTGCATTGGGACGAATTATTTTAAATAAAGAAGAACTGTGTACTTTTACGGCAGAAGTCGAAACGATTTTAAATTCGAGACCAATAACACATGTGTCAATTGAACCTGACGGAGAAAGAGCTCTTCGACCAATTGACTTTATTAATCCCGGAGCGGAATTGGGTATATTTTTGTCAAAAAACGGGGATGAGAATGACCAAGATTATAGAACTGGTCAGGCATCATTAGAAGAGAGACTAAAAGAAAGGTGGAAACGTACAATTAGAGCGTTAGACATATTTTGGGACAGGTGGAATAAAGAATATTTAATTATGTTGAGAAATAGGAACCAATGGATTCACAAGGGCCCAAAATCACAAGATCATCGGGAACCAAAATTGGGCGAAGTGGTGATGGTTGAAGATGATTTATATCCAAGGAATACTTGGCCGATGGGACGAATAGTTAAACTGAATGGAATACCAGGGGTGATTAGAAGTGTGAGTGTAAAAATGATTTCTGGACGAGTGGTGGAAAGGCCCATTAGCAAACTTTATCCTTTAGAAGCATCTCAAAAAGAATTAAATGGTTTAAACGAGGAAGATAAAGCAAGATTAATTAGGGATGATTCAAAAAAGGAATTTCCGGCGATAAGGGAACAAATAAATTCAAAAGAGAATAAGCATAAAATGATAACAAGAGCAAAAACGAAAGCAATAAAATTGGGTCTGCTTTCTGTAATTTTATTGTTATTAATTGTAAAGGGCGAAAGTGAAAGGGTGAACAAAAAGATTTTAAGGTGTGAAGATTGTAAATTAAAATGTGAAAATATGGGTATTTATATGAAAACACCAATTCGTATGGAAAAAATTCAAATTTGTTGTTTGGGAAGTTGTTTTACCCATCTATATATAAAAGAGTTACAATATAATTTACCGAAAGAACAATTATTAATTGATCATGAATGTATAGTAACCTATTGGTCAAAAAGAAAAAGAAAATATAAAAATAAAATTTTCTGTCCACCAATAGATGAGTGCAAAATAATCGATTGGTTAAGTTGGGATTTATTTTTTAAAACGAAGTGCTGGACAGCTGGACTGGAAATACTATTTGGTATAATTATTCTAATCGTATTATACCTTATTACCTGCATTTTTTCTATTTTTAAATTCCTGATCGAATTTCTTAAATTACTTTCTACCTTTATTTGTTTTCCATTTAAGGTTATCAAAAATTGTATTAAAAAGGACACACCTAAATGTGATGAATTAGAAATGGGATTACTTGATAGTGGAAAGAAAAATGACAAAGAATGGATAAAGAGAAAAAGAAATAGACGTTTAAAGAACTTGAGTTTGAGAAACACAATTAATTTAACAATTTTCACATTTATAATTATGTCAATTATTGAGCAAGTTAAAGGCGGTGCAGAAGTTGCAATTATCCAGGCGACTTCAGAAGATTGTACCCGAAAAATAAATGAAACTGTGTGCAGAATAAGGGGTACAGCAGAGATGACAATTCTACCGGCCGGGCAAAAAATTTCTTTGGCATTAAAAAACGAAAAAAGTGAGACAATCGGATCATTAAAAATTAAATTAAAATCATTAACTTTGCATTGCGCACAAGAAATAATTTCTTGGTCTAGAGATTACGGTATACGAGTTAAATCTGAAAGAAGGTGTCCGATAATGGGATCATGTAAAAAGGGAAAATGTTTAAATATAAGACCTAGTGAAAACATTGAAGAATTAAAAAACTACTGGGATTACCCAGGAAATTCTTACTGTATGGAAGGAGAGACAGTATGGGGGTCAAAATGTGCCTTACCTTCATTTGGTATTAATGAATGCTTTTTCTATAAAATAATAGCGGTTCCCATTACTGGAAAAGTGTGGAGACAAGTGAGATGTCTAAATTGGGATTACGAAATAAAAATCGGGATTGAATTAAAAATTGGGAAAAATTCGGTAAAAAATGAATTAAATCTGTACCCGGGAGTCACAGAAGATTGGCGCGAATTTTCCTTTACGCCCTTAGGAGTAACTCCGCCAATTTCACCGATTCTCGACGACTATTTTCACATATCAGAAAAAGAAATAATATACGCGGGAAAAGATATAAAAACTAAATTATTTTGTAAAGATGAAAACAGTGCTATGAACTTTGAATGTATTTTAAAAAAGCAAGTGTGTAGAGAATGTTGGATAAATAGTACATTAAAGGAAGGGCAACTTATTCAATGTGACTGTGAAGATCTGATAATTGGAAATCTTGAACCTAAACTACCATTTACCAATGATAAATTAAACTTGAGAAGAGAAGGAAACAAAATTTTAAGTGAGACAAATTATAGTCCTATACAATTATTAGTGAGAGTTGAAAATTTAAAAATTGTGGCTGAAATTGAAGGAAATACATGCAGGGCAAAGCAAATCGGAAAATTGACGGGTTGTTATGAGTGCCGAACAGGGGGAACTCTCAACTATACTTGCTGGACTGATTGGGGTGAAAGTATCGCGGAAGTTAAATGTCCAGGGGGTCTTATTTTTTGGCAAAATGTAATAAAAAAGGCGAAAACCAAATTGATGTTCTTCCATTTGCTAAAGCTAAAGTTAATAGGAATTGTCAAGTCGTGTGCCCAGGAGGAAAAAGTTCATTTAAAATCAAAGGCAGACTTATCTATGTACCAATAAGTGAAAGAAAATTTAAAGTGCGAAATTCTGAGAAACTTAAAATAAAGGATGGAGATGGTATTAAATGGGAGGATTTATTAGAAATCGATTTAAAAAATTTATTCAACCCGTTTAATAATTTTAAAAATATGACATTTTTCATTTTAATGCTATTATTAGCAATGGGTGCCATTTACATTTTCTTACGATTTCTGCCCTATTTTATGGGTTACCGATTTGTCATAGGAATTTTATTGTGCAAATTTGTAAGCATTTCTTGTTCTTTGTCCACGGGAGGGATGCGGAGCATCAAAGATCAAAATGGAATGATAAAATTTGATGAATCAGTCCATATTATCCAAAACGAGAAGGAACAAAGGAGAGTATTTAAATGGACCGAAATTCTGGAAAGGAACCATTGTTCCAATATTTTAAAAAATTCAAAAATGTCCTCCAAAACTAAAACAACAAAAGAATTGATCGACTTTGCTGCGGAGCAGCTCGAGTGCAATAAACGGGACCTCGGAACCGTATTATTGAGTACCACGGAGCGACGAAGTCTGAAGAAACAGATCACCGAGGCATTGAATCGCGGGTCTTCCCTTTGGTATCGATTGGATGAAGGATACATCGAAAATTTAAACGGCTTGAATTTGATGGTGACTCCGGACAGGCCCTTTCTTGGGTTAAGACCCCGAGTCTCCCATCGCCATTTTGCCTTTCAAATTTTGAGAATCAAACGGACGCAGGGAAGTACCCTTGGACCAATGTTGTTAGCCGGTGAATTCTTTTATCCTCTGGGCGGAGTTTTTTTTGATCATTACCGGGACGAATTCGATGATTTTGGCGACTTTTTTGCGGGATTTATGAAAGAGAAGGAAGAAAAGGCGGGTAATGGAATTGAGAGTGCGGGCGAGCGCGGTGCAAATGATAGCAGTGGGCTGATAAATAGAAATGTAAGCGGAACGGGTAAAAGGATTGAAATTCTGAGCCAAAATTTGGGTTTGATTATAACGGAAAAGGACGGGGGTTTAAAATTAAATTATGAAAGCAAATTGGGTTCACAAAATGAGGAAGGAAAGACTGTGATTAAGGTTAAAGGTCGCGGCACAATAAAGGGAAGCATTTTTCTTTTGGTCTTGTACCTGTGGGGGTCGATGCTAATGAGTAACGGAGGATGGGCCATGGGGCCAGAAAAAGAAAGGCCGGTTTGTGAAAGTGACGAGAATAGTGAGTTCGACTTCTCCGAAGAAATGCAGCAGTGGCAAAGAGAGTTGGTGGGCAATGTGGTGGACAATGTGAGGGCCAACAATACTCAAAACAGTGAAAGGGCATGCCAATTAGAGTTGGAAGCAGGTCCATCAACTTCGACGGCACATTCCACACCGGCGGGTCAGCAAATAATATGTTTGAACAGTCAAAATTCGGGTTCAGAAAAGGGCTTTGGAGGTACAGTAATTGGTGTGGAAACTGTGGCACCAAAGGAGAATGGTACGGTAGATCAGAGAGTGGGTTTGGTTAAAATTCGAGGTGAAAATAATTCAGGATCAGCAAAGGCAGTAAAAAGGTCACACACTGATTTGCAGCCAAAGGCAAAGGCACAAACGGGTTTGCCTCAAAATGGGTTTCGATTTGATGCCCTTAAATGGGCCCAGGTGCATCAACTCATACCCCCGCCCACTGTCTTGTACCCCAATCCACAGATATTGCGTACTGCGGTGGTGGTGCCCTTTACCAGCAGAGTTGTTCGAGCAGTTCAGTTAATGGTGTACAATTGATGCCAACCAATGGAGAAATGATCGTAACTCCATGCCAACAGCAGCAGCCGCAACATCAAAGCCAACCACAACACCAAAATCATCAGCAACAGCCGCAACACCAAATTCAACAGCAACACCACCAAATGCATCAGAATCAACGCCAAAGGGCAATTGAAGGGGAAAGCCGATTCACACCGCGGCGTTTTGGCCCGAATCGCTCTCATCCTTATGGAGGCCGAACAACTGCTTCCCATCCATTCATTAGGGAACAACAGGAAACACAACTCCCTATCAATTGGCCATGGAATCCCCTTCCCCGAATTCAAATTCCAGTCGAACTTCGTCGTGTCCTCTTGCGCCGATTAGCACAGGAGCGGGAGCATGCCTTTGGTCTTGCTGGAGTCATGCGCCAATGGAATCCACCAATGGCCCTTTTGTTGCTGTCAATGGAAGCTTTCTACAGTACTCTTTTGGCATTTGTAGTGAACGAAGGCGAGCCGGGGCCATCACTTCCCCAACTTTAATTCGCGCGGCCGGAGTGTCATCGCTTCGCAGAGCGATGACGAAGCACGAAAAAAGAAAGAAAGAAATGACTAATCATAAAGCGAGGACGGAGGCCAAATTGACTGTTATTTAACCGCCACCATTTTGCCTTTTCTGTCAGTTGAAGCATAAAGAGCAAATTTGTTGGACTTTTCAATCAATAGGCAAATAATTTAATATTGTTCATTTAAGCTTGTAAAATTTCGGGTTCCTCTGGCAGCTATACCAGAGAAGGTTCACTTAATTTATTATAAAAGTAAATAAGACGTAACATTATTAATTAAGACATTAAATCAATATTTCGGCATTTTTTGGCACACACCGCCGCTCATTTGCATACGGCACTCAGCATCATTCCAGCTGCCATCGGCACTGAACATGTGAACGCACTCCTCCTTGACTCCGGCTTTAAAAAACCCAATAATTAAATTCAAAATAACTATGGCGATACGTTCAAATGCCATACTTGGGTCCGTGAATTTGTTGGTGCCGGACGGTTCGCCCTCCCCCCATGGGTATTTGTTCTTGCCATTTGCTGTTGACAATTCGGTGGTAATCTCGGGCTTAACGCATTTACGAACTCACCCTTCATCATTACAGTTTCTTATTCACTACCAGATTTCCAAACATTGCTTTCTTCCCATTTACCCACGTGCTGTCGTATTTTTCGCCGTTTTTGACACGGTTAAGTCCAATCCTTAACAATTCATTAAGAGGGAATAAATAAGCCTAATGAGGCCATTATTAGCAGAGAGAAGGCAACCAAAATGTGTTGAAAAGAGTTGTCTCCAAGCGGTAATTGCCCAGGGAACGCTCAATTGGCTTTGCGATCATTTTCCCGACAAAACGATTTTCGTCCTCACTTTGAATGCACACGAGAATTGCACCCTCACTTTTGCAAGCGGCGATCATGTGACTGAAATGTTTGCTTATTTGTTAGACTAAAGCGCGACCATTGTGAATTAATCCTCTCTTTTACATAATGTGATTAGTTGCTTAATTAGGGTCATTAATGGCACCGTATTGAAGTGCCTTTTGTCAAATGATTTGCCATTTTTCAATTTGTCTGTTCCCATGTGCTCCTCTTTTGTCATTTTTAACTGCCATTTCTGTTTCTTTCACTGATCGGCTCAACTCACTTCCAATCCATCAGTCCTTCGATCACTTTATAGCATTTTCCCTTGTTCAGTGTCCAACCAAAACCATCGCATGAAGAAGCATGGTGATCAGAAGCAGCAGCAGCAGACCGATGATCGCTTGTTGCATTTTGAATTCCACCAATTGAAGAAGGGCCTTCTAAAACAGAGTTCCATCTTGAAAACTCATCAATTTACTAATGAGCAAATTATTGGAAATGATTTCATGTCATCAGTTAGGTAAATTTAATGGATTATCGTTAATTAATTTTGTTTAAAAATATTCTCGAAAATTTTGAAGAAGGGAATTTTAATGAAATTAATGAAAATTAAGACAATTGTGCGAAATTCAGAAATAAGAGCAAAAAATGTTGTTATTCCAATATCAGAGATTTCTACTGATATGAATATTTTGCGCTTATTTTATTGTCCAATAAAGTGCCCTCATAATGACCAAGTAAATTAAACTTTTTAATTTCTTTTTCTCACCTTTTTCACTCGGTTCTGAATTGATTCGGCATTGTGAAAAAGTAATGAGAGAAAAGATAAGGAAAATTTTGAAATGAATTTGTGCCATTTTACACTTTCTATTGAAGTGTTTGCAATTACTTTTTGGCTGCTTAAATATGAGTTGGTGGAATTGGGTTCATTGCTTCTTTAATTTATTATACTTTTTTTTATTCGAATCCTTAAATTATTTTCCCATTTCATTCATTTCGTGGCGTTTAAATTGGCGCAATTAACCTATTTCGGGAATGGTTGATGATAAGATTAATTTAAAATTATAAAGATCTTCTAAATTATTTAATATTTTTAAAATAACATCATTAGATTAATAAGAAATTTGAATTATAATAAAAAAAACATTTAACGAACTTTCAGAAAATCTTCTTCTTTCAACAAAATTTGTTATTAATTAATCGGTCATACGATTGGGTCGCACTTTCTTTTTACGAAAAATAATAAAAATATTGTGTCTCTTTTTTTCTTTCTTTATGTTTTAATTAATTTTGATCAAATGGAACGAGAGAAAATTGAATGAATGTTTTAAATTGAACAAAAAAAACAGCGCCCACTCTAAACGTTTAATTTTCTCAATAAGGAGAAATTTTGAAAATTTTCATCCAAATTTTACAACGATTTTCTAGCAACAATTTTTCATGGTGGCACCCAAAGATTTCAAATTTGACTTCAAAAAAGCACGAAAAAAAATTTTAAAATTTCCCAGCGGAACTGTTTATTACGATTTGACTTTTAGAATTACTTATATAATGGCATATTATAAACTGTCATTTTCTGTATAGAAAAAATTTAGGCCCTTAAAAAAGCGTGAAAATTATTAAATTAAACCTATCAATTAATTCTTCTTTCAAAGTGAAAATTAATCGAAAAATCAATCATTGTGTACAAAAATGACATTGTGAAGCGATTGGATTGTTTGTGATCGCAGTTTACTATAAGGTTATTTCGCTGTATATATACGAATTGCCAAATTAATTGCCATTTTCAATTAATTAATGGAGTTCAATCATTTTGAAATCGCAATTGCTCTGCTGTTTTGTCATGCCAATGTTTGAGTTCGTAATGCCTCCTGCCGCATTGGTATTTCTGGTAAGCGCAGGTCCAACTTTGGTGATGCCCATATTGGACTTGTTTGGGTCCATGAAATTGACAATGTCGCGTCGGATTGTCTTGTTCATGGTCAAGTAAATTAGGGAGGGGAGGCCTAACAAAAATTAATTTAAATTAATTATTGGCCAATTCTTTGAATTATTTGAGTACCATGTGCCCAAACCCAGAGAAATGAGGCCAGGTAAATGAGGAGGTCGGAAATTCGAAAGAATTGCATGTAAATGTAGATGAGGCCACAGAAAGTGTTCACGGCGGAGATGGCCAACACTTGGAGAAAAGTCTGCCGAAGGGATGAAACGAAAAGAAATGAGTTGGGTGGACAGACCCCTCACAACGGCACTTTGGCTGTGCCATTCTCTTACCGCTTTTTGAGCCCTTGAACTGCTTGCAAACCCTCCCGAAGAAGTTTTGTAGAAGAAAACGAAGGTGAAGACCAAATAAGCGGAACTGAGGCCGATCGTTACCAACCAATTGTGGAATATTTGCCAATTGTTGTAATACTAAATTCTCAGGTAATAGATTTTTTGAAACTTAACGAATTTTTTTCAGGATAATAGAAAACACTTAGGGCTATCGAAATATTAAGATTTTGAAATCTGGTTCATTTTGTGCGAAGTTATTGCGTTATTTTCTGTCAATAATTTTCCATTTGATGGTTTTTTGACTAACGTCCCAGCACCATACTAAAGACCAAAATAAAACACCACTTGGACTTGCAAGAATTATAATATTAAAAATGCATTTCTCACAATTGTGCCAAAGTCGTCGATGTATCCGACTAAAAATGAAAAAGGGTAAAGCAAATGCTAAAAAAGGAAAAGCCAAATGCCAATGTACAAATGACATATACCATGAGGGTTAAAGAACCAGGAAAAGTAAATGCCGCTGAAAAGAACCGGCATTTGCGTGATGGCGATGTAAGTGGCGTAGAGGAGGGGCGGAATGAGCCAAAGCCAGGCACGCCCGCCGTGGTAAAGCCGTTCCCCCCAAACGGGCGAGATCATCTCAACACATCGGTTTACCGCAAGAAGAATGTCCGCCGATGATTCGGCCACCCAAAAGACTGAGAAAAGAAAAGGATGAAAACGGAAGGGCAAATGGGATGGTAATTAGCATAGAATTGAAATGCCAAAAGTGACACTAATTAGCACAAAATAAGAAAGCCATAATACATACCAAAGCAAAAAGGGACGGCCAATAAAATAATAAATGAGCCAAAATTAGGCATAGGGTTTGAATTGAGCCGACGCCAACCCTTTAATGGGCAGACTACCATTGAGCTACCGATCCATATTCGCTTTTTCTTTGTATTTTTAGTGAACAGCCGTAGGCCGCTTACAAAATCCGACAATGCCGGACAAGTAGATCAAGTCGGGATAGGAACAGAACACAACGCCTGTGATGGCGAAATAGCCGTGCATTAAGCAGTTGATGAATAAACAGAGAATGTCGATGAGACCGATGAAGAACATGAACTTGTAGCAAGCCTGGTCACGGTGTTTCCAAATGGAGAACATGCTAAATGTTAGCACATAATTAGGGGAACAAGCACAAACTAAACGTACCAAGGGATGTAGCACAATTGGAACAGCACGAACTGCATGATGAAGGAGATGCCGAGTACGGTATGGGTACGGTTGACAAGCGGAATGTCGTCAATTTTGTACGAGGAACAATTGTAAAGTCGTTGGTAATCAGTGGGACGGAACAAATACAGCTCCATTTTCTCAATCCAAAAAAAGAAAAAAAAGACAGAAATTAGGGCTTAATGAGGTTTGGGTTCTTTAATAAATGATGGAGAAACGGACAAAAATGGATTAAAAAACAGAAAAAAAGAATTATTTATATTTTTGCTAAAGGAAGCTGAGCTGAGCCATTTTATGAATATGTAAGCAATTACACTTAAATAGTATACACTTAATCACAAACAATGTTTTTCATTTAAAACGGACAATGTAATTATGAATTATTATTTTTGTACTATAATTACAACTAACTCATTAGCTAATTCTTAAGAAAAATTAATAACAAAATAATTGCTAAGCTAAACCCAAATAAACTCCAATTTTACAAATGCCTATTAGGAGAGATCGTCGCGAAATGTCAGATAAAAAGAGCATTTACATATTGCAATACGAAACAAAAGAATAATAGAGTCAAAATTAATTTTAAAAGAAGGAAATTTCTTTCTTTGTGCTTTTCCCTTTTGGTTTATTATTCCGAGGCATTACATTTCCTATTAAAAAATATTAATTACACTTCATAACAATTTAAAAAAAGAAAGGAGGAAAAAATGTGAGAAAAGAAGCAAAATGGAGTTGCGATTTGGAATTTGGCCATTTTCTGAATTTAGGACTTTGGGATTGTTTTTAAAAATTGTGAATTGCATTCAAACCTTCATTACCATATTGGCGAAGTGACCAATAAGCCTTGGAGGATAAAAATGACCGATTTTGTAGTGATGCTCGAGACCAAAAATTTCCCGAGACTCGAGACCGAGACTTGACCCCGAGACTCGAGACCGATTCCGAGACTAGACCCCGAGACTCGATACCGAGGCCGAGACCCAAAAAACCCGAGACTTTTCTCGAGTCGAGACTCGAGACTTTTTCCAAAAAATTTTTCTGGTTCACTTAAAAATCGATTAAAACATATAAAAAATTTTAAAAAACAATCTTTGGAGGTTTTTATAACATTTTTTGCTTTTTTCCTTATTTAATTAAGCTATAGTCCGTTTTTCCTTTTCATATGAATGACTTTTTACATCATTTTTTTGCGGCGCTCTTTTTTAAAAGAACTTTTCGGGAATAGGGGTACGGCGGTGCCGTTAGGCGCCGCCGGGGAAAATTTAGAAAATTTAAGTGTGATTTGTTAAAAGATTTTCATCAAAAAGTTACCAAATTTGGCATTTTGAGCTAATTTTTTAAGAAAAAATTGATGGTTTTAGGTGTCTCCGGGTGAAAAGTGTAAATTTTAGCCCTATTTTTTAAATAACCATAATTATTAGGGTTGTAAATTATATGGATTAATATATTTTTTCTGCGCATATGCTATGAAGAAAGGGGTTTTTTCTTTGTTGACCAAATCCAACAATGTTGGTATCATTCGAAAGCTCTTAACAAGCTCTATCGGCTTTCCAAAAATCACAAAGACATATAAAAAAGTTATAAATTAAAATATGCAAAAATTCTGACTTTTTGGTAGTGTTCATGTTGCAACTTTTTTAGAAGTTGTTCAATCGCTTAGCAATATCTTATCAAAAGCTTCTAAACATGTAGAGCTTTCGAATGATGCCAAATTTATAAAATTTGACATACAAAGAAAAAAGTTATGGTGCTTTATGCTTGGCTCAGACGCAACTGACCCCTACCGCCCCCCCCCCCCTCCCCTCCCTAGAAACTTTTAAAAATTCATATTTTGGGGTTTTCAAGGTCACGAATATGATGTTTGTTTTGATATCTCTGCTGGTCATAGATTAATAATATTTATGATTTTTTGAAAATGTTAAAAATGAAAAATTCAATTAAATCATGAAATGAGTCATGCCGTACAATTTCAAATCACTTTTCCCGCTCTGCTCCAATGAATTGGACGCTGCTGATTTTTCAGAATGCCGAGGTTCTTCATCGGGCTCGGCAAAGCTAATGTGGGTCAGCAATGTGCCGGTCCACATACAGTAACCGTGGTAAAGTAATTGCAATTTGGCGCTGTACCAAATTGTTGTAAATTAACCAATGGTATCCGAACAGATACTTGGCTTGATTCTTCCACACTCCCAATTGATGATGTTAAGCGACGAAACCTTGACGATTTTGATGAGATTTTGCGCAATATCATTGCCTTTATGCCACCTGTCTGACTCATTTAATGATTTATTTGAATTGTTCATTTTTTAACAATTTCAAAAAATGATAGATTTTTAAAATTTTTAGAGTGGGGGGGGCGAGTAAAACACGGAAAGCCTGATTTTTTGGTGAAAATGATGTCCTATTTAGTTGGGCAGCATAGTCCAGACATATTAATTTAGCCCCAACGAAAATACTTTAAATGTTTTTAATTTATTCCCATGAGAATTCGGTACCATTTTTCTTTAACAAATAAGAGAAGAATAAATGCAAAAAGTCAAAATATAAAAAGAAGAATAAATCATTATTTTGTAAAATCAAAATTTTAAGCAAATTATGTGGGAAAATTTGGCCCTTTCTAAATTGGTTTATTAATTAATTTTTTATTTAATTAATAAATTAAATTAATAACATAAAAAATATTCACAATTTGGCACAATAAATTTGTGGGTTTTTGGTCATCATTCGTTTCATTAGGCCACCACGGCGTCCTCCAACAAACGCAGCCCACGCGCCTCGGCCAAACGGTGGCCAAGCGGCGGCGGGTGGGGAGCCAGCCAAAAGCGGCGGACGCGCGTCGTCCGAGCGGGCGCAATTGTGGCACAAAGTTTGGGAGAACGTTCGGTGGAAAAAAGCCTATCGAAAATATATATATTAAAACAGACAAAGTTTAAAAAAATGTAAATTTAAATTGGAAAAAGGATTTATTTACTGAATCCTTTTTCCGGTAAAAAAAATATTAGTAAAAACTTCATTTTATTTTATTATTCCAAGAGTTTTTTGGCTTGAAAGTAAAAAAAGATTTTTTGGTCTATTTGAATTCAACAGGAATCTTTTTTGTCGGTTCGATACAAAAATTGAAAAATTATCCCCAAAATTTATTTATTTTTTTATTGACATAATTTTTTAATTTAAAATGTCTATTTTAAATATTAAAAATATTTAAATTATTCGTTTACAAAGAAATATAACCAAAATTTCACTCTTTGTTTGCTTTTTTCCACTAAAAAATCGTAATAAAAAAAATTTTATTTACCTATTTTTCTAGCTATTTCGGGATTTTTGTATCTATTTAATAACTATTTTGAGCTTTTTTTAATACCTATTTCGCGATTTTTCTTACCTAAATTTCCCAGCTCTAATTATTATTGTTCGTTATTTAAATTTTGAAAATTGACCAAAAATAGTGAAAAACTGTGAAAACTAGCTTAAAAAGCATTCCTGAGTTTAAATAGAGCAGAAATTTTTAAATTATAACTTTTGCTCAAACTTAACTAAATTTAATTCTTAATATCATTCGATAGCCTTAACAATTCTCTACTAGCCTGCAAAATTTCAAAAAAGTTATTGCCAAAAATGTCAGAAAACCTGGTTCCTGATGTACTTTTGGCCATAGCTTTTTTGAAACATAACCAAATTTTTTGAAATTTTGGAGGCTAAAATAGAATTGTTTAAAGATTTAAAATTTTCATTGGGTTTGAGCAAAGTTATGGGTAGTTTTTTGTTGAAATTTTTCATTTGATGGTTTTTTTTATAACGCCCTTTTTGTTGGCTTTTTTTTTATAACGGCTCACAATCAGCACCGTTTCAATCAAGAAAAAGAGTTGGAACAATTAAAAAACGAGTCGATTCAAAAATGAATTGGCCAAAAACAAGTTGAATGTCGTCCAAAACATTGGCTCCGATGTGAACAGACAAATAACACTGAACACTGACATTGCCTGGTACAGCGTAAAAGTGACACACGCACTCAAATACCAACACCAAATGAAGAATTCGGTGCCCGCTTGGCCGACGAAAAGCATTTGGACAAGTTGGAGCAGAATTGAGGCGATCAGCACCAAATGGACAGTGATCTTCAAATCATTTCATTAAAAAAAGGAAAAAAATCCGGACCAATGGGAGAATCATCGAATTGAGCACCAAACGGCAGAGCAGCAGAACAAAGGCGACAAATTGGAGCAGTACAAAGTAAAGGGACTGGCAAATGGTGAGAAGGCGCGACAAAAGCAAAGCGCCGGGGGGCGAAGCGAAGACGGAGAGGAGAAGCGGGAGGAAGAAGCGCAGCTCGAGATAAGAGTTGATCAGCAGATGGAACGCCTGGGG
>CP049707.1:9707205-9896926 GCA_004148225.2 Heterodera glycines | reverse complement strand
AGAACCAATGATTTAAAGAATACGTAAAAAATCAAGGCCTGAAAACTTCGCGTCAATTGCTTAATTTCCCCTCCCGGAATGAAAGCGAAAATTTGGAAACAATTCCGAAATTTCGTCATATAGGCTGCAGACAATTCTTTTCTGTACCTCAGCAAATTAAGGTCGATGTTCTGCTGCAACATTTTCACCGCCCATTTTTCGCTGGCGGCGCACAAATGCGACAAAATTCGCAAAGTCGCAATTCTAACGGCACAATTCTCGCCAAAACTGAGCGACGTGGCAAAAATTTTGGCCCCAATGGCATTGGCCACTCTTTGCGCACTTTCGCCGCTTCGTTTGCTGGTGGCCAATATTTGGTCAGCATCGAAAAGTATCTGAAACACTTTGGGCATATTTTCCTTTTAATTGTTTTATTTTGAAATTGGGTAAATCCAGGTCTCAAATATAATAATAAATTAATCCGATGCCATGGGAAATTAGCCAATTAGAAAATTGAGCAAATTACGATTTATTGAGCGTAATGAACAGTGCCATTTCGTAGCCCTTTTGCCCAATTAATGGGCATCACTTCAATTTGGCAATTTCAAAAAATAAATTTGCCTTTGTCCCAATGAAATGAAACAATTAATGACGAATACCTGCAGCACATTCTCTTGGTCATTTTGATCGTTTCCATTGGACATTCCGTCAATTCTTGACAAAAGGCCTAATTCGTCAATTTCTTCACGCGATTCAAAATTGGTTTGAGTTTTTCCTGTTGAAAAAAATATTTAAACAAATTATTTACAAATGTTTTTGTCTGTTTTACCTTTTATTTCTTTTAAGCCCCTCGGATTTATCCTATATATTAAAGTTGAGTGTTTGTATGTATGTGTCCGTGGTTTGAATTGGTGTGGCGTTTTGTTTGAATTTTGCGTTAAAAAATGCTTTGAAAAAAAAGAAATATTTGGTTTTTGTTTTCTGCGTTGCAAAAAAGCATTCTATTAAAAATGAAAATTCCCACTTTTTTGTGCTGTCAAATTTTTTATTTCTTATTTATTTATGTTAAATTGATTTATTTTTTGATATGAATGGTTATGTTTTGATTATGTAAATGATTTTGGAGAATTGTTTGATTAGAAAACTGAATTAGAATTGGTTTGATATGAAAATTGTTTGTTTCTTAAAAAGCTATTGGTACTTTTTTGATTATAATACATACGAAAAAAAATCTGATTTGATTTTTGATATTTGTTTGAATGAAAAAAATGTTTTGTATAGTAAAAAGAGAATGAACAAGCCTTTAATGGATTGAAAGAAAGCAATGTAAATCTACATCTCAAATTTTCCTGTTCGGGTGGATAATTATATGCAGTTGGGATATATTACGTGCCGCTTGCTGAATGAAATTTATGTGGAATATTTTAAATTAACGTTTACAGGTCAGTTTTTGTTTTGAATTTGGGGGTGGGTGCAATAACGATTCTCTTTTATATGTTTTTTTTAAAAAAAACCCCTCCCCCATCTGCAAACTATTAACTTAATTACTGCTTTTTTTGAGCGAAAAAAAAAGTTGAAATGCTTCTTTTTTTTTGTTTTTGTGTACATTCTTTTATTCTCAAAGTTTGTTTCAAGGTTTAAAATATCTACCGCTGATTTTTGTAATGAATTTAAGACCTAGAATTGGAATTTAGATTTGATTGTGTTTGTAAATGCTAATGAATTGTTTGTGAAAAAAAGTCACATTTAATTTTTTTAAATATGAATTTAATTGTTTGGTTATCAGCAGAAATTTTTGTTTATGTTATGATTAATTAATTGAAAACGAATTGTTAGTAAATGAAAGTTTTGTTGTTTGATATGTATCATGTTGTGCTGATTCAAGTTGCAATTTTTTTACAAATGGATGTTTTACGATATCGAAGCCAATCTACAAAATGTGATGTTTTTGAAAATTTTAAAAATTAACGGGATAACAGGTCAGTTTGATTTTTTCTCTTTTTATTGAGAGATAATTTGACCTTGCATTATTTTTGACCCACTCATTTTTATTTTTAATCATTTTATTAAATAATAAATATTCACACTTGCTTGAATATGTTGTTTGGTTCACATTTATATATTTGTTATTTTGTAAATGATTTTGTTATGTAATGTTCTTTCAGGTTTAAACTTTCTACTGCCTCCTTTGTTATAATGAATTTAGACCGAGTATTTGTGAATGATAGAAGTAATGATAATGAACAGAATTTGGAATATGCATATGTTTTTGATAATGATTATGAAGTAGTTGAGAGCAGTTATGATATATTGGAAGAGCATAATTATAGTAAACGGTCAAGAATGGATGTTGTTGGTGGCGAAAGCCAGGTATCTCTGAATTCAGATATTGGTATTGCTGGACCGTCACGTATGAGTGATAGTCAATTTGAAGAAAGGAGAAGAACTGAGTATTTGAAAAGAAAGAGAGAACGTGAGAGAATGAGAAGAGAAAACGAATCACAAAACCAGAGAGTTTTGCGTTTAGAACAGATGCGAGATAGAAATAATAGTCAACGAACGGAAGAAAATGCAAATGAACGTCGTTTGCGTTTAGAACAGATGAGAAATAGAAATAATAGTCAAAGATCGGAAGAGAATGCATATGAGAGACAGTTACGTCTAGAACAGCAAAGAATTAGACAGAGAGTGATTAGACAAGGTGAAATTAATGTTTAT
The DNA here is from genome assembly GCA_004148225.2 of Heterodera glycines. Taxonomy (NCBI): domain Eukaryota; kingdom Metazoa; phylum Nematoda; class Chromadorea; order Rhabditida; family Heteroderidae; genus Heterodera; species Heterodera glycines. The sequence goes on along the minus strand of CP049707.1, from coordinate 9,894,229 downwards.
GCAGCAGGGTCTTATGTGAATGCTCATGAACATGGACTTGGTCTTATGAATGTTAGATGTGAATTTTGTGATGCATTGCATTTTGTTGGAGAGAAAATAAGTGGCCGAGGCAATTCTTTCAAGGATTGCTGCCATTATGGAAAAGTTTTTGTTCCTGAGATTCCTGAGCAGGATTTCCCTGAGGAATTGAGGGATTTGTTTATGAAATTTGACGCGAGGCATGTGAATTTTTTTGAAAATGTTAGACATTTGAATAGCAGCGTTTCATTTGCTTCAATGAATCCGCTGAGGTATAGATATCCGAATAACCGAGGACCGTATTGCTTTCGCATTTACGGTCAGGTTTATCACAGAATGAATTTGGCTTTGAATCCCGAAAGTGGCGATGAGCCTGCTTACGGGCAGATTTTCATCGTAGATACTGAACAGGCAATGCGGGCAATGAGACAAAGCAATGTCGGTGTTGACCCTCAATTGTTGAGAACCGTTTATGAAGTGATAAGGAATGCGAATCCATTTGCTGAGGCTTATGTGATGATGAAAGAGGAAGAAGATGATGAAGTTGAGAGAGCGAGAAACGAGAATAGAGAGCCTGCCGAGATCAAGCTTTTGTTTGAGACAGGAAGGCAATTGGACAGACGTTTGGGGTATAATGTGCCACGAGCGAATGAAGTTGCTGCGGTTTATGTGCCTGGAGCAGATGGTGAAGTACCGGATGCAAAGATTGTTATCAGAGAACATGGAAAAGAGTTAAAGATTTTGAATAGCATTGACCCGATGGTAACACCGATGACGTACCCGCTGTTTTATCCGCGTGGTACACTCGGTTGGCGCCCGGGAATGAAGCAGAGAAATAACATTAGAAACGTGACAAGACTTCAGTATGTGTCATACACATTGGCAATTAGATTGGTATTTGCGATTTGGCTGATCACTTTATCCGATCGGTCGGCAACAATTTATCCTCCCCCTCCCGCCGATTGCCTTTTCTCCCTTTTTGTGCCCCCCTTACTTCAACATCCATTTATTCTTAATTATTTTTCCATTTTAATTCTCTTATACTTTCTTATTTTATTATTTCCTTTTTTCACTCTTTTTTTTGTCACGATCTGATAAAAGATGTGAATGCATTGGCTGGGAATATTTCTGTTCCCCGTTAAGTATCACTTTTTTCATAAGTGGGGGTCATTCATTCGTTTGGACGGATGAAAAAGGCAATTCTTTGGCATCGGCCGATTCTTTTCACATCGGCCAATTGCGAATGAATTAATTAAATGTGAATGTGCTGCTCTCTCTGCTGTTCATTCTTTATTATTATTAATCATTCATTCCGACAATTTTTTCTTTTTAAATATTTATGCTTTTAGAGATTAAAATTTATTTAAAAAATTTGTTAAAAGTCAAAAAAAATTATTAAAAGATTCGGAAACACCCATCAACAGCACAGTCACAAATTACGAGAGCATAAAAAAGCAATTTTAGTAAACATTCATTGGGTTGGGAATCGATTCTTCCGTTCGTTCGTTAACCCCCCCCCCCGAGGGGAAAAATGCAGCAAAAAGAAAGTGTCCGCTTTTTTCTCCTGCGCTTCCATTAATTTATTCTAATTTTTTTGTCGTATTTTAAACGGGAAAGGGACATTTGAGTGTGGGCGTTTGATTCCCTGTGCCCTGTGGTCCATTTTGAATAAAAAAAAAAATTTGATTTTCCTATTTAGATTTTTAATTCTTTCTCAATAATGTCCAACGCGCAGCAACGGCCCCAAATTCCATCGTCCCAAACCGACAATAATGCCAACGACCATCGCATTATTTCCAAGGGCAAATTTGTCATGGCAGAATTGGCCATGTTTTTTTTATGTGCTCGGTAATGATTAAATTCCCGGTGTTCCAATCGCTTCTTTATGAAAAGGCGTGCTTAAACTCGGGAAGATTTGTGAGTTTTTCGCTTCAATGAGAAATAAATTTAAAAATTACGAAATAAATTTATTTTTTGATTATCTTTTAATTCCTTACTAAACTGAATCCTTTGTCCTTTTCCGCTCAGAATGAAAGTGCGGTACACCTACAAGGTGAACATATTTGTTATTTTGACGAGAATATGGAAGAAGAAGAGATTCGTGAAAGAATTGCGAATGGTTCTGAGTTGATGGCATATTTTGAATTGAATAAGACAAATGTTTTGGCAAAAAATTTGTTTTATCACCAGATACCTGAAAAGTTTTGTTTTAAGAAAGGAAAATGGACAGAGAGAAAGACATATTTTAACACAATTGGCCGAATGGTGAAGGTGTCACCGGCTGAGCCGGAACGATACCACCTGAGGCTGTTGTTGTTAAATGTGAAGGGAGCATGCTTCTATGATGATTTGAAATCAGTTTTTGATACTAATGGCAATGCAAAAGTTTGTGAAACTTTTTCAGCCGCATGTTTAGAAAGAGGTTTGATTAGAAATGATGAAGAGTGGAAAAGAGCATTAGAAGAAGCAGAGAGTTTTGAGATGCCATGGAAATTGAGAGAGTTTTTTGCATTGATTTTAGTACACTGCAATCCGGCCAAACCGGAGGAGCTTTGGAATATGTTTAAAGACTCTTTGTCTGAAGATTTTTGCAGGAGTTTTAGAAAAGAATTGGCTTATGCTAAAGCTTATAAAGAGATAGCACTGAGCATTATGAAGGCTGGAAAAACGCTTGCCGATTTTCCAACCATGGAACAGATAAATGTTGATGATGATGTTGAGTCAGAGCAAAGCATTTTATGTTTTCCCATAACATAGGATTGCTATTTGCCTTCGGTGTTAAAATGACTTCCGTCGGTTTTCGCTCCGTTCGGGTGATTAAAGAAATTATTTAATAATTAATTACAGCAATTAACAATTTAATTAATAATTTTTTAAAATTGGCGTTTATTAAACATTGCATGAGAATGCTTCTCAGGTGGCCACAATGGAGGGCTCTCTTGGCCTTGGAGTGATGAGCGGCCTTTTTCTTTCCGGCCAACTTCGACAGTACGAATAAGTAGTAATCATTCACGTGGATTAGAGTAATTCGACATTTATTATGCCTCTTCAAAAATTACATTTAAAGATAAACCCAAATTGAAATTGCCAATGAAGCGCCTATGATAAATAAGCGCGCAATGAGAACTTTGGATGAGAAATTGAAAGAGATAATGAATAATGGAATTGCATTTGGTGGCAAAGTCATGCTTTGGACGGGAGACTTTCGTCAAACCCTTCCAATTCAGAAACATGCCACGAGAGCTGAGATGGTCAATAGCTCGCCTCCGATGAGATGGAAAGGCGACGGACGACGGACAGACAGATTGACAAAGAATATGATCGTCCGCCTGCGGACGAAGCGCAAGCGGAAGACAGAGACGCCGCCGCCGCAGCAGTGGCGGCGGAGGGCGAAAACGGCGAAGGACGGCAAAGTGCCAACAATTAAAATACAATTACCATATTTCCTAAAATACAGCCCCCCTCTCAACTAAATTACAACCCCCCTTTTGAGGAGGGTTGAAAAATAAAGCCAACAGGGGCCCTATTTTAGGAAATACGGTATTAAATTTTAATGTAACCGAGTCCGAATTCCTCTTTGAAGATACTGACGATGCCGCTGCTAATAACCGTTCCTCCGTCTGCTGGTGCTTTTCTCTCGTCCAAAAGCGTCTCGCTGAAATGGCCCGCGTCTACCGGGCCAAGCGAGCGCCGGCGGCTCAGCGATGCCTAAACATTGTGCTGGTCGCACTCGGAGTTCGTTTCATCGAAATTCCATACACAGAATATTACACATTTTCACAAGCGTTTCTCCATTAAGGTGAATCTTTTCACATCCGCCGGCTTAAGGGACATTTTATACTCTTTTCTGCGCTACCGTCTCCAATGGACTGACCGGGAGTACGGTTGGTACAGCGGAACGGACAGTGCACTTGACAGTTTGAGTGTAAGAAATGTGCAAATTTATTTTTTTAGAGATATTAAAGCGGTTGAATTAAGCTGTTACTTTCCGAGAATATTCCCTTTTCAAAGTTTAAAAACCGGAAAAGATAATAATTTAACCGGTTTCGTCCGTCCCTTTCAGTTTACCACCGTTTCTCTCTCTCTCTTTCATTTGGCCACTTCCTTCCCCTTTCTCAGGTGATGTTGCTTTACCCTCTGCTGCACAAAAGTGCCAATCTCACCGACCTTCAGTTGGCTTTGTTCGGTCTTTTGGCCAAAATCGTCCGTGATGCTCTGTTGGCTTTTTCCTCCTCCGTCCTTTTGGTTTCGCTTGCGCTGATTCCGTCGATGACTAGTCGTTTTCCGACTGCCGGAATGAGGGCACTTGCGAGCGCATGCGTACAGCAGCATGAGCAGGGTGAGTACGGTAATAACCTGAGCAGAGTTGTGGAGGGAGGAGCCGTAGTGTACGGTACCCTGGTAAGAATACGATAAGTGAAAAATGGGTGGAGAGTCAGTGATATCCTAATTTGCTATAAATCTTGTTATTTATTTTGTCGTTTAATTACGGTAAACAAGGGTTTGTTGAACTGTGGCACTGCTGCCTATGGGTGTTTGGTATTAAATGTGGCGTTATTGTGCTGCGGTGTTTGGCATTCTGTTCCGTTAGGCAAAGTTTTTTCGCTGATCGCTCTGATGGACGGCGTCGCTTCGCTTTTCGCTTCGCTTTTCTTCAACGGCATTTATCCCTTTACGCTGAATTTCTTCGCCGGCACAATGCTCATCTTCTCCGCCCTTCTGCTCAAAACGGCCCCCATGAGGTAAGTTGGCCTTTTTGACTCCTAAAGACCGAAAAAATTTCCGAAAAAGACATTTTTTAGCAAAATTTTGTCGAAATAATGAATAAATTTAAATTTTCTTAAAAATTTGTTAATTTATGCCAAAAATAAGTTAAAAAACGGAAATTTTTCGATTTTTATTCAATTTTCGCCAAAATTAATAAATAAATGCTTTATTTTGTATTTTTTCTTCAAAAATGATTTTTTATACCATATTTAGCTATTTTGCTTAAATTTAACGAATTGGAAGAAATTTTGAGAGATTTTACGCTTAATTTGGAAAATTTTATGTGCATATTTTTCACTTTTTATGTGCATATTTTGCCATTTTTGGTGCATATTTGTGGACTCCCTAGTCATTATCTTTTTTGGTTTCCATTAATTTCTTTTTAAAAATGTTTATTTTATTTTCCATAATTATAAAGAGAAAATCAATATGATAAACAAATGCATTCATTTGCACTTGCTGACTTTTGCGAAGATTCTGTCATTTTGTCCTCCCTTTCCCAAACATTTGTTTTTCGTGTCAATGGAGGCAATTAATTCAAAATGAGTGACCATTAAATGCCGTTTTAATCGATTCAGTATTTTTAATAATTATTCAAAAAGAGTCTTTTTATAATGTTAATATTTCTTAATTTAATGGTTTTACTAATGTTTGAGTAAGGATTGTTTTGGAAAAAACAATCAAATTCATAATGTGAAGGAAATTAATTTATTGTAATTATTTATGCCGGTAAAAAACGAATAAAGTTTCAATTTGCTCCCCCGCTTCTGCTGCTGAATTTTATCCTGCTAACAATAAGCTAAATTTTGATATTGATCAAAAAAGAACATATTTTACACCAACTTGATCAGACTACTCCTTCATGGTGACCTGCACACCCCAAAATACACTGAAAATCGGGAAAATTTTCGAAAGAAAGAAATAAGGGATTATGAAAATTTTTCTGGGAAAAGATGAGTAGGACCAATTTAAGGGTGGTGTTAATCACATGATCTTGATGTACATAGCTTAGTTGGTAAGTCATTTTTGCTTGGGTTCAACCCCGAAAATGGTAGATTTTTTCATTTTATTTTTTAAAATTATTTCTAAAAATAATTTGGTGCCTGTCGGGCCACAATATCTTACTTAATTTTTTCAAATATCAACTTAAAATCCCAGTTTGGCGAATGTTTGGATGTGTTGACTTATTTCTTTTAAATTTCATTTGTTTTTTCCGACGCCGTTGACCACCAACGAACGCAGTCAACTTGACAATTACCAGCGCCAATCGCAAAGTGCCGCCGCTGCTTTTTCCGCCTAAAAATACGAAAAATTTCTGAGGAGAACGCATAAACAAACATTGATTGAAGTTGGGCACAATCGATTAAGCATTTTTATGCTTTCATTCTTAGGTGAAGAAAGAATTCTTTTCTTTTGGTCACCTTTATTCATAACTTTTATGCAAATACATAATTAAATGAGATTAATTAAGCCCTTTTCAAGACCCAAATAAATTTGAATTTGCAAATTTCACTTACAATTTGTCTTTTTAAAATAATTTTTAAAATTCTTAAAAATGTGCTCGACAACCAGTGAAGCGAATGAAGCGGATGCCAAAATTTCAGAACAATTAATGGAGATGGACATAAGTGAAAAGAATGGTGAGTGATCGATCACTGATCAGTATTATTGAGTTGACCATTTTTGGGGAAAAATAAATAAAAAAAAAGATTATTTTGATTATTATAAGGAGCATATTTATTTGAACAAATAATAACAAAATATAAATTTTAATATGGAGAAAAAAAATTCAAAAATACAGAACGAGATTTGGACGAAAATGCTTTATTTTAAGAGTTTTCACAATTATTTGATCTTTAAGCAATGTATGTCTAGTTAAAAGAAGGTAATTTTTGAAATTTTTTTGCACTTTTTTTTGGTCTAATGTTTTTTTATTTTGATGCAGAATTTGTTTTTTAACAGATCTTACTTTTTACCTACCCCTCATTTTGCCATTCTCTTCTCAGTCCTAATAAACACTTTAAATTTTTTTTGGAAATTTTAATGAACTATGAAGAGAATTGTGCAAATTTTTTTTTTAAATTGCTTATTTTTAATTGAAAATTTTTTACTGTTTTGTCGCTCTCCCTTTTATTACAGTATCTTCCCCTGCTTCTGCTGCCGAGAAGGATTATATCGGAATGGTTCTTCCATACGAAATTCTCACCAAAATTACCACTTTTCTCGGCAATGACCACGACTCGCTGGAGGCGCTTTCTTTTGCGTGCAAACGAATGGCCAACCGAATCGAACCCATTCTGATGGAAAAGCGAAGAAAAGTGAAACAATTTAATAAAAAAAAGAATGGCAAATTATTTATTAATTTCTTAAGCTTCTCGATGCTTTTATTGCTTTTGTGAACAGTTCGGTGTCATGCCTTTCTGCCAATTTTTTGGATCAATGCGTCCTTTTGTTAAGCAAATCAGAAAAGTATTTGAAGCGGGTGTTGCGCACCAACGAACATTTGTCATTACGGTGAAAATTGGCAATTTGGCAAATTTTTAATTAGTACTGATTTTGGCTTAATTAAAATTATTAATTTGAATAAACTTAATATTTTTGCATAATATATTTTATTTTTTTCACAACAAAAAACAGTTCCCACAATCTCCCCATGCGGCGGCTGAGCTTTGTTCTGCTCGGTGTCGGCGAAATTCATTCACTTTTGCGTCCCACAGCATGTCAATTAGCGTCCCGTTGTCCACCGTGTCAAGTGCAATGTCAATAAAATATTTTTTATAAAATGGATGATGTTTAATTGTATTTTTCATTTCAAATTTTGTATCACCGGACCAAAAATTCACTTATTATTTAAATTTAACGCAAATCCATAAAATTATGTTTTTTTTGATGCTATAAACCAAAACTGTGCCATGTGATACATTTTTCAATTCCCTTTTCATTTTTGCCATTCGCCTTTTTAAGACCGCTTTTCGCTTGAGGCGCGTGCCCACCAATTGTTGGCCATTGCTCGGCTTCACTGTTACGAATTCTCAAATTTTTATGCCAATTGCGTCCCCAATTTGCTCAGCGAATTCGGACGAGAGAACGGTTTGGGCGAGCAGAGCCGCACAAAACTTGAGAAAGCATTGGCCCATTCGCTGTTCAAAGTCAGTGAGAGACAAAGCAGAACAAAGCAAAAAAACAATGCTTAAATTCTTTAATTTTTGAATTATTTAATTTTCAATCATTTAAATTTAATTTGAATTACGTAATTTAGCCATTGATTAATTCGGGAGCAGTTCGTTTGCTCTTTTTGTGTATTTATATTTGATTCTCAAATATACAAATTTATGTACACAAAAAAAATATTTATTAAAATTATACAAACAATTGTTATTTTTCTAATTAATATTATTAATTTTTAGGATTTTATGCGCAAATATCAAATTCTGTGCAAATTTACTGATGTCATTTGGCCCCAGGGAATGTCTGACGAGGCCAAAAAGCAAATGGCCAAAGATTACGGCGAGAAAAACTCCGAAACTGCCAAAAATCCTTGTTCAAAACCACGGAGGTGAACAAAAATTACACCAAAATTGATATGAAAAAATATTAAATTGAATTAAATTAGTCAGAATGGGCCGAATGTTTGAGATGCGCGTCTATGGCCGAGTGGGAAACCCTCACACCGCAAAGCCGCGCAGGGAATACACGTGGAGATACAGCCCCTATAAAGCGCACTACGATTACGCGGATTACTATTCCGATGGATCCGTTGATTTCTATTATTAAAGGAAAAATATATTTATATCCATTTGGATATTTTTTTATTCTCAATGAGATTATTGGCCAGAAATTGGAATAAGAATTGTTTTGACATACAGTAATGGTCAAATGTTTAACAGCACGTACGTACACTTATTACTTGTACATTGGTGGGAAAAAGTCTTACTCAAACGTTTAACACCACCAAAAAATGTACAGGAAAATTCAAATATTGACTTACTTTTTATTTTTATTTTTTGATACAACATTTTGGGCGTTTCAACTTCGGTGTTGGTCATTTCTCTTGTAAAATGTATTATTTCTTAAGGAATACAGTACTTGAAGTGGCCATGCCTCAGCGTGTATAGGTAAGTTGTCGAGACTTTCGGTCTTTTGCATATTGTAGAGCATTTTGTGCTCTTCCCATTTGATTTACTTATTTACTCTGGAAAATTTCCCAACTCCCTAGATTGTTTCGACAATTTCCCGTTTCATTGTATTGTATTTTGTGGTTCCCAGATCATCATGAAAGAGTGGTCTGACCAAGTTGGTGTAAAATACATTTTTGATTAGCATCAAAAGTTTGAAAAGCAGGAATTTTTTTCAGAGTATTTCCTATACTTAAAATATAGCTAATGTTTAGAAAAGTTTACTGGTGTTAACATATGACCAGTGTTTTTACAGGGGTGAAATTTTTTTGATTAATTACTTCTGTTTATAGACTAATGATCATTAGAAATTTATTCAAATTTAAGAGTGGTGTTAAACTGGCTACCCGACTTTTGGGGATCCCGACATTTGGGACCCGACTTTTGGAGATCGAACGTCATTTGGGGATCCCGACATTTGGGGACCCGACTTTTGGGGATCCCGACATTTGGGGAGCCGACTTCTAGGGACCCGAAATCTCAGTCATGATAATTTTTTTAATATTTTTTTTTGTTTTATTAAAATTCCCAAATGTCGGATCCCCAAATGACGTTCGATCCCCAAAAGTCGGGTCCCCAAATGTTGGGATCCCCAAAAGTCGGGTATTCGCTGCTTGCCAAAGTGATCTTGCAAAAACTTCTCAAGGCATTCCGGCTTGTATCCGCCAAAACGGCTTTCTCTCGCCTCCGGGCCGAAGACGTCGTCTTTGAGACGCAAATACAGCTGAAGACAGTCGATCAAAGAAGTGCCATCTGCGAGGGCAAGTGCCAAGATCTGCGAAATTCAGCTTAATCTATTATCCAAGACTATTATAATCGGATGAGAATTCGATAATGGACAAATGATTTTAAATTAAATTTCTTTTTAACTTACCGCCCCTGTGCTTGTCCCGGCGACCCAATCGAAATGGCGCTGAACAAAATTGTCCTTTTTTCTCTGCCTTTTCTTTTGTGTGTCGCCGCCGTCCACCAAACGCTCAATTTCAAGCAAAATCTGAAAATTCGATGAAGTTTATTAATAAAAACACAAATAAAATGCCCAAAAGTGCATTCGTCGATTTCCAAAAGTTAACTGATAAAGAAAAAAAGTTATGGCATTTAAAATTTGGCGGCGCCGAAACGATAGGAACGAACCATACATGTGCAATGGGTGTCTCGAGACACCGCCGACCCCTAAAATCCTTATCTTTCCTTATCAAGACCAAAATCGCAAATTTAGGATGGTTTTTTGGTAGAAAACTGTTAAGAATAGCAGTAATAGGCACCGCCGGCCACCCCTATCCCGAAATAAATGGTCGTTGCCTGGCTCAAAATTCCCAAAATCGACCATTTTGGCGAATTGTTAACAAATTGCACTCAATTTTCATCAGCGGCGCCTGTCGGCACTGCCGAACCACACCCCTCCCTGGTTCCCAAAATTTTTAGAAAATGCGCGCCGCGAAATTTAATCGAAAAAGTTGCCAACAGACAAAATATTTTTTTAATTTATTTTCTTCCGAAAAATTGAAACCCCCCCCCTGTTTTATCTCCATCGTATGGCCCTTAGGCTGAGACACCCCTTGCACATGTATACACCGAAGTAATTCAGTACCCATCATTACGCGTATTGCCCTTCCGTCTGTGCCTCACCTGAATGAGTACCAATCCTCTGATGCCGCCTCCGTCCAATGAGAGCAGTCGCAATTTGTTGCCGCTGCCTTTGTCCTTCGCCGCCCTTTGCTCGCGCTGATAGTCCATCGCTCGTCGCTGCTGCGCCCGCGTCACTTTGGCCAAAGCCGCATCGTGCGTTTTTTTGGTTTTAGCCTTTAACTGAAAGGAACGGACACGTATTAATCTTATTTAAACTGATTTCTTTGTAAATTAAAAGATTTTTTTTGTAAAACAACCGGGTATTGACCTTAATTGATTTTAATAGCATGGTTAGGTCTTTCCAAAGAGATAGGTTGTAATTCTTTATGGTATATTCGGGGACGGAGACTTTCGCAAAATTTTGGGGAAAAAATTATCAACAATTTTTTGTCATACAAATTCGTCACAGCAGCTTAATTTAAATTCAAAAAGCAATTTGATGATATACCAAAGGATTCAACACCAGGGAAGTCGCTAAATAAATACAATAGATAAGAAAAACTTTCGGAAAAATTAATTTTGGGTGGGTATATCTTGGAGGGGGTACCAACAATAAATACTCTTTTCCATAAAAATTTTGTGTGGAGGGGTCTTGGATATTCGGAGTATTGGGAAGCCAGGAAAGAAATGTATTAACATATAATTGACAGCCCTAAATATGCGGAGATGTTAAATTATAAATAAAAAAGAGCAAGTATATCACAAAAAAATTTGTACTACTTTGGAAGTGTCAAATCCGCGTGACCAGGCCTTCGCTCGGCTTAAAACACTGGCGCTTTTCTCATCGCTGAAAAAGGATTTTTTTGAAAATATTTTTCTTCTCCTTTACTCTGAATTTTTCTACACTTCGGTAAATGTTTTGCATTATTTATTTTATTCTGCAGATTATTTAAACATGACGGTTAATTGATTATTACTTTTTAAAATCCAAAACATTATTTTAGTAAAATCAAAAAGATTAGAAGCCCTAATAGGAGCCAAAATTGAGACATAGGTGTAAAAGTTTAAAAAAGCCTACATGTTCGGCACGTCACTCGCAGTTTCTCGCGAATTGTTCCGCACGTTCAAATTGGCACCGAAACAGAGCAGCAGTTTTACGATTAACAGAGAATCTGTCTAAATGGTGCGATACGAAATTAGGTTTCTAATGAGGATTATACTCAATATTAAACTGTTTCCGATGGTCGGCACATTTTCGGGGGTTCTTGCCTAAAAATGGCAGATAAACAACAGACAGGTTTTTTCTTTTTTGTGGGACCAATGTTCTTAACACAGGCCCATAGCGGCCACAAATTCCTGTTTTTTTTGGCTCTCTGGCGCCGACAATTTTAAAATTACGCTGGAAAAAAAATTTGGCAAAAAAACTTCGGATTCCCCCCTCTGATTTTTTTTCTGGCTACGGCTTGTCTTAATATTACCATAATCAACAAATTATAAGAAAAAAGTAAATTAGGGCGATCTTTCCAATTCGTGTAAAAAATCAGGTACTGAGTGTGCACTTGAGTTTTGGCCTCAGATTAATATTTTCCAATAGTCAATTTTTAATATAGGCAATGAATTTTTACGAAACCATCACACTCACTTTGACTGCGTGGTGGAGGGGAGTGTTCCCGTCACTGTCGGCGTTATTTGGGTCCGCTCCAAATGCCAACAAATTAAGAACTGCGTCAAGGTCTAAACGAATGCCAGTTCCAAAAATAAGTGGAGAACGTGACCACCTTTTCTGTCAACTGCGTGAATTAATGGCGTTTGCTGTCGGAGCCAGTCACGTGCCTCCAGTTCGGCGATATCCATCCTGACCAAGTTCTTCAAATACTAAAAATGATGGCGCGTTTTAAAATATTTTCTTGAATTTTTAATAACCAATTGTGCCCTCATGATTTATTTATTTATTTTTGTCTTCAGAAGTTGTGTAAATTTGTTCCCGAGGTTTTCGGGGATTTCTGATTACGAATCTGACATTAGTTGGACCTATTTCTAATCCCTATCCCGAACTTCAAACAAATTTTATCTAAATACTATTTATTATTTAGGTATCCTGTTCAGAATTTATGGTTTTTTGGCAAAAAAAAACGAAAACGATCATGGATAACTAAAATACAATATTAGTTGTTTTTTTAATAGATTTTATGGCATTGAAAATTTTTACCTGACGATTAAATCGTCCGAAAAGGCTCTGGTCTATTATTTCATCTGCCGCTTGTACATTTTGGGTAAAAATTCTTTCAAATACATCGTATGGTAAAGCCATTTTGTACCCTAAATTTTGCAATCTTTTTCATTTATAAAGCAAATATAAAAGCATTTTTATTTTTTATTTTCCAGCAATTAATGTAGCCGTTTGCAAGTGGTAAAGAATTATGGTCCTCCAATTTTATTCCGAAACCCTATCCGATTTCGAACAAAAAGTTCATTTTTAACGTATATTTTGAGAAAAAATCAACCTTTTGTTCGAGTTTTTTATTCATTAGAAAATTGTTTTAAAGAAATAACTAATTTTTTTAATCTCAAATATACATTTTCAAAAAAGTCATCCTTAAGACCCCCTCAAAATTCACAATACAGGATAGACACCCCAGGTACATATAGGATGGGAATTTAAGGCACAAAATCAGCAAAAAATCGATTACAAAAGTTTGCCCAAACCATACTTTTTAAAGTCATTTTAGGGGTTCGAATCAACAGAAAAATTCATTGGACTTAATTTTACATCCCTATGATTAATTATTATAGCCCGGACTTTTAGGCACGAATATTTCCCAAATAGGCACCTAAAATAGGCACGAAAAATGAAAAAAGGCATAAAAAATGAACAAAAACGTCAAAAAAGGCGGGAAAATGGGAAAAAAGGCAGCAAAAATCAACATTTTTGACAAAAATGTTTTTGTCAAATTAGCAAAAAAATTTTAAAGTCTTTTTTTTTGCTCTTCAGACCATGATTAATTTTGTTTTCGCAAAATCTTTTGGCTCATTTGTCAACCGAAAACCTCGGGAACAAATTTATAAATCATGAGGGCACAATTGGTTATTAAAAATTCAAGAAAATATTTTAAAACGCGCCATCATTTTTAGTATTTGAAGAACTTGGTCAGGATGGATATCGCCGAACTGGAGGCACGTGACTGGCTCCGACAGCAAACGCCATTAATTCACGCAGTTGACAGAAAAGGTGGTCACGTTCTCCACTTATTTTTGGAACTGGCATTCGTTTAGACCTTGACGCAGTTCTTAATTTGTTGGCATTTGGAGCGGACCCAAATAACGCCGACAGTGACGGGAACACTCCCCTCCACCACGCAGTCAAAGTGAGTGTGATGGTTTCGTAAAAATTCATTGCCTATATTAAAAATTGACTATTGGAAAATATTAATCTGAGGCCAAAACTCAAGTGCACACTCAGTACCTGATTTTTTACACGAATTTGAAAGATCGCCCTAATTTGCTTTTTTCTTATAATTTGTTGATTATGGTAATATTAAGACAAGCCGTAGCCAGAAAAAAAAATCAGAGGGGGGAATCCGAAGTTTTTTTGCCAAATTTTTTTTCCAGCGTAATTTTAAAATTGTCGGCGCCAGAGAGCCAAAAAAAACATGAATTTGTGGCCGCTATGGGTCTGTGTTAAGAACATTGGTCCCACAAAAAAGAAAAAAACCTTTCTGTTGTTTATCTAAATATTAAATTCATGCATAAAAAATTAATAATTTTTTGAGGGGAACAGTTTAATATTGAGTATAATCCTCATTAGAAACCTAATTTCCTATCGCACCATTTAGACAGATTCTCTGTTAATCGTAAAACTGCTGCTCTGTTTCGGTGCCAATTTGAACGTGCGGAACAATTCGCGAGAAACTGCGAGTGACGTGCCGAACATGTAGGCTTTTTTAAACTTTACACCTATGTCTCAATTTTGGCTCCTATTAGGGCTTCTAATCTTTTTGATTTTACTAAAATAATGTTTTGGATTTTAAAAAGTAATAATCAATTAACGGTCATGTTTAAATAATCTGCAGAATAAAATAAATAATGCAAAACATTTACCGAAGTGTAGAAAAATTCAGAGTAAAGGAGAAGAAAAATATTTTCAAAAAAATCCTTTTTCAGCGATGAGAAAAGCGCCAGTGTTTTAAGCCGAGCGAAGGCCTGGTCACGCGGATTTGACACTTCCAAAGTAGTACAAATTTTTTTGTGATATACTTGCTCTTTTTTATTTATAATTTAACATCTCCGCATACCTGGCTTCCCAATACTCCGAATATCCAAGACCCCTCCACACAAAATTTTTATGGAAAAGAGTATTTATTGTTGGTACCCCCTCCAAGATATACCCACCCAAAATTAATTTTTCCGAAAGTTTTTCTTATCTATTGTATTTATTTAGCGACTTCCCTGGTGTTGAACCCTTTGGTATATCATCAAATTGCTTTTTGAATTTAAATTAAGCTGCTGTGACGAATTTGTATGACAAAAAATTGTTGATAATTTTTTCCCCAAAATTTTGCGAAAGTCTCCGTCCCCGAATATACCATAAAGAATTACAACCTATCTCTTTGGAAAGACCTAACCATGCTATTAAAATCAATTAAGGTCAATACCCGGTTGTTTTACAAAAAAAATCTTTTAATTTACAAAGAAATCAGTTTAAATATTGGTGCAATGGAGATGCGCAAGAGCTCACTCATTGCTCTTACGCTTGATGAAAACGCAATAAACCCCTTTGGGTTGTGCGTTTGATCCAAGCGCTAAGGCCGCGCTTTGGATTGGTTTGGTTGGAGGGTAGGCTTACGACTGGAAGCCGACCCCTACGGGGCTCCAATTTTGTGGGCAAAAAGCCACAAAAAATGCACTTCCCTGCAGAAGGGGAAGGTTGACTCTCCCGGCAGAAGGGGGGAGTCTTTGACCAAATGGAAAAGGAAGAGAAATTGATTCTCCTCCTTTTCCTCGATTCACCCTAAGAGAGGGTGAGTCCTGGTTTTGCTTCTATTTGTGACAGAGAAGGATTTCTTCTCTTCACAAATAAACCTTTTGATTTAAGGAGAATTCTTCTCCTTAAAATATACCTTTTTAAATTGCACAAAGCTCTTTCAAAGAGACTTTATTACAAAAAGGGAAAGAGAGTGAACAAACTATATTGATTACATAGAAAAAATGGTAGAATGCTCCCGAATGGGAAAAATGAGTCCCTTTTATATCGACTAGAGGGGGCGGGGCTTAGTCATCAAGTACGAAATGTTAAAAATTTTTTTTTTGATGATAAATTCTTTTTTTTCAGGGCTATTTATTGCTTGGAATTGCTCTTTTTGTAGTGACAATAAGCGGTAGCACTTTTACTGTCGGCTTTTTGATACAGTAAAACGGAATTAATAAAATAAACAAAAAAAAAAATTAAAATTCAGCGCTAAATTTGTGGAAGGTCGGAGAAGCAACATGAGTTGGAAAATACCATTTGCTTTGCTGACGAAATCGAAACCAAAAGTGCTTAACCACCGGGTTCTCCCGGAAGCCGCTGGTGCCCGCTTGACCATCCTTTGAGAGACGGACTAAGCCAGAGGTATCCGGGCGTGGCAGCCCGGAATACAAACTGCTCTCCTTGGTGGCTCTTTTAGCCACTTTTGGCGAAGGCTTTCGAGCGGCCAACGCTCGTCGATTGGTCGAACGGCCAATTCTCTCCTCTTCCAATTCCTGAATAGGAGTGGAAGGTCGGAGTTTATTCTGACCTCCGCTGGAGTAAAAGGGACAAATTTTTGTCCCCTTTCTGTGACCACTCAAGCCACAGACTGAGCAATGGGGAGGCTTCCTTTCCGGAACCTCCCTAGCCTCAGCGTCAATTAGCCCTAGGGCTTCCAAATCCTTTCCACGCCTTTTGATCCTTTTACCCACCGGTTTGGTGGCATCTTCCAGCTCGGTGTCGGCATTTTTTACCCCTCTTTGGCAAAGGGGGATTTCTTTTTCTGAGGGAGACTCAGAAATCTCTCCATCTTCCATTGATGGAGCAAAAGGGGAAGAGGAGGAGGAGGACATTTCAATTAATTTCAATTGATCCTCCTTCTCTCCAGTCAGTGCCTTAAATACTGACTGATTTCCTCCCTCCCATTCTCGAGGGAGGGGCTTATTCAGCGCTTCCCAATGCTTTTGATGATTCATAGAGTGCACTTGCATCTCTATTAAAGGATGCTTTGCCGCAAATTGCGGAAAGGTTGAGCATTCCGAGATGTAATGCTTCGCCATTACATTTTGATGAAAAATCATCATTAAAAAAATGACAAAGATTGTCGGAATACGACTCGGACTGTGTGCCGAGATCGTATTTGTCGGCCTTTCCTGCCGATGGTTTCCCCTTCCCCTTTCCTGAACAAAGGAAGAGGAAGGGCCTCCCTCCTGACCTCTTCGAGGTTCAAAAATGGTCCGAGAATTCTCTCTCGGTCTCATTTCTCTTTGAGGGGGAGATTGACCTCCCCGTGAAGGGGAGCCGTTTGTTGGGACTCCCATGGCGCGGAGGATATTTTCCTCCTCTCCGAAGTAACAGAGGTCTACTACCTCTGTCGGGAAATAGTCCATGTGGATGTCCCCTCTGCTGGGCGAAAATCCCCCACTTTCCTGTACAAGTGGTACACGGGGATTAATAGTAATCCCCCGTCTTTCAAAATGTCTGAGAACAGACATTCCGGGGAATATTGATGTTCGCTCAGCACCACTGCGTGAAAGTCCATCGAAACCGGGCCGAGGATGGAGAAGAGCAAAACGGAACGGAAATGTCGCGAAGAAAGCAAACGGCGGAAACGGAGGGAGAAACGGCACAGCTTTCTCTTTCGAAACAATGGTTTCCCATTATCCCAGGAAACCAAGAACTCAATGGTTCTCTTCGGTCCCTCGGCCAGATCGAACGTGGTGGGTTCCACGTCCTGTCGGAGGGAGTTGACATTGGGCTGTCCTCTCTTCCAGCCCAAGTCGGTGAGTCTGAACTGAGTTCAGACATACTCTCCCAATTCCTTGGGTGTTCAAGAGGAATTTCTTCCTCTGTAAGAGAAGGGTTCTCCTCCTCTCTTGGATCTCTTGGATCCAAATTTTCTTGTCCAGTTGACTCTGGGTGTCTCCCAGGTCTTGTTTCACTCGAGCGATTAGTTAAATCGCTCAAAGGTGATCTGCCGAATGGCATGGTGAATGATAAATGGGAGGGCAATTCCTCCCTATTTATCGAAAAATTTTTGGAGGAGGGGCTTGGAGGTGAATCATCATCACATCCGTAGGATCCTCCCCCGGCCAAGTACAGTAGTGCCAATACTGTAGGCACATTACCGTACCCCTTTCTCGTTATAGACCAGGAAATAAATTTCCAAAGTCTATAGAAAGGAGAAAGTTTAATGAAAATTGTTAGGCAAACAATGCCTACACAAATAATCATTATGAAGATGAGTGATGATTGGAGGCCAATCAAAGACCAAAGGGTCGCCTTCCAATCAAAATTCCAGTTAGGCCAACTGGATTGACTGTTTATCACTCTTTCGGAGTGATTTGGATTGTAGTTTTCTATGTCCTAACCTACTGTACTAAATGATGTCCCGCTGAGAACAAAAGAAGTGTTTCCAGCCAAACATTTTGTTTGGCAATTTGTGTCAATTCTGGCTTTATCAAAAGCCAAAATTGTTTGGTAAATTGATGCGTTGGAATCACATTTTGTTGAAAAATGTGTTCCATCATCGCATTTAATTTCGGCAAGAGAATTGCCAAAATTAGTCGAGCACACATAACGGAATTGTGCTCCCGTTGAACATCTGTAACAGCCAGATATGTTCAACGGCAAAATGGTGCAAAGGCTTTGGTGAAGTTCCAAAGCCATTTGAAGACCTTCGATTTGAAGGTTTAATTGGACAGGACTGAATCCTGTCAAGGCAATTACCTTTCTCCCAGTATTTCTGAGTTGGTAATTTTTGATGTTTAATGGAAGTCTCCTCTCTGGACTTTCCATTAATTTTTCAAGGTTATGTGAACGGCAATTGCAGTTCACTAAACCTGATGAATGGTCAGGTATGCAATCAGTGCATGCCTGAACACCAAGACTGCAATTGAAATCAATTGTTGGCCATGCCCCGTTACTGTCTGTTTGGGGATACGGTAAACACCGCCTCGCGCATGCAAAGTTCTTCAAGCCGTACGTTTGTTTCACTTTGAATTTTGTCATTGGGTTTTTCTGAATTCACTTTTAGCAAACAAAATTCACATGTCCAGTGAAACGCTCGAATTGCTGCACAAAAATTTCAACGGCTCTTATCACACGGAGAGCAGAGGCGAAGTGATCATAAAGGTCACCCACTTGGGGCAATTAACTAATTAATTCCGCTGCCTAATTAACGACAATGATTCGATTATTTTTTTGCCCTTTTTGTGCTTTAGGGCAAAGGCGTCATGGAGACCTTTTGGCTGTTGGGCCAAGTCGAAAATGGAACAACAATTAACGCCGATTATGCGCATAGAATGCATCTGCCGGTGATCAAATTTGGGGAGGAGGGAAATGAAACCGGAAAAAATGCGTAAAGAAATGGTGATGAAGCCACCACATTTAGACTGAAATGCATAATGAAAGAACAAAGATCAAGACTTTCAAAATGCTCCAAATCTAAAGCCTTCAGCACAACGTTAAGTGAGCCAAGGAGAACACCTTCCTCTGTTTTCAGAAGAAGAGTGTTTGTTTGGCCAACTGGCAGCAACGTAAGCGTTGCTGAGTTTTCGACAATGCATCTCATGCTTGTCGCGTTTTTGAGTTTAATTTTAAAAGTTCAACTAAAAGGTAATTAAAAATTGACTCAACTCCATCTTTATTTTTAAAAGGCAAACAAAGTAAAGCACGGTGGGGGTCGGTTTAGTCTGGCCGTTTTAGTCTGGCCAGTTTAGTCAGAGGGTCGGTTTAGTCTGGCAAGCTGTTTTTGTCCTACATTGATTCAATTCGCCTGATAAATTGAATTATCAGCCAAATGACCATATAAAGTCCTGAAAACAGGACTTTTAATATGGAAAAAGCCACAAAGCTTATGCTTATGAATGATAAGCAAAGTCCCCCTGCTAACATTGATGAAATCAATGGATAACAGGTTGGATTCGCTAACTGTTCAATGCAAAAATAGCATTCGATGAGTTCACACTCATCAACTGCTGGACATAAAATGTCTTTTTTGAACATGTGTTTCGAATCCATCCAGAAATGACCTTCGCATTTGAAGTCATTTAGGAGGATCTCCTTGGGCAGCTCGTAAGTGAGCTTCTTTACATTCGCATGAATGTAACAGTTCTCTGCACAGCAGAGCTCAACTTTGTTGATTTCTTTTGGAATCTTTGCTTTAACGCCTTTGTTAAAGCAAAGAAGTTTGCATTCATTGCAATGATTGGTTGGATAAGCTCCAACCAACGCAAACATAGCAAAAAGGATGGAAAGACAGTTCAAAACTGTCCCCATCTTTGCTTTGCTGCGAGTGATCATGCCATGCCGGTTTTGGTCAATTGGTTGATCAACCAATTGAAGAGTTTCAGTCTCCTTTTCATCCATTGGAGCTTCCAAATGAGAGATTTCTTTCTCATTTGTTATTTGATGAGTTCCATTTGAACTCTCTTCAAATTTTTCTTCATTTTCTGTAGGATTATCTAATCCTACTTCCAATGGGAAAATCTTATTCACCGGACGGGTGATAATGATTTTCCGAGGCATGGTTCCATACCTCTTTGATTTTATCCCATGAATTGGGAGTTCCAACTGAACGCTTCTAATGGCCCCTGGTCGGCCATTAAGCTCAATGATCTTTCCCAAAGACCATTGGTTTCGGGGAGTGAACTCCTCATGAATGAGGACGATCATTCCCTCCTTTGGTTCTGTTTTGTCCTGAAGACGGGGACTCTTGTGGTCCCATTTACCTCTCTCCCGCAGAAGGAGGAGGTATTCTTTTTGCCACATTTCCCAGAAAAATTCATGGGATTCTTTAGTTGCCTGAAAAAGGGCAACTAATTTTTGGTGGGATGAAAGATTTCGATCCGATGGATCGAATTCTTCACCATTCGTGTCCCAGTGAATTTGGACTTCCGGTTGAAGGAAGTCCACTGGACGAAGGGGCAGGAACTCATCCATCCCTTCTGACACAGAAGTAATAGGGCGATGGTTTAATGTGGCTTCAACTTCAGCCACAAAAGTTATGAGTTGATCATAACTGAGGACTTTTCTCCCCAAAGTCCTTTTGAAGCAATTTTTGCACAATTGGACAAGGCGTTCATAAACGCCACCTGCCCAAGGGCTGATTTGTGGAATGAATCGCCACTTAATTTTATTAAGTGCGAAAAATTCCTGCGTGTTTTGATCCACTCCTGGAGTGGTCAAATGCTCAATGGTTTTTTGAGCCAATTTAAATGAAGTGGCATTGTCACTCCAAATTAAATCGGGCTTCCCTCTCCGACTTATGAAACGTCGGAGAACATTGAGGAATGACTCGGCAGTTGTGTCAAGCATGGCCTCCAAATGAACTGCTCGTGTTACGAGGCAAGTCATAAGAAGTATCCATGCCTTGACTTTCTCTCCGGCCAACCGTGTTTCGGTTGGACCGAGAAAGTCAATGCCGATTGCTTTGAAAGGAGCCTGACGGCATACTCGCTCGTCAGGTAAAGGAGGCATTTTTGGCAATGCAAACTGGTATGCCTGCATCCTTTTGCACCGAAAGCATCCTTTCAGTGCTTTTCCTGATACCGGGCTCAAATACCTTGCTTCAAGGTATTTCCGAACTCAGTGAGGGTGCCTTCCACCCCAAAATGATGCCTTTTCTGGTGGCATTTTAAGATGATCAAGTCTCGGATGGAGGATGTAAATGTAATCATAAATGGATGGCTAAAACCAAAAGGTTGGTCACATTTCCCCAACCTGGTTTTAAGCCTCAAAATAGCTAAGCTATCCTTAAGAGAAGGATAGCTGAGGGAATCTTCAGCCTTTTTCATCTGATCTAAATGAATTAACCATTTTTAGGCCTTTTATAATAAGGGTACCCGTCTTCATTGATTTTTGTTTCATTTAGCGATTTCTTTTCGATGACTCTCGAAAAGTTGATGAGGATTTCCCCTCTGAATTAATTTCAGACGGAGAAATCTTAACACAAAAAGAGTCACTTGGACAATCTTTGTCCAAGAGCTGAATCTTTTGGGGTCAATCAGAGGACTATCAATCAGTTCCTCTGTTCTGGTATTAACGAAGAAAACTTTCTCTTCGTTATCCAGAGACCCTTCCTCCAGATTTTCTGGAGGATCTTTTATTTGAAATTCCATTTCTTTAGGCCATTGGTCATGGTCTTCCTTAAGCCAGGAAGGACCATTCCACCAGAGAGACTTATCCTTAAGTTCTCCTGGTTTTGCGCCTCTGGTTGCAATGTCCGCCGGATTTTCGGCTGTTCGGACAAAGTGAAAGGCGCATTCATTGAGAGTACGAATTTCCTTAACTCGTCTCTCAATGAATTTTGGCTGTGCTTCCTTTGAAGCAATCCAACTTAGAGCGATTTGTGAATCGCCCCAAAGATGGAGTTGAGAAATGGGTCGCCGAATTTGATCGGCGACAAATTTAAGACCGCGAATCCCTATTAGAATGGCCATGAGTTCCATTCGAGGGATTGTTAATGCTTTTGAAGCATTTTTAGGCTTGAGCCTATTTTTGGAGAAGATAAGCCAAACTGAAATTTGGCTACCTTCTACTGCTTTTATATAAATGGAAGCTGCAAATGTGTGGATGGAAGCATCCACAAAAGCATGCAATTCAAGGGATGGATTCCCTTGTAGCATTGCTCTGCGTGGTATTTTGAGGGTCTGATCCTTCCAATTTTCTTGGAAGGAGGCCCATTGAATTTGTTCTTTCTCAGAAAGAACATCATCCCAGCCTTTCTTTTCTTCCCAAAGAGTTTGGAAGAAAAGCTTTAAGGGCTGAATGCACGGCCCCATTAGACCAAGAGGGTCAAATAATGAGGCGAGGAAGCTTAGAACAAGACGGCGTGTTGCCAGCTTTTCTAAGCCATGAGTTGGGAACTCAAAGACAATTTCGTCTTTGTCTGTGTCCCAAATGAGCCCTAGGACTTTTACCTTGGGCTTGTTCAGGCGATCCTCCTCAGGAATCGCCTTCATTACCTCTGGGGAATTTGTAACAAATTCCCTCAAATTGAAAAGTCCTTCTTTAAGGATGGCTTTAGACTCTGCATATTTATGCAAAGCCTCTTCTGCGGATTCACACTCAAGAAGAGTGTTATCCACATACAATGATTGGGCCAATTCGTTGGCCACTGGAGAATGGTATCCCTTCAAATGGTGCTGCAAAGTCGCAGCCAAAATGAAGGGAGAACTGATCACTCCGAATGCCACTCGGCAAAATCGGTAAGTGATCAGATTTGCTGGTGTCAGTGGTTTACTGACATCCTTCACCCAGAGGAATTTGGTGACTTCCCTATCCTCCGGTTCCAAAGCAATTTGCAAAAATGCTGCTTGGATGTCGGAGAGGAGAGGGAATCTTGGACATCGGAATCGCATAAGCATTCCGATGAGATCCGGCAGTATTACCGGGCCTCTATACAAACAGGCATTGAGACTGTTTGTTCCTCTGGTGTGAGCACTGGCGTCGTAAACGACGCGCAATTTCTTGCCTTTGGCAAGGACTCCCTGATGAGGGATATAATGCTCAAGAGTGCCAGGGGCTTTCCTGGCCTCTTCGATTATCCCTTTTTCCAATTGGTCTCTAATGGTAGCATCGTATTGCTCCATTAAGTCTGGAGAATTACGAAGCTTACCAAAAGTAGACATTAGCCTTGAAAAGGCCATGCGGTAATTGGAAGGGAGGTCAGGCACCTCCTCCTTCCATGGCCACTTAACAGAGTACCTTCCGTCTTTTTCTCGACGGATGGACTTGTTAAACAGGCTCATTGCTGTTTGGTCGTCATTTTCATTTGGATCGTCTTTGATCCCCAATGACTCCAAATTAAAGAAATATTCAATTTCTTTAACTGTTGGCATTTGCCCTTGATTGGACTCATCAATGGCCATCATTGATAGTCCTGGGTTCGGAAGTTCCGGCCCAAAGTCGGACTCTCCGTTAACCAAAGGGCCCAAGGTTGTTTGAATTACAAACAACCCTGGAGAAACTTCTTCCTTCCCTTGGAAGAATTGCCAGAAATGTCTGGCACCTATGAGTATTTCGGGCTCTTCCCGAGAAAAACTCATAGCGTCGGCCATGTCCATTCCTTTGAGTGGGAATTCCTCAGAATTCCATTCTGCCATTTTGAATGGCGTGGAAATTCTCTCCGTCCTATTTAGGAGGATTTCTTCCCACTTTCCATCCGTTCTTCTGATTTGGATGGAATACACGGGAGAATGGAACCTCATTGGTCCATTCCTTTCTCCTCCGAAGCCATAGACTTCCATTTCTTCGGAAGTCACTTTCGGTGGCTTGAGCCTCTCGATGAGAGGGTCGGAGGCGTAGGAAGTTTGACTTCCTGGGTCGAAGAGGAATGGAACTTCCATCCAAACTCTTCGATTATTTTTGGATCTGACCAGTATTTTTCTGGTCATTAGAAATGCGTGAGGCTTTTTCGCCATCACGCTTGTCATCACATTTGTAGTGATGGGTGAGCATTCCGAACTGGGCACGCTTTTATGAGCGTGCTCGCTCATAGTCAGATGACTTTGAGAGGATTTTCTCGCCTCTCTTTTCATCTGATTATTTGGTTGGACCCGAGAGGTTCCCTCTCGAGACTTTTCTCCAAAACACACCATAAAGTGGTGTCTTTCACCACAATGACTGCACCTGCGGGGTGAGGTGCAGTTCTTGGTGTTATGCCCCATCATCAGGCAATTAATACACCTGTCTTGATCCGTAAGGCGCTTCCTTCGCGCCCCCGGAGTGGTGTATTTTGTGCACCTGCTCGGTGCATGCCCCTTTGTTTCACAAAGGGAACATAAGCGTTTTGACCCCCTATCTGAGATAGGGGTCTGTGGTTTGTTGATGGCCGAGAAGGAACGATTCGGTTGAGGAGACATCCTCCTCACCGGTTCGTTTCGTTCCATTGGCCTCCACTGCCGTTCTTGTCTGAACGGCTGGGAGAAACGGAACGGTGTTCCTCTCCCTTGGTTGGCTCTTCCCCCATTTGGATGAGGGGGAAAATTGCGAGGTTTTTCCTCTCCACGGAAAACCTGAGTACATCTCTGTACTTCCTCTTTCACTTCAACGATTGAGGTGATAGCTCTTCGGAGCTCTGTGCAGTTGAAGGCTCCTCCTGCCCTCATTTCCTTCTCCACCACTTGGGTGAGAAGGTGATAGGGCAGTTTGGACTTAATTGTGGAGGCCATGAACTTGTTTTGTTCATTTTCTCCATAGTCCAATAACTGATGGCAAATCCGTTCAATGGACTCTGAGAATTGTCTCAGAGACTGAACGGATTCAGCTGGTTTGGCAAGGTGGAGCAACTCCGCTTGGAGGGACTCCACCATTGTCTTTTCATCCCCAAACCGCTTTTTCAGAATCTCAACTACCCTTGGGTAGTTTTCATCTGACGGTGGGTATAAGTCAATTGCTCTCCTAGCAACTGACTTCTCTGGGAGGCATCCCAGCAAATAAATGTGCTTCTTGAAGTCTTCAATTTTGTTCCCCAAAAGTTTTTTGGAATAAGCGTGTTTTGAATAAAGTTGCTCGGGGTTCCCCCGAGAATTTGGGCAATGTTATCGGCGGAAGCGTCACATCATGACGCTGATGCACCACTGGTGCCTGCTGCACAACTTGTGCTGGCTGATTTGGCTGGGGAATTGCATCCCCCAGCTCCGAGAGGCCTAAAGCCCCTTCAATGGTGTCGACAAGCCCTCGGGCTTGGTCGACCCAATGCATGAAGGCCTTGCCTTCTGGTTTGAAGTCTCTGTAATTTTGCTCTTCATCTTGAAGAGCTTGTCCCTTCACTCTCAGGAAAATGGCTTCCCATTTTCCATTGTATTTCTCCAAAAGAGAAATTGTTTTGCAGAGATTTTGTCTCTCTGCGATCAGATCTGCACGGACACTTTGGTCCGCCAGCTCTTTGCCCAAGTTTTCTTGGGCTGTCTCAATATACATCTTGAGACGCACCACCATTGGTGCAATGGAGATGCGCAAGAGCTCACTCATTGCTCTTACGCTTGATGAAAACGCAATAAACCCCTTTGGGTTGTGCGTTTGATCCAAGCGCTAAGGCCGCGCTTTGGATTGGTTTGGTTGGAGGGTAGGCTTACGACTGGAAGCCGACCCCTACGGGGCTCCAATTTTGTGGGCAAAAAGCCACAAAAAATGCACTTCCCTGCAGAAGGGGAAGGTTGACTCTCCCGGCAGAAGGGGGGAGTCTTTGACCAAATGGAAAAGGAAGAGAAATTGATTCTCCTCCTTTTCCTCGATTCACCCTAAGAGAGGGTGAGTCCTTTGCTTTCAAGCAAAAAAAAAACATGAAAATTATTTTTGGGCCTAAACTGCATTTTGATTTAATTAGAATTCTTCTCCTTAAAATATACCTTTTTAAATTGCACAAAGCTCTTTCAAAGAGACTTTATTACAAAAAGGGAAAGAGAGTGAACAAACTATATTGATTACAGAGAAAAAATGGTAGAATGCTCACGAATGGGAAAAATGAGCCCCTTTTATATCGACTAGAGGGGGCGGGGCTTAGTCATTACAAAATGGATCTTCGATCGATTTTTTGTCGCTTTCTTTGGCGACAGTTGGCAACTTTTTCGATTAAATTTCGCGGCGCGCATTTTCTAAAAATTTTGGGAACCAGGGAGGGGTGTGGTTCGGCAGTGCCGACAGGCGCCGCTGATGAAAATTGAGTGCAATTTGTTAACAATTTTTCGCCAAAATGGTCGATTTTTGGAATTTTGAGCCAGGCAACGACCATTTATTTCGGGATAGGGGTGGCCGGCGGTGCCTATTACTGCTATTCTTAACAGTTTTCTACCAAAAAACCATTTTGTTTTTTAAATTAATGTATTTTGAAGTATTACTGCTGGACCAATAAAATACAGGATTACCATTCTCATTGTGTAGTTTTTTTTATTTTTTGCTTTTTTCAGGTAACCAACTCTGATGGAGCCGCAGTGGAATTAGCAAGAACAATTTGCCATGACAAAAAAGTTCCATTTTTCCGGATCACGCCTCAACTGAGAGACGAAATAAAAATCGACACCACAGACAATGTGCAACTTATAAAAATGATCTGGAAGGCAAAGGTGGGAGAATGAATTTTATAAATTGAGTTGGAATTTATAAAATTATAATAATTCAAATAATTTTTCTGCAATTAATTTAAGGCCTATGTTTCCGAGTTCGCCGAAGGAGTGGCAGATTTAGTTGAAATGTTGCAAATGACGGCAAATGAAGAATGAAAATTTTTTTTCTTTTTCTCCTAAGAGAGGCATTTTTCAAATTGGAAATTACCATTTTACATTTTGTCATTTTACAAAATATTACATATTATCAAATCCTGATTTTTTTGTTATATTCTATGAAATAAATTTTCCATAAAAATGTAAAAAAAATGAAAAAAAAGATTCATGGGTTAGCGAGTGTCCTTGTTCTTTTCCGGCACCGAGCAGGGTCAAAATTCGATCATCCCATAAATAACATATTTTTAAATGTTATTTTAGCTTTGTATTTATGAGCTCTATAGAATTCAGTTTGCCTGTGTTTTGTTCGCCAACTCAGCTAAATTTTGTGATTGGAAAGCGAGATTTATGCGAGAGCAAACCGATACAAATGTAAGCTAAAATAGCCTTAATTATTAAATAAATAAAAGTTTTGGCTGGGTTGGTCGGAACATTCGTGAAGAATATGCAATAATTGTTTCTTTTAGATTCAACCCTTACAATCATTTACTGCGCTTTAAATTCTTTTGTAAGTTTTTTGGATTTATTTTTCCATTTTCTGATAAAAATTACTTTGGGATGCAAATGTGGTGGGGTTAAGGGGCCATTTCGGCATCGAAATTTTTAAACTATTTTTTCGTTGTCTAACCAATTTCCTAAATAAGAGATATCAACCAAATTTCTACTCTTCTCAAAAATTCCTTCCTCCCCTTTTTAGCAAATGCGCCTGAGCGTTGGCGCGTGGAAAATGCTCAGGGCGGCATCCGGGCCAACAATTACGTCACGACGACAGTCCAACTGCGCGAGCCGCACACAATCCGACAGCCGACCAGCGACTGTCTCCGCGTGGAAATTTTCAGGGACGGCGAAAGCGTTGCGGTCGGAAGAAAAGGTTTTTTTGACGTTTAGTTTTTAACTTCAGCGCTTTTTTTAGGCTGCCCTGACTAAAAAACTTAAAATTGAACCCGATTTTGACTTATTTTAGGCGCAATTACTCGGCGTATTCCCCCTCCCCGGGACCAACTCTTTTATTTTGAAGGCCACCCCAGGACAACGTTTTTGTATTCGTTTTTGAATTTTTTTTGCGCATTTTTACATGTTCAAAATTAAAAAACGATTATACGAAGGAACGGTGGTACCGATATGCATCGCTGAAGATTTTTAAAAATTCTCCCTTTTTTTAACTTACCCAAAAAGTTTTATTGACAAAGTTTTGTAAACATTCGTCTTCGCCACATTCTTTTTGATTTATTGCACAGCTCTGCTGTTTGACTACATTTTTCATATTTTTTTATTTCTCATTTTTCAGACATTTTGCTCAACATTTTGACGGTTGAGCCGCCCTCTTCGTCCGTCGATGGCGCAAATTTTGTCGAATTTTCTGACGGCACCGACGCGGCATTAAACAGCACGGCACAGCGCGGCGAGGCCAAATTGCGGACGAATTCCATCCACAATTTGACGGGCGAAAATAGCCAACAACGGCGACACCAGCAAATGGTCATTATAATATATATTTATTGAGCAAACCACAGGCACATTAGTGCTCTTATGTGGCGCATAAAAAAAATCAAAATAAATAATGTCAAAAAAAAAAATACAACAATATGAAATGTAAAGTAAAATAAAATAAAATGAAATAATGAATAAATAATGTCAATGCAAATGTCAATGAAATCCCTTAGAACTCAGTTTGTCAGTTTAAACTTTTCCGAGCCTTTGGCCGTATCTCGATGTTTTGCCATCTTTAAAATTTTGAATCATTGTCGTAAGGGAAAATATTTTTTGTTAGTGATTTTTTGTTTTTGCAAAATTAACGCAAAATTTGGAATTTTGTTTTACTCATATTTTTTGTTTTCCATTCAATTAATTTTATGGTTCATTTTCTGTTTGCTTTTAATTTTGTCCTATTTTTCCTTTCAGAGGCCCTCCCCCTGGCAATTGTCCACTTTCTATTGGCTCGCCTTGGCCGGTCTCTTCGCCTGCCTTTTCTGCCTTTTGCTGCCCCCCACGGCGCCCCCTCCGGTGACCGACACCCACCGCCATGGCATTGCCCTTTCCGTGCCGCATTGGCTGCGCCCCTCGCACACACAACACTGTGTGGCCGCTTACATTTTGGGTACGGCTTTTTTGGTGCTTTTCCCTCCACTCGGCCAAGGGCATAACCCAAAGCATTGGCTTAATTTTTCGGAGCCCCGAACATTTGCACTTATGTCCAAATCGGATTCAAAGTGATTTTTTTTTCAATCCCTGATAGCCTAAACAGCATTAAATTAAGAAAAAAACAGTCAATAGTTTATTAGGAGCATTAATTCTGCTGTTAGAATAATTAATGATTTTTAAAAAACTTAATTGTTGTCAAATTATCAGACACAATCTCTTCCTATCACTTATTTAATGCTGTTTAGGCAATTAGGGATGGAAAAACTTAATTTTGAAGCCAATTTTGGACAAAGGCGCAAATGTCGGTACAGCGAATTTTTCTCAGTTCTAATGGCAATTTTGGGTCCAAATCTAAAATGTTAATAGAATCTCGTAAACTAATTCATCTTCAATACCAATAAAATTTGGAGAGAAGTTTTTTTAATTTATCCACGGATAAAAAAATTCCAAACAAAAAGTCCAACCATCGAGTCGAACGAGGGCGTAGCCAGACCCTTGGCTTCGAAGGGAAGGGGACTGAAGTCAAAAATTCGATTTTTAGGGGTGTATTTTTCATTTTCATTCGATTTTTAGAGTGTGTATATTTCTTTGAACTCCCAAGTTAGGGGGTGTATTTACAAATTTTTTACCCGTTTTCGCCAAAAAATTTTGGTCTCCATTTTTCAAAATTTGATTTTTGTTTTTTAGGGCTACTGACGATGTATTTCTTCTTGCAGATGAATTGAAGGAAGATTTTCATTGCATTTGGACAAAACAATCTTTTACTTAATTTCAAAAAAGAATGAAATAAAACGGGTACCGCTTGACAATTTCTTTGTGTCCATTTTTGGGAAATCGCCAACATTTGTCACCTTTTTGTACAAATTGCAGACATTTTGTGTTATGTACTTATTGGGGAAAAAACATTGCTTTACTCGGACCGGGTCAGTTTAGTCTGGCCGGTTTAGTCTGGCCGGTTTAGTCTGGCCGGTTTAGTCTGGCCGGTTTAGTCTGGCCGTTTTAGTCTGGCCAGTTTAGTCAGAGGGTCGGTTTAGTCTGGCAAGCTGTTTTTGCCCATAACTCTTAAAATATTTTTTTTGTCAATTATAAAAGGAAAAACTTAAAATATCTATGTTTAGCTACAATATAAATGAATATCCCAATTAGAAAATAAAAACAAAGCGAAACCTTCAGTTTGGCACCGCCTTTTTCAGTCAAATTTATATTCTTCTAGCAAAGTAAAACCCTAATTTTTTTCACGTTTTTTCCATAGAAAGCTTCTACAGGCTTTTGCTGTTCATATTCAACTGTCATCCGCTTCATCAACACAATTCGATATGAGAAAAGTCAATTGATGCAGACATCGCACGATGCATCGCTGGTGAAGTCCCTCCTCAAAAAACGCGAAAATATCGTGCCGTTGATACGAATTCTTCGACTCTTACAGGGTTACAATACCATCAACAACATTAACCCTGCTCACCAAAATGATCAAAATTACCATGCCAATGTTAATCCCGATAATATCATCAATTTTCTCGTTGGTATTTCTCGAAATTATGAAATATGCCCGTATTCATTTTTCAATGTTTTGTTATTTTTTCGTTGGTAATACATTGATAAATATGTTATGGTGTTAATTTTAAAGATTTTCGGAAAAAAAATCCGAATTGAATCAATGTAGGACAAAAACAGCTTGCCAGACTAAAACGACCCTCTGACTAAAACGGCCAGACTAAACCGACCCTCTGACTAAACTGGCCAGACTAAAACGGCCAGACTAAACCGACCCTCTGACTAAACTGGCCAGACTAAAACGGCCAGACTAAACCGACCCCCACCGTGCTTTACTTTGTTTGCCTTTTAAAAATAAAGATGGAGTTGAGTCAATTTTTAATTACCTTTTAGTTGAACTTTTAAAATTAAACTCAAAAACTATAAAAGCGTGGATTTGAAATATGAGAATTGTGTGCAAAATGTTTTTTTATAAATAAAAGAAAAGTTTTTAATTGACAGGAAATTGTTCGTAATAAATTGAAATTTTTTGCTAAATTTTGGGTAAAGTTACATTAATTTCAGGCATTTTGAAAGTCTTGATCTTTGTTCTTTCATTATGCATTTCAGTCTAAATGTGGTGGCTTCATCACCATTTCTTTACGCATTTTTTCCGGTTTCATTTCCCTCCTCCCCAAATTTGATCACCGGCAGATGCATTCTATGCGCATAATCGGCGTTAATTGTTGTTCCATTTTCGACTTGGCCCAACAGCCAAAAGGTCTCCATGACGCCTTTGCCCTAAAGCACAAAAAGGGCAAAAAAATAATCGAATCATTGTCGTTAATTAGGCAGCGGAATTAATTAGTTAATTGCCCCAAGTGGGTGACCTTTATGATCACTTCGCCTCTGCTCTCCGTGTGATAAGAGCCGTTGAAATTTTTGTGCAGCAATTCGAGCGTTTCACTGGACATGTGAATTTTGTTTGCTAAAAGTGAATTCAGAAAAACCCAATGACAAAATTCAAAGTGAAACAAGCGTACGGCTTGAAGAACTTTGCATGCGCGAGGCGGTGTTTACCGTATCCCCAAACAGACAGTAACGGGGCATGGCCAACCCTTAAAAAGCGGGTAAACCGACTTGTTTTTTGCTCCATTTTCAAAGATTTTAAAATGTGTTTTTTGTTTATGTCTTGTTAAACAGAACAGCTAATCAATGCGCTAATTAAACAAAGGAGCAAATCCCGCCCGATTTGATATGCCGGCTTAAATTCCCATTGAAATGCCTACCGACGACTCCCGCGACGCATGGGCCGCTGTGCAGCCCAATTCGGAGACGGACGCGCTCATTTGGAAGGTCGGGAATTCGGAAAGTGAGCAGCGCTTGCATAAACTTGATCGCCCTGCTCATATATAATGAATGTCTTTTTAATTTAGCTGCCCTTTCTTACATATCAGCACAGTGTTTGGCATGCAAAGTGCCATTCCGATTGGGAAGGCCAGACACGCACAAATAACCATCGCCTGGGCATGGAAATTCAAAATTGGCAGATAAAATAATGCCATTTCGGTATACCGATTTCCTATGGCATACGTCCTCCCCTTCCCACCGAATTGAAGCCCCCGCCCCCCTCCCCACCATTTAGTACAGTAGGTTAGGACATAGATTTTCCTTGACTGTGGGAGCCTAATCTCAAATGAAAGTGTCAGCCTTTGTCTCGAAATTCTTACCCACCGATGGACTCCACCTTGTACACGTCGTGCTCGTCAATGATTGCGTCGAAGATGGTGTACAGTTCGTTCATCAGATTGACCACCTGCAGCGGCCGCATTTGGTTGGACAGTGCCGCGAATTGGACAATGTCCGAGAAGAACACCGTCACACAGTCGAACTGCTCGGGCTCCACGGATTGGCCGAGCTTTAGTCGGTCCGCCACTTGGCTAAAACAGTTGAATATTGAAAGAACTCCCCCCGCTAACCGTGGCATCATCCGATAGAGAAGAATGTCCGACTTTCGCTTCTCCCCCTCCAACTCTTTGGTCCGCTCCTGCACTTCCTCCTCCAATTTGTTGGCGTACTGCTCCAACATGTCGAACACATGGTCCATCAAATTGACCCTCCGTTGGGCACCCATTTGCCGCAATTTCTGTCGCACTTTTTCAATGGTCGGCCGTTCGCTCGGCGTTTCGACCCAACAGTCGCGGATCAGATGAATCTATATAAAAAAATCAAATAATCCCATTTTTCCGATCGTTCGCCGTTCGTATCACTTCCGTGTTCAGATGGTCAAATGCCGGCCGAATGATCGGCCGCAGCGGAACGATTCCGCCCCGCTTCACCAAATAAGCGATTTCCTCCGCGTTGCGTCCCCTCGCGCGTCGCCCCGGGCGCCGCTGTGCCGTTTCTCCCTCCGTTTCCGCCGTTTGCTTTCTTCGCGACATTTCCGTTCCGTTTTGCTCTTCTCCATCCTCGGCCCGGTCAGCCTCTGCTCCGTCCGCTTCGCTGCTGTCCCAACACGGAGACATATTAACCATCGGTAAACAAAAGGGGGAATTTGTGAGAATTTTAAACTTAACTAAATTATTATTTAATTTGTATTTTTAAATTAAATGCTAATGGGTTCGGAATTTTACTTTTATTTCATTTAATTAATTATGTAATATTATTGTTTGATTTTAATTTGCACTTCGGTGAAGATTAATGCCATCGTGTAAATGTCAGAATGTTTTGACCCCTCCACAATTTCGCTGTCTCCCATTTTCCGTAATTGTTCAGGCGATAGCCATAAAAGATCTAAAGATGCATTAAATATCAGATAATAAATACTATTAATTAATGAGAATCACTTGCCTTTCGCCCGATTTTTTTGTGAAGACTTTAGCCATCGAAGCCCAAAATATGAAATTTTGACTTGCCACCGGTCATTGATCAAACAAGCGGAGGATTTCAGGCGGCCATGGAATTGGAGGGGCGAATTGTGCAGAAAATGAATGCCCTGCAAAATACGGAAATGAGTTTATCCCAAATTAATTGGAAATGAAATTAAAATGTAAGTAAGAGATTATAGTCGGCGAACGGTTAAAGCGTCGTCGAAGTGCGCCGGAGTCTAAGCCCACTCGGCGGGGCTAACATTTTGCCACTCTCTCACTTAAATTTTTATATTTCATTTGTGCTTTACTTCACAAATCTCTTTGATGGCCGACTGGATGAATATCACATCTTTGACCATGGCATTTTCAGACAAAATCACGTCTCTGATGGACCCGCGCATGCAAAAGTTCCACACGGCCAACACATTGGGCCCGTCCAAACTCAGCCCCAAAAACCGGTTCACATTCTCATGGTCGAACAGACGCATCTTTAAATGACCGGTACTTTGAGTCGAGTCAAAGTCCGTTAATGAGTAAATTTAATGCCATTTTGCCGGCTTTTGCCCCACCGTTCGGCACTCGGCCATTTGTGTCACTGTAAATGCCTTTGCCATTGTTGTGGAGCCAAAGCTGCGCACAATGCACTTTTCCCCATTGTATGAGTACAGGGAGAAGATTCGGGACCGTGCCAAACTGCCAATGGTCGAATGGGTCAGCGAGGAAATGTTCGTTTGGTTGGAGCGGACGGAGTGCCGACTTCGGTTGGCGGCTGTGCGGTCGGCACGCTAAACGCAAAGCCAATCATTTTTTAATTATTTTATAAATGAAATTCTTTTTAAAATAAGCACTTTTGGTTTCGATTTCGTCAGCAAAGCAAATGGTATTTTCCAACTCATGTTGCTTCTCCGACCTTCCACAAATTTAGCGCTGAATTTTATTTTTATTTTTTTGTTTATTTTATTAATTCCGTTTTACTGTATCAAAAAGCCGACAGTAAAAGTGCTACCGCTTATTGTCACTACAAAAAGAGCAATTCCAAGCAATAAATAGCCCTGAAAAAAGAATTTATCATCAAAAAAAAATTTTTAACATTTCGTACTTTATACATTTCGAACACCGACGCGGCACACCCTTTGCCGTCGAAGCCGCAGATTGGCACCGCCGGAGGAATGCTTCCACCGCGGGAGGACCACATGGACAAGCTGCCATTTCGCAACGATATTTGCTGAGCACAGAATTTTACATATTTGAAAAATAAAAGCTGTTTTGACTGGTAACAGTTTTAATTATCGCTTTTTTTCATTTCCAATTAACGTGGCAATTTTTAAAAATTCGAAGGAATTCGGCGGGGCGGAGAATAAATGGCATCATAAAACATTTGTTTTTATTTTAACATTTCTTATTTTTTATTGTTGTTTTTCTTTATTTCTCACCAATTTCCCCTCGACCCATGCGAATTGCATTAAAATGCGTAGCGCATTTCCTTTGTCGCTCGACTTCCGATTGGACAAAACGAACACCCGCGTGTTCTGATCAGTTTCCACCGTCACATAGCCGGTCAAACCTTAAGCAAATGCTTTCAAAATTCGGCTTTCTTTTGCATTTCTTGCCCATGAATGGCTTTCTGTTGTTCCGTGCCAACAGAGTGCCGTTTCGGTACACTTCGGGCCGAATGCCAAATTGGCGGAAAGATTCGTTCAGTGCCATTCCGTAATTGTAAATTGCGTCGTACAACAGAAGCGAATAGATGGATGCCTAAAGAGTGATTGGATGTAGCGAATAATCAAAAAATAATCCATTCACATTGATCACTTTGCTGCAATTGGATTCATCGCAATAAAAGGGCCAATCGCCCGTTCTGTCGATCACTCTTTTGAAAAAGCCGTAGTAATTTTGATTGGACAACGCGGACAAAGTGATGTCGTAGTGCCACTGCAAGCATCAATTGAAAATTAACCTATCAAAATGTGCCAATTTCTACCCATAAGGCCAATCGGCCAATCACTTCGGCGTCCGCGTTTCTTCCGTCGAGCGTATTTGAATTGTTACTGTAATGGATAAAGAATTACCATAGGATTTTTTTATGCAATATTATAAGTAAAATGGGCCACATCATTGTTAAATTCAAATTTGTTTTTAATGTATAAATATTTTAATATGAAGCAATGGCTTGGCTTTTGAGATGATTCTTATTTTTCTAATTTTTGAAACCATAAATTACCTCGATTGTACCCAAAAAGGTAATCTCGTCAAATTGACTAAATTGTGGAAAAAATCATTCAGATTCCTCAATTAAACTCACAAGATAAATACATGTCATTATCCACCATTATGTAAACATAATCCTAAAAATATTTACAATTAACAAAAAATGAATAAAATAAATAAAGACGACTTTTGTGTTTAGTCCTCCATCGAACAATTGAAGTGCGAAAGTTCGCATCTGCTTCAAATCGTCAAAGCAAAGCAAAACGACTAAATTTAAAAAAGAAATAAATAATTTAATTTTACTTTCCCTAATTATAAATTATTATTCTAAAATGCGTACTCCTCGCCCGTTCTCGAATTGCATTGACAATTGTGCTTGTGTCGGATGATTGAATGTTGAAAATGCGTGTTTTTATAATTAATTGTGATTTTCGACTGTTCGCTAAGCGAATTCTAAAATAATTTTTAAAACATTTAAAAATGCAATAAAATGACTCACGTCAATGTCAGTGCCAAAATAATCACAACCGAAAAAGAAAATGGAAATGTTTAAATTTAATTTTGCGATTTATTAATTATTACCTCCACTTGCTGATATGATATCACTTTGGATTATAATGCCGATTTGTGTCCAATTAAAATACTGAAGAAGACTTATAAGCCCGGAAGCCATGCTAATGGTAAAGTCAGGCAATTAAATAATATACAAATCAAAATGAGTGTACTATTTGTAATTTGGCACAATGTTCAACAGAGTTGGATAGGTGGCATTGTTTGAGGAGGCAAGACTGATGAGAATTCGAAGATTAATTAGTCAAATTAATTGAACGAACTCACTTTGAAGACATGCTTTGTCCCCAGACAAGCATCGGAATGTTAGAATTGGCAGCCAAATGACCCAGCATTGGCGGCACTTCAAAGAATTTGCATTAATTATTCTAATTAATTATACATACAATTATACTAATTTATTCGCATTACCGTCAATGCACGAAGTCGCAATGATTGCGTCTGCTCCCAATTTGCTAATATAATTGTAAGTTTGGCCAAAATCGTTTGCTTCATTACATTGAGAATAAGTCCAATGAATTCTGTGGCGGCAAATTTAAAATTGCCGTTTTAAAGTGTTAGTAAACTGACGAAAAATTGACGCTTTTTGGTAGGATTTCGTCCGCCCACAACTGTTCCAATGCCATTGGAATTGCGCCGCCCGAATTGGGCAACGCGGCGTTCTTTCGTGCCATGCCAAAGTCCGTGTCATTTTGGGCCACCAAGATGGCCACTTTGATCAGCGTCTGATTGGCCATGGGAGTGGACGGGGTGGTGAAGCCGGCCATTACGCTGTCGGGAATCGTCTGCTGCTCCTCTTGGCACTGAAAAAATTGATCAAAAGTCTTCCAAGCATCATCATCTCTTATTACTAAAAATTAAAGTCAATAATAAATGTTAATTAGGTGACAATTATTGTAATTGGACTTCACTTTGATTTGCATGGATAAGCCGATGAAAAACATTAATAGCAAAAAGAAACATTTGGTAGCGTTCAAGAACATACTACGGTATGTGTACGACCAATTTATGTTATTCAAATTTAATGACAAGCAAATGCTTTTTTGCGCTTTATAATATTAATATTAAAAAAATTGGTGCAGACCAGTGCGTCTACGATTCAAAGCAGTTATTATTAACAATTGGCTTTTTGGTCATTGAAAAAGTGAACAAAGTTTAATAAACACACATTAATCCGTTCTTATGTTCAAATTATGGATAATGATGCTTCTTTTACTCGAGACACCTTTTTCACAAAGCGACCATAAGGGATTCATTTGCACTTTCAATTTGATATTTTAAAGCATTTTTATTTAATTGTTTAAATACAGTTTCATTCTTTTTATTATTAAATCGGTTTTTTATACAATTAACCACTTCGACTGAACAAACTGTCATTGGTCACTTTTGCCGTCACTTTTTGACAACGATCGTCCACAAAAATATTAATTAAGCCCGACAAATAGCCGCTCCTAGCGACTGCTGCCGCCGATCAATTAACACTTTACACATTTCCAACCCAAACTTTGCCCATTTCCTTTTTATTTGCCCATTTATTTCCCTTTTCTCTGATCGCTTTAATAAATTTATTCTTTTGACTGAAAATTATATGTAGGAAAAAACCTTAACCTTAATAAAACAAACAGAAAATGAATAATTATTAATTAATTTTGTGCATAGAAAAAAGTTAATTTGCTAACAAATTGAATCAAAATGTGTAAAAAGCGGAGGAAAGTCAAAATATTTGTTATTTTCGTTATCAGAGATCAAATTGTAAATGATAGAATTATTATCACCAGCAGAAAGGGCAGCACTTTAAGTATTCTGATAAAAAGAAACAAATCACTTTCCCAATCACTCGAAAGAATGCGAATTTAAACTAAAATGATTTAGCTCAAAAATGAATTTTATTTTTATTAAATTAATTTGTAATTTAATTATTTTGATTTTTTGTTGTCTTTTGCCGACACATTACGCCAAACACATAAATGACTATAATGTTTAAACATTGGCATTTGGAATGCCCCGGGCACAATTATATTCATTTTCAGTTATTCTTCAAGAAAAAATTTTGAATCAATTCTTCATTTTAAGAAATATATTATTTTTGTAAGTATTGTTTGCCAAATCACTATTGCTCAACTCACACAAAATGAATTGGAACAGTTGGGCCAGCATTGTGCCGGATGGCAATCGGATCACACAAATTGCCAACATGGCACAGACTGTTGGCCAAATTGCCGGCGCGGCCCAACGACTCATTGAGGTCCAATTTTGCAGAGAACTCAATAAATAAATATTTTCTTAATTTATTATATTTTAACTTTGGTTCTGCCATTTTTAGGCAAGAACCCCGAAAATGTGCCGACCATCGGACGTGCCCAAACTGAGCTCCAATTCAGCGACCCAATCATTGGCGGTCCGTCCAACCAAAATCTGTTCGACCGTTTCTCGCGCGATGTTTGATTTTTGGCAAATTAGTTTTTGTTTAATTCCGTTGAGGGAATTTCTTTAGTTTAAATGTTTTTCTGCTGGGAGGAGAATTCTGCGGGGATCAAATCAAATAAAGAAAATCCCAATAGCAGAAAGAATTCATTCGCTAATGTCATTAAAAATGGGATGGAGCCAATGCATTTTTTCGCCGAAATTTGAGCCCGTAATACCAACTTTTATACCCCTTTGCATTCTTTTCATTTTGGTTCCATTTATCAACTTTTCCACAGTTCCTCAAGAGTTTAATGTCCGTCGAGAATGGCGAACTGTCGCGTGCGCTGTTGAACGAGCGGCGCGCGGACCGCGACGGATGCACGCCTTTGCTGTGCGCGGTTAAGCGCAATGGTTCCATTAACCGACTCATTAGCATTAACTACTTTTTAATTATTATCGCGGTTTTTTTTTGATCTTGATGCCGTGCTTCTCCTCCTCGCATATGGTGCCGACCCGCACCAAGCGGACGCCAATGGGGACACGCCACTGCACCACGCGGTGATGGTGAGTGAACGGTGGCGGGCGAATGGCAAAATTAAGGCACTAAACACTTCGAAAATTTGGCACAGAAGTGGTCATGAAAAGCGAAACAAATGGAAAAAAGTATTTATGGTTTTGACACAAATCCGGAATGTGAAGCCCGAAGGAAGCGGGCTGTGGGAGAAAATAAGATAAATGGAAAAAGGACAGTTCGACGCCCGTAACTCAGTCGGTCCGAGCATTTCACAGCTTGGAAGGGCCGTGGGTTCGAATCCAACCGGGCGAGTTGCCATTTTATATTACATTGGAAAAGCAGTCAGCAAGGTACAGCTGATAATAATAAAAACGCAAAAACTAAACTTCTAGTGGTTGATTAAAAGGCACTCTTCAATATTTACACACAATCTCAAAAATGAGAGATGGACCATTAATTGAGAATTCAGAGAAAAATGCATTTCTTATTTAGGCGTACTATTTCTTTCCTCTGCTAATAGAGAAAAGCAGAATTTGCTTTTCTCTATGCTTTCTCCTATGTTAAATTTACTTCGTTTTTTTTTAAACGCCTATGTCTTTTTCTAACTTATCAAATCGCCTAGCTTTTGCTTAGGAAAAGCTTTCCCTATTCAAGAGCTTTCGAATGATACCAAGAATGTCCAATTTGGTTGAAAAAAATCTTCAAAAATATTTTTTTAAATAACTATTTTTCAATTTTTCGGAAGAAAATAAATAAAAAAATATTGGTGTCATGGGGCGGCCTCGAACCTCCATCCTTTTTCCATTGACTACCTTACAAAAATCACTGAGCCACATATGCAAACTTTTTTTGTACAGGAGCTCATTTTCGGGTTGGTATTTTTGGTAAGCTCCCTTATCGCAGCATTATTTAGGCCGGTTCTGTGCCAATCGTAAAACTGCTGCTTTGTTTCGGTGCCGATTTGGACGTGCCGAACAAATTGGGACAAACTGCGAATGGCATGCGAATCACGTGTGTCTTCATAATTTTGTGCTCATTATTTCTCTTCCTATTCTTTCCAAATTTTGGCTCATACATTCTTTTTTAAGAAATTCTATTCACAATATCAATCATCGAAAAACATAAAACTTTTAGAAAAAGAAAAAAACCCAATAATTTTATTGTTCGCCAAAAGATTCTTTGGCTCTTGTGGAGTTTAAGCCCCCTACGCAAAAATTTTTACATTTCAAAATAAAAGAAGCCAAACTATAGGTTTTCGGGGTCGCTGATCGCGAATGCGGCTTCCATTTCGACCAATTCCAAATCCTGGACGCGAATTCGAACAAAAATTCGGAATTGAAATTTTTCGATTCTACATTTTTAGTCTAAAAATGGTTTAAATGATTTTTAATTGAAGCACTGATGACTTTCAGTTCGTTTCCGTGTATTTAAACAATGTTGACCAATAATCTGAAACCCGAAAAATTTAATTTTCGACTTTTTGTTCGAATTCGGGTCCGGGATTTGGAATTGGCCGAAATGGATGCCGGATTCGTTATCAGCGACTACAAAAGCCTATAGATTGGCTTCTTTTATTCTGAAATATAAAAAATATATATTAGTGTATTCTTTTTATTTTCTTTTATTAGGGATAGAATTATGTTTTTCTTATTAAATTTTAGATAAAACTCCCTCAAAATAGCAAAGATAAAAGGTTGAGTATGGATGACGATATAGAGTGTATAGAAGATTCGAATGGGGCCTAAACTCCACAAGAGCCGATTTTTTTTTCAATCCACAAAATTAAATGGCATTTTTCAAGGAATGAACGGCTCGTCGAGGTTCTGAGCCGTGCCCGGACCTGGTCACAATATGGAATTTGCGCCACCGAAGTTCGTGGAGCCAAAAAAGCCATTAAATAAGAAGACTGCATATTTTCTTAATCTTTTACGTATTTTCAATATTGAGGTTTTTTGCAAAGAAACTGATGAGAAATAATTCTAAAAAGAATCCCAACATACAAACACTTTTAATCCAACACAAATGTTTAAAAGTCCAAGTCATACTCAAAAAAAACTACTCATTTAAGAATTTTTAAATGGAACTAAAAATTACGCAAAGCGAGTAAAATTCCATTTGATATAAATTATTATTATTATAACAGGAATTAAGGTCATTAATGGGTAATTAATTAGGTATTAATGGGTGCTTTCCTTTCAGTGCAATTCCAAGGCAAAGTTCAAAAATGGGCGCGAGGAGGCGCTGGCCAAAGTGACGCGCGAGCAGCAGCGACGCGCAATGGACCATCAGCGCGAGCGAAGGGCGGCGAAGGACAACGGCGACGCATTGCGACTGCTCTCATTGGACGGAGGCGGCATCAGAGGATTGGTGCTCATTCAGGTGGTGCACAGACGTTCGGAACTGATCGGGAAGGACACGGACGAAACCAACGGCTGGAGACGATTTAAGGACGCGGGGGGGGGGAAGAGTCCCTCAAGGACGAAACCAGCGGGAATCAGTTTTTCGAGGCCCTCACAAATCAGGATGTTTCAGGATTTAGCATCGTTTTTGGGGGTTTTGAATGGGGGCGCGCGTTTGGGAATTCACCTCCATCAGTCCGTTTTCGATTTTCTTGCCGGGTCAGTCCCTTTCCCTGCAAATCTCCAGTCGGACCAATCAATGCCTTCTTGTTGATCACATTGGCATTTATGGTTTGTAAATATTATTAATTTTATATACTTTTTCAGATTTTGCTTGAAATTGAGCGTTTGGTGGACGGCGGCGACACACAAAAGAAAGGGCAGAGAAAAAAGGACAATTTTGTTCAGCGCCATTTCGATTGGGTCGCCGGGACAAGCACAGGGGCGGTAAGTTAAAAAGAAATTTAATTTAAAATCATTTGTCCATTATCGAATTCTCATCCGATTATAATAGTCTTGGATAATAGATTAAGCTGAATTTCTCAGATTTTGGCACTTGCCCTCGCGGATGGCACTTCTTTGATCGACTGTCTTCGGCTTTATTTGCGTCTCAAAGACGACGTCTTCGGCCGGAGGCGAAAGCAAGCCGTTTTGGCGGATACAAGCCGGAATGCCTTGAGAAGTTTTTGCAAGATCACTTTGGCAAGCAGCGAAAAATGTCCGACATTCGATGTGGAAAAATGAAGTGAGTTTTGAAAGAAACTGACAAAAAATAATTGGTTTTAAATATATTATAAATTCATTTATATTTTTATCATTTCGTTTTTATTATTGCTATATAATTAATATTTTAATGATT
The DNA here is from genome assembly GCA_004148225.2 of Heterodera glycines. Classification (NCBI taxonomy): domain Eukaryota; kingdom Metazoa; phylum Nematoda; class Chromadorea; order Rhabditida; family Heteroderidae; genus Heterodera; species Heterodera glycines. The sequence goes on along the minus strand of CP049707.1, from coordinate 9,851,810 downwards.
GTCCAATTATTGTTTTTTTGCAGGATTTTCGTCACTGCCACAAAAGCGGAGCAAATTCCCATCGAATTGGTGCTGTTGCGCAACTTCAACTCCCCCTTTAACGGCTCTGACCATCACGCGCCTGGCAATGTGTGCATTTGGCGGGCGGCGCGCTATTCGAGTGCTGCGCCCACTTACTTTCCCAGCATGGACGGACTGATGGACGGAGGTACGAAAGCAATTATCGTTATTATAAACCATTATAAGCTAAAATGGTGCTTTTGCTCGAGAGTCTTGGCCTTTTTGGTCTCTTTTAAGCTTCAATTCTTGTGAAACTCAACAACATTCACTTGTTAATCAATTGGAAAACTGAGCTAATTAAAATTAATTTTTATTACAATTTAATTAATTATTTGCGTACATTGTATTAATGATAATTAAATTTTGTTCCTTCTTTTTTGAGGTTTAATCGCTAACAATCCGAGCAATGAGTTGTTGAAGGAAGTTTATTTGTGCAATGAGTCAGCCAAACTTAGCATTGTATGGCATTGCTTTACTCTCTTGTTTTGTTAATTAATTTTCTGATCAATAGGAAAGTGATCGTCCTCCAAATGACTCAATTGCCTTTCTTTTGTCCCTTGGCACTGGCAGAACGCCACCAGTGGACGTGGGAAGCATTGACGTGGTGTTGGAGCCCTCTTTCTCAAACATTGTGCAGTCTTTCACCGCGTTGAACAACCTCAAGTCCATTCTGGTGGAACAGGTGAGTGATGAATGAATGGCACATGACTAATTCATGCTAATTGGATGCCTAATTAATTGCCACTGCTTTTTCAGCTTGCCACTTCCGATGGTCAAGTGGTTGAGTCGGCTAGGATGCTTTGCCACCTTCAAAAAGTGCCCTATTTTCGTCTGACTCCCCAATTGCGAGTTGACATTGCACTTGACACGGTGGACAACGGGACGCTAATTGACATGCTGTGGGACGCAAAAGTGAATGAATTAATTAATTACGGAATGGACACTTTTCGGCCATAAACTCCTAAAAGAAATGCTTGATTAAAAAGGGAATGGCTTAATCCAGTTTTGACGTTTATTCATTTAAGGCATATGTGCGAGAACAATGTGCCGAAGATGTGCAGGCATTGGTCGAATTGATGCGAGAAAGGGACGGCATTTGATCAAAGAAACATTGTGAAGGAAAACGCATTTACGAAAATAAATCATTTGTTCCCACTTCTATATATATTTTTTAATTAGTTAGCAAATTAGCTTTCATTTATGAACCGATTCGTTGTCATTAACAGTCATTTTCACTTTTTCTCTCTCCTTTCAACGGAGAATTTGCTACAATTCTTCTTCCTTTTGACTTTCATTGTGACAGACCTCAATTATCATTTGTCATTAAAGAGCGTTTAAATTTACAAAAATGATTAGATAGCATTATTGGCGCTAGTTAAAAGAAGGTAATTTTTGAAATTTTTTTGCACTTTTTTTGGTCTAATTTTTTTGTTTTGTTTATTTACACATAATGATGAATATTAAGCATTACACAATTATGGCGAGTAAAAAAAGTATATTCACGATTTTTTTTATCAAAAAAAAATTTTTGCAAAACAAAAGGGTCCCCCCTTTGGTTTTTGATAAAATTCAAAATCCAAAGTCTAAAAAGTATCTTTTTTAATTTTTTTCACTTTTTTTTCAATTATGAAATAACGTGAAATGCGTAAGATCTGTTAAAAAACAAATTCTGCATCAAAATAAAAAAACATTAGACCAAAAAAAAGTGCAAAAAAATTTCAAAAATTACCTTCTTTTAACTAGCGCCGCATTATTTGTACTTTATGTATAAACAAATTTTCTTGATTTATTTTTATTTTTGATGTTATACTCTGACAAAATTCGAGTTTACCTATATCGATAAATTGTAAAATTAACTGTTAAATTCCATTTCTGTCGAGCAGGTAAAAACCATTTAGTGTCAACATCAATAAGTCATTAAAACTTTTTATTAATTAAAAATTACTGATTTCAAAATAGAAAGCATTTTATCCGCAATATTTATGTGCTTTATTGTAATCCCCCGACTGTGAATCAGACAAATTCGTTTCATTAGTGAATAATTAATTCCCTCTGTCCATCGGCCCACTGATTAATTGTCAACCCATGACACACCGCCCGCGCATGAGGCAGCGGAACAGAAACATGGCATCTGAAAGCACAGGAAAAGCATGGCAAATTAATTAAGTGATGGGAAAGCGCGAGGATCGATCAACCACTTTCAAAAGAGCAGATTTAAAACTATTTTAACAATTTATTTAATTTGAAACGGTTTATAACCTGCGGCAAATTCAACTGCGGGTTGATTGGCCCTCCAAAAGGAAAGGGCGGACGAAATGCGGCGGAAAAAGCAGCGGCGGCACTTTGCGATTGGCGCTGGTAATTGTCAAGTTGACTGCGTTCGTTGGTGGTCAACGGCCGCGAGCGTCCACTTTCAGTCACCCATCCGTTCTGTTCACATAATTAACGATGACAATTAACGGTAATTTTAATTTATAAAAATCATTTTCAAATAGCAACTAATCAGTGGAGAGAAATGCCATTTGCTGCTACTGAGTCGACGGCATAATTCAAAATATTCAAATTAGGTAAACACTAGAGATGCGCCGTGAATCACGGCTACCGTGAATTTCACGGGCTTTTTCACTCACGGCGCATCTCTAGTAAACACTCACATGGTACACACAGCCGGAACCGCTAATTATAGTTTGACTTTGGCAGTTGCCAAAAGCGAAAGCCATCGCCAAAACGGGAAGGACAAGCAACAAATGAAGTGTCATTTTTTAAATATATTCTGAACAAATGAGTAAGTTATTTTATTATTTATTGTGATTGGCAGTTCGTACAAAGGCTTAGACTAAGCTTAAGCTTTCGGCTTATAAGCCTAGGCTTAGGCCTAAGCTTATGCTTTATTTTAGGTTCTTGGAGAGTCCCGTTTTTTGAATCGAGAATTCCTCTGTCTTTTGGGTCTCGAACTTCGACATTTTCTCGCCTCTATTGTCGGTAGAAACAATCTTTCTCACACCCTAATAATTTATGAATGAATGTTTAAGAAAATATATGTAAAAAAAGACAATAAATGAATTGAATAATGTAAAGATTGAAATGCGATTTTTAAAGGACTGGTTTAATAATTTCGCTTCATCATCAGCTGACTCCTCACTCGCACCTCCGAAGTGGAAAATGCTAACAAAATTAAGCCATGGCCAAACGAAGGAAATGTTCACTGTTACCCCAACCAAATAAATGTGCCACGAATGAATAAGCAAAGGAAAAAGGGGGGAGAGGTGACAAATTAATGCAAATAAATAAGCACAACGATCAAAACGAGTGACAAAATCAACGAACGAATGAATGGGAGGGAGGGGAGGATGAATGAATGCTTGATTTATAATAATACAAATGAATAAAAGAAATAAACAAAATTTGGGAAAAACCCCGAAATGAAACATTTGTTAACGCATTCATTGAAATATTTGTAAAATGATTGGCAGATCATTTGCTATGTTTCGTTTTGATTCTCACGTTGCGTCACTTTGTCCAATCCGTTGAAATGAATTTTACTAAAAAAAGCGAAAACAATTTATTTATTATTTTCAAAATAAATTTTTTAAAATTGTCCGAAAATTGAGCAAAGAAAAAAAGAAGAGAGACATACGCCAAAAGAGAGACAGGGAAAATGAGCAGAAGGGCGGAGAAGATGAGCATTGTGCCGGCGAAGAAATTCAGCGTAAAGGGATAAATGCCGTTGAAGAAAAGCGAAGCGAAAAGCGAAGCGACGCCGTCCATCAGAGCGATCAGCGAAAAAACTTTGCCTAAACGGAACAGAATGCCAAACACCGCAGCACAATAACGCCACATTTAATACCAAACACCCATAGGCAGCAGTGCCACAGTTCAACAAACCCTTGTTTACCGTACTTCGACCGTGACAAAGTAATATGGCGGATAGCAAATTAGGATATCACTGACTCTCCACCCATTTTTCACTTATCGTATTCTTACCAGGGTACCGTACACTACGGCTCCTCCCTCCACAACTCTGCTCAGGTTATTACCGTACTCACCCTGCTCATGCTGCTGTACGCATGCGCTCGCAAGTGCCCTCATTCCGGCAGTCGGAAAACGACTAGTCATCGACGGAATCAGCGCAAGCGAAACCAAAAGGACGGAGGAGGAAAAAGCCAACAGAGCATCACGGACGATTTTGGCCAAAAGACCGAACAAAGCCAACTGAAGGTCGGTGAGATTGGCACTTTTGTGCAGCAGAGGGTAAAGCAACATCACCTGAGAAAGGGGAAGGAAGTGGCCAAATGAAAGAGAGAGAGAGAAACGGTGGTAAACTGAAAGGGACGGACGAAACCGGTTAAATTATTATCTTTTCCGGTTTTTAAACTTTGAAAAGGGAATATTCTCGGAAAGTAACAGCTTAATTCAACCGCTTTAATATCTCTAAAAAAATAAATTTGCACATTTCTTACACTCAAACTGTCAAGTGCACTGTCCGTTCCGCTGTACCAACCGTACTCCCGGTCAGTCCATTGGAGACGGTAGCGCAGAAAAGAGTATAAAATGTCCCTTAAGCCGGCGGATGTGAAAAGATTCACCTTAATGGAGAAACGCTTGTGAAAATGTGTAATATTCTGTGTATGGAATTTCGATGAAACGAACTCCGAGTGCGACCAGCACAATGTTTAGGCATCGCTGAGCCGCCGGCGCTCGCTTGGCCCGGTAGACGCGGGCCATTTCAGCGAGACGCTTTTGGACGAGAGAAAAGCACCAGCAGACGGAGGAACGGTTATTAGCAGCGGCATCGTCAGTATCTTCAAAGAGGAATTCGGACTCGGTTACATTAAAATTTAATACCGTATTTCCTAAAATAGGGCCCCTGTTGGCTTTATTTTTCAACCCTCCTCAAAAGGGGGGTTGTAATTTAGTTGAGAGGGGGGCTGTATTTTAGGAAATATGGTAATTGTATTTTAATTGTTGGCACTTTGCCGTCCTTCGCCGTTTTCGCCCTCCGCCGCCACTGCTGCGGCGGCGGCGTCTCTGTCTTCCGCTTGCGCTTCGTCCGCAGGCGGAAGAAGCGATTGGCGCCTTCGTCGGCTGTCCGTCGTCCGTCGCCTTTCCATCTCATCGGAGGCGAGCTCACGGAAAAACAGAAAAACAATGGCAAGAATAAGCAAATGGAGGAGGACGAGCAGAAGGAACACCAAAGGGTAACCGAAAAAACTGAAATTTTGGGAAAAATGGCAAAAAGATAAGCAAAGAATTTGTAACAGAAGGGGGGGGGGCAAGAAAAATGGCAAATAATTAATTGGCAATTTCAATTTGGGTTTATCTTTAAATGTAATTTTTGAAGAGGCATAATAAATGTATCTTTGATTTAATTAACGTGAATGATTACTACTTATTCGTACTGTCGAAGTTGGCCGGAAAGAAAAAGGCCGCTCATCACTCCAAGGCCAAGAGAGCCCTCCATTGTGGCCACCTGAGAAGCATTCTCATGCAATGTTTAATAAACGCCAATTTTAAAAAATTATTAATTAAATTGTTAATTGCTGTAATTAATTATTAAATAATTTCTTTAATCACCCGAACGGAGCGAAAACCGACGGAAGTCATTTTAACACCGAAGGCAAATAGCAATCCTATGTTATGGGAAAACATAAAATGCTTTGCTCTGAAAATCTTATTAATCAGAAAATTATTTTCTTACCGATTACGGAGGTGAAGCCGCCGGCAAAGCCAAATAAAAGGTCACTGATCAACAAAAAGTAGACATTCCAATGCATGAAGCAAGTCTGGAGAAGGTAGTTCAGGTCAGCGAGCAGCACACCTTGGAAAGATCAGTCAAAGGCAAAGCTATAAAATGGGAATAATTCTATTGGTCTGACTTTTTATGCCCTAATGAGTTTTTGGATAAAAGGGGACAAAACATAATAATTTTGTGAATAATAATTAAATAATTTGTAAAAACTAATATTAAATTTGTTCAAAAGGCCAAAAAAGGGCAACGGACCAATCAAAGGGACAATTAGAGAGAAGCGAGTGCTCCACGAATCGAACACTGAAAGGGATGAGGAAATTTGAAAATTGAAATGCAAAGCAATTCGATTTATTACGGGCCCCGAGAAGCAATGCCATCGGAATGGAAGGGCCGAGCAGACAAAGTGACGAGGTCAACTGAAAATGAGGAGCAAATTAGCAAGAAATTAAAAAACACATTTGAAAATTGGTTGGGAAAGGCATGGCATTTCATTGCATTCATTTGATTGCCCCTAATTGACTCCTCCCCCACTCACCAACACATGGTTTGCCTCACGCTGAAACTGAACATCCTGGTGCACTGCTCGCACATCTGCGCACGCACTTTCATTCTGAGCGGAAAAGGACAAAGGATTCAGTTTAGTAAGGAATTAAAAGATAATCAAAAAATAAATTTATTTCGTAATTTTTAAATTTATTTCTCATTGAAGCGAAAAACTCACAAATCTTCCCGAGTTTAAGCACGCCTTTTCATAAAGAAGCGATTGGAACACCGGGAATTTAATCATTACCGAGCACATAAATAAAAACATGGCCAATTCTGCCATGACAAATTTGCCCTTGGAAATAATGCGATGGTCGTTGGCATTATTGTCGGTTTGGGACGATGGAATTTGGGGCCGTTGCTGCGCGTTGGACATTATTGAGAAAGAATTAAAAATCTAAATAGGAAAATCAAATTTTTTTTTTTGTTCAAAATGGACCACAGGGCACAGGGAATCAAACGCCCACACTCAAATGTCCCTTTCCCGTTTAAAATACGACAAAAAAATTAGAATAAATGTGCTTAATGATGCCATTCTCGACAATGCCTTCTGAGCAAATTTCAAAAAATTTTGCATCCGAAAATGGAATAATTAACGGAAGAATCGATTCCCAACCCAATGAATGTTTACTAAAATTGCTTTTTTATGCTCTCGTAATTTGTGACTGTGCTGTTGATGGGTGTTTCCGAATCTTTTAATAATTTTTTTTGACTTTTAACAAATTTTTTAAATAATTTTAATCTCTAAAAGCATAAATATTTAAAAAGAAAAAATTGTCGGAATGAATGATTAATAATAATAAAGAATGAACAGCAGAGAGAGCAGCACATTCACATTTAATTAATTCATTCGCAATTGGCCGATGTGAAAAGAATCGGCCGATGCCAAAGAATTGCCTTTTTCATCCGTCCAAACGAATGAATGACCCCCACTTATGAAAAAAGTGATACTTAACGGGGAACAGAAATATTCCCAGCCAATGCATTCACATCTTTTATCAGATCGTGACAAAAAAAAGAGTGAAAAAAGGAAATAATAAAATAAGAAAGTATAAGAGAATTAAAATGGAAAAATAATTAAGAATAAATGGATGTTGAAGTAAGGGGGGCACAAAAAGGGAGAAAAGGCAATCGGCGGGAGGGGGAGGATAAATTCTCCGTGCAATTTGATACAAAATTGTTCCTTTGTTATTTCGTCTAAACAAATTGAACAGTCCTTTTCTGCTTCATCTCCAACCCTGCTGCTTTTCATTTTGTCCTTAATTACTTTTTATTTACAATTTTAATAATAAAGTTAATCAACCTCTTCATACTGATAAATGTCAATGTCGAGAAACCAAATTTTGTGTTTGAAAAAGCGATTCAAATTGACCGGGATTGATAGTTTGTATTCTGTGAACTTAAAATATCAAATTATTAATATTATTTATTTGGCATTTATTTTTTGCCTTTGGCATTTGCTGTCCATTTGCATTTTCCAATTTTTCGAGTGGGGCAAATCCCAAAAGTATTCTCTCGTCCTCTAACTCAAATCCGCGTCGGTTTTTCTGTACAAAAGCGTACACAAATGCGTGGTAATTGCCCGCGTCGTTTTCCGCTTCCACAAAAACTCTTCGGTTCCAATTGAGCCGCCCCGGGGGGTCGGCACTGCCCAAATTGACCACGTACAGCCGCGAGAAGTTCGGCCTGAACAGCTCGACTTTGACGGTCCGGTGCAGGGACCGGATGTCGTCCATTTGCACAAATTGATCTTCGTATGGCTGATCATCCGCCGGGTTTGACGAAAAATTGACGCTTTTTGGTAGGATTTCGTCCGCCCACAACTGTTCCAATGCCATTGGAATTGCGCCGCCCGAATTGGGCAACGCGGCGTTCTTTCGTGCCATGCCAAAGTCCGTGTCATTTTGGGCCACCAAGATGGCCACTTTGATCAGCGTCTGATTGGCCATGGGAGTGGACGGGGTGGTGAAGCCGGCCATTACGCTGTCGGGAATCGTCTGCTGCTCCTCTTGGCACTGAAAAAATTGATCAAAAGTCTTCCAAGCATCATCATCTCTTATTACTAAAAATTAAAGTCAATAATAAATGTTAATTAGGTGACAATTATTGTAATTGGACTTCACTTTGATTTGCATGGATAAGCCGATGAAAAACATTAATAGCAAAAAGAAACATTTGGTAGCGTTCAAGAACATACTACGGTATGTGTACGACCAATTTATGTTATTCAAATTTAATGACAAGCAAATGCTTTTTTGCGCTTTATGCCGGTTTTTGTGCCATTTTTGGGGGAGGAATCACCTCAAGGCAATAAAAGCCCATTATTATTAACAATTGGCTTTTTGGTCATTGAAAAAGTGAACAAAGTTTAATAAACACACATTAATCCGTTCTTATGTTCAAATTATGGATAATGATGCTTCTTTTACTCGAGACACCTTTTTCACAAAGCGACCATAAGGGATTCATTTGCACTTTCAATTTGATATTTTAAAGCATTTTTATTTAATTGTTTAAATACAGTTTCATTCTTTTTATTATTAAATCGGTTTTTTATACAATTAACCACTTCGACTGAACAAACTGTCATTGGTCACTTTTGCCGTCACTTTTTGACAACGATCGTCCACAAAAATATTAATTAAGCCCGACAAATAGCCGCTCCTAGCGACTGCTGCCGCCGATCAATTAACACTTTACACATTTCCAACCCAAACTTTGCCCATTTCCTTTTTTATTTGCCCATTTATTTCCCTTTTCTCTCATCGCTTTAATAAATTTATTCTTTTGACTGAAAATTATATGTAGGAAAAAACCTTAACCTTAATAAAACAAACAGAAAATGAATAATTATTAATTAATTTTGTGCATAGAAAAAAGTTAATTTGCTAACAAATTGAATCAAAATGTGTAAAAAGCGGAGGAAAGTCAAAATATTTGTTATTTTCGTTATCAGAGATCAAATTGTAAATGATAGAATTATTATCACCAGCAGAAAGGGCAGCACTTTAAGTATTCTGATAAAAAGAAACAAATCACTTTCCCAATCACTCGAAAGAATGCGAATTTAAACTAAAATGATTTAGCTCAAAAATGAATTTTATTTTTATTAAATTAATTTGTAATTTAATTATTTTGATTTTTTGTTGTCTTTTGCCGACACATTACGCCAAACACATAAATGACTATAATGTTTAAACATTGGCATTTGGAATGCCCCGGGCACAATTATATTCATTTTCAGTTATTCTTCAAGAAAAAATTTTGAATCAATTCTTCATTTTAAGAAATATATTATTTTTGTAAGTATTGTTTGCCAAATCACTATTGCTCAACTCACACAAAATGAATTGGAACAGTTGGGCCAGCATTGTGCCGGATGGCAATCGGATCACACAAATTGCCAACATGGCACAGACTGTTGGCCAAATTGCCGGCGCGGCCCAACGACTCATTGAGGTCCAATTTTGCAGAGAACTCAATAAATAAATATTTTCTTAATTTATTATATTTTAACTTTGGTTCTGCCATTTTTAGGCAAGAACCCCCGAAAATGTGCCGACCATCGGACGTGCCCAAACTGAGCTCCAATTCAGCGACCCAATCATTGGCGGTCCGTCCAACCAAAATCTGTTCGACCGTTTCTCGCGCGATGTTTGATTTTTGGCAAATTAATTTTTGTTTAATTCCGTTGAGGGAATTTCTTTAGTTTAAATGTTTTTCTGCTGGGAGGAGAATTCTGCGGGGATCAAATCAAATAAAGAAAATCCCAATAGAAAGAATTCATTCGCTAATGGTCATTAAAAATGGGATGGAGCCAATGCATTTTTTCGCCAAAATTTAAGCCCGTAATACCAACTTTTATACCCCTTTGCATTCTTTTCATTTTGGTTCCATTTATCAACTTTTCCACAGTTCCTCAAGAGTTTAATGTCCGTCGGGAATGGCGAACTGTCGCGTGCGCTGTTGAACGAGCGGCGCGCGGACCGCGACGGATGCACGCCTTTGCTGTGCGCGGTTAAGCGCAATGGTTCCATTAACCGACTCATTAGCATTAACTACTTTTTAATTATTATCGCGGTTTTTTTTTGATCTTGATGCCGTGCTTCTCCTCCTCGCGTATGGTGCCGACCCGCACCAAGCGGACGCCAATGGGGACACGCCACTGCACCACGCGGTGATGGTGAGTGAACGGTGGCGGGCGAATGGCAAAATTAAGGCACTAAACACTTCGAAAATTTGGCACAGAAGTGGTCATGAAAAGCGAAACAAATGGAAAAAAGTATTTATGGTTTTGACACAAATCCGGAATGTGAAGCCCGAAGGAAGCGGGCTGTGGGAGAAAATAAGATAAATGGAAAAAGGACAGTTCGACGCCCGTAACTCAGTCGGTCCGAGCATTTCACAGCTTGGAAGGGCCGTGGGTTCGAATCCAACCGGGCGAGTTGGCATTTTATATTACATTGGAAAAGCAGTCAGCAAGGTACAGCTGATAATAATAAAAACGCAAAAACTAAACTTCTAGTGGTTGATTAAAAGGCACTCTTCAATATTTACACACAATCTCAAAAATGAGAGATGGACCATTAATTGAGAATTCAGAGAAAAATGCATTTCTTATTTAGGCGTACTATTTCTTTTCTCTGCTAATAGAGAAAAGCAGAATTTGCTTTTCTCTATGCTTTCTCCTATGTTAAATTTACTTCGTTTTTTTTAAACGCCTATGTCTTTTTCTAACTTATCAAATCGCCTAGCTTTTGCTTAGGAAAAGCTTTCCCTATTCAAGAGCTTTCGAATGATACCAAGAATGTCCAATTTGGTTGAAAAAAATCTTCAAAAATATTTTTTTAAATAGCTATTTTTCAATTTTTCGGAAGAAAATAAATAAAAAAATATTGGTGTCATGGGGCGGCCTCGAACCTCCATCCTTTTTCCATTGACTACCTTACAAAAATCACTGAGCCACATATGCAAACTTTTTTTGTACAGGAGCTCATTTTCGGGTTGGTATTTTTGGTAAGCTCCCTTATCGCAGCATTATTTAGGCCGGTTCTGTGCCAATCGTAAAACTGCTGCTTTGTTTCGGTGCCGATTTGGACGTGCCGAACAAATTGGGACAAACTGCGAATGGCATGCGAATCACGTGTGTCTTCATAATTTTGTGCTCATTATTTCTCTTCCTATTCTTTCCAAATTTTGGCTCATACATTCTTTTTTAAGAAATTCTATTCACAATATCAATCATCGAAAAACATAAAACTTTTAGAAAAAGTAAAAAACCCAATAATTTTATTGTTCGCCAAAAGATTCTTTGGCTCTTGTGGAGTTTAAGCCCCCTACGCAAAAATTTTTACATTTCAAAATAAAAGAAGCCAAACTATAGGTTTTCGGGGTCGCTGATCGCGAATGCGGCTTCCATTTCGACCAATTCCAAATCCTGGACGCAAATTCGAACAAAAATTCGGAATTAAAATTTTTCGATTCTACATTTTTAGTCTAAAAATGGTTTAAATGATTTTTAATTGAAGCACTGATGACTTTCAGTTCGTTTCCGTGTATTTAAACAATGTTGACCAATAATCTGAAACCCGAAAAATTTAATTTTCGACTTTTTGTTCGAATTCGGGTCCGGGATTTGGAATTGGCCGAAATGGATTCCGGATTCGTTATCAGCGACTACAAAAGCCTATAGATTGGCTTCTTTTATTCTTAAATATAAAAAAATATATATTAGTGTATTCTTTTTATTTTCTTTTATTAGGGAGAGTATTATGTTTTTCTTATTAAATTTTAGATAAAACTCCTTCAAAATAGCAAAGATAAAAGGTTGAGTATGGATGACGATATAGAGTGTATAGAAGATTCGAATGGGGCCTAAACTCCACAAGAGCCGATTTTTTTTTCAATCCACAAAATTAAATGGCATTTTTCAAGGAATGAACGGCTCGTCGAGGTTCTGAGCCGTGCCCGGACCTGGTCACAATATGGAATTTGCGCCACCGAAGTTCGTGGAGCCAAAAAAGCCATTAAATAAGAAGACTGCATATTTTCTTAATCTTTTACGTATTTTCAATATTGAGGTTTTTTGCAAAGAAACTGATGAGAAATAATTCTAAAAAGAATTCCAACATACAAACACTTTTAATCCAACACAACTGTTTAAAAGTCCAAGTCATACTCAAAAAAAACTACTCATTTAAGAATTTTTAAATGGAACTAAAAATTACGCAAAGCGAGTAAAATTCCATTTGATATAAATTATTATTATTTTAACAGGAATTAAGGTCATTAATGGGTAATTAATTAGGTATTAATGGGTGCTTTCCTTTCAGTGCAATTCCAAGGCAAAGTTCAAAAATGGGCGCGAGGAGGCGCTGGCCAAAGTGACGCGCGAGCAGCAGCGACGCGCAATGGACCATCAGCGCGAGCGAAGGGCGGCGAAGGACAACGGCGACGCATTGCGACTGCTCTCATTGGACGGAGGCGGCATCAGAGGATTGGTGCTCATTCAGGTGGTGCACAGACGTTCGGAACTGATCGGGAAGGACACGGACGAAACCAACGGCTGGAGACGATTTAAGGACGCGGGGGGGGGAAGAGTCCCTCAAGGACGAAACCAGCGGGAATCAGTTTTTCGAGGCCCTCACAAATCAGGATGTTTCAGGATTTAGCATCGTTTTTGGGGGTTTTGAATGGGGGCGCGCGTTTGGGAATTCACCTCCATCAGTCCGTTTTCGATTTTCTTGCCGGGTCAGTCCCTTTTCCTGCAAATCTCCAGTCGGACCAATCAATGCCTTCTTGTTGATCACATTGGCATTTATGGTTTGTAAATATTATTAATTTTATATACTTTTTTCAGATTTTGCTTGAAATTGAGCGTTTGGTGGACGGCGGCGACACACAAAAGAAAGGGCAGAGAAAAAAGGACAATTTTGTTCAGCGCCATTTCGATTGGGTCGCCGGGACAAGCACAGGGGCGGTAAGTTAAAAAGAAATTTAATTTAAAATCATTTGTCCATTATCGAATTCTCATCCGATTATAATAGTCTTGGATAATAGATTAAGCTGAATTTCTCAGATTTTGGCACTTGCCCTCGCGGATGGCACTTCTTTGATCGACTGTCTTCGGCTTTATTTGCGTCTCAAAGACGACGTCTTCGGCCCGGAGGCGAAAGCAAGCCGTTTTGGCGGATACAAGCCGGAATGCCTTGAGAAGTTTTTGCAAGATCACTTTGGCAAGCAGCGAAAAATGTCCGACATTCGATGTGGAAAAATGAAGTGAGTTTGAAAGAAACTGACAAAAAATAATTGGTTTTAAATATATTATAAATTCATTTATATTTTTATCATTTCGTTTTTATTATTGCTATATAATTAATATTTTAATGATTGTCCAATTATTGTTTTTTTGCAGGATTTTCGTCACTGCCACAAAAGCGGAGCAAATTCCCATCGAATTGGTGCTGTTGCGCAACTTCAACTCCCCCTTTAACGGCTCTGACCATCACGCGCCTGGCAATGTGTGCATTTGGCGGGCGGCGCGCTATTCGAGTGCTGCGCCCACTTACTTTCCCAGCATGGACGGACTGATGGACGGAGGTACGAAAGCAATTATCGTTATTATAAACCATTATAAGCTAAAATGGTGCTTTTGCTCGAGAGTCTTGGCCTTTTTGGTCTCTTTTAAGCTTCAATTCTTGTGAAACTCAACAACATTCACTTGTTAATCAATTGGAAAACTGAGCTAATTAAAATTAATTTTTATTACAATTTAATTAATTATTTGCGTACATTGTATTAATGATAATTAAATTTTGTTCCTTCTTTTTTGAGGTTTAATCGCTAACAATCCGAGCAATGAGTTGTTGAAGGAAGTTTATTTGTGCAATGAGTCAGCCAAACTCAGCATTGTATGGCATTGCTTTACTCTCTTTTTGTAAATTAATTTTCTAATCATTAGAAAAGTGATCGTCCTCCAAATGACTCAATTGCCTTTCTTTTGTCCCTTGGCACTGGCAGAACGCCACCAGTGGACGTGGGAAGCATTGACGTGGTGTTGGAGCCCTCTTTCTCAAACATTGTGCAGTCTTTCACCGCGTTGAACAACCTCAAGTCCATTCTGGTGGAACAGGTGAGTGATGAATGAATGGCACATGACTAATTCATGCTAATTGGATGCCTAATTAATTGCCACTGCTTTTTCAGCTTGCCACTTCCGATGGTCAAGTGGTTGAGTCGGCTAGGATGCTTTGCCACCTTCAAAAAGTGCCCTATTTTCGTCTGACTCCCCAATTGCGAGTTGACATTGCACTTGACACGGTGGACAACGGGACGCTAATTGACATGCTGTGGGACGCAAAAGTGAATGAATTAATTAATTACGGAATGGACACTTTTCGGCCATAAACTCCTAAAAGAAATGCTTGATTAAAAAGGGAATGGCTTAATCCAGTTTTGACGTTTATTCATTTAAGTCATATGTGCGAGAACAATGTGCCGAAGATGTGCAGGCATTGGTCGAATTGATGCGAGAAAGGGACGGCATTTGATCAAAGAAACATTGTGAAGGAAACAGAATCGCAATTGTAGGCCAATGGAACCAACAGGTAAAGGACAAATACGAAAATAATTAAAATTTAATTTATTTATTTAAATTTAGGCAAATCATTAACAGTCATTTGCACTTTTTCTCTCTCCTTTCAACGGAGAATTCGCTACAATTCTTCTTCCTTTTGACTTTCATTGTGACAGACCTCAATTATCATTTGTCATTAAAGAGCGTTTAAATTTACAAAAATGATTAGATAGCATTATTGGCGCTAGTTAAAAGAAGGTAATTTTTGAAATTTTTTTGCACTTTTTTTGGTCTAATTTTTTTGTTTTGTTAATTTACACATAATGATGAATATTAAGCATTAATTTTATGGACCCAATCATTTTTATCACTTTTTTAAAATTCTATTATGACTTCTACGAGTGAAAAAACTCATATTAAAAGCGATTTTGGACATATGTTTGGAAATCCAAAGTCTAAAAAGTATCTTTTTTAATTTTTTTCACTTTTTTTTCAATTATGAAATAACGTGAAATGCGTAAGATCTGTTAAAAAACAAATTCTGCATCAAAATAAAAAAACATTAGACCAAAAAAAAGTGCAAAAAAATTTCAAAAATTACCTTCTTTTAACTAGCGCCGCATTATTTGTACTTTATGTATAAACAAATTTTCTTGATTTATTTTTATTTTTGATGTTATACTCTGACAAAATTCGAGTTTACCTATATCGATAAATTGTAAAATTAACTGTTAAATTCCATTTCTGTCGAGCAGGTAAAAACCATTTAGTGTCAACATCAATAAGTCATTAAAACTTTTTATTAATTAAAAATTACTGATTTCAAAATAGAAAGCATTTTATCCGCAATATTTATGTGCTTTATTGTAATCCCCCGACTGTGAATCAGACAAATTCGTTTCATTAGTGAATAATTAATTCCCTCTGTCCATCGGCCCACTGATTAATTGTCAACCCATGACACACCGCCCGCGCATGAGGCAGCGGAACAGAAACATGGCATCTGAAAGCACAGGAAAAGCATGGCAAATTAATTAAGTGATGGGAAAGCGCGAGGATCGATCAACCACTTTCAAAAGAGCAGATTTAAAACTATTTTAACAATTTATTTAATTTGAAACGGTTTATAACCTGCGGCAAATTCAACTGCGGGTTAATTGGCCCTCCAAAAGGAAAGGGCGGACGAAATGCGGCGGAAAAAGCAGCGGCGGCACTTTGCGATTGGCGCTGGTAATTGTCAAGTTGACTGCGTTCGTTGGTGGTCAACGGCCGCGAGCGTCCACTTTCAGTCACCCATCCGTTCTGTTCACATAATTAACGATGACAATTAACGGTAATTTTAATTTATAAAAATCATTTTCAAATAGCAACTAATCAGTGGAGAGAAATGCCATTTGCTGCTACTGAGTCGACGGCATAATTCAAAATATTCAAATTAGGTAAACACTAGAGATGCGCCGTGAATCACGGCTACCGTGAATTTCACGGGTTTTTTCACTCACGGCGCATCTCTAGTAAACACTCACATGGTACACACAGCCGGAACCGCTAATTATAGTTTGACTTTGGCAGTTGCCAAAAGCGAAAGCCATCGCCAAAACGGGAAGGACAAGCAACAAATGAAGTGTCATTTTTTAAATATATTCTGAACAAATGAGTAAGTTATTTTATTATTTATTGTGATTGGCAGTTCGTACAAAGGCTTAGACTAAGCTTAAGCTTTCGGCTTATAAGCCTAGGCTTAGGCCTAAGCTTATGCTTTATTTTAGGTTCTTGGAGAGTCCCGTTTTTTGAATCGAGAATTCCTCTGTCTTTTGGGTCTCGAACTTCGACATTTGGTTTAACTGCGATGTTTTGCCCACCCAATTTTATAATTCAATTTGCCCTCTTTTCATTCGAATGGAAAATTTTCAATGTGCCAAATTAATAAAAATATTCCAATTTTGGCTAATATTCGCAAATGTCCTCAATTTGTCTCAACAATTTGATGTGTTCGTCAGTATTCAATGCCTCGTAAAATTAAATATTTTAAATAAATAAATAAATTTTAATTTTATGGCAATGATTTGTATGTGGCGACGCGGAGAACAAACAGAGGTTTTGCAGGTTTAGTGGCCGAAAGTGCATCAGTGACAAAGAAAAATTTGTGATTTCAATTTCGATTAAAATTATTATGATTTACAATAATTAATTTTTCAATTTCAATTTTCATTTTGAATAAATTATTGTTTAACTTAAAAAATATTTATCCATTTTTTTATTGTCATTTTTCCATTTTTTTTTTCTTATTTTCAGTTTTTCGCTCAGCGCCAACAGCGACGAAACAATTTCATTCAGCGTAAAATTTGGCGATGATTGGTTTTGGATGATTGTTGATGAGAAAATCGGAGGGAAATTGAGGACGAGTGACCATTTCCAGTCCCGTACTTTTGGCCCAGCGCAATTCTTCACCGGAGCGGAATTTTTAAGATTTCCGGTCCCGTACTTTTGACCCAGCGCAATTCTTCACCGGAGCGGAATTTTTAAGATTTCCGGTCCCGTACTTTTGACCCAGCGCAATTCTTCACCGGAGCGGAATTTTTAAGATTTCCGGTCCCGTACTTTTGGCCCAGCGCAATTCTTCACCGGAGCGGAATTTTTAAGATTTCCGGTCGCGGACATGGAATCACCAAAGAGTCTCTATGAAGAATTTGTGTTGGATATGGTCACCAAAATAACAGATACCGTAACCGCTCGCGTACCTCTAAAAATACAATAATTCTTTCAATTCTTTTATCCTTTGCACCAGAATAATTAAAATAAAAAAAACAATGTGTGCAATTAATAATACTTTTGGCCCAGCGCAATTCTTTACTGGAGCGGGATTTTTAAGAATTGCATATTTTTGGCGCAAAACGGTGGATGTTCACAAATCTCTAATTTTTAGATTAAAATTGGACCTAAAAAGCTAGAAATTATTTCGGATTAAAATTTTTTAATCTCAGTTCTATTTCATATTTTTGTTTTTAGTTTCATTAATTTTTGAATTATTCCTGCTCACACCAGGACTTCCGTTCAAAATTGACCGGATTTTTCGGGAATCCCGGCAATGCTCGCGGAAAAGTTTTGGACTCCCGTCCCGGCTTGCGCATATTTTTTACGGGTCTTTAATTAAAGAAAAAATTAGAAAAAAAAACTTTGCCTCGGGAAGACCCGAATGAAAAAGCGCAAAGACATGGACAGATTGGCAAATGATGAACAGGTCCGCCTTTTCGGTCTTAATTGTGAAAGTGAAACAATTAAAGGCATTTGTATTTTGTGAAATAATTAATTTATTTATACAGATTTAATTGTTATTCACGAGTTCTTTACTTTTATTAATGGGCGAATGAATGGGAGTTCGGCCAAAACAAAATGTTCACTGAGCGAAATTTGGAAAGGGTCGGGGCCATGGGCTCTTTCTATCAAAATAGTAATTAAATTAGCAATTAATTTTCCAAATTGCGTTCGACCATAAAATCGCATCGCTTCGTCCCATGTGGCCAATTCTTTGTTTGCGTACGGAAGGCAAAGCATTCGGCTGAACAGCTCAACCCCCAGCAATTTCTTCTCGTGCTGCTGCGCCAAATAATAAGGGTTTTTGAGGAAAGCAATAACACTAAAAAATATAAGATTTTTAATTAAAAAACTAAAATAATTCCAAAATTGGGGCAAATAAAAATTCATAAAATCCTCCTCTTTCACTTCTCACCTTTGGCACGTGCTGTGCCGAAAATTGTCCACCGAAAACCCAACGAAAAAGCCAGGCCAAGTGTGCAGCAAATCGGCAAGACAATTGGCACAAAGTTGAAGCTTACGACGCAAAGCATTCTCAGAGAATTGTTGTTGTTGGGTCGTTGTGTTTGATGATGAGGACAAAGTGCAAATGTCGAGAAGAGGCGCAAAAATTTGCTGAAATTGAAAAGCCGAAAATAAATTCCAAAATTTAAATCGAAGTGGAATTTGAAGAAACCAAACCGAAGAAAAATTTTTAGATTATATACGAAAATGAATAAAAAAAATGACTAAGGCTAAAAAACTGCTAACTCTAATGGTCGTGTATAATTACAATTTCCTAATTGTCCGATGCCATCTTTCCGTGTGCAGACATTTGCGCCTATACCAAAAATTGGTTCAAATTCATGTTTAGCATAATCAGCATTAAATAAGTGACAGGAAGTGATTACACCCGGTACTTACCTAATCTTTAATGAGTTGTTGATACTCAAAAAAATGATTAATGAATTTTTGGGCATAGGGCAAATTAGAGACCGGACAACTGGGGTCGGAGGGATCCCGAGTCTGGATCCCGACTGAATCCCGATCCCGATCAATCTCGAACATTTTGGAAAAACGATCGGGACGGATCCCGGGTCGGGATCCCGACCGAATCCCGATCAACCCCGAAGATTTTTTTCGGGATCCCGCGGGCTTATCGGGATTTGCTCTAACCCAATTTTTTTTTTACATTTTGTGCCAAGTTTTGTTCAAATGTTTATCTAATATTTATAATTGATCAATTCGATTGAAGAAAAAAAAGGGATGTGAATTATATCAGATTTTTATAGAAATTTTTCAAAATTGGAATATCATGCCTAAAAAATCAGATTTTCAAAAATGAGAACATTTAACAACATAGCCTTAAATAATTTTTTTACAATTTAATAAATTAATATCAATTTTTGTATTTTCGCCTCAGATGATCATTTTTAATAATTTTGAGAAACGGATAAAAAATCAGATTTTTAAGATTTTTTTTTGCTGCAAATTTTTTCAAAAACTTTAGGGGAACCGGGGGGGAGGTCGGCGGTGCCGATAGGCGCCGCCGGGAAAATTTTGAAAATTTGAAATGTAATTTGTTAATAAAATTTATACAAAAAATGTCCATATTTTGTGATTTTGAACTAATTTATAAGAAAATAATGCGTTCTTGGGTCTGGTGATGTCCGATTGGCACCGAAGGAAAAATGCGTAGACAAAATTTTTATTCTGATTATTGGACAAAATTCTTAGAAATCGTTGTGCCATAAAACTACCTAATAAGATTTAGACTAATGTTTTAGAAATTAAAAAAAATAATTCTTTTTATGAAGAAATAAAAGTCACAAAATGGCCAACTTTTGCGTCAAATTTTGAAAATTTTAGTGGAATTTTGGAGACCTGTAAAATTTTTTGGGATTTTTAAGGGATTTTTTAAGAAAAATTAGCAAATGACAATATTTTTTAATTTAAAATTCAAGATCTTAATTTAAAAAATGGAGATTTTTTGAAAAATTATCGTGACTTCAATCCCGCGGGATCCCGCGGGATTGGTAAAATGGTCGGGAGGGATCCCGGTTCGGGATCCCGATGAAATCCCGATCCCGATCAATCCCGATGAATTTAAAAAATCGCTCGGGACGGATCCCGAGGTCGGGATCCCGAATTTAATCCCGCGGGATCCCGAAGAAATCCCGCGGGATCCCGATCCCGATGAATTTAAAAAATCGCTCGGGACGGATCCCGAGGTCGGGATCCCGAAGAAATCCCGCGGGATCCCGATCCCGTCCGGTCTCTAGTGCAAATGACGCTTAATGCATCCATCTGCTCCTTTTTAAAACTCAAAAAACACCAAAAATAATGAGTCTGGTTAATCACGCTTCTTCTGCCAATTCACTAATTACCTGGGCCAACAAATGCAATTCGCCCTCCCTTCTGACCCCCGGACAGTCCATCAAATTGGCTAATAATTGCGCTCCGATGCGCGCCAATTGGACATTGTCCGTCTCAAAACATTTGTGCATTAGCCGACTGAGCCAACCGAGGCCGATGCCCAAGGCGGAGAACATTTGGGGGAAACGGGCCAAAAGCTCCAACAAAATGGTCGATGCAATGGCAAAGTATTTTCTGCTGAAAGGCATTTGGGCAATAATTTTAAAAACAATTTAAATTGTTTTTATAAACCAAAAACCGAGTAAAAATGTAATGCCTTTCTGTGTTTGGCACTTTGTCCTCCTCAAGGTTTTGCGCATTTTTTGGCGAAAACTCTTCGGCCGATGAAATGCCTTCTCCGATCGCTGCCGCACCGATCAAAAAGTGCAGCGCATTGTTGGCAAACAGCCGAAAGCGCCACCAGCCGACTAAGATGGAAACGGACCGCGCGGAAAGTGCCGAAAACATTGCGCCAATCAAATGGAGCGACTCGTGCCGTTCGACTGGCGAAACTTCCCGCACGTGGAGAGCCCTAAAAGGGAAAGAGGACCAGAGAAAGGCGAATCACTACTGAATGAGGAGTTTGGCACTATTTATTAGAATATTGTTATTGTTAGGGCTCGGAAATATGTGGATATAAAAACGCGAAAATTTGGACATAATTTTTTTTTCAAATTGAGGGGTAACCTTCAAAAATTTGAAAAAAACCTCCTCTAAACTGGCTGAATGCGGTAATAAAAAAATTATTGTGGAAGAAAAAATACAAATAAATTTTAAAATTTATTATTTTTAGGAAAAAGGTTTGACACAATTTTTAGAAAATAATAAATTTAAGTAAAACTCTCTAGAAAATTCGCTGAGAAATATTTTTCGAAAAATTTACGTTTTTAGTGGTTAAAGCGCAAAGTTATCTGATGGAGGCCGTTCTAATAGAGACTTTTTGGAAAATGTCAAAATATGGACCTAAAATATGGACATAATGCAAAAATATGGAAATATTTTTTGTTAGAAAATAAGAGAACCAATGATTTAAAGAATACGTAAAAAATCAAGGCCTGAAAACTTCGCGTCAATTGCTTAATTTCCCCTCCCGGAATGAAAGCGAAAATTTGGAAACAATTCCGAAATTTCGTCATATAGGCTGCAGACAATTATTTTCTGTACCTCAGCAAATAAAGGTCGATGTTTTGCTGCAACATTTTCACCGCCCATTTTTCGCTGGCGGCGCACAAATGCGACAAAATTCGCAAAGTCGCAATTCTAACGGCACAATTCTCGCCAAAACTGTGCGACGTGGCAAAAATTTTGGCCCCAATGGCATTGGCCACTCTTTGCGCACTTTCGCCGCTTCGTTTGCTGGTGGCCAATATTTGGTCAGCATCGAAAAGTATCTGAAACACTTTGGGCATATTTTCCTTTTAATTGTTTTATTTTGAAATTGGGTAAATCCATAAATCCAGGTCTCAAATATAATAATAAATTAATCCGATGCCATGGGAAATTAGCCAATTAGAAAATTGAGCAAATTACGATTTATTGAGCGTAATGAACAGTGCCATTTCGTAGCCCTTTTGCCCAATTAATGGGCATCACTTCAATTTGGCAATTTCAAAAAATAAATTTGCCTTTGTCCCAATGAAATGAAACAATTAATGACGAATACCTGCAGCACATTCTCTTGGTCATTTTGATCGTTTCCATTGGACATTCCGTCAATTCTTGACAAAAGGCCTAATTCGTCAATTTCTTCACGCGATTCAAAATTGGTTTGAGTTTTTCCTGTTGAAAAAAATATTTAAACAAATTATTTACAAATGTTTTTGTCTGTTTTACCTTTTATTTCTTTTAAGCCCCTCGGATTTATTCTTGACAAATTTCGCATATTTTGTTTTTTGTGTATTTATTCAATAATAAACATTTGAATTAATAGGGGAGAGTTTACCATCTGAATTTAAATAAATTGTTATTTTATTAAATTTTGTTATTTATTTTGTCGTTTAATTATTGTCATTATTAGGGAGTCCAATTATATGGAAATCCATATTTTTTTTCTTGGACTGTGGGAGGCCTGAAACGCACGAAAAATATGTTTTTAGCTTGGTTTGAAGCTTCTAGGATGGATTTCCATGTGCATATTTTGCATATTTGTGCATATTTTTCACTTTTTATGTGCATATTTTGCCATTTTTGGTGCATATTTTTGGACTCCCTAGTTATTATCTTTTTTGGTTTCCATTAATTTCTTTTTAAAAATGTTTATTTTATTTTCCATAATTATAAACAGAAAATCGATATGATAAACAATGCATTCATTTGCACTTGCTGACTTTTGCGAAGATTCTGTCATTTTGTCCTCCCTTTCCCAAACATTTGTTTTTCGTGTCAATGGAGGCAATTAATTCAAAATGAGTGACCATTAAATGCCGTTTTAATCGATTCAGTATTTTTAATAATTATTCAAAAAGAGTCTTTTTATAATGTTAATATTTCTTAATTTAATGGTTTTACTAATGTTTGAGTAAGGATTGTTTTGGAAAAAACAATCAAATCAAATTCATAATGTGAAGGAAATTAATTTATTGTAATTATTTATGCCGGTAAAAAACGAATAAAGTTTCAATTTGCTCCCCCGCTTCTGCTGGTGAATTTTATCCTGCTAACAATAAGCTAAATTTTGATATTGATCAAAAAAGAACATATTTTACACCAACTTGATCAGACTACTCCTTCATGGTGACCTGCACACCCCAAAATACACTGAAAATCGGGAAAATTTTCGAAAGAAATTTATAAGGGATTATGAAAATTTTTCTGGAAAAAGATGAGTAGGACCAATTTAAGGGTGGTGTTAATCACATGATCTTGATGTACATAGCTTAGTTGGTAAGTCATTTTTGCTTGGGTTCAACCCCGAAAATGGTAGATTTTTTCATTTTATTTTTTAAAATTATTTCTAAAAATAATTTGGTGCCTGTCGGGCCACAATATCTTACTTAATTTTTTCAAATATCAACTTAAAATCCCAGTTTGGCGAATGTTTGGATGTGTTGACTTATTTCTTTTAAATTTCATTTGTTTTTTCCGACGGTGTATGTCGACAGCCCCCCCTTACCCCTACCCCCCCCCTTCCCCTGTATAATTTTGTAAAAATACGAAAAATTTCTGAGGAGAACGCATAAACAAACATTGATTGAAGTTGGGCACAATCGATTAAGCATTTTTATGCTTTCATTCTTAGGTGAAGAAAGAATTCTTTTCTTTTGGTCACCTTTATTCATAACTTTTATGCAAATACATAATTAAATGAGATTAATTAAGCCCTTTTCAAGACCCAAATAAATTTGAATTTGCAAATTTCACTTACAATTTGTCTTTTTAAAATAATTTTTAAAATTCTTAAAAATGTGCTCGACAACCAGTGAAGCGAATGAAGCGGATGCCAAAATTTCAGAACAATTAATGGAGATGGACATAAGTGAAAAGAATGGTGAGTGATCGATCACTGATCAGTATTATTGAGTTGACCATTTTTGGGGAAAAATAAATAAAAAAAAAAAGATTATTTTGATTATTATAAGGAGCATATTTATATGAACAAATAATAACAAAATATAATTTTAATATGGAGAAAAAAAAATTCAAAAATATAGAACGAGATTTGGACGAAAATGCTTTATTTTAAGAGTTTTCAAAATTATTTGATCTTTAAGCAATGTATGTCTGAAACATTTGGGTTATTTTAAAGCTTCAAAAGAAGCTAAAATATCATTGGAGTAAATATTTTATTATTTTCCTGAAATTTTAAATTTTCTCATTTATTTTTTACCACCCCTCATTTTGCCATTCTCTTCTCAGTCCTAATAAACCCTTTAAATTTTTTTTGGAAATTTTAATGAACTATGAAGAGAATTGTGCAAATTTTTTTTTAAATTGCTTATTTTTAATTGAAAATTTTTTACTGTTTTGTCGCCCTCCCTTTTATTACAGTATCTTCCCCTGCTTCTGCTGCCGAGAAGGATTATATCGGAATGGTTCTTCCATACGAAATTCTCACCAAAATTACCACTTTTCTCGGCAATGACCACGACTCGCTGGAGGCGCTTTCTTTTGCGTGCAAACGAATGGCCAACCGAATCGAACCCATTCTGATGGAAAAGCGAAGAAAAGTGAAACAATTAAACAATTTAATAAAAAAAGAATGGCAAATTATTTATTAATTTCTTAAGCTTCTCGATGCTTTTATTGCTTTTGTGAACAGTTCGGTGTCATGCCTTTCTGCCAATTTTTTGGATCAATGCGTCCTTTTGTTAAGCAAATCAGAAAAGTATTTGAAGCGGGTGTTGCGCACCAACGAACATTTGTCATTATGGTGAAAATTGGCAATTTGGCAAATTTTTAATTAGTACTGATTTTGGCTTAATTAAAATTGTTAATTTGAATGAACTTAATATTTTTGCATAATATATTTTATTTTTTTCACAACAAAAAACAGTTCCCACAATCTCCCCATGCGGCGGCTGAGCTTTGTTCTGCTCGGCGTCGGCGATTCCATTTGTGACGAAAGTGTGCTGCATGGGGAAGGGGGGGGGGGGGGGGTAAAGCCCACCCGAAACTAAAAAGTAAAATATTTTTTATAAAATGAATGATGTTTAATTGTATTTTTCATTTCAAATTTTGTATCACCGGACCAAAAATTCACTTATTATTTAAAATTTAACGCAAATCCATAAAATTATGTTTTTTTTGATGCTATAAACCAAAACTGTGCCATGTGATACATTTTTCAATTCCCTTTTCATTTTTGCCATTCGCCTTTTTAAGACCGCTTTTCGCTTGAGGCGCGTGCCCACCAATTGTTGGCCATTGCTCGGCTTCACTGTTACGAATTCTCAAATTTTTATGCCAATTGCGTCCCCAATTTGCTCAGCGAATTCGGACGAGAGAACGGTTTGGGCGAGCAGAGCCGCACAAAACTTGAGAAAGCATTGGCCCATTCGCTGTTCAAAGTCAGTGAGAGACAAAGCAGAACAAAGCAAAAAAAAAAACAATGCTTAAATTCTTAATTTTTGAATTATTTAATTTTCAATCATTTAAATTTAATTTGAATTACGTAATTTAGCCATTGATTAATTCGGGAGCAGTTCGTTCCCCCCCCCTCCGAAAAAATTTTTTATAAGTAAATTCTAAGGAAAAAATTTTTCTAAAATTTTTATGGTGAATTAATTTTCCAAATAATCGCTGAAAAATTATCCGAAATTTTTTTGTTTCTTAGAATTTACTTATAAAAAACTTTAGCTGTGTGTTAATTTTTATTTTAATGATTTTTTGTAATCTCTTCAAATTTTAAAATTTGGCCCAAAATTCACCATTTTCTCCACAATGTTTCAAAAATATCCGCCGCTGCCTTACGGCAGCATCGGACTCCATTATTCTCCATTACTTAATTAATTGCTCTTTTTGTGTATTTATATTTGATTCTCAAATATACAAATTTATGTACACAAAAAAAATATTTATTAAAATTATACAAACAATTGTTATTTTTCTAATTAATATTATTAATTTTTAGGACTTTATGCGCAAATATCAAATTCTGTGCAAATTTACTGATGTCATTTGGCCCCAGGGAATGTCTGACGAGGCCAAAAAGCAAATGGCCAAAGATTACGGCGAGAAAAACTCCGAAACTGCCAAAAATCCTTGTTCAAAACCACGGAGGTGAACAAAAATTACACCAAAATTGATATGAAAAAATATTAAATTGAATTAAATTAGTCAGAATGGGCCGAATGTTTGAGATGCGCGTCTATGGCCGAGTGGGAAACCCTCACACCGCAAAGCCGCGCAGGGAACACACGTGGAGATACAGCCCCTATAAAGCGCACTACGATTACGCGGATTACTATTCCGATGGATCCGTTGATTTCTATTATTAAAGGAAAAATATATTTATATCCATTTGGATATTTTTTATTCTCAATGAGAATTATTGGCCAGAAATTGGAATAAGAATTGTTTTGACATACAGTATTTTACAGGGGTGAAATTTTTTTGATTAATTACTTCTGTTTATAGACTAATGATCATTAGAAATTTATTCAAATTTAAGAGTGGTGTTAAACTTGCTACCCGACTTTTGGGGGTCCCGACATTTGGGGATTTTAATAAAACAAAAAAATTATTAAAAAATTTAATTTTATGTCCAAAATTAGACAAATTTAGTCTGCTTTAGCCTGAGTTAATTCCATTGCATTTCAAGAAAAACAAAATAATATATTTTTAAATAACTCTGTTTCATGACTGAGATTTCGGGTCCCTAGAAGTCAGGTCCCCAAATGTCGGGATCCCCAAAAGTCGGCTCCCCAAATGTCGGGACCCCCAGAAGTCGGGTCACCAAATGTCGGGATCCCCAAAAGTCGGGTCCCCAAATGTCGGGATCCCCAAATGACGTTCGGTCCCCAAATGTCGGGATCAAATGGACAAATGCCAAGGGAAAAGCGGGCCAAATTTGGCCAAAGGGAGCAGATATTCGGAGAAGGAGCAGCTGATGGAAAAGTTGCATCTGAGGGAAATGCTCAATTTGTTAAAACAGAAAAACAGCAACATGAAATTGGAAGAGAGTAAGCCAAAAAAAACGAAATTTTAAATTAAAAAAGGATTTACCCGGGTGCTGGGTCATTTCGCGAAAACCGCAAATATTTCACAAAAGAGACCGAGTCACATCAGAAGCATGGGGCGCGGACATAAAAATCCCGCGGTCGCGGATTCAATTAGCCGCGGTCGCGGATCGCGCAAAAAAATTGCCGCGAATCGCGGATCGCGCTGTGGCCCGGTCTCTTTTATTAAATATTTGCGGTTTTCGTGAAATGACGCTGTGCCTTTACCCGGACTAAAAAACGCGAATTCAACACAGACTAAACATATAAAAGTTTAAATTTCAGTTTTGCTTTCTAAAAACCCTGAAGGTATAAAATTGTTTGTTGATGTTGAAGAACTTTATGCACAATGGAAAAAATTTTTTGAAATAGACAATATAAAAATGGGAATACATTTGTTAAAAAATGGGGAAGGAACTACGAATAATTGGATGGAAATGTTAGAAAATATTACAAATCAAAATGACAACGTAAGAAAACAAAAATATAATTATAATAACAAAATATTACACTAATTATCTGTGTTGTGTTTACATAATTAATTATTAATTAATCTGAATCTAATTAATTAAGTCTTACGGTTGCCCCAAGAAAAGCAAAAAGCCCGAGGAATTAGCAGCCATTGACAAAGCGAACCAAGTGGAAGGTAGACATAACCATATTAAGCAAATATTCAAACAGATTTTGAATGAATTTATATAAAAAAACGATTTTTACAGAAGAGATGATAATGAATTTCTTTGAATATTTTAAATTGGAAAATGACCAAAGGGAAAGTGCCGACAATGAAAAAGAGTGCCACTCAATTGAAATGGACACATTGGCATGGCATTTTAAATACCAGATCAAATCACTCAAAGGCACTTCCAATTGGAAGAAAATTGAAGAAATTTTCAGCGACAAAAACAGAGAAATTAAATTGTGTCGAATTTACACTCACTTTGAATACGTCACTAAACGTGAGAAGGGCATTCTCTACGCAGGATTTGTCGATGTTTGTTATTTTTAATTAATAGATTTAAAAGATTAATTAACTGTTTTTTTAATCGGTTTTCTCCCAATACTTAGGAGCAAATGCTTTCCGCCCAAAATGATGAGCAATTTTTTGAGTGGCTAAACCGTAAGTGCTCCACTGATGACCGGCTTTTCGTTGCCAATGCCATTCACACGGTCTGCTCCAATCGTTTGCAAGTGCGAGAAGCCAATTTCATGGCATTTCGCCATTTGCTGCTGAGTTCGCAGCAATTCCGTGCCTATTTCTGCAAATTGGCCAACTCATCACAAAATAATTACGTGGAAAACAAAATTTATGACGCCGAAATTTGGTGCGACGATGGGTGGACGAAAGTGTGCTTTGAAGTGCAAAAGATTGGCGAAGTGAAGGAGAAAATATTAGCACTAATCGGCGACGAGAAAATGCTTTTGTTGGAGGCGCAATTTCCGGAAGTTTTGAAAATTGGTGGGCATTTGAAAATGAATGGAATAATTTGTGGCTTTTCTTAGATGCCATGATGCTCCAAACACAGCCATTTCTCTACAAAAACATTTTGGCACACAAATCGCACACCGACGAAACCAAATTTTGGTCGGCTCGGCTTGGCATTGCGCATTTGGTGCAAATGGTCAACGCAATGCTTTCCAATTTTGGGCTTTCAGTCTCTTTCGAATTCGACATTAAATATGGGTTCACCGTAAAAAGTCGCGACATTTTCTGCGAGGCATTCAAACATTTGACACAACAAAAATTCCACGGAGGGATTGGACGGACTTTGTGCGCATTGGTCCAATTCAAAAATTACGCGCAAACATTTTACGAAGTGTTTTCGGCGGCAAACGATCGCTTGAACTTAGAAGCAATTGCCAAATGGAGGCCAAAATGTGCAGAGAATGAGGAGCAGGACAAGGCTTATCAGGTGGGCACTGATCAAATTAATAGGGACGAGTTGAGAAAAACTTTCTGATGGGGGAGGACTACGAAGAGTTTTCCTTTTGGATGTAATTTTTCAAAATTAAAAAGCAGTTGGCGGAAAACAAAGCGTAAATTTAATATTTTTCGACAAAAAATTGACCAGCTTTGTTCATTTTGAGTCTATCTAAAAATTTTGCAAATTTTAAGAAATTTGTTAAGAAGATTTATACAAATTTTCATAAAATGCACCCATTTTCAAATAATTTTATTTCTGGGGTCCCTCCCCCCCTCACTTTCCCCTATTTACGTTAAAAAAGAAATGGGTAAATATAATTGTCATAATTTGTTAATGCTACATTTTTTAATGGGAACGAATTTAGCAAATGACCAAAAGCCTTGCTACACAAAACGGAACAATGCTGAAAAATTTAATCATAGGCAATGATGAATTTAAAAAGTTTGTACAAAACACGCGGGGTGCACGAGCACGAATTGGAAAATTGCTGGTCAGCGCAGAGGAGCACCAAAAATTTTTGGAATTTTGTGGCGAAGGAATTCGAAATGAAAAAGGTATTTAAGCGCACAAATGGTGATTGGCTTATACCCCACATTTGCGCCTCGGATTTTACGTTCCCAGCAGATCCCAAAGAATTATTTTAACAGAAAATCATTTGATTCTACATATTATCTCAATACCTTGGCTTGCTCAGTGCCTGTCAAAATGGGATTTCAGTTTAAAATCATTCAATTTTTGTCCCAGTGGGCTTATAAATAATTTTTTGATATTTAAGCCAAATAAATCAAACATTCGAAAGCCATTAAAAGAAAAAGCTGCCTTTATAAGCATAAAAGAATCAGGAAATAATTAAAATAAAGAATGGATTTTTTTATCTGTTAAAAATTCCGATTATTTAAAATAATATGTGTTAAAACCCCTTCAAAAAATCATAGAAAAAGTTATCCCTAAATTTTTTTTTATCGCTAGCAAAAAATCCTTTGTTTTCCTCCTCTTCAAAAATGTTTCATTGTAATGTATTTTTGAACATATTTTTTGTGAATCGCTTCATTATCCAAAAGAGCACTAACTTTTCTCCACTAATTATCTTCTCTCTAATTGATTGCTCTGCGATTTTTAAAAAACATTCTTTTGTTGCTCGCGTTTAAAAGTATAATAATTAAGTGTTTAAATTTGTTTAAATTTTTATTATTTGCCACAAATATAGCATTTTCAGTGTTCACTGATCAATGGCTTATGGAATTGTATTTGGAATTCTTGAACAAATTTGCAATAATGGACACAGAAACACAAATGAGATACTTTTTGTCGTTGTCCTATTCAGTTTGGGTGCGTTGGATGGACCGCCAAATTGACCCAAAAAATGCAAACCTTCCGATTGGACTGAGACAAATTTATGAGCAAATTTGGAAGAATCAACGCATACAGTATGAACAAATTGCGTATGATAAAATATTTGACGTAAATTTTGAGGAATTGTGTTTCGAATTTGCACTGATTTTGAAGGTATTTGAGCCGTTGAAAAAATTTGTTGAAACGAAACGAAAGATCCCCAAATGTCGGGATCCCCAAAAGTCGGGTCACCAAATGTCGGGATCCCCAAAAGTCGGGTCAAAGCAGTACAAAGAGCACATTGAGAAAAGTGAGAAACTGTTGGAGCAATGGGAAGCAATTTGGACAAATGCGAAGCAAAACATTCGAATTTGGAAGACGACGGAATGCCAAACGACGGAATGCCACACAACGCAATGGATCCCCAAAAGTCGGGTCACCAAATATCGGGATCCCCAAATGTCGGGATCCCCAAATGACGTTCGATCCCCAAATGTCGGGATCCCCAAAAGTCGCACCACAGTTAAACTTATGATCATCTGTACATCATTATGTTATTTTCAAAGACCTAAAAGAAAGTTTCATATTTTTTGTAAAATGAATGCTTTTGGTTTCCTAAATGAATGATGGTCAAAAGTTGACCGAAAAAATCTTAACTGACGACATAGAATATTTCGATGAATACGAACAGTAAAGAATTGATCACAGTTAGCATATAAATCAGAATCGCCAAATAATTTTGAAATTTTCTCTGAGGAATTCATACATTTAACTATTAAAATTTCCCAATTCGTGATTTATTTAAATTTTTGTTTCTGGCTTGGCGCTGAAACGACGTCGCCGAATCGTAAGCGCAGGGGCCTATTTCAATTCAGATCATATCCCAGATATGACGTGTCATATATCATATGCATGTTTCAATTATACACTGACGTGCCATAAGATCATATCGTATGCGGAACTCACTTCTGACAGCCACATATGATATGGTATCATATGCGAGTGTCATATCAGTTTTGGGTTGTTTCAATTCAAATTGCTACATATGATATGATTTCTATATATGATGCCTACATATGATACCGAATTTGGGATAAATAAAGACCTATTAATGAGATTTAGGCCATTTAAATAAAAAACTTAACAAAGATTTAAAAAATGAAGCATTTTTAAATTTTGTTTCCGTAAAAATAGTTTAAATTTTTATCTTTTTTTAGTTGTAGAAAATAAGGCAAATAACAAATATATTTTACTATTATAAAAAAAAAATTTAATAAGCATTTAAATTCGAAAAATAGCTTAACAGCTGCACTAAAATAGTTTTTTACTTTTAGGTCCATAGGAGAAGGAAAATTTATGGATATATTCGAAATGTCTGAACAAATTTTTTTTGGAAAATAAAATGCAAAAATTTACTTATATTTAGAAAACATCACAACTTTGTAAAAAAAAAATTAACATAGCTAAATCTCATTTATAAAAAAAAATTTACGCTTCAAATTTATAAACTGGGAAAAATAATTTAATTTATTTATCATTCAATAATAGAGGTTTCATTCTATAAAATGCTTTTTAATGAAAATTTTTGATTAAGTTTAAAATTTTTATGAATTTTTATCCTACATACGATTGGGCAGGTTTATAGGACATTTGCGGCCCGGACAATTGCGGCCTGCTGAAAATCGGACATTTGCGGCCCGACAAATGCGGTCGGACTTTTGCGGTCCATTTCTTAAGGGCTATTTTCGGACATTTGCGGCCCGACATTTGCGGCCTACTTGAAATCGGACATTTGCGGCCAAAAGAATGGAAAATTATTTATTTAAAAAAATTAAATTAAATTAATAATTGGGAATTTAATTCATTTGATCAATTATTCTTGAACAAATCAATCATAATCGAATCTTTAACAACTTTCAACAGATTTTTCAATTCTTTTTTATTCTCCACAATTTTTTATTTTATTTCATAATGTCGAAATATTTCTTAATTTCTTTTAGGGTAGTGAACGACCGGTTATTAATCAATACTCCCGCCTTTCGACCCCGGTTTTCTGTTTTTGGCCCAAAATGCATGTTTCCGATTTCGGTTCGGTAAATTAGGGTTGCGACCCCGAAATGTCGGAGTTTTATGAAAGTCGTAAATTGCACTTCAAATAAGATGGAAATGTCCTTAAATGAGTTATTAAGACTTTGTTCGGGAACTTTTTATTTTATGCACTACCCTAATTTCTTTCTCCAAGGTTATCATACCGCTGAATCAATTCTGTTAATAGCTCTGTCACTATCAATATTCGACAGAGTAATTTAATGAATTAAATTCCCAATTATTAATTTAATTTAATTTTTTTAAATAAATAATTTTCCATTCTTTTGGCCGCAAATGTCCGATTTCAAGTAGGCCGCAAATGTCGGGCCGCAAATGTCCGAAAATAGCCCTTAAGAAATGGGCCGCAAATGTCCGGATCGCAAAAGTCCGACCGCATTTGTCGGGCCGCAAATGTCCGATTTTCAGCAGGCCGCAATTGTCCGGGCCGCAAATGTCTTAACACGATTGGGCATGTCTCCGCTTCGGAGCGGATACACCCGCATATGATTTGCACAAGGGAAGGGGTGTCATATATGACGGCATCATAAGTAGAAAAGGGAGTTAATTGAAACGAGCATATGATTAATCATAGGAAAAGTCGTACGCCGCGTATGACGGCGTCGCAGATATGATATCATATCGGAGATATGATACTATGACACAATTGAAACGCGCCTATGACACAATGACACGTCATATCATACGCCGCATATGATTTTTGGGGTGGTTTAATTGAAACAGAAATTTTGCGTATGATATGACACCGTGTCATATCGCAGATATGACCCGAATTGAAATAGGCCCCAGAAAGGACTCTTTCCCAAGAAGAGATAGATAGGGCTGGTAAAAATATGGATATAAAATCGCGAAATATGGCCATAAAATATGGACCAAAAATCGCAAAATATGGACATAAAATTGCGAAAATCTCAAAATATGGACAAATTTTTCAAAATTGAGTATAAAATTTCTTCAAATTTATTGGTTGAAATTGCATATGAGATATATTTCCAAATTTTTTGACTCGGTAAGGCGCTTTGACAAAGACGGCTTTCATTTTGGCAATTAGTCGGTCAACATTCGGAAATTGGTCTCGAATTTTTCGGCAATTCTGTGCAATCATTTTAGAAGAAAAAAAACACGATAAAACTAAAATTTACTAATTTTTAGCGCATAATCAACCGCAAAAGCGAAATTTTCGCTTTTTTGCTTATTTTTGACATAAATTTATTAATTTTTAAGAAAATTTAAATTTATTCAATATTCTCGAGAAATTTTGGCGAAAAAATGATTTTTTGAAAAATTTTTCGGTTTTTGGGCTCAAAAAGGCTAATTTAGCTGCTGGGGGCCGTTCTAATAGAGGTTTTTTTGAAAAATGCCAAAATATGGACAAATATGGACATAAATTGCGAAATATGGAAAAATATGGAAAATATGGATATAGAAATCCATCCTAGAAGCATCAAACCAAGCTTTCCCGGGACGGGAGTCCCGAACGGGAATCCCGTAAAAATTCCGCTCCCGTTCAAATCCCGCAGAAATTTTACGGGAGTCCCGGGCGGGAGCGGGAGTAATTCGAAAATTTAATAATGCTTAAACTTGAAGGACAATCCTTTATTAATGAAAAAATATATTGAAAAAATGAGTAAGCAGAAATTTGAAAAAAAATCTGCTTTTAGGGTTGAGAATCAGAAAATTTTTTCAAATTGCTTCAAAAAATTATTTCTTATAATTTATTTAACAAAATTTTTTTTTATTAATTTTATATTTTCGACTTCCTTTACTAACAAATTGAATATTTGAACACAATACAGTAATCAAATTTTGTCCAAAAATAACCAATTTTTCAAATTTGAGCCAGTATTTTTTAGAAAATTAAGGATTTTAAGGGTCCGGCGGTGCCGATAGGCGCCGTCGGGAAAATTTTATTTTGGAATTTTGGCTATATATTTAATCAAAACGATCACTTTGGAGGTGGAGAGCTCGGACACTGTGGACAATGTGAAGGCGAAGATCCAAGAGAAGGAGGGCGTTCCGCCGGATCAGCAACGGCTGATCTTCGCCGGCAAACAGCTCGAGGACGGACGAACGTTGGCCGACTACAACATACAGAAGGAGTCCACGCTCCACTTGGTCCTCCGTCTCCGTGGCGGAAAAGGGAACACAAACGCGGGTAAGAACAACAACAACATCAAGAAGAGAAACAAGAAGAACAAGCTCTGATCAGAACTGGTCAGCAGCAAGAGCACATGATTGATTGGCATATGCTTTTCCACCAAATGCACGACACTTTTCCGTGTTCGGTTAGGTTTCCTCTGTCTTTTTTAAAATTTGTAACTTTGATCAGTAGTTTATCATTTTAACTTCAGCATACATAGATATCAGGGATGTGCCGAGCCAGACAAAATCCGATTCCGATTAAATCGCCGATTCCGATTATGGCCAAAAATCCGATACGGTTTTAAAACCGATTACGATTATGGCCCAAAATCCGATTAATTGCGATTCCGATTACGATTCCGATTTTTTTTAAATAATTTTTTCCCAAAAATTTTATTCATAATCAAAATCATAAATTTAAAGATTGTGATGCAAAAATAAAAGTTTGTCCACATTCTCAGGCAATAAACGTTTTCAGATCTGTCACAATCAACCCAGCGGTGGAGAAAAGCCGTTCGCTTTCAGTCGATGTAGCTGGGGCTGAGAAATATTTTTTTGATAGCTTAGATTCGGAAACGAAATGTCTTTTCATGGTTCTTTTCTGCTTTAATGTCCCAACAAATTTTTTCTTCAAAATTTCGACTTTTGGTTCGAATTCGGGTCCGGGATTCAAAAATAGGTGAATTGGCTGCCATGTTCTTAAACTGACACCATTAACAACCCTTCAAAGACTTTGACATTTTTGCTAAATAACAAAAAACTTGATTATATCGGGGAGAATTAATCCGGCACTGTTTTGTGAGAAAAATTTAATTTCAGTCATTATGTTAAAATAAGATTAAAACATTCGTTTCAGAAAACATTTTTTTCAAAATTCATTGGTATTCTCGCTAAAAAAATTCCTTCAAAGGTCAATTCTTACGGACTGGGTCAGTTTAGTCTGGCCGGTTTAGTCTGGCCGTTTTAGTCTGGCCGGTTTAGTCAGAGGGTCGTTTTAGTCTGGCAAGCCGTTTTCGCCCATAATTCTTACAAATGTTTTTTGTCAATTATAAATAAGGAAAAACTTAAAATATCTATGTTTAGCTACAATATAAATGAATATCCCAATTAGAAAATAAAAACAAAGCGAAACCTTCAGTTTGGCACCGCCTTTTTATAGCTTCAGGCAAAGTAAACCCTATGATACGAATTCTTCGACTCTTACAGGGTTACAATACCATCAACAACATTAACCCTGCTCACCAAAATGATCAAAATTACCATGCCAATGTTAATCCCGATAATATCATCAATTTTCTCGTTGGTATTTCTCGAAATTATGAAATGCGCCCGTATTCATTTTTCAATGTTTTGTTATTTTTTTGTTGTTAACACATTGATAAATCTGTTATGGTGTTAATTTTAAAGAATTTTCGAGAAACAAATCAGAATTGGATCAATGTAGGACAAAAACAGCTTGCCAGACTAAAACGACCCTCTGACTAAACCGGCCAGACTAAACCGGCCAGACTAAACCGACCCCCACCGCAATTCTTAGGGGTGTAATAATCGGATTTCAAGGCAAAATCCGATTACGATTATCCGATTCCGATTATGGCCCAAAATCCGATTAATTGCGATTCCGATTACGATTACGATTCCGATTCGGCACATCCCTGATAGATATTGTCATAGTAGCATTTCTGTCAGTTTCTATCCCTTTTTTTGTTTTGCAATAAAATTCGGACATTTTCGTGCCAATATATTTTTTTGCTAATAGTGATGCCATCAGCATTATCGGATACCAACCCTTAAATCCGCCTTCAAAAATGGTGGACCGTTTATTATCGATGGTGTGCCATAAAATGATCTATGCTTTTTAAAATATTGTTTTTGATATCTATCTCTAGGGCTGGGAATTATATGGAAATCCATATTTTTTTAATGCGCCCCAAAAAGTTGTTCAAGTTAGTAAAGGAAGTCGAAAATATAAAATTAATAAAAAAAATTTTGTTAAATAAATTATAAGAAATAATTTTTTGAAGCAATTTGAAAAAATTTTCTGATTCTCAACCCTAAAAGCAGATTTTTTCTCAAATTTCTGCTTACTCATTTTTTCAATATATTTTTTCATTAATAAAGGATTGTCCTTCAAGTTTAAGCATTATTAAATTTTCGAATTACTCCCGCTCCCGCCCGGGACTCCCGTAAAATTTCTGCGGGATTTGAACGGGAGCGGAATTTTTACGGGATTCCCGTTCGGGACTCCCGTCCCGGGAAAGCTTGAACTACCGATCCCGCTCCCGGAAACTTTTTTTACCGGGCTCGGCTCTAATTTCTACATATAATGGCGACGAAAAAACCGCGGCACACGCGCAAGCTAAATCCAGCGGTCGCGGACCGCGCATCGCGGATTCAGATTGCCGCGGTCGCAAAAAAAAACGCCGCGGGGAAAAACTTTAGAAGTGGCCCGTTAAAAAAACGCCCAAAACGTGTTCCAATCAATCTCTTATGACCTCTAATTAGAGTTGAGCGGTAATCGGTAATTGTAAAAAAACCGGTACCGGTACTGACCGGTAATGCAAAAACCGGTACCGGTACCAACTTTTTCCACCGGTACCGGTACCGGTAAAAACCGGTAATTTTCCAACGTAAAAATTTTTGGACAAAATTTTTCAAATACAAAATTTTTATTCAGTTTTCGCGCGAGTGCCTGTTTTTTAGCATTAGAATTGTTCAGAAGTATATGTATATTGAGGGTGACCAAGTTTTTTTTCAAATTCAGGATAAAGAACACTAAAATTCAGATGTAGACCTCAAAATTCAGATTATTGCAAAACAAGGGGTCAGCAGCCAATTTTCCAATATTGCGAAGGGGTCTCCGGCCATGTAAATTAATGTAAATCAATAATGACCTTTTTTGCTTTCAACACCGCTTTTTTCGCGGCACGTTTTTCTTAAGACTTTTGGGGAACAAGGAGGGACGGCGGTGCCGATAGGCGCCGCCGGGAAAAATTTTGTATTTTTTAATGCGATTTGTTAACAGAATTTGTAAAAAAAGACCAATTGATTAATTTTTGGGTTTTTAGGATGCTTAAAATGAAAGAAAAAAAGTTGGAATATTTTTTTTAATTAAAATTTCAATTAAAATAATGGTAAAGAAAATATGAAGAATATTCTATCCCAGTGGGGAATTGAACCCAAGCGAGAAATAATAAAATCAGAAGGTTTAGCCACTTGACCACTTATGCATATGAACAAATGCTTTAAATGAAAATAAATAATTTAATTTTTTTTTTCTCAAAAAATTTCTCCTTCACCATTCCCTACTCTTTTCTCACCCAGACCCCCATTCTTACCAGTGCAAATTTTTACCGGCGGTACCGGTACTAGACAAACCGGTACCGATACTTTGATTTTTGAAAAAACCGGTACCGGTACCGGTACCAAAAAAACCGGTAATTACCGGTCGGTACCGGTACCGGTACCGCTCAACCCTACCTCTAATCATCGTAAAAAATATTCCCGATGTGCGGAAAAATCAAAAAAACCGGTTTTTGAGCCGGTTTAAATTACGAAAAATTGCACCAAAAATCAGCCAAAAACCCATTTAAATTAAAAATTTCCAAACAAATTTGGTATCATTCGAAAGCTCTTAATGAACTAAATCTAAAATTCAAGGAATGAAGTTGAACGGATGCCATCTGACAATGATAGGTTTTTGAATGGTTCAAAATCAATAAAAATTTGGCGCAACTTCAAATAGTAAAGCCGTGAGGTCCCACTAGCCTTACAAAATAAAAAAAGAAAATTTTTTTTTTTTGCTTAGTGCGCTAAAAAACCGCCGCACACTCGACTACGGCGGCCAGTAGGTTGGGCGAGACTACGGGCTACGGAAGCAGTCCACGCGTGATCCGCAGTCAACCGCCTGTGGCGCTCGTCAGACTGCTTCCTCCGCCCTCCGTCTCGCCCCACTACTTGCTCCGTCTTCGCATGCTCCCTTTTGCGAAAGTTAGCTTATCAAATTATTTTTGTTCATCCTTTATTTCTTTGTTACTTAAGTGTCCATTTTCACTGGTACTAGTTGTCCCAGTGCTCTGATGGCCTCGTCTTGACTCCATCCCAAATTTTTAGACTTAGCTCGTCAAGAGCTTTCGAATGATACCAAATTTGTTTGGAAATTTTTAATTTAAATGGGTTTTTGGCTGATTTTTGGTGCAATTTTTCGTAATTTAAACCGGCTCAAAAACCGGTTTTTTTGATTTTTCCGCACCTCGGGAATATTTTTTACGATGATTAGAGGTCATAAGAGATTGATTGGAACACGTTTTGGGCGTTTTTTTTTTAACGGGGCCACTTCTAAAGTACACCCCGCCGCGGATCGCGGTCGCGCTCCACCCCCTGCTGGTCCACATGTTAGTCGCTGCTTTCATTTAGTGCGAG
Organism: Heterodera glycines; assembly: GCA_004148225.2. NCBI lineage: Eukaryota > Metazoa > Nematoda > Chromadorea > Rhabditida > Heteroderidae > Heterodera > Heterodera glycines. Next base: position 9,812,591 of record CP049707.1, on the reverse strand, counting down.
TTCCTCTGGCGCGAAGGTGCCAAAAAAGTGGCGCAGTGCCATTTAAAGCCCCCAATATAATTTTGACGCGTAGTTTTTGCAATTATGTGCGTCTTGTTTTTTTAAATTCATATCTATGTAGGCCCCAAAACCGAAAAGTACCTCAAAACAAACTATAATAATTTTTACCCCCTTTTTACTTTACGCTTTTTAAAAATTTATTTTTAAATCATTTTTTATTTAATATTAATCGATAAACGTAAAATTAAAAAGCAATTTGTCATGGCGTTTCGGCACATGATTTGGCATGATTTAGAGTGGTGACTTTTTCCTATGCCATAAATGGAATTCTGCGAATACATTAAATATGTGCACAAATTGTATTTGGCGATAAATTGTTGAAATTTATATAATTGTTTTCTAATTAACTTGTTTTAAACCTCAAAAAAAAACTACTCATTTAAGAAAGAATTTTTAAATGGAACTAAAAATTACGCAAAGCGAGTAAAATTCCATTTGATATAAATTATTATTTTAACAGGAATTAAGGTCATTAATGGGTAATTAATTAGGTATTAATGGGTGCTTTCCTTTCAGTGCAATTCCAAGGCAAAGTTCAAAAATGGGCGCGAGGAGGCGCTGGCCAAAGTGACGCGCGAGCAGCAGCGACGCGCAATGGGCCATCAGCGCGAGCGAAGGGCGGCGAAGGACAACGGCGACGCATTGCGACTGCTCTCATTGGACGGAGGCGGCATCAGAGGATTGGTGCTCATTCAGGTGGTGCACAGACGTTCGGAACTGATCGGGAAGGACACGGACGAAACCAACGGCTGGAGACGATTTAAGGACGCGGGGGGGGGGGGGGGGGGAGAGTCCCTCAAGGACGAAACCAGCGGGAATCAGTTTTTCGAGGCCCTCACAAATCAGGATGTTTCAGGATTTAGCATCGTTTTTGGGGGTTTTGAATGGGGGCGCGCGTTTGGGAATTCACCTCCATCAGTCCGTTTTCGATTTTCTTGCCGGGTCAGTCCCTTTCCCTGCAAATCTCCAGTCGGACCAATCAATGCCTTCTTGTTGATCACATTGGCATTTATGGTTTGTAAATATTATTACTTTTATATACTTTTTTTCAGATTTTGCTTGAAATTGAGCGTTTGGTGGACGGCGGCGACACACAAAAGAAAGGGCAGAGTGGCGAGGACAATTTTGTTCAGCGCCATTTCGATTGGGTCGCCGGGACAAGCACAGGGGCGGTAAGTTAAAACCAATCCCATTATTCTGACTCACAGTGTACTCCTCCGGGTTGATGGCCAATGCCTTGTCGAGAACATCCTGAAAAAATTTTTTTGAGAAAATAAGAAATCTTATCAGGTTTCTCAGGCTTTTTTTTGCAGAGAAAACTCAAAAAATTTGCTATTTGGAAAAAAAAAATTTCGGAGCCGACTTTCGAATTTTTTTTCGCTGATGCAAATCCCACATTTATAACCTTCAAAAAATTTTGTCAAAATTCGATGAGTCTATTTTTGGAAGAATATTAAACAAATTATGCGAAATTCGTAAATTAAACTGTTTGCGATTTTGTACAATGGCATTGGTTTAATTAGTTTAATTATAAGAATTCAAAGTCCGACCCTGAAGAAATTGCCCTGTTCGATGCGCTCCTTCGTGCCGAGAAAGTCCGTCCGTGAGCCAACCGCGGCAGCAGTCCATTTCAACACGTTGAAGTCGTCGCTGCACAGCTCGTAGGCGGAGCAGGCGTACTTATGGCCTGAAAATTGAGATTATGAGACAATCGGTGTAATGAAAAGGCAACCAAAAACAAACGGAGTAAATAATTGACCAATTCCTCCACCACCCCCATCCCCCCGAAAATCCCGCAATACGTTGTTTTCTTTTTTGTTGCAAAATGGGATCAGCTTTACCGAGAAAATTCAAAAATTTTTTCCAGCGATTTATATGAAAATATTTTTTCTCCAAGTTTTCTGTGAAAATATTTTTTAAGATTTTTTTTCTTGAAAAATTTCTAAGTTTGAAACTTTTTTCCTCGGCAGAGTTATGTCTCGCGGAGTTTTGGCGGCGGAACTTTCGGGACCGGCTCCCCTCCCCCCCCCTGTAATATTTTTTTCAAATCAAATCCCAAAATTAGAATTCCGCCTTTGTCCGTGCGTCTGTCACCTTCGTCAAGCAGTTTCTTCTTCTTCGGGTTTTTCATGTCGAGCGGGTACGCCATCTGAACACATGACCGAGCTGTGAAAGGGACGGAGGGAATTGACAAAGAAAAAAGGAGCGGACCGACCAAGTCGCCACAGAATTTCCTGCTGATTTAAGCCGGTGTTCAGGCTCTGCTTGGCCAACAGGCAATAGGCCTCCTCGTGTTTGTTCTCACTGTCAAGTTGGTCGATGTATTCAAACTGAAAAAAGAGGGAGGGAACCATTCGTTTAAATTTAAAACTTTTTTTTCTGAATTTTGAGAATTTTTTTTACCATGAGCAGCTGAGGAGCACGGAAAAAAGTCACTATGAAAACCTGAAATTAATTACAAATAAATTTGTTTGTACTTATGTACATACAAATGTATGAAGGACGAGGGAAAAGTAAATAAGAGACAATTAAATTGAGGGGAGAGGGTCAAGAATAACACAATAACAAATTATAAGTTACACGGAATAATTGTTGTTATGTTCATATAGACAGACAGACCGAAGAAGTTGGTGCTTGAGACAGGCCGTAGCCAGAAAAAATTTCGGACGGCAGAACCCGAAGTTTTTTTTTTTGCTATTCGGGCAAAAAGCAGGAATTTGTACCGCTTTTGCCAAAAAGAAGACTGCTTTTTGCTATTTTGGGTCAAATTTTCAAAAATATACTAAAATGGGGGAATAGAGTCTGGCGGTGCTGTTAGGCGCCAGCGGGAAAATTTTCTGAAAATTTTAACGCAATTTGTTAAAATTAAATATTTAAAAATTACTCATTTTGCTTGAAAATTTTTTATTTCTGGGGGAATTCCCCCTCCCCCTTCTCCCCCTGACTACGGGCCTAGTTAGAAATTCGTACAGAAACGGAGGGAGGGAGGGAGGGCGGAGGGTGGAGGGGGCGCAATCGAAGAAAAAGAAAGGAAAACGCTCGGCAGTGCTCCAAACAGAAAAAATTGATTTAGGTACTCATATTTTTGAAATTAAAAGACCTTAGTCTGAATTTTCTGCACGATTTGTAAAAAATGAACCTGCCTACAAATAATAATACGAAGCGAAATTAAACCGCATATCCTTCTCTAAATACCCAATAAAACTAAAAATGAATGGGGAAACCGAGTTAAACTACAAACACCAAATACAGCAGATGATGAATGGGTAAAAAGATATGACAAAGGGCGGGGGAAAGTTGATTCGCGTGACTAAAAAGGAACATTAAAATGAACATTTTGATTCATTTTGGGCCAAAAGTTACATTTCTCGAGTCTTTTCCAACTAAAATAGTAACTCTTCCATGTTACTCTGCGCAATATGTACACGTCGTGCACACATGTTCTTTTCTCATTCACAATTAACTATCGCAATTTTTGATCATTTGGAAATTTTTTTCAGGGACCAGCAGAAAAAATGTTAATTGTTTTTGATTGTGCATCATTTTGAAATTGAATTGACGGGGGAGGTGAGCGCAACCCGTGACATTGAAACAATTAGTCAGCAATTTGTTAAATTTTAGAACTCAAAAGTAATGTTATTTTTAAGCCCCTTTCTTCATAGCATATGAGCAGAAAAATTTATAACCTTAATAATTAGTCATAAAAATAAATGAAAACATTTTTAAAAAATGAAAAATTTTATGCCGTTTTTAAATTTTTTTTAAGTGGCTTATTTTTTTAATTTAGACATCTTTTTTAGACATCTTTATTTTAAATTAATTGAATTTCTTTTAAAAGTGATCCGCTTGTATAGCATTTATATGAAATATGCGAAAGAGAAAGTGGACCATTTAATGGAAAGGGACAAAATGAATTGGAAAGAAATCGGAAAATATGACAAAAAATTTGGCAAATTTTTGGAGTTAATTCTGACAAAACTTTCAAGTGAATCCAAAGAAAAATTGGACAGTCCCATCATTCCCTTTCTCCCCAACTGCTGTCGCTGACGACGGTTTTGCAAGTCGGTTGCTTTTGAATTAAAAAATGATCAAAGAAGACGAGAAGAGATAGAGAGTGAATGGTCACCGAACGGCGGCGGATGGGTGAAAATGCTCAAGGACAGCTTTGCCCTGCTGCTGTAGCAAAGATTAATCACCCGAAAAAGGAAGAAAAAATGCAAATGATGCGCGATAAATAATAGTCAAAGGGTAAACAACTGAAAAACCGCGTAAATAGGAAAATATGCAGTAAAATTCCCTCGATATGCCCGAACGATAAACTAACGAAATTTTGCCAAATTTCCTTACACAAACTCAAAATTTTCGAATAAGGGGTATATTTTTGAAAATTCCAAAAAGTCGACCTCAGGGCTGGCAGAAATATGCAAAAAGTATAATTTATACCCCTATTTATAAATATCAAACGGAACCAAGAACCGAGAGACAAATTTCAGAAAGTTTTTATTCCGAAAATTATTGGCGGAAATCGAAGCAATGGAAACGAATTTTATCAATGAATGAATGAATTTGACAGCACAACTCCGAATTGAAAAACCCCAAGTCAAACGATGGCATTTCAATATTATTTCTTTTTTATGGTGTCCGAAATAAAATAATTTTTCAAATTTACTTTAAAACTTTCACCGACGATGTGAATTTTTCAGTATAAAAATATTTTAAATCAAAAATGTAATTAATTTTAATAAAATTGTCGTTTTCACAATAATTTCTTTAGATACGTGTAAAATCAATTTCTTTATTGATTTAAAAATGCAAAAATTCTTTCATTTTATTTATTTTTAGAGATTTAAACAAATTGAATTTTAATGCAATTAATAGCATGGATTTGCTTTATTCTAAAATTCCACCAAATTACAAGCATTGGCAGTAAATTGACACTGGAAGTTTCTCCCATATGCATTTATTTACGAATTCCACTTTAAAACAAAACAATTTAATTACCATAATTGTGTAAAACACATTAATGGCATTTATTAACTACCATAATTACATATTATGTAAAATATATTAATGACAATGACTGGGAAGATGTGACGGAATATCAATAAACTGGGCTTTTTAACACTGAAAAGACTGAAGATTGTCTGCGTTTCAATATTTCTCACTTTCCAGGAAAAGTTCGCTTCAGTTGCGAAGCGTTTGCCACAGAATTGGTCTGCTGGGTGAAGCGAACCTGAAATTGATTTTGAAATAATTGTAACTTTAATAATCGAATTTTGTGTCACAAGGGACAGGGCAACGAAAATTGGGACATTCCGGGAATATTTCCTTAAAACGGGCAATTATTAATTTTAATTAACTCCCTTTAAACGACAATTAATGATCGATCATCGACAAAATAATGCGTTATTCTATTTTTTTAAATGGCAAACATTGGAAAAAAACAAATAAAATTTGTCTGACTCCGACGATGTTTTTTGAGGGCATTGCTCCGACACGACGACAATTATTTGGCACGCATTCGCCAAACACTGACAAAACGGTGGGAAAAGTGCGCCTGGGAAATGGGAGGAAAAAATGTTTTCTTCAACATTCAAAAAAATAATATTGCACCTCTGAAACTCTATATAAAAACAAATAAAAAACCGACGCCTCTTTGGGGAAACCATCAAAAAATTAAAAATAAATTTAAATTGGCCCGTAAAGAGGTGCGCATGCATTTTACCAAACTGTTCATTATGGAAGGCCAAGAGCATCGGATAAATTATGTCTTGTGCATTTTTTTTAAATTCCGTCAATGCCATCGTTCGTCTCACCCCCTCGGCTGCTGAACAAATTGCGGTGCCGGTGCCGCCATCGCCGTGCGGTCGTAAGCGGCGACAACACGCGCCGCAGCTTCGGTTTTCTGCTGATTCTGCGTGGCGGAGACCATGATGCGTCGCATGGGCATCTGCGAAATGCGCTTCATCAGTTCGGCATGGCCGCGTTCGTCCGCCGTCAGCGGCACGGGGTCAGCAAAGGCGGCGGAAGCAATTGCACGCGCACGACGCTCCTCCTCCTTTTTGGAAGACAAAAGGGGAGATGGAAAAACAACAACAATTCGTAGGGAGGAAACCAAGTTTTAAAAAGAAAAATTTTATTAATTTCCTGGCATATTTCGCACCCCAAAAACAATAAATTCCTTTTTTCAACCACTAAAAATGGGTACTGTATGGCATCCATTTTGGCCAATTTCGAATCCCAGACCGAACCCAAACAAAAATCGAATTTTCTGGAAATCACTTTTATGTACGAATCTGTGAGACTTTTTGTTCGAGTTCGGGGTTCGAGTTAGGCCAAAGTAAATGTCAGATTTGTGACCAGCACATTAAATCGGCCTAGAAAAAATTCTTAGAAAAGAATTTCAGGGGGGTGACAAAACCTAACGCGATACCAATTTTGATAAACCTAAATAGGAAAGCACCTCAAATTGCTGAATGGTCCGTTTTTTGTTCACTTCGCGGTCCCTTTGTCGACGCGCCTCTTCACAGTCCTTCTGACATTGCATCACCTTTTATTTTTAAAACTTAAATTAAAAATGACTGAAAATGCATTTGGAAACACAGAAACGGTTTAAAGGTCTCTCTCACTGTTTAATACTATTGTAAAAACGGCAATCCTGAAGAATGGGGGTTTCTAACTTAACTTTTTTGGTTTGGGCTCAAAATCAGTTTCCGGGGTTTTTTGAGGGTGCTGATTACGAATCTGAACTTGGATTTGCCAAATTCCGAACCCCGCACCCGAATTCGAACAAAAAAATTGTTTTTTTTCCAAAATACGCGTCAAAATCGACCAAATTTTCGCGCAAATTGCGTATTTTTTATTCAATTAATACTTGAAGCATTGTTTTGCATCAAAATAAATAGTTATTAAATGAATTCGAAGCTTTTCCCTAGAAAAATGCATCTTTGGAAAAAAATTTTAAGTTTTTGTTCGAATTCTGGCCCGGTGTTCGGAATTGGGCAAACCCGAGTTCAGATTCGTGGTCAGCGCCCTCGAAAAGCCCCAAATACCAATTTTGGGCTCAATTAAAAAAATTTTTAAGTTAGAAACCCCCATTCTTCAGGATTGCCGTAAAAACTTCTCAAATTCTTACATTTTTTTTCAATAAAATTCGAACTTTCATCCGGTAAAAAAATTAAAATATTTTGGTTTCTCCCATTTTTTTGGGTGAATATACAAAAAAAGACAAATTAACAATTTTAAATGTATGAACAATCAATGGCTTTTTGCATAATTAAAATCCGTAAGGGCCAACATCCAGCGCCTTACACTAAAAATTGCCATTTTCCACCTGATTTTTGGTCCGTCCCAACTCGTGGCGCAACTCGCGATTCTCCTGCACCAGCCTTTTCACGGACTGTTCCAAAAACAAAGCACGGCCTTTCCACTCGGACAGTTCGTCGACCGGCGAAATGTTAGCAGAGTTTTTGAAATTATCCATTGGCAAAGGATGCTCTTACAATTAGCAGATCAACCGAATTGGACTAGCTTTTTTTAAAAAAGTAAATGAAAAAATAATTTGGAACAGAGGCGGCAAAATTTGATGGGAATGCCAAAAGATGGCATACAAATGACGGTCAGGGTCGTTTTCGTAAGGGCCGTTTTCGTACGAGCCCAATTTTTTGGCTATAACTTTTTTCTTTGTCAACCAAATCAAACACTTTTGGTATCATTCGATAGCTCTATGTGTCCTCTATTAGCCTGCAAAATTGCGAAAAATATCGTTAAGGTTCAAAAAAGTTATGGCCAGAAAAATTCAAAAAACCAAATTTTCCAACTTTTTTGGCTCAAACTTTTTTTAAACCGAACGAAATTTTTTTGAATTCTGCAGGCTAATAGAGTATCAGAAGGGCTATCGAATGATACCAACAATGTTGGATTTGGTTGACAAATAAAAAAGTTATAGTCCAACAACATGTGTTCGTACGAAAACGGCCCGTACGAAAACGGCCAGGCCCGTACAAATGGGGACACACGCGTTTCGGCGCCGCGCGTTTCGGCGCCAGCCCAGTTTTTGGACTATAACTTTTTTCTTTGTCAACGAAATCAAACATTGTTGGTATCATTCGAAAGCTGTAAATGTCCTATATTAGCCTACAAAATTTTGAAAAATTATGTAAAGGTTCAAAAAAATTATGGCCAGAACAACTTAAAAAACCAGATTTTCCAACTTTTATGGCCATAAATTTGTTCAAAATTGATGAAATTTTTTGGAATTATGCAAGATAATAGAGAATCTGAAGGGCTTTCGAATGATACCAATAATTTTTGATTTGGTTGACATAGAAAAAAGTTATAGTCCAAAAACTGGGCTGGCGCCGAAACGCGCGGCGCCGAAACGCAGTGGACCCGTACAAATGAACCGCAGACGAACAAAAAATGAAAAAATAAATATAACGCCAATTTAAACCAAAATCAAATAACTTTTTAAATTCTGCTGTTTTGACCCAATTAATTGAAATTCTCTCGTGCTATAAATGTGATGTTTTGAAAAGGAGTGCATTGTTTTGATGCCATGCCATTTTTGTTTTGCAACATATGTATGTGTCACAGTTGGAAAGGGTCATAATTTCAATATACTCAACATAAAGGGCAAAGAAAATCAATCACTTGGTATGTCAATGACAGCAGATGTGAAACGAGGTCAAAGAACAAAAGAGAATACTATAAATTGTGAGATATAATCAGAAAAGTTGTACAAATACAAAATTTGTAAAGGAAGGAGGAAATGGACACAGCGAGCAAAGAGAAAATGGCCAAATAAGAATATTTGATCATTTAAGAGATTTTTAAAATTCAATTTTATATTCGAATTTAACCAGAGACAAATTAAGAGAAAGAGTTAATTAGTTCAGGATGAAGATCAAGAAATTTGGAGAGAGATGAACGAAGAGCCTTATGATTTTTTTGAATTTATAATATCACAGGGGAAGATATTCCAGAGGTTAATAGCTCTATTTAAAACAAAATTTCCGCAGTTTTCGAAGTTTTATTAATTTTGCGGATTTATAGGTTGCGACGGTGTCCGATAGATTTAAAAGAAATCCTTATCATTTAAGTGCAAATAGTTGTTAATAAGTTTATATAATGAAGACAAAGTCAAAAATTTTATAACGTTTTTCAAGGGCTTCAAAAATTGAATTTTTTTCATCTCATCCTCTTAAACATTAAATTAGTTGATGCATGAAGTTGATTCGTCATGAAACTTCAGCTGCATGTTCATTGTGCCGGCGTCTAACCATCGCTGAACGGTGCTGGTCCGCGTGACGTACTCGCCCGGAATGCCGAGGTTAACTTTGCGTTGGCACGGAAGGATGCCACGATCACAGTCGTGATAAACTGGCAAAAAATGTTAGGGATTCGCGCGAATTTCGCATTTACAAAAATGGAGTGCCCAACTTTTCAGGTGCACATTCATGCCGAAAATGGACCCGACGCCGCCGTCCAATGCGAAATTTCCCTGCGCGTCCGTTTTCACGTCCGCCAGCTGATCATCACGGCCTATTTTTGATCAATAAATATATTGATAGGAATTTAAAATTATGATTTTCTACCAATTTTGTTCTTATTCCACAGCTTCACTTTCGTGTCCGTCAATGGCTTATCCCCACACATTAAACGGCCGCGAACGGCGACCGTTTGTTGGCGGAATGCATCCGCTGCATAGAAAATGGCAAGTGAAGAGAGCAGAAACAGAGTGATCGGAGAAAAATTCATTTTGTCAGATTTTTTTTAAATGGCTTAAATTAATTAAATTTTAAAAATGGAATTTAAGCAACGAATGTTTTAGAAATGGTGTCAGAAATGAAAATTTGAATCTTTGGTGTCTTATCTTTCGGTTGGGACTTCACTTTTCCGAGGAATTTGTGGCCTTTTATATGTGCAAATATTTCGTTTTTTACTCGTAAAGAATGAACGAATAATGACAACGATAAGAGAGAGACTGGCACTGAAATTTTTAAATTTGTTTACACAAAAAGCAAAGGGAAAGCGGCGGAAAATTGGGGGGAGACAAATGAGTGAGTGACTCATTCATTATTCACTGAGTGAAATGGACGAAGAGATAAATAAATAAAAAATATTTATGGCCAGCGGATTATTTTTGGTTGAGTCATTATGAAATTTGACATTTATTTTCCCAAATTTAAATTCAAAATTGTTTATTCTTAAGTCATTTCAAATATTTTATTGTATTTCCATTTCGTTTTGATATATTTAGTTTAGAAAAAGCGAAGCCAAAATATCGAAACAATTTCAATGGCCAAAAGACAACGGACCAAAAATTGGGAATGGCCAAGTGCGGCCAAAGTGCCGGGGCGAATGCGCACGACGAACTTAATAAGTAAGAAATTCAAAAAGAATACAATAATTAATATTCCAACCTGTGGCAAAATGGCACTGCTTTGGCCCGTCGAAGTGCCATCGGCGCCTAATTTTTTCTGTTCTAATTGCGACAAACGATCCGTCTCTAATGCGAACCAAACTCGAAACATCAGCATGATAACCAATTGAAAGAGGAGAAAGCGGGACAAACCGACTGAATTTTGCAATTATTATTAAAGTGGAAAGAATAATTATAGTACCAAATTAATTAGAAACAAAAATTGCAATAACTTTATAATTAGTACATTTTAGAATAATTTACATAAAAATATACCACAGAATGGTTCTGAATCGAAGTCAGCAGGAATTGCTTTTGACATTCTGTCATTTTGCAACAGCATTAAAATGATAGAAATAATCGAAAAATGAAAAAAGAAATAAATAAAAAAAATAAAAAGATGCAATTAAAAACCAGCAAAAGAAGTGAAAAGCGAACATTTGGCAAAGTGACCGCAACAAAAGCCATTCTTAAAAGGGGAAATGTTTTAAAATAGCATTCGATTTCCCATTAATTGCAATGATTAATTATGCTAATTAGCTTTCGTTTGTTTGTTTTTTACGCTGTGATGCAAAAGATGGGAATGGACACTGTGGCGGCGTAAACTCCGCCGACTTCTCGCTGTAGGCATATTTCATAACGCAGAACGGTGTTGGCGATGCTCGAGAAAAGTGCAGCCCTAAAAAAGAAACTTTTGTAAATTATAATATGGATTAGTGTATAATTAATTCGCAATTTGGCATGTTTTTTTACTTACACACTCTCATTGACTGTGAAAAACTCTCCATAAGCGTAAAAACGCTGCACATTCATTCCGACCAATTTGAAGCCTCCTGAAATTTAAATTTAATATAAATATTTTAAAATGTATCATAAATGCAGCTTTACCTGCAATTGTTGTGTTCAAAATGTTTGATCTGTCCTCATCCACACTTTGTTCACTGAACCCAATTGAGCCTTGGAGCGACTCTTTGGAAAGCATCGCCGAAAATGTCGAAAAAGTGACACTAAAAGTAAAAATGGAAAAGCATTGGCATTTGTGGCAGTCACCTCGATGCCGAATAAGTCGGAGTGAATAGGAAAATGAAACAAGTCTGAATTAGGTTGAATTTCAAACATTTAAAAGCAATTTTGACCTGATTGTCGTTGGGATAATTTCTCAGATCAATTCGGCACGCCGCTTTAATGCTCACGGCGAGTTCGGCAATGAGCAGACCGGAAGACTTCAGCTGAAATGGCAAAGTAACAATTCCTCCCTCAATTTAAAACAATGAAATTTTCTCGACCCAACATAATATCAGTAATTCTTTAATTCTGTCTGAATTACGGTGTAAATGGCGTTGTGAAGCATGACCAGTTGGCGAGATGGAATTGTTCGAAAATTAGAAAAATAAGAAAACAAAAATGGGCATTTTGAGTGCTCACATCCCTTTGATTATCACTTCTGGCGACCAAAAGCGCGTCACGTCGAAGCCGGTGAATGCCAAACTGCCTAATTGGCCGTAATCCGCCGCCTCCCAAATCAATCGTTCGTCGCGCCACATCTTTAAAAAAAGTGATTGATTGACTCTCATTTAACATCCCGGTTATTTTGGATGAGCAACCAGCATTAATGTGCCGTGGAAATTCAACGCCTGTTCTTCCTCATTCTTAATTAACTTTAGCATAATAAATTAAAAATGGGCAAATTAATTGTCACACCAATTGTTCAATGTGATCCACGACCAACAAACTTTGTATCTGCAAATGAATCATTAATTGGCTCTGCTCATTCGAGAAAGATAGGCCAAATTAATTGGATATATCCATTTCAATTTAACATTTTATTTTTATTTTTTGCTTTTTTGTACATCAATCGGTTTGCCATCCTTTGAAATTGGCCGTGCGTTTCTGTCATAACCGACAAATAATTTTGGCACCAATTCATGCATGTGTCTGAAACCAGCAGAAGATTTTGGCTTATAATTGCTAAGTTACGTATTAATTTTGGCCATGTCCGTGTCCAATTCCTTTTGGCCCATTGGCAGGGACAGAATTGTGAACAAATTCAGCGCGGTGGACACAGCCGAGGCGGGACTAACACCCATCAGACAAAAAAAATAATTAAAAATAAAAAAGGGACAAATTAAAAATGACGAAATATAATAATACTTTGGAAATTAAAAAAGTAACAAATTCCGATTCGAAATTCATTATTGAACGATATCACTGTGTATTCAAATAAACAAAAATCCTTTCTCATTACCATCGTCCGTTTATTTTATGTATCAAATTTCGTCCGATCAAAAATTTTTGCTAAAAGAATAAAAAATATTTTTATTAGTTTCATAAATTAATTAATAACGAGTCCAATATCAAATCATTTTCAAATTTAATTATTTTTCTCCCTTAATTTAATCTTTTACCGTTCATTTCCCTCATTAGCCGCCCTTTTTCCTTGGCTTATTTCCCATGCTAAAACAGTCACTATTTTTAGTTTCTCTGTATTTTCTCAGACCAAAATATTTCCATTTTGCTTCATCGGCATTTTCGTCATCATTTGATAAATTACCTGGTATCATAGTCCCAAAATATTTTTTAATTCCTTTTTTGGGATTTCATAGAATGTTTATGGCATTTTCCCATTTCAAATGCCAATAAAACGCGAAAGGCATGAGCCTTTTCTTGGCATGGAAATTCACCTAACTCACACAAATATAGCAAAAAATTAAAATTTATGACATAAATTTGAATGAAATTGAATTTGCTTTTCAGGGAGTATCACTTGTTGGAGTGGAATGGGTTTGGCATTCGAAGAAAAGGGCCTTTTATGGCACTTTCAAAAAGGAAAAGTGTACACCAGAAACGAAAAGCTGTTTTAGCACTTCGTTCATCACTGTCCATGGTCTACCAAATTGTTCATAAAATGCTTTTATTTTTATCAATTAGGAGAAGTATTCGCGCATGCCAAAGGCTGTGCCGATGAGAGTGGCTGTTGGTCGGGTGGCAATGCCATCCTTGACGAATGGAAAGGCATCGCAAAACGCACGGACTGCGCCCTTTGCTTCAAGTCGAACTGCAACAAACCCAAAACGATCTCTTTGGACTTTCAACTCGGAGGTCATCCATCCAAAATGAAAAAATAATTCTCTTTCACTTTTCAATTGGCCCCAAAACGCTTGCGATGTTCCGCGCACAGTGTTTGGTGTTTGAGCGCAAAATGTTTGCCGAAAAGCCCACAAAAGCGTAAAAAAGCACCCATTTTAAATAATTTAATGACCTATTTTTTGATTCGGTGAAAGCAGCTTTTTGTTGCTCAAAGGATGCGGCACTGCCAAAAATGACATGAGACGATGCCCAAATTGTGTGAGAAAGTGATCAATGGCAAAATGGAATTTTTCCGCTTTTTGCCCGGCACAAAAATTAGAAACAAATCGGAGAAAAGCAATGTAAACTCAAAACCCATCTCATTTGGTTTTAATTGAGAAAGAAAAAGAAGAAAAGAACTCTGTTAACAGATGAGCACAATTCATTTGATTTTAATTTTTAATTTAAAATATTTTTATTTTTTCTTCAAATTTGTTGATCATTTTTTAAATAATTTTCTGTAATTATTGGTCGAAATATAAGTGAATTCAATTTGTAAGTGGACTAAAAATAATTCGAGACTTTCTCGAAGTTGACACTTTGTCAATTTAAAACAAAGTGAAACGGTGCAAATTGGGCGACGTCTTGCGATAATCGGCTCATCACTTTTTGATTGGACAATGCAAACAAATGCTTTTTTGATTGTTCCGTAATTAATACAGGAAAAGGCCAACAATTAATCGTAACAAATGCAAATTGAAAAAGTGGCTGAAAAAACGGTGATAACACAGACAGCACACATTCCGTCCTCCGTCCGTCCAATACATTCGTTTCCTCCCAACACTTTTCGCTTTGATTAGCAAATTTTGGACCGATTGATTTTTTTTGGCAATAAATTAAATTTAATTCTCTTTTATTTATTTTATGTTTCTTTTTGAGTTCTTTTCAAATGCCATCTTCTGAAAAGAATAAACTTGGTCGTTGGGGTGCCACTTCGTATTTCATTGGAAGTGTCGTCGGGTCGGGCATTTTCATAACGCCAACCTCAATTTTGAACAGAATCGGATCGGTACGGTATGAGTTAGGCTTATACGTTGAACATATTTTGCGCTTATGCTATGAAGAAAGGGGCTCAAAAACAACATTTCTGCGTTTAAATTTTTTTATTTGATTAAGCTTTTGATTAAATTTGATAAGAAAATGCAATAACATCGAAAAACACCTCTAATGGTCGACTTTTTAGAAATTTGCAAAGGTATTCCCAAAAAACTAGAAAATTTTTTAATTTTCTTGGAAAATTTGGCAAAATTTTTTCAATATTTTTTCATTTATCAGATAATTTAAATTAAAAATTCGAAGATCCAAAAACTTTACTTGCGTAAATTTAAAAAATCATAAAATTTTTGTGATTTAGCCATTGTTTGATTGAGTTTTTGACATTTCATATTTTTGCACAATTTTACATTTTTTGTGGCATAATCCATATTTGGCAATTTTTGTGGCAATTTTAATAGACATTTGGGCATTTTTCGGGGTTTTAGGGTGTATTTGAGGGGTTTTAGTGCATATTTTAGGAGTTATTAGGCATTTTTAGTGCACAACTTATAACCTTCGGTATGAAATGGAAAATTAAATAGGTGTTTAATGGTCTCATTGCCAGTTCATTGTCAGTGAAAGACCGACTCAACATTAAAAATTGCCCAGAACCGTGCTCAAATTGTTCAAAGTTTCCGGGTTTGTCTGAGTTTTGGGGATGTTATTTTTGAAAACTATTAAATGCCACCCTTCCCCCCCCCCCAAAAAATTAGAAAATGTGGGAGCAACTCAGGGGAGAAATTTTCATAAGAAGTCGAAAAAACTGAAACCAAAAAGTCAAAGAAACCCATTTAAAGACTAAAATTCAAACTGTCGCCGGCAATGGAATAAACATTTGGATTTGTTAACTCCGTTTTCCTTGTCAGATTGGACTTTCGCTGCTCATTTCACTGCTTGCTGCTGCTGCGACCACATTGGGCGCCTTCTGTTACATCGAACTCGGCACGAGCATTCGCCGGTCGGGCAGCGATTTTGCCTATCTCTCATACGTCAAATGGTCAGAGTTTGTGGCGCTCAATTAAATGTTTCGAAATGAAAAAAGCTCATTAAAAGACGAAGCCAACCTTCAAAACTGATTTTCTCATTTAAAAAATTATTTGAGCACAGATTACACTTTTTTAATTTGAATATTATTTTTGGCCAAGTGTCCCTTTTGTCCGTCTTTTATTTGTCCGTCCAATTTTAGGCGTCCGCTCGCCTTCATGTTCATGGTGTCCGGGTCGGTGCTCATCTGTCCGCTCTATTCGGCCATTCAGGCGGACACTTTCGCCGAGTATTTTGTCCAGGGCCTTGGCCTCGACTCGCTGCTGATGGACGCCTCTGATCAGCACAATTCGGCCGCTGCGTTCGCTCTTCGCAAACTGATCGCCCTTTGCTCCGTTTGGCTGATCATTTTCCTCAACTTTTTCTCACTTCGTTCGGTGGTCGCGCCCTTTCAATTGGTCACCAGCGTGGCCAAATTTCTCTCGGCACTTCTGATCATTGGCATTGGCTTCTATTGGCTTTTATTTAAAGGTGGGCAAAGCACAAAAAGGGCCAATTGAATTTTATAAAAAACAAATTAAATATTTTTATTTAATTTTTTTTTAATTTCCAAATGCTTTTCCTCTTTTTTTAGGTTACACCGAAAATCTGCGCCAACCATTTGCCAATTCGTCGTTTGATGTTGGCAACCTAACAAATGCATTCTTTGCGGGACTGTTCAATTACGACGGATGGGACGTGCTCAATTACGGCATCGAGGAAATTTCTAACCCAGCGAGGCCAATAATAATAATAATAATTATTATTATCTTATTATTATTATTAATTATTATTGGAAATAGTGCCATTTCTGATGAAAATTCTTTAGCACAATGCCATTCGCCATTCTCAGCGGCATGACTTGCACAGCGATCATTTACACCGCCATTAATTTCGCATTTTTTGTCGTTCTCAGCGTTTGTGATATTCAAAATTCCACCGCCGTTGCGATGGTAATTAAAAGCCAACTAATATACATTTGAAATTACTATTAATGTGCATAAATGAATGTAAAAGAAAAATCAAAATACAAATAAATTTTCAGACATTCGCCGACCAAACGATGGGATATTTTACCAAACTTATGCCATTTATCATCTCTTTGGTTTTGTTAAATGCTCTGAATGCATCAGTGTTTATGGGAAGTAGGCACGTAAATTGAATGCTTTATTTCTTAAAATAAATATTATTATATTTTTTTAGATATTTATACGCTGTGGCGCGTGAACGGCAACTCCCCTCGTTTATCGCGTGTGTCCACCGAACGCACGACAGTCCCCGGGCGGCACTGATAGTCCATGTAAAAGGAAAAGCATTTGCAAATTTAACATTAAGCAATTGGCTAAAACATTTACGGCATTCAGACAGTGTTCATTATGATCGGATTGTTTCTTGGCAATGTCAATGAACTGATCAGCTACGTCAGCTTCGCGGTTTGGCTTCAGCGCGGCTGTGCCATGTGCGCACTTTTGTACATCCGATTCAAACATTTGCCGGTCCACTCGGAGTTTAGTTTTAAAAATAATTTAAAAAATCAAATGGTTAAAATGATATTTCAACCAACTGCTCCCATATTTTGGACAAATGTTTCGGCATTTTCAAAAAACTTAATTTTCGAATAAAAATATCTTTAAACACAAATTTAACATGAAAATAATAACCGAATTTAGGCCATTCGTATGCCAATTGTTCTGCCATTTCTGTTTTTGGCAATTTGCTTTTCCCTTTCAATTATCACAATTATCAAAGACTTTTCCACCGCTTACATTGGCCTTACATTAATTGGCAGTGCATTGATAATCTATGGCATATTTATATGGGAAAAGGCGTTGAATCGAATCTCAGCTTATCGGGAACAAAGCAGCAATTGGAATGGTCAGTGGAAATGAGTAAAATCCCAATGCCCGAGGGTTACCGAAAACATCACCACCTCCCAAAAAAGACAATTTGATATTTGTTGGGTTTAAGACCATTTCCAAGGACCTCCATCCTTTACATCCAATGACCGATTCCTTCAGTCCTAGGCTAAAAAAGTGCAAATATTCTTAAATTTAGAATTTTGTGTTCGGATAGTGCAAATTATAACGGACGGTCAACTTGAAATTATTCCAGAAAAAATGGATTATGTCGAATAATATTAAAAATGAATTCCCAATTTACAAAACATTACTAATAAATTTATTGTTTCATATATAAATTTATTTCGACTATCATTTTGTGCATTTTACTTATCGTTCGTTCCCTAATGAATAAACAAATGACGACAAAATAATAAAAAATCTGTGTGAAAAACTCAGCAATAAATAAATAAATTATTAATTAGATTTTTTGGTTTAATAATAATTGGGTTATATTTCTTCATGCAATTTAGCGAACATCGTTTCATTGAACTCGTTTTGTTAAGAGTAATGGTCAAAGTAAATGTTCAATTAAAAAACGGAGAAGGATTCGCATTTTGGTTGAAATTGCGAATGATTGATCACCAGAAATGGTGCTTTAATTTTGGTTATAAATATTCGTTTTGCATTTTCAAAATTCAATTTTTATTTTCTAAAAGATTTCTTTTATTTTACATAATTTTGTTTCTTCTTTCAGATAAAAATGCGCTTCTTCTTTCTTCTGACCATTGCTCTTCTCTCCGTTGTTCTTCTCCTTTCCCCAAGTGCACTCGCAAAGAAAAGAGCCCGCCGTTCGATGGTAAAATGAAAAGCACTAATTTTGCTTAATTACTAATGACAAATGCTAATGATTCAGCCCGTTAACGCTGCCATGCCGGAATGGAAAATTTTGTCCGCTGAAGTGGAAAACGATGGCACAGCATAAGAAGGAGGAGGCAAACTTTGGATCATCGGCATGATCGAAGAAGGAATTTGCCAAAATGATGAAGAATAAACCAATGAATGTTGTGGATTTGTAGAAATTCATTCAAATGCCGGGAATAAAAATAGTTAAATTATTTATATTTATATTAAGGTAAATGCCAAACAAATGCTAATTGAGCCGAATCAAAAATATAAACATACTTTTTTGAGTCGAAAATAGAATTTTTATTTTACGAAACACCCTAAAATGTGACCTAAAAATGGGAAAGGAATAAAAGAAAGTCTGAATTTAGGATGGGATTGTGTAAATGTATTAAATTCTCTTAAAAAAGGTGTTGACAATTATGAACATTCAAATCATTCAGAAAATGGCTTAAGAATAGCACGGAAAACTTACTTTTTCATGGATTAATCGAAAATGTTTTGAAATCATTTTAATTAGACTGCCCCAAAAAAGTCATAAATAGGGAAGAGATTTTCTGTGTTGAAAAATGGATAATTAAAAATTTATTATAAATTATTCAGAAATTAGCATATGTCCACTGTTCAAAAAATCCATTGCGGTTCCTGCTGCAGGATTGTTCGGGATTGGGACACAGAAATTTTGCGGGACGGAACCCAGAGGGATTAATCCCGCACCAGCAATTTTCAAAAAAAGCAGGATTGCGGCCTGGCGTCTCGCAAAATCCCGCGGGAACCCGCATCTTGCAATTTTCAAAAATGCAGGATTGTGGACTAAAAATCCGCAAAATCCCGCGAGAATCCCGTACCAAGCAATTTTCAAAAAATGAGGGCTTACTTACTGGGATTCCCGCAAAATCCCTTGGCACCCCTTCTCGCATTAACCTCTCGTCTTCATCACTAATCTCATCACTATCCTTCTCTTTTAAATTCTAATGAAATAAAAAATCGCTTCCATTCTTGAAATTTTGCACAAATTATTTCATAAACTTTTTTTGTTAATTTTGCTGGCCGAAATAGCGGAACAAATAAATAACATCTGACGAAAAATGACCTTACCTTTAAATTGTCATTAGAAAAAAATGATTAATTGTATGTAATTACACGTCACTGCCGATGGATGGTTCTCTTTTCGGTCGGTCATTATTTGATCTCCTCATTTTCGAAACATTATTAAATATTATTTATTCATTTCTCCACGCCTTTAATCGCAATAACAAAATTCATAAAATAATATTTTTTCTTTAAAAAAATCAAAAAAATAAAATAATATGGAGGAATATGAAGCTTCATCAGTGAGACAACGGGCCAAAATTGAAGAAAGGGATGGCAAAAGGGCAAAAGCGAATGCACAAAAGGCACCAAAAAATGGCGAAAAAAGTCTCCAAATCGGATGGATTGTTTGCTTTGTGCTCTTCACTTTTGCAATTGGAATCGTAAGCCAATCAAATCATTTCGCATGATTACATGGCTTGCTTATCCATAGGATTGGTTTACGAGTTTTGAATTACTTTTGCAATTTTTATGCAAATTTTTAATGGAAAAACCAACTGTTAAACAGCTTTTAATCATTAATTACCAACCTAAAATTTAATCATAATTTCGTGCAGTTGTTAATGTATCAAAGTCGTGAAACACCGACAAATTATCAAAAGGAGGTGAACCGAGAATGTGACGAAGGGACAGGGCAATGTATTGCAATAGCAGATTATACACGGGATTCTGGGTATAATAATGAAGCCGATTTAAAAAATGTTAATATTTTTAGTAAGACATGGCATCGAGGCATTTTTTATGTCAATGAAACGACATTCGATTTTGAGAAAATGCTCGAGAAAAAAATCGGAGCAGAAGCAATTCTCAAATGTCCTGCAAATGGTAAAAGTAAAGCTTTAACTCGCTGATAAACATTTTTTGTCAAATTTCTACACAAAAATACAAAATTAAACATAAAAATTAAAATGAAACAATCAATTAAAAAGCAATTAATGTGTTCTCCTTTTACAATTTGAGCAGCAGATGCCCCCGAGGGGTGTGTGCCTGACCACGGTCGTTTGTCTTGGCCTTACGTTGCCACCATGGCCATTATGCCATTTGTGGTCGGAACACTGCACCATCCCACACAAATGCAGCAGCGAACGCAGTCGGCGCTGGTTATTGGGATGGGCGGCGGCACTTTGGACATGTTTTTGCACAGAAAAACGCCCAGTGTAATTAATGCGGCCATTTGAATAATGTGAAAATGTTCAACATAATACGAGCGGTTGGCGTCGCTTCGCGGCGCCAACCGCTCGGAGTTTTTCAGATAATTTAAAATAAATTTTAATAGAGTTAATTAATAATTCGTTTTTCATCAAAGTCTCGTTTCTCTCCTCTTTGTCTCATTTTCTTTCT
Organism: Heterodera glycines; assembly: GCA_004148225.2. Lineage (NCBI taxonomy): Eukaryota > Metazoa > Nematoda > Chromadorea > Rhabditida > Heteroderidae > Heterodera > Heterodera glycines. The sequence continues at coordinate 9,791,747 of CP049707.1, read as the reverse complement.
GTCTCTTTCTTTTGTCTCTTCTATGCCATCCTTTCACCAAACCTCTCTAAGCTCTACCCTTCTCTCTCTCCTCTCTTCTCTCTCTATCCTCTTTTCTCTCTCTCTCCCTCTCTCTTCTTCTCTCTCTCTCTCTCTTCTCTCTCTCTCCTTTTTTCTCAATGTCCATCTCTCTTTCTTCTTCTATCTCTCTCATTCTCTCAAAATTCTTTCTGCCATTTTCTATTTTCTTTTTTTTTTTGCAAGTTTTCGTGTCAATAAATAATCTCAATTCAAAAACCCACACCATTCTCAATTCAAAAACCCACACCATCGATTTAGTATAGTTAGATAATTAAAGTTAAATATCACCATTTACGAGTTGGACCCAATGGTCGTACAAATGGCACGCAAATGGTTCGGCACAGGTGCGACTCATAGAATGTTTTCCATCAATTTTCAAATTGGATTTTTCTGCTTCATTTACAGTGGAGGATTCAACTCGACGCACATTTGTCGAGGATGGAATTGTCGGAATTGAAAAGGCAGCGGAAAACGGTAAGAGCTACCGTAGTCAAATGGGCCGGCATTTTCACTACCGTATGCTTAAACAGGCGAACAGTTCGATTTGGTGGCATTGGATGCGTGCGAAATGTACATCGATTTAATTTGTCCCGCTTCGGTATTCTCTGATGAAAAGATATTGCAAAAAATCAAAGCAATTTTAAAACCTACAGGTGATTAAAAAAAATTTTTAACAATTGGGAACTGACTCGTGAGAAAATCTCTATGAAAGTTGGGGAAAATTTTGAGGATTATTGATGGCAGATAAAGAAAAGCAAAAAATTTAGTCCGATCAAGGCTAACCCCGATCACTGTTTTCCACGAAATCCCACCCTTGGCAATTTTAAGGAGCATTTGTGGTCAACATTTTAATGTCGGATGAGAAAGAAGAAGACAAATATGTTGCAGAAGTAAAGAAATTAAAATGTCTAATTAATAACATTCGGAATTTATAGGAAAAATTTAAATTGACATTGGAAACCAAATTTTATTTAATTAAGCAAAAGCGCAAATTGCTCAACATTTTCCCGATTTGTCTCCATACGAGTTTCGTCGGTGAATTGGCCCGTAAGTCAAATTTTGGTGGAATATTTGCAAATGATTAAAATATTTTTTAAAATTTCCTAATGTTCAATTTTAAAGATGTTTTCGTTTGTCTTCCCACCAAAATAAATGTTTCTGGAGAACACGCAAAACTCAGCAAAGAATGGGAGAAGAAACGCGAGGAATTGACCAAGGAATTCGGAATTGACGAACATTTGACACAATATCGAATTTCATGAAGAGAAGAAACTTTGTTCAAACGTAGGAAAAACAATTTAAATGTTAATGTAAAATGTATGAAGTTTTTTTTGTCCAATTAAAAGGGATAATTTCAGTCAGAAAATTGCGATTTTTTACAACGGCCAATAAAATATTGGGGCAAAGAAATTAGCAGACAATTTGAAAAGTTAACTAAATGCTGACAAATGAGTGTTATCAATCCCCGCTTTCCACGATTCTACGGCGTCACTGCAGGAGCAAAATTAATTTAAAATAAAAATTCTCAAAATATGCGAGATTTTTTCAAACATTAATTTACTAAGAAAAGGTTTTGACAAAATCCAATAATTACATGAAAAAACAAAGTTAGTTCTTTCGATCTCTACAACACTTCTATTGTCTTAAATTTTTTAAAATTCATGCTCATTTTTAAACCTACTCTTTAAAAGTTAATGATAATTAGAGACTGACGCGGGACCGGGAACCGCCACATTGCATGCTTAGGAAAATGACCAGGGCTGTCAAAAATATGCACGAAAAATGGCCAAAATATGCGCATAAATATGCAAATAAAGTCGTGAAATATGCAAAAAAAAAATCACAAAATAGGCAGCAAATATGCATAAAAATTGAAAATTAGGGGTGTAAAATAATTAAAAAATTTTATTCCTAATAAATTTTATCGGTTTTTTGCAATTTCAAATCAAAAATTTCTCAAGATTTTCGGCAGTAAAGCTCACTGTTGACCCAATCGCGCATCCATTCAGATTTGGATCTAATTTTAGGCATATCAAATTTTTTTTCTTAATGGACATTCAAATCGGAAAAATTTGATGAAAAATGACAAAATATGTAAAAAATCTGAAAATATGTACAAAAAATGTCAAAATATGCTTGAAATATGCAGAAAAATCCAAAATATGCAAATAAAAGTCCCGACTTTTATATGCAAATACCAAAAAGAAGACGTTTTTCCTACTAATTAGACTACGTAGAATCCAGGAAAAAAAATATGCATTTGCATATTTTTACAGCCCTGATTAATAGATAATTTCAAAGGACAGAATGTCAAATATGAAATAATTACAATAAAATTCTTACTTTAAAACAATTTCTTTGCAAATTTATCCACAACTTATGAAAAAATTTTCCCCTACGGCGCATGTCGGCATCGCCGGCACACAAACCTGCTGAAGACATAAAAATTAGTGAAATTTGTCAATTTTTTGGGCAAATCCTGCTATGAAAATACGGAAAATTTTCATAAATTCTGGCCTCTTCATCTAATCCAGAATCTTTTTTTAAATTAATGTTAAAAATTTTTTAAAAAGTTATCCCAGGAGAAATTTTATTAAAATATTTGAAGATAGTTAATACATGGATAGGATTTTTAGGTGCTAAAAATTACGAAATAGGTATTAAATAGTTGCTAAAAAACAGAAAAATGCCAAAATAGTTGCTAAAAAATTTCGAGAAAATTGGAAAAAGATGTAAATAAATGTGTGAATTAAAATTTATTTTGGCAAAATAAACTTGAAAAATGATAAATTGTTCTTTTTCCGTTTCTATCGCATTTTTATGAAGGAATTTTCTGAAAATCCCGAAAAGGCAAGAAAAATTACTTGCCCGGCATTAGATACCGAAACTCCAAAAAGGAACAAATAAGTTCATACTAGATTCAAACCAATTAGAAACTCGTTTTTCGTGCATATTAGGCCATAGAAAGTTAGCAGAAAAAAGGCATATGCCTCAAACCCAATCTCAAAGTGATCACTGGTCAGAGTACAACCTGCTGCTATAAATGATAGTTTGTCTAAGGGTGGCGGGGGGGGGCTTTCAGGACGATGATCACGAATATGGCATTATTCTGGCCGTTTCCAACCCTGGCCCAAATTCTACACAATCTAAAAATTTCTTGGCTGATCACTTTATCCGATCGGTCGGCAACAATTTATCCTCCCCCTCCCGCCGATTGCCTTTTCTCCCTTTTTGTGCCCCCCCTTACTTCAACATCCATTTATTCTTAATTATTTTCCCATTTTAATTCTCTTATACTTTCTTATTTTATTATTTCCTTTTTTCACTCTTTTTTTTTGTCACGATCTGATAAAAGATGTGAATGCATTGGCTGGGAATATTTCTGTTCCCCGTTAAGTATCACTTTTTTTCATAAGTGGGGGTCATTCATTCGTTTGGACGGATGAAAAAGGCAATTCTTTGGCATCGGCCGATTCTTTTCACATCGGCCAATTGCGAATGAATTAATTAAATGTGAATGTGCTGCTCTCTCTGCTGTTCATTCTTTATTATTATTAATCATTCATTCCGACAATTTTTTCTTTTTAAATATTTATGCTTTTAGAGATTAAAATTTATTTAAAAAATTTGTTAAAAGTCAAAAAAAATTATTAAAAGATTCGGAAACACCCATCAACAGCACAGTCACAAATTACGAGAGCATAAAAAAGCAATTTTAGTAAACATTCATTGGGTTGGGAATCGATTCTTCCGTTCGTTCGTTAACCCCCCCCCCCCCGAGGGGAAAAATGCAGCAAAAAGAAAGTGTCCGCTTTTTTCTCCTGCGCTTCCATTAATTTATTCTAATTTTTTTGTCGTATTTTAAACGGGAAAGGGACATTTGAGTGTGGGCGTTTGATTCCCTGTGCCCTGTGGTCCATTTTGAATAAAAAAAAAAATTTGATTTTCCTATTTAGATTTTTAATTCTTTCTCAATAATGTCCAACGCGCAGCAACGGCCCCAAATTCCATCGTCCCAAACCGACAATAATGCCAACGACCATCGCATTATTTCCAAGGGCAAATTTGTCATGGCAGAATTGGCCATGTTTTTACTTATGTGCTCGGTAATGATTAAATTCCCGGTGTTCCAATCGCTTCTTTATGAAAAGGCGTGCTTAAACTCGGGAAGATTTGTGAGTTTTTCGCTTCAATGAGAAATAAATTTAAAAATTACGAAATAAATTTATTTTTTGATTATCTTTTAATTCCTTACTAAACTGAATCCTTTGTCCTTTTCCGCTCAGAATGAAAGTGCGTGCGCAGATGTGCGAGCAGTGCACCAGGATGTTCAGTTTCAGCGTGAGGCAAACCATGTGTTGGTGAGTGGGGGAGGAGTCAATTAGGGGCAATCAAATGAATGCAATGAAATGCCATTCCTTTCCCAACCAATTTTCAAATGTGTTTTTTAATTTCTTGCTAATTTGCTCCTCATTTTCAGTTGACCTCGTCACTTTGTCTGCTCGGCCCTTCCATTCCGATGGCATTGCTTCTCGGGGCCCGTAATAAATCGAATTGCTTTGCATTTCAATTTTCAAATTTCCTCATCCCTTTCAGTGTTCGATTCGTGGAGCACTCGCTTCTCTCTAATTGTCCCTTTGATTGGTCCGTTGCCCTTTTTTGGCCTTTTGAACAAATTTAATATTAGTTTTTACAAATTATTTAATTATTATTCAACAAAATTATTATGTTTTGTCCCCTTTTATCCAAAAACTCATTAGGGCATAAAAAGTCAGACCAATAGAATTATTCCCATTTTATGGCTTTGCCTTTGACTGATCTTTCCAAGGTGTGCTGCTCGCTGACCTGAACTACCTTCTCCAGACTTGCTTCATGCATTGGAATGTCTACTTTTTGTTGATCAGTGACCTTTTATTTGGCTTTGCCGGCGGCTTCACCTCCGTAATCGGTAAGAAAATAATTTTCTGATTAATAAGATTTTCAGAGCAAAGCATTTTATGTTCTCCCATAACATAGGATTGCTATTTGCCTTCGGTGTTAAAATGACTTCCGTCGGTTTTCGCTCCGTTCGGGTGATTAAAGAAATTATTTAATAATTAATTACAGCAATTAACAATTTAATTAATAATTTTTTAAAATTGGCGTTTATTAAACATTGCATGAGAATGCTTCTCAGGTGGCCACAATGGAGGGCTCTCTTGGCCTTGGAGTGATGAGCGGCCTTTTTCTTTCCGGCCAACTTCGACAGTACGAATAAGTAGTAATCATTCACGTTAATTAAATCAAAGATACATTTATTATGCCTCTTCAAAAATTACATTTAAAGATAAACCCAAATTGAAATTGCCAATTAATTATTTGCCATTTTTCTTGCCCCCCCCCTTCTGTTACAAATTCTTTGCTCATCTTTTTTGCCATTTTTCCCAAAATTTCAGTTTTTTCGGTTACCCTTTGGTGTTCCTTCTGCTCGTCCTCCTCCATTTGCTTATTCTTGCCATTGTTTTTCTGTTTTTCCGTGAGCTCGCCTCCGATGAGATGGAAAGGCGACGGACGACGGACAGCCGACGAAGGCGCCAATCGCTTCTTCCGCCTGCGGACGAAGCGCAAGCGGAAGACAGAGACGCCGCCGCAGCAGTGGCGGCGGAGGGCGAAAACGGCGAAGGACGGCAAAGTGCCAACAATTAAAATACAATTACCATATTTCCTAAAATACAGCCCCTCTCTCAACTAAATTACAACCCCCCTTTTGAGGAGGGTTGAAAAATAAAGCCACCAGGGGCCCTATTTTAGGAAATACGGTATTAAATTTTAATGTAACCGAGTCCGAATTCCTCTTTGAAGATACTGACGATGCCGCTGCTAATAACCGTTCCTCCGTCTGCTGGTGCTTTTCTCTCGTCCAAAAGCGTCTCGCTGAAATGGCCCGCGTCTACCGGGCCAAGCGAGCGCCGGCGGCTCAGCGATGCCTAAACATTGTGCTGGTCGCACTCGGAGTTCGTTTCATCGAAATTCCATACACAGAATATTACACATTTTCACAAGCGTTTCTCCATTAAGGTGAATCTTTTCACTTCCGCCGGCTTAAGGGACATTTTATACTCTTTTCTGCGCTACCGTCTCCAATGGACTGACCGGGAGTACGGTTGGTACAGCGGAACGGACAGTGCACTTGACAGTTTGAGTGTAAGAAATGTGCAAATTTATTTTTTTAGAGATATTAAAGCGGTTGAATTAAGCTGTTACTTTCCGAGAATATTCCCTTTTCAAAGTTTAAAAACCGGAAAAGATAATAATTTAACCGGTTTCGTCCGTCCCTTTCAGTTTACCACCGTTTCTCTCTCTCTCTTTCATTTGGCCACTTCCTTCCCCTTTCTCAGGTGATGTTGCTTTACCCTCTGCTGCACAAAAGTGCCAATCTCACCGACCTTCAGTTGGCTTTGTTCGGTCTTTTGGCCAAAATCGTCCGTGATGCTCTGTTGGCTTTTTCCTCCTCCGTCCTTTTGGTTTCGCTTGCGCTGATTCCGTCGATGACTAGTCGTTTTCCGACTGCCGGAATGAGGGCACTTGCGAGCGCATGCGTACAGCAGCATGAGCAGGGTGAGTACGGTAATAACCTGAGCAGAGTTGTGGAGGGAGGAGCCGTAGTGTACGGTACCCTGGTAAGAATACGATAAGTGAAAAATGGGTGGAGAGTCAGTGATATCCTAATTTGCTATCCGCCATATTACTTTGTCACGGTCGAAGTACGGTAAACAAGGGTTTGTTGAACTGTGGCACTGCTGCCTATGGGTGTTTGGTATTAAATGTGTGGTGAACATGTTTTCAGTGATGAATCTTTGGAAGAATGTGATTCTTTGGATTCTGATGAATGTCCTGATGATGAATCCTTGTGCGAAGATGATCGCTTTTCTTCAACGGCATTTATCCCTTTACGCTGAATTTCTTCGCCGGCACAATGCTCATCTTCTCCGCCCTTCTGCTCATTTTCCCTGTCTCTCTTTTGGCGTATGTCTCTCTTCTTTTTTTCTTTGCTCAATTTTCGGACAATTTTAAAAAATTTATTTTGAAAATAATAAATAAATTGTTTTCGCTTTTTTTAGTAAAATTCATTTCAACGGATTGGACAAAGTGACGCAACGTGAGAATCAAAACGAAACATAGCAAATGATCTGCCAATCATTTTACAAATATTTCAATGAATGCGTTAACAAATGTTTCATTTCGGGGTTTTTCCCAAATTTTGTTTATTTCTTTTATTCATTTGTATTATTATAAATCAAGCATTCATTCATCCTCCCCTCCCTCCCATTCATTCGTTCGTTGATTTTGTCACTCGTTTTGATCGTTGTGCTTATTTATTTGCATTAATTTGTCATCTCTCCCCCCTTTTTCCTTTGCTTATTCATTCGTGGCACATTTATTTGGTTGGGGTAACAGTGAACATTTCCTTCGTTTGGCCATGGCTTAATTTTGTTAGCATTTTCCACTTCGGAGGTGCGAGTGAGGAGTCAGCTGATGATGAAGCGAAATTATTAAACCAGTCCTTTAAAAATCGCATTTCAATCTTTACATTATTCAATTCATTTATTGTCTTTTTTTACATATATTTTCTTAAACATTCATTCATAAATTATTAGGGTGTGAGAAAGATTGTTTCTACCGACAATAGAGGCGAGAAAATGTCGAAGTTCGAGACCCAAAAGACAGAGGAATTCTCGATTCAAAAAACGGGACTCTCCAAGAACCTAAAATAAAGCATAAGCTTAGGCCTAAGCCTAGGCTTATAAGCCGAAAGCTTAAGCTTAGTCTAAGCCTTTGTACGAACTGCCAATCACAATAAATAATAAAATAACTTACTCATTTGTTCAGAATATATTTAAAAAATGACACTTCATTTGTTGCTTGTCCTTCCCGTTTTGGCGATGGCTTTCGCTTTTGGCAACTGCCAAAGTCAAACTATAATTAGCGGTTCCGGCTGTGTGTACCATGTGAGTGTTTACTAGAGATGCGCCGTGAGTGAAAAAACCCGTGAAATTCACGGTAGCCGTGATTCACGGCGCATCTCTAGTGTTTACCTAATTTGAATATTTTGAATTATGCCGTCGACTCAGTAGCAGCAAATGGCATTTCTCTCCACTGATTAGTTGCTATTTGAAAATGATTTTTATAAATTAAAATTACCGTTAATTGTCATCGTTAATTATGTGAACAGAACGGATGGGTGACTGAAAGTGGACGCTCGCGGCCGTTGACCACCAACGAACGCAGTCAACTTGACAATTACCAGCGCCAATCGCAAAGTGCCGCCGCTGCTTTTTCCGCCGCATTTCGTCCGCCCTTTCCTTTTGGAGGGCCAATTAACCCGCAGTTGAATTTGCCGCAGGTTATAAACCGTTTCAAATTAAATAAATTGTTAAAATAGTTTTAAATCTGCTCTTTTGAAAGTGGTTGATCGACCCTCGCGCTTTCCCATCACTTAATTAATTTGCCATGCTTTTCCTGTGCTTTCAGATGCCATGTTTCTGTTCCGCTGCCTCATGCGCGGGCGGTGTGTCATGGGTTGACAATTAATCAGTGGGCCGATGGACAGAGGGAATTAATTATTCACTAATGAAACGAATTTGTCTGATTCACAGTCGGGGGATTACAATAAAGCACATAAATATTGCGGATAAAATGCTTTCTATTTTGAAATCAGTAATTTTTTAATTAATAAAAAGTTTTAATGACTTATTGATGTTGACACTAAATGGTTTTTACCTGCTCGACAGAAATGGAATTTAACAGTTAATTTTACAATTTATCGATATATGTAGGTAAACTCGAATTTTGTCAGAGTATAACATCAAAAATAAAAATAAATCAAGAAAATTTGTTTATACATAAAGTACAAATAATGCGGCGCTAGTTAAAAGAAGGTAATTTTTGAAATTTTTTTGCACTTTTTTTTGGTCTAATTTTTTTTATTTTGATGCAGAATTTGTTTTTTAACAGATCTTACGCATTTCACGTTATTTCATAATTGAAAAAATTGAGCAAAAAAACCGTGAATGGGATACATATATAAGAGAAATAGGAGAAGAAGCTCAGAATGAGGAAAATGAAAGATACCGCTTATTTACCCATAATGGGCGACATTTTTATGAATGGGCAGAAAGGGGAAGACATAATTGTGTAATGCTTAATATTCATCATTATGTGTAAATTAACAAAACAAAAAAATTAGACCAAAAAAAGTGCAAAAAAATTTCAAAAATTACCTTCTTTTAATTAACTAGCGCCAATAATGCTATCTAATCATTTTTGTAAATTTAAACGCTCTTTAATGACAAATGATAATTGAGGTCTGTCACAATGAAAGTCAAAAGGAAGAAGAATTGTAGCGAATTCTCCGTTGAAAGGAGAGAGAAAAAGTGCAAATGACTGTTAATGACAACGAATCGGTTCATAAAAAAAAGCTAATTTGCTAACTAATTAAAAAATATATATAGAAGTGGGAACAAATGATTTATTTTCGTAAATGCGTTTTCCTTCACAATGTTTCTTTGATCAAATGCCGTCCCTTTCTCGCATCAATTCGACCAATGCCTGCACATCTTCGGCACATTGTTCTCGCACATATGCCTTAAATGAATAAACGTCAAAACTGGATTAAGCCATTCCCTTTTTAATCAAGCATTTCTTTTAGGAGTTTATGGCCGAAAAGTGTCCATTCCGTAATTAATTAATTCATTCACTTTTGCGTCCCACAGCATGTCAATTAGCGTCCCGTTGTCCACCGTGTCAAGTGCAATGTCAACTCGCAATTGGGGAGTCAGACGAAAATAGGGCACTTTTTGAAGGTGGCAAAGCATCCTAGCCGACTCAACCACTTGACCATCGGAAGTGGCAAGCTGAAAAAGCAGTGGCAATTAATTAGGCATCCAATTAGCATGAATTAGTCATGTGCCATTCATTCATCACTCACCTGTTCCACCAGAATGGACTTGAGGTTGTTCAACGCGGTGAAAGACTGCACAATGTTTGAGAAAGAGGGCTCCAACACCACGTCAATGCTTCCCACGTCCACTGGTGGCGTTCTGCCAGTGCCAAGGGACAAAAGAAAGGCAATTGAGTCATTTGGAGGACGATCACTTTTCTAATGATTGGAAAATTAATTTACAAAAAGAGAGTAAAGCAATGCCATACAATGCTAAGTTTGGCTGACTCATTGCACAAATAAACTTCCTTCAACAACTCATTGCTCGGATTGTTAGCGATTAAACCTCAAAAAAGAAGAAACAAAATTTAATTATCATTAATACAATGTACGCAAATAATTAATTAAATTGTAATAAAAATTAATTTTAATTAGCTCAGTTTTCCAATTGATTAACAAGTGAATGTTGTTGAGTTTCACAAGAATTGAAGCTTAAAAGAGACCAAAAAGGCCAAGACTCTCGAGCAAAAGCACCATTTTAGCTTATAATGGTTTATAATAACGATAATTGCTTTCGTACCTCCGTCCATCAGTCCGTCCATGCTGGGAAAGTAAGTGGGCGCAGCACTCGAATAGCGCGCCGCCCGCCAAATGCACACATTGCCAGGCGCGTGATGGTCAGAGCCGTTAAAGGGGGAGTTGAAGTTGCGCAACAGCACCAATTCGATGGGAATTTGCTCCGCTTTTGTGGCAGTGACGAAAATCCTGCAAAAAAACAATAATTGGACAATCATTAAAATATTAATTATATAGCAATAATAAAAACGAAATGATAAAAATATAAATGAATTTATAATATATTTAAAACCAATTATTTTTTGTCAGTTTCTTTCAAACTCACTTCATTTTTCCACATCGAATGTCGGACATTTTTCGCTGCTTGCCAAAGTGATCTTGCAAAAACTTCTCAAGGCATTCCGGCTTGTATCCGCCAAAACGGCTTGCTTTCGCCTCCGGGCCGAAGACGTCGTCTTTGAGACGCAAATAAAGCCGAAGACAGTCGATCAAAGAAGTGCCATCCGCGAGGGCAAGTGCCAAAATCTGAGAAATTCAGCTTAATCTATTATCCAAGATTATTATAATCGGATGAGAATTCGATAATGGACAAATGATTTTAAATTAAATTTCTTTTTAACTTACCGCCCCTGTGCTTGTCCCGGCGACCCAATCGAAATGGCGCTGAACAAAATTGTCCTTTTTTCTCTGCCCTTTCTTTTGTGTGTCGCCGCCGTCCACCAAACGCTCAATTTCAAGCAAAATCTGAAAAAAGTATATAAAATTAATAATATTTACAAACCATAAATGCCAATGTGATCAACAAGAAGGCATTGATTGGTCCGACTGGAGATTTGCAGGAAAAGGGACTGACCCGGCAAGAAAATCGAAAACGGACTGATGGAGGTGAATTCCCAAACGCGCGCCCCCATTCAAAACCCCCCAAAACGATGCTAAATCCTGAAACATCCTGATTTGTGAGGGCCTCGAAAAACTGATTCCCGCTGGTTTCGTCCTTGAGGGACTCTTCCCCCCCCGCGTCCTTAAATCGTCTCCAGCCGTTGGTTTCGTCCGTGTCCTTCCCGATCAGTTCCGAACGTCTGTGCACCACCTGAATGAGCACCAATCCTCTGATGCCGCCTCCGTCCAATGAGAGCAGTCGCAATGCGTCGCCGTTGTCCTTCGCCGCCCTTCGCTCGCGCTGATGGCCCATTGCGCGTCGCTGCTGCTCGCGCGTCACTTTGGCCAGCGCCTCCTCGCGCCCATTTTTGAACTTTGCCTTGGAATTGCACTGAAAGGAAAGCACCCATTAATACCTAATTAATTACCCATTAATGACCTTAATTCCTGTTATAATAATAATAATTTATATCAAATGGAATTTTACTCGCTTTGCGTAATTTTTAGTTCCATTTAAAAATTCTTAAATGAGTAGTTTTTTTTTGAGTATGACTTGGACTTTTAAACAGTTGTGTTGGATTAAAAGTGTTTGTATGTTGGGATTCTTTTTAGAATTATTTCTCATCAGTTTCTTTGCAAAAAACCTCAATATTGAAAATACGTAAAAGATTAAGAAAATATGCAGTCTTCTTATTTAATGGCTTTTTTGGCTCCACGAACTTCGGTGGCGCAAATTCCATATTGTGACCAGGTCCGGGCACGGCTCAGAACCTCGACGAGCCGTTCATTCCTTGAAAAATGCCATTTAATTTTGTGGATTGAAAAAAAAATCGGCTCTTGTGGAGTTTAGGCCCCATTCGAATCTTCTATACACTCTATATCGTCATCCATACTCAACCTTTTATCTTTATTGGGTTTTTTTCTTTTTCTAAAAGTTTTATGTTTTTCGATGATTGATATTGTGAATAGAATTTCTTAAAAAAAAATGTATGAGCCAAAATTTGGAAAGAATAGGAAGAGAAATAATGAGCACAAAATTATGAAGACACACGTGATTCGCATGCCATTCGCAGTTTGTCCCAATTTGTTCGGCACGTCCAAATCGGCACCGAAACAAAGCAGCAGTTTTACGATTGGCACAGAACCGGCCTAAATAATGCTGCGATAAGGGAGCTTACCAAAAATACCAACCCGAAAATGAGCTCCTGTACAAAAAAAGTTTGCATATGTGGCTCAGTGGTTTTTGTAAGGTAGTCAATGCAAAAAGGATGGAGGTTCGAAGCCGCTCCATGACACCAATATTTTTTTAATTTATTTTCTTCCGAAAAATTGAAAAATAGCTATTTAAAAAAATATTTTTGAAGATTTTTTTCAACCAAATTGGACATTCTTGGTATCATTCGAAAGCTCTTGAATAGGGAAAGCTTTTCCTAAGCAAAAGCTAAGCGTGATAAGTTAGAAAAAGACATAGGCGTTTAAAAAAAACGAAGTAAATTTAACATAGGAGAAAGCATAGAGAAAAGCAAATTCTGCTTTTCTCTATTAGCAGAGGAAAGAAATAGTACGCCTAAATAAGAAATGCATTTTTCTCTGAATTCTCAATTAATGGTCCATCTCTCATTTTTGAGATTGTGTGTAAATATTGAAGAGTGCCTTTTAATCAACCACTAGAAGTTTAGTTTTTGCGTTTTTATCATTATCAGCTGTACCTTGCTGACTGGTTTTCCAATGTAATATAAAATGGCAACTCGCCCGGTTGGATTCGAACCCACGGCCCTTCCAAGCTGTGAAATGCTCGGACCGACTGAGTTACGGGCGTCGAAACTGTCCTTTTTCCATTTATCTTATTTTCTCCCACAGCCCGCTTCCTTCGGGCTTCACATTCCGGATTTGTGTCAAAACCATAAATACTTTTTTCCATTTGTTTCGCTTTTCATGACCACTTCTGTGCCAAATTTTCGAAGTGTTTAGTGCCTTAATTTTGCCATTCGCCCGCCACCGTTCACTCACCATCACCGCGTGGTGCAGTGGCGTGTCCCCATTGGCGTCCGCTTGGTGCGGGTCGGCACCATACGCGAGGAGGAGAAGCACGGCATCAAGATCAAAAAAAAACCGCGATAATAATTAAAAAGTAGTTAATGCTAATGAGTCGGTTAATGGAACCATTGCGCTTAACCGCGCACAGCAAAGGCGTGCATCCGTCGCGGTCCGCGCGCCGCTCGTTCAACAGCGCACGCGACAGTTCGCCATTCCCGACGGACATTAAACTCTTGAGGAACTGTGGAAAAGTTGATAAATGGAACCAAAATGAAAAAAATGCAAAGGGGTATAAAAGTTGGTATTACGGGCTCAAATTTTGGCGAAAAAATGCATTGGCTCCATCCCATTTTTAATGACATTAGCGAATGAATTCTTTCTGCTATTGGGATTTTCTTTATTTGATTTGATCCCCGCAGAATTCTCCTCCCAGCAGAAAAACATTTAAACTAAAGAAATTCCCTCAACGGAATTAAACAAAAACTAATTTGCCAAAAATCAAACATCGCGCGAGAAACGGTCGAACAGATTTTGGTTGGGCGGACCGCCAATGATTGGGTCGCTGAATTGGAGCTCAGTTTGGGCACGTCCGATGGTCGGCACATTTTCGGGGGTTCTTGCCTAAAAATGGCAGAACCAAAGTTAAAATATAATAAATTAAGAAAATATTTATTTATTGAGTTCTCTGCAAAATTGGACCTCAATGAGTCGTTGGGCCGCGCCGGCAATTTGGCCAACAGTCTGTGCCATGTTGGCAATTTGTGTGATCCGATTGCCATCCGGCACAATGCTGGCCCAACTGTTCCAATTCATTTTGTGTGAGTTGAGCAATAGTGATTTGGCAAACAATACTTACAAAAATAATATATTTCTTAAAATGAAGAATTGATTCAAAATTTTTTCTTGAAGAATAACTGAAAATGAATATAATTGTGCCCGGGGCATTCCAAATGCCAATGTTTAAACATTATAGTCATTTATGTGTTTGGCGTAATGTGTCCGGCAAAAGACAACAAAAAATCAAAATAATTAAATTACAAATTAATTTAATAAAAATAAAATTCATTTTTGAGCTAAATCATTTTAGTTTAAATTCGCATTCTTTCGAGTGATTGGGAAAGTGATTTGTTTCTTTTTATCAGAATACTTAAAGTGCTGCCCTTTCTGCAAGTTGTTTTAATTCTATATATATAAAAGAGTTACAATATAATTTACCGAAAGAACAATTATTAATTGATCATGAATGTATAGTAACCTATTGGTCAAAAAGAAAAAGAAAATATAAAAATAAAATTTTCTGTCCACCAATAGATGAGTGCAAAATAATCGATTGGTTAAGTTGGGATTTATTTTTTAAAACGAAGTGCTGGACAGCTGGACTGGAAATACTATTTGGTATAATTATTCTAATCGTATTATACCTTATTACCTGCATTTTTTCTATTTTTAAATTCCTGATCGAATTTCTTAAATTACTTTCTACCTTTATTTGTTTTCCATTTAAGGTTATCAAAAATTGTATTAAAAAGGACACACCTAAATGTGATGAATTAGAAATGGGATTACTTGATAGTGGAAAGAAAAATGACAAAGAATGGATAAAGAGAAAAAGAAATAGACGTTTAAAGAACTTGAGTTTGAGAAACACAATTAATTTAACAATTTTCACATTTATAATTATGTCAATTATTGAGCAAGTTAAAGGCGGTGCAGAAGTTGCAATTATCCAGGCGACTTCAGAAGATTGTACCCGAAAAATAAATGAAACTGTGTGCAGAATAAGGGGTACAGCAGAGATGACAATTCTACCGGCCGGGCAAAAAATTTCTTTGGCATTAAAAAACGAAAAAAGTGAGACAATCGGATGATTCCTCCCCCAAAAATGGCACAAAAACCGGCATAAAGCGCAAAAAAGCATTTGCTTGTCATTAAATTTGAATAACATAAATTGGTCGTACACATACCGTAGTATGTTCTTGAACGCTACCAAATGTTTCTTTTTGCTATTAATGTTTTTCATCGGCTTATCCATGCCAATCAAAGTGAAGTCCAATTACAATAATTGTCACCTAATTAACATTTATTATTGACTTTAATTTTTAGTAATAAGAGATGATGATGCTTGGAAGACTTTTGATCAATTTTTTCAGTGCCAAGAGGAGCAGCAGACGATTCCCGACAGCGTAATGGCCGGCTTCACCACCCCGTCCACTCCCATGGCCAATCAGACGCTGATCAAAGTGGCCATCTTGGTGGCCCAAAATGACACGGACTTTGGCATGGCACGAAAGAACGCCGCGTTGCCCAATTCGGGCGGCGCAATTCCAATGGCATTGGAACAGTTGTGGGCGGACGAAATCCTACCAAAAAGCGTCAATTTTTCGTCAGTTTACTAACACTTTAAAACGGCAATTTTAAATTTGTCGCCACAGAATTCATTGGACTTATTCTCAATGTAATGAAGCAAACGATTTTGGCCAAACTTACAATTATATTAGCAAATTGGGAGCAGACGCAATCATTGCGACTTCGTGCATTGACGGTAATGCGAATAAATTAGTATAATTGTATGTATAATTAATTAGAATAATTAATTTGTTGCAAATTCTTTGAAGTGCCGCCAATGCTGGGTCATTTGGCTGCCAATTCTAACATTCCGATGCTTGTCTGGGGACAAAGCATGTCTTCAAAGTGAGTTCGTTCAATTAATTTGACTAATTAATCTTCGAATTCTCATCAGTCTTGCCTCCTCAAACAATGCCACCTATCCAACTCTGTTGAACATTGTGCCAAATTACAAATAGTACACTCATTTTGATTTGTATATTATTTAATTGCCTGACTTTACCATTAGCATGGCTTCCGGGCTTATAAGTCTTCTTCAGTATTTTAATTGGACACAAATCGGCATTATAATCCAAAGTGATATCATATCAGCAAGTGGAGGTAATAATTAATAAATCGCAAAATTAAATTTAAACATTTCCATTTTCTTTTTCGGTTGTGATTATTTTGGCACTGACATTGACGTGAGTCATTTTATTGCATTTTTAAATGTTTTAAAAATTATTTTAGAATTCGCTTAGCGAACAGTCGAAAATCACAATTAATTATAAAACACGCATTTTCAACATTCAATCATCCGACACAAGCACAATTGTCAATGCAATTCGAGAACGGGCGAGGAGTACGCATTTTAGAATAATAATTTATAATTAGGGAAAGTAAAATTAAATTATTTATTTCTTTTTTAAATTTAGTCGTTTTGCTTTGCTTTGACGATTTGAAGCAGATGCGAACTTTCGCACTTCAATTGTTCGATGGAGGACTAAACACAAAAGTCGTCTTTATTTATTTTATTCATTTTTTGTTAATTGTAAATATTTTTAGGATTATGTTTACATAATGGTGGATAATGACATGTATTTATCTTGTGAGTTTAATTGAGGAATCTGAATGATTTTTTCCACAATTTAGTCAATTTGACGAGATTACCTTTTTGGGTACAATCGAGGTAATTTATGGTTTCAAAAATTAGAAAAATAAGAATCATCTCAATAGCCAAGCCATTGCTTCATATTAAAATATTTATACATTAAAAACAAATTTGAATTTAACAATGATGTGGCCCATTTTACTTATAATATTGCATAAAAAAATCCTATGGTAATTCTTTATCCATTACAGTAACAATTCAAATACGCTCGACGGAAGAAACGCGGACGCCGAAGTGATTGGCCGATTGGCCTTATGGGTAGAAATTGGCACATTTTGATAGGTTAATTTTCAATTGATGCTTGCAGTGGCACTACGACATCACTTTGTCCGCGTTGTCCAATCAAAATTACTACGGCTTTTTCAAAAGAGTGATCGACAGAACGGGCGATTGGCCCTTTTATTGCGATGAATCCAATTGCAGCAAAGTGATCAATGTGAATGGATTATTTTTTGATTATTCGCTACATCCAATCACTCTTTAGGCATCCATCTATTCGCTTCTGTTGTACGACGCAATTTACAATTACGGAATGGCACTGAACGAATCTTTCCGCCAATTTGGCATTCGGCCCGAAGTGTACCGAAACGGCACTCTGTTGGCACGGAACAACAGAAAGCCATTCATGGGCAAGAAATGCAAAAGAAAGCCGAATTTTGAAAGCATTTGCTTAAGGTTTGACCGGCTATGTGACGGTGGAAACTGATCAGAACACGCGGGTGTTCGTTTTGTCCAATCGGAAGTCGAGCGACAAAGGAAATGCGCTACGCATTTTAATGCAATTCGCATGGGTCGAGGGGAAATTGGTGAGAAATAAAGAAAAACAACAATAAAAAATAAGAAATGTTAAAATAAAACAAATGTTTTATGATGCCATTTATTCTCCGCCCCGCCGAATTCCTTCGAATTTTTAAAAATTGCCGCGTTAATGGGAAATGAAAAAAGCGATAATTAAAACTGTTACCAGTCAAAACAGCTTTTATTTTTCAAATATGTAAAATTCTGTGCTCAGCAAATATCGTTGCGAAATGGCAGCTTGTCCATGTGGTCCTCCCGCGGTGGAAGCATTCCTCCGGCGGTGCCAATCTGCGGCTTCGACGGCAAAGGGTGTGCCGCGTCGGTGTTCGAAATGTATAAAGTACGAAATGTTAAAAATTTTTTTTTTGATGATAAATTCTTTTTTTTCAGGGCTATTTATTGCTTGGAATTGCTCTTTTTGTAGTGACAATAAGCGGTAGCACTTTTACTGTCGGCTTTTTGATACAGTAAAACGGAATTAATAAAATAAACAAAAAAAAAAATTAAAATTCAGCGCTAAATTTGTGGAAGGTCGGAGAAGCAACATGAGTTGGAAAATACCATTTGCTTTGCTGACGAAATCGAAACCAAAAGTGCTTATTTTAAAAAGAATTTCATTTATAAAATAATTAAAAAATGATTGGCTTTGCGTTTAGCGTGCCGACCGCACAGCCGCCAACCGAAGTCGGCACTCCGTCCGCTCCAACCAAACGAACATTTCCTCGCTGACCCATTCGACCATTGGCAGTTTGGCACGGTCCCGAATCTTCTCCCTGTACTCATACAATGGGGAAAAGTGCATTGTGCGCAGCTTTGGCTCCACAACAATGGCAAAGGCATTTACAGTGACACAAATGGCCGAGTGCCGAACGGTGGGGCAAAAGCCGGCAAAATGGCATTAAATTTACTCATTAACGGACTTTGACTCGACTCAAAGTACCGGTCATTTAAAGATGCGTCTGTTCGACCATGAGAATGTGAACCGGTTTTTGGGGCTGAGTTTGGACGGGCCCAATGTGTTGGCCGTGTGGAACTTTTGCATGCGCGGGTCCATCAGAGACGTGATTTTGTCTGAAAATGCCATGGTCAAAGATGTGATATTCATCCAGTCGGCCATCAAAGAGATTTGTGAAGTAAAGCACAAATGAAATATAAAAATTTAAGTGAGAGAGTGGCAAAATGTTAGCCCCGCCGAGTGGGCTTAGACTCCGGCGCACTTCGACGACGCTTTAACCGTTCGCCGACTATAATCTCTTCCTTACATTTTAATTTCATTTCCAATTAATTTGGGATAAATTCATTTCCGTATTTTGCAGGGCATTCATTTTCTGCACAATTCGCCCCTCCAATTCCATGGCCGCCTGAAATCCTCCGCTTGTTTGATCAATGACCGGTGGCAAGTCAAAATTTCATATTTTGGGCTTCGATGGCTAAAGTCTTCACAAAAAAATCGGGCGAAAGGCAAGTGATTCTCATTAATTAATAGTATTTATTATCTGATATTTAATGCATCTTTAGATCTTTTATGGCTATCGCCTGAACAATTACGGAAAATGGGAGACAGCGAAATTGTGGAGGGGTCAAAACATTCTGACATTTACACGATGGCATTAATCTTCACCGAAGTGCAAATTAAAATCAAACAATAATATTACATAATTAATTAAATGAAATAAAAGTAAAATTCCGAACCCATTAGCATTTAATTTAAAAATACAAATTAAATAATAATTTAGTTAAGTTTAAAATTCTCACAAATTCCCCCTTTTGTTTACCGATGGTTAATATGTCTCCGTGTTGGGACAGCAGCGAAGCGGACGGAGCAGAGGCTGACCGGGCCGAGGATGGAGAAGAGCAAAACGGAACGGAAATGTCGCGAAGAAAGCAAACGGCGGAAACGGAGGGAGAAACGGCACAGCGGCGCCCGGGGCGACGCGCGAGGGGACGCAACGCGGAGGAAATCGCTTATTTGGTGAAGCGGGGCGGAATCGTTCCGCTGCGGCCGATCATTCGGCCGGCATTTGACCATCTGAACACGGAAGTGGTACGAACGGCGAACGATCGGAAAAATGGGATTATTTGATTTTTTTATATAGATTCATCTGATCCGCGACTGTTGGGTCGAAACGCCGAGCGAACGGCCGACCATTGAAAAAGTGCGACAGAAATTGCGGCAAATGGGTGCCCAACGGAGGGTCAATTTGATGGACCATGTGTTCGACATGTTGGAGCAGTACGCCAACAAATTGGAGGAGGAAGTGCAGGAGCGGACCAAAGAGTTGGAGGGGGAGAAGCGAAAGTCGGACATTCTTCTCTATCGGATGATGCCACGGTTAGCGGGGGGAGTTCTTTCAATATTCAACTGTTTTAGCCAAGTGGCGGACCGACTAAAGCTCGGCCAATCCGTGGAGCCCGAGCAGTTCGACTGTGTGACGGTGTTCTTCTCGGACATTGTCCAATTCGCGGCACTGTCCAACCAAATGCGGCCGCTGCAGGTGGTCAATCTGATGAACGAAATGTACACCATCTTCGACGCAATCATTGACGAGCACGACGTGTACAAGGTGGAGTCCATCGGTGGGTAAGAATTTCGAGACAAAGGCTGACACTTTCATTTGAGATTAGGCTCCCACAGTCAAGGAAAATCTATGTCCTAACCTACTGTACTAAATGGTGGGGAGGGGGGCGGGGGCTTCAACTCGGTGGGAAGGGGAGGACGTATGCCATAGGAAATCGGTATACCGAAGTGGCATTATTTTATCTGCCAATTTTGAATTTCCATGCCCAGGCGATGGTTATTTGTGCGTGTCTGGCCTTCCCAATCGGAATGGCACTTTGCATGCCAAACACTGTGCTGATATGTAAGAAAGGGCAGCTAAATTAAAAAGACATTCATTATATATGAGCAGGGCGATCAAATTTATGCAAGCGCTGCTCACTTTCCGAATTCCCGACCTTCCAAATGAGCGCGTCCGTCTCCGAATTGGGCTGCACAGCGGCCCATGCGTCGCGGGAGTCGTCGGTAGGCATTTCAATGGGAATTTAAGCCGGCATATCAAATCGGGCGGGATTTGCTCCTTTGTTTAATTAGCGCATTGATTAGCTGTTCTGTTTAACAAGACATAAACAAAAAACACATTTTAAAATCTTTGAAAATGGAGCAAAAAACAAGTCGGTTTACCCGCTTTTTAAGGGTTGGCCATGCCCCGTTACTGTCTGTTTGGGGATACGGTAAACACCGCCTCGCGCATGCAAAGTTCTTCAAGCCGTACGTTTGTTTCACTTTGAATTTTGTCATTGGGTTTTTCTGAATTCACTTTTAGCAAACAAAATTCACATGTCCAGTGAAACGCTCGAATTGCTGCACAAAAATTTCAACGGCTCTTATCACACGGAGAGCAGAGGCGAAGTGATCATAAAGGTCACCCACTTGGGGCAATTAACTAATTAATTCCGCTGCCTAATTAACGACAATGATTCGATTATTTTTTTGCCCTTTTTGTGCTTTAGGGCAAAGGCGTCATGGAGACCTTTTGGCTGTTGGGCCAAGTCGAAAATGGAACAACAATTAACGCCGATTATGCGCATAGAATGCATCTGCCGGTGATCAAATTTGGGGAGGAGGGAAATGAAACCGGAAAAAATGCGTAAAGAAATGGTGATGAAGCCACCACATTTAGACTGAAATGCATAATGAAAGAGCAAAGATCAAGACTTTCAAAATGCCTGAAATTAATGTAACTTTACCCAAAATTTAGCAAAAAATTTCAATTTATTACGAACAATTTCCTGTCAATTAAAAATTTTTCTTTTATTTATAAAAAAACATTTTGCACACAATTCTCATATTTCAAATCCACGCTTTTATAGTTTTTGAGTTTAATTTTAAAAGTTCAACTAAAAGGTAATTAAAAATTGACTCAACTCCATCTTTATTTTTAAAAGGCAAACAAAGCAAAGCAGTGTGAGGCCCGGTTAAGTGTTCACGGCGGAGATGGCCAACACTTGGAGAAAAGTCTGCCGAAGGGATGAAACGAAAAGAAATGAGTTGGGTGGACAGACCCCTCACAACGGCACTTTGGCTGTGCCATTCTCTTACCGCTTTTTGAGCCCTTGAACTGCTTGCAAACCCTCCCGAAGAAGTTTTGTAGAAGAAAACGAAGGTGAAGACCAAATAAGCGGAACTGAGGCCGATCGTTACCAACCAATTGTGGAATATTTGCCAATTGTTGTAATACTAAATTCTCAGGTAATAGATTTTTTGAAACTTAACGAATTTTTTTCAGGATAATAGAAAACACTTAGGGCTATCGAAATATTAAGATTTTGAAATCTGGTTCATTTTGTGCGAAGTTATTGCGTTATTTTCTGTCAATAATTTTCCATTTGATGGTTTTTTGACTAACG
The DNA here is from genome assembly GCA_004148225.2 of Heterodera glycines. NCBI lineage: Eukaryota > Metazoa > Nematoda > Chromadorea > Rhabditida > Heteroderidae > Heterodera > Heterodera glycines. Next base: position 9,769,575 of record CP049707.1, on the reverse strand, counting down.
TCCCAGCACCATAATAAAGACCAAAATAAAACACCACTTGGACTTGCAAGAATTATAATATAAAAATGCATTTCTCACAATTGTGCCAAAGTCGTCGATGTATCCGACTAAAAATGAAAAAGGGTAAAGCAAATGCTAAAAAAGGAAAAGCCAAATGCCAATGTACAAATGACATATACCATGAGGGTTAAAGAACCAGGAAAAGTAAATGCCGCTGAAAAGAACCGGCATTTGCGTGATGGCGATGTAAGTGGCGTAGAGGAGGGGCGGAATGAGCCAAAGCCAGGCACGCCCGCCGTGGTAAAGCCGTTCCCCCCAAACGGGCGAGATGTGTTTTTTCCCCAATAAGTACATAACACAAAATGTCTGCAATTTGTACAAAAAGGTGACAAATGTTGGCGATTTCCAGAAAAATGGACACAAAGAAATTGTCAAGCGGAACCCGTTTTATTTCATTCTTTTTTGAAATTAAGTAAAAGATTCAAAATAAGAAAGCCATAATACATACCAAAGCAAAAAGGGACGGCCAATAAAATAATAAATGAGCCAAAATTAGGCATAGGGTTTGAATTGAGCCGACGCCAACCCTTTAATGGGCAGACTACCATTGAGCTACCGATCCATATTCGCTTTTTCTTTGTATTTTTAGTGAACAGCCGTAGGCCGCTTACAAAATCCGACAATGCCGGACAAGTAGATCAAGTCGGGATAGGAACAGAACACAACGCCTGTGATGGCGAAATAGCCGTGCATTAAGCAGTTGATGAATAAACAGAGAATGTCGATGAGACCGATGAAGAACATGAACTTGTAGCAAGCCTGGTCACGGTGTTTCCAAATGGAGAACATGCTAAATGTTAGCACATAATTAGGGGAACAAGCACAAACTAAACGTACCAAGGGATGTAGCACAATTGGAACAGCACGAACTGCATGATGAAGGAGATGCCGAGTACGGTATGGGTACGGTTGACAAGCGGAATGTCGTCAATTTTGTACGAGGAACAATTGTAAAGTCGTTGGTAATCAGTGGGACGGAACAAATACAGCTCCATTTTCTCAATCCAAAAAAAGAAAAAAAAAGACAGAAATTAGGGCTTAATGAGGTTTGGGTTCTTTAATAAATGATGGAGAAACGGACAAAAATGGATTAAAAAACAGAAGCTCTATCGGCTTCCTAAAAATCACAAAGATATACTGACATATAAAAAAGTTATAAATTAAAATATGCAAAAATTCTGACTTTTTGGCAGTGTTCATGTTTCAACTTTTTTATAAGTTGTTCAATCGCTTAGAAATAACTTATCAAAAGCTTCTAAACATGTAGAGCTTTCGAATGATACCAAATTTATAAAATTTGGCCAGCCTGAAAAAAAGTTATGATGTATTAAGCTTGGCTCAGACGCAACTGGCCAGAAGCAACTGACCCCTACCGGGCTCAAATACCTTGCTTCAAGGTATTTCCCGACTTCGTCATAGTTTAATATTTTTTTGATACCATTTTCATTTATTGCTGTACATTCTACAACAGCAGCATCATAACCTTTGTAAATGTAATCATAAATATATTTCACAGCGGATATATCAGCAACTCTTTCTACATTTATATGTGCCTTAAAAGTTTAGCTAAGGAAAGGATTATAAGGGACAATATATTGATTTGTTAATTTAATACCTTTTTTTGTAAATGAATTTACCATCATTAGGCCTTTTATAATAAGGGTACCCGTCTTCATTGATTTTTGTTTCATTTAAAAAAGGTTTAGGAAATTTTTTCATACATTTATTTTTTGTGGGATTCCAACAAAGAGATTTTTCATTACATGGTCCATGCATCATACAATTTGAAACAATTTCATGCAAATCTGGATCACCATTTTTTCAGGAATAAAAGCTGAGATAAATTTGTCTATTTCTGTTGTAGTATGCCATTTGGAATTTTGATCTAATGTTAATAACAAATGTAAGTGTGGCAATCCTCTTTTTTGGTATTCTATCACCCAGCAAAAACCAATAACATTTCCAAATATTCCTTCATTTAAGATTAAATTTAATAAATAATTCTTTTTTAACTCAAAAACTCTTGCAACTATGTCAGGTCTATCTGAAGTTGTTTGACCAGTTTTTAAACATTTTAATATATCGGGGTCATTAGGATTGCACGTAAAAGTAACAAAAAAATCGGGTTTTCCAGTTTCATTCACAATTGCCATTGCATCCATGAAATGTTCATGCATATTTCGTGGCCCACCAGTAAAGGTTGATGGCAATATTACCCTTTTTTGAATTTCTGCCCCAACTTTTTCTGCTTTATTTTTAAGAAAATCCTCAACATTTGAGTAATTACTAGTACAAAGTTCTGTTTGGTGTGTTTTAATATATTGAAGTCTATCCCATTCAATTTTTGCAGCAGAATCTACTAACCATTGTTGAAATAATTTTTTGGCATAAAAATGGGGAAAAAATTTTCCATTTTCACGGAAAAAAAGAACAAATTTATAGTAATCACAAATTGTAATCTTTTTTCCTATCTGATCTTTAAGTCCAAAATGATATCCTTCTTGACCACATGGATACAGTAATGGATATGTCATTGGCTCAACATATTTATCTAGTGGGTATAAATCTGTTAATTTTTTTTCGGTTTTCGGATAGACAACAATTCTCGCAGGGGGGATATCATCATTTGAATCGCAAAACATAACTGCACAAACTTCATTTGTATGAGGCAGATTATATCTTCTTTTATCTAAATTTTCCTTAAGAGTAAAAAGTAAACGAAGTTCGGGAATCTCTTTTCCTTCTTTTTTAGCAATTTTAGTTTGTTCGTCATAGACATCTCTCATTAACAAAAAAGATTTAGCATACGCATTATTTTCTCTCATAAAAAGTTCAATGCTTTCCAAAAGATTCCCGTCAATATTTATATCTATACAACGTAAATCTGTCGCGTCACTTGTATCGGTAAAATAAAGCTGTCCATTTGTTGGTAGTTTATCATCAGAAGGCATAACACTTTGATTAAATTTATGATAAATTTGGCCTTGTATCTTAAAACATGGTGGTCCAGGTGTTTTAAAAGAAAAACGTAAGCAGCTGATTGATTCAAATGAAAAAGCACTATTGATACGCCTTATATTTTCTATAAAATTTTTATGGTAATTATTTTCAGTAAAAAACAAATTTTTTAATTGGGTCGGATATTCTTGGACACGGTCAATTAACAATGAAAGTCTTCCGTTTTTGCAACAACTATAAAAAATTCCTTCCTCTCGATTATTTTTTTCTTCTTTAAAATGCAACGCATTACAATTTTTACACATTGTTTCAAATGGACTGAGTGCAAAAAATTTTGCTTTTTTTGGATCATTAGCTGCTTGATAAAACTTACTTTTGTTGCTTTGTCGCCACAATTCAATTCTTTTTTGTTCATTCTGTCTGTATTCCTCTAAATCAGTACCTATTTTCCTTTTACGCCAGTTTTCTATATTTTTCCTTTCTTTTTCTTTAAATGCATAAAGTTCGGGTTCAGGTAAATCGCGCTTTCTTTTACGCCAATTTTCTGTTTTTTTTCTTTGTTTTTCTCTGGAAATTGATTGACCCGATGATTGCTCATTAAGTAAATCAGTTAATTTATTATCCAATTCTTCATCAGATTCATCCAAATTTACAATTAAATCATCAAATTCTTCATTTAATAAGTGCTTCGACCGCTTTTGAAAGGAGCTTCGAACCTTTTCGACCGCTTTTATAGGGAGCTGTGAACCCTTCTCATCCGCTTTTGTAGGGAGCTTATAACCCTTTTTTTCATTGTTGTCCGACTGACGAGAATTGGCACTATTTTGGACTTCGTCCACAGGAAATTCCTGCTTTTTTCGTACCATTTTAATAATATAATATGCTAAAATTTATTAAAAATGAACGTTGAATTTCATTAAATTTTTATATTTTCATAAGCATAACATTTGAAACGAACAATAAAATTAATTGTTAACTATAAAGTTATCTTGCTGTTCAACTTTGATTTGTTCTGTAATCAAGCATTTCAAAAACAAAATTTCAGATTAATAGTATATATTTTCGTTTGATTTTCTAGTCATATTTTCCTGTCCGAAAATAAAAATTTTATTAAGTTTAAAATTTTGGCCTTTATGCAGTTTTCTGCTCATAAATATCATTGTTTTCCATTTTCCAGTCATAAAATTAATCGAAGAGGCGAGCAACGATCAATGACCGCCATTTAGTGCTTATTAGTGATGTTCGAGAGTCTCGGTCTCGAGTCTCGACTCGAGAAAAGTCTCGGTTTTTTTTGGTCTCGGTCTCGAGTCTCGGTCTCGGGTTTTCAGTCTCGGTCTCGGTCTTTGAGACTTTCGAGACTCGAGACCGAGACTTTTTTACACCCCTAATGATCGGCTTTTTGTAAGTTAGAAATAAATATACTTTTGGTATATTTTTGCTTCATTATCTTAATGGTGTGCGTGGCTCAGTGGGTTGTGTTCTTGGTCATTCTTCATTTTAGCGTTGGATCAGTACCCCTCCAAGTAGTTACTTTTTCTTCTAATTTTTCAAAATTATTCCTTTTAAAGTGAATCTAATCAAATTAAAATCATAAAATATTGCCATTTTTAGTACTAAATTTGTTCACAAATTGCACTCAAATTTTAAAAATTTTCCCCGGCGGCGCCTATCGGCACCGCCGGAGCTCCAAAATACCCTTTATTTTTTTAAATTGACACAAAAACTGCGAAAAAAACAAAGTAATAATATTAAAAATTAATATCAAATATATTTTATTTAATATTTTAGTAAGCATATATTAATTTTGGAAAAAATTGATAAAAATTCAGCGAAAAACAAATTATTTCGGCCGATCATTCAATGCAGCAGCTTTTTTTGCAGGGCTCCCAGATCTGAGGCTTTAGCCTCATTTTGTGGTTTTTTGATAGGTCAATGAGGCTAAATTTTAAAAATGAGGCTTTGAGACTTTTTGTGGTTTTTTGAGAAATTTTGAGGCTTTTGGGGAAATAACGAAAATCTGACCCAAATTTTCCAAAAAAATTTGTTAAATTTTTCATAAAAACCAGAAAATAACCAATTTTTTCCAAAGTTCAAATTAAGAATTTTTTTCAATGAAAATCTGCTAAAAATATGGTCAAAATTCTTAATTTTTCCCCCGGCGGCGCCTATCGGCACCGCCGGCCCCCCTTGTTCCCCAAAAGTTTTTTGGAATAAGCGTGTTTTGAATAAAGTTGTAAAAATGAGGTTTTTTGACTCAAAATGAGGCTTTTTTGCATACCAAATGAGGCTTTTGAAACTTTTAATCTGGGAGCCCTGTTTTTTTGCATTTTAATTTTGATTCATAATTTTTCAGTTGAATAAATGCAATTATTTCAAACGTAATAGTAATTTTTCATAATTTTTAAGAAATAAGAAAATTTAAAAAAAAAGTAATTCCCCTCCAAGTAGTTGTTTTTCTTCTAATTTTTCAAAATTATTCATTTTTCGGTGGGAATTCAATCATAATTTTAACAATTAAATTCGTAAAATATTTTCATTTTTTGGACTAAATCAGTTAACAAATTGCACTTAAATTTTAATGAATTTTTGTTTTGTGCGTTTTTGAAATGATAAATATTGTACCAATTGAATCAAAATTAAAAAAAACCAAAAATTAGTTAAGAATAGAGTCAAAAAATGTTTTTAACGATTTTTAAGCGAATAGGAAAATTTTTTGAAAAAAGTCTCGAGTCTCGGGTTTTTTGGGTCTCGGTCTCGGGGTTTTCGGTCTCGGTCTCGGGGTCGAGTCTCGGTCTCGGTCTCGAGTCTCGGGAAATTTTTGGTCTCGAACAGCACTAGTGCTTATTGATTTATGTAAATGCGCATTTAGTGAAAAATGGAGTTCCAATCTTTTTTTTGGAGTTTTTAGAGAGTTTGAAATTAGTTGAAATAGATGCCGTGTTAATGATCAATGACCAAGAAAACCATATAATGGTGTGTTTTTTGCTTTCAAGCAAAAAAAAAACATGAAAATTATTTTTGGGCCTAAACTGCATAAAACCAAAATTTTTTTAATGAAAATGATAGATTAATATACCAATTGTTTTGAAATGCTTACTTCTTCCGCGATTTCTCCAATCTTTTATTTAATTATAGTTAAGCCGCATAAAGTTGAACAACAAAACACCGACATTTATGTCGAAAAAAACAAAGAAGCATAATTATTTTTACTCATTATCTGTAAAATTTATTAAAATTGGTTGGAAATAATAATAAATAAAAAATTTAATAATGTCTTTCATACAAAAAATAGATTTACAAAAAAGTGGTATTTTATTTCGAAAGATTAAGAAAAATAATGGAAAGAAAAATGTGTTTACGCTAACCATATTAGAGAAATAACGAAATTTTGTTTTGTTAGTTTCACAATCAATTGAACAGGTGGCTGGTAATTTCGACACTGGGTAAATTCGACACTGAGTATTTTCGACACTAAGTAATTTCGAACTGAATTATTTCAAAAACTTTCACTCTTTTCCTGCATTTTCGACACTGGACCATTTCGACATTGAGTAATTTCGACGCTATAGAGAATTTTTTTAAAAATAATATTCAAAATTAAAAAAAAGCCAATTCGGTATTTGGAATAAGTTTTCTCTATTCCTTTTTCAAAATCCTATTATTTAAAAGTGAAGGTGGTATGAAATTGCGCGAAGGTAAGCAAGTGGTTCGCGATCGTTGAACTGTGTTATCTTGTCGAACATATTTTGCTTTTCGATTTTGATGTGGCCCCCTTATTCCATCCGCCGGCGCAACATTGTAGTCAGCTACTCTGTCTGCCCACATATTGTCCTCATCAATCATTTTTCGCGAAAATGCACTCAATCTTTGAATCCCCCGCAAATGTACATTCAAAATGGAATGCCAAGCTTCCAAAGAATTATTCGTTCTACACAAGCCGTGCGCAACTCTTTCAACCATATTCCATAACGGAATAGGAAAAAGTGCATCCCGATTTCCTGAATAATTAAACCGGCGCTAGTTACAATGAGTACCTTTTTGAAATTTTATTCACTTTTTTGGCCTTTATTTTTTTGTTATTTATACATAATGATAAATACCAAAGGGTTATTGAGGTCGCTGATCACGAACACCAAAAAATGATATAATTTGAAAAAATTTAGGCCAAAAGTACCGATTTTTTGGTCGGTTTTCTTTGGAAATTGCTTTTTTTCTTCTAAAACGAGTTCTTATACCGTATTTAGCCATTTTAGATGTATTTTACTAGAATTTAATGAATTTAAAATTTTTTTTGAAAATTTACCCCTCAAGTCGGAAAATTTATGTCCATATTTTTGCCAATTTATATCCATATTTCGCGATTTGTTGTCCATATTTTATGGCCATATTTTACGATTTTATGTCCATATAATTACCAGCCCTTTTTGATAAATTTCGATCCCAAATTAAACATTTAATTACATTATGTTGGCCAAAAACAGGCGGGTGATTATGGGGCGCTGTCACTCACCCCATTTTGAAGCGGTTGCCGTCGGGATCAATTTGCCAGGACTTTTGACTGTAGCTCTCCCTGGGCAATATGGAGGACGCCTTGGACACCTCCAATATTCAAAGCCCTCCTCGATTCGCGCATCTCGTTCAAGGCAGTAATCAAAGTTGTGACATGAAATCAAACTTCGTCCACGATTTGTTTTAGTCTCATTAAAACGGAAAAGGGCCATTTTCTCGGGAAAAATGCAAATGACCAATACATTTCATCATTTCCAACTATACAAGATAACCCCCATACTCAAAAAAGATAACGAGAAGAACGGTCAAATGCAAATATATTAATGATTCTCGTTTATCAAATATTTATGGGAAAACCATTAATTGCCGTTATCAACATTTAGAATAGTTATTTTCGAATGCAAATCCTTTGGCTTTAGTTTAGTCGCTTAGAATGAGTTGAATTTATTTAAATAATAGGATTTTGAAAAAGGAATAGAGAAAACTTATTCCAAATACCGAATTGGCTTTTTTTTAATTTTGAATATTATTTTTAAAAAAATTCTCTATAGCGTCGAAATTACTCAATGTCGAAATGGTCCAGTGTCGAAAATGCAGGAAAAGAGTGAAAGTTTTTGAAATAATTCAGTTCGAAATTACTTAGTGTCGAAAATACTCAGTGTCGAATTTACCCAGTGTCGAAATTACATAGCGCCAATTGAACATTTATGTATTAAAAGAAAAGACAATGAAAAAACATTCGTGTAAAAAATAATTCAAATTGCTTGGTCACTTACGTACACCACCAAATTAGTATAGTGGATATAGTACACTGACGAAAATATTTACTGACGAAAATATTTACTGACGAAAATATTAACCACGCCTAAAACAGGGGCGTCCCTATTTGGGCACTTGGTGTTTCTCTCCTATTTTTTGTTTTTTATTCATAAAAAGATGAATTTAATAATTCTTTGTAATTAAATTTGCTGAAATTAGTTATGATTTATTAACAGATTTGTCTATAAATGAGATATTTCGGTTAATTTAAATAATTTTATTCTTTTATGTACGGGTCGAACATAGTCAGAAATCAAATGAAAGACTGAACGTTTAGCCCATAGGTTATATGTTTTTAGTTTTTAAGGATAGATCAAATAATTATTTTTCTTTTTCTCCCAATTTTAAAAAACCTTTCTTTTCAATGCATAAAATTTTATTATCTCGTACTTAAATATGAGATACGAGACATTAGAACGAGATGGCCTAAAAAGACGAGACACGAGGACTAGGTAACTGCTAGCAATATCCCTGATGGACATTTCGACAGAAATTATTTTAATTAAAATGGCTTTTAACACTTTTTTTCTATGAAAATGCGCGATTTTAAATAAATAATATAAAATAATTGTTTAAAAGAATAGAAAATAATAATTTTTTGTATTTAATGCAAATAATGTGAGTCATCCTTTTTCATTTATGTATTTCGTTCATTTATTTTATTCCCATCAAATGTGTAAAAATTGGGAAAGAAAGCACATTTAAGCCAAGCATAATTTATCTATCCATTATCTGAACGGAATATTTTATGAATATCGGTTTCCAAAAATGATAAATTATTATTTATAAATTAAATCATTTTTTCCCAGCAATAAAAGCAATAATTTTATAACTTGGTGTAATGGAACTAAATGAATTGTGTTGCTTTATTCTTCTAGTTTTTATCATCCATTTGGGCAAAACCAATGGTAATATGTGATAATTAGGGCCCTAATTATATATGCTAAAAAAATTAGAGCACGACGGGAATGGGATTCCCGTGTGGTAAATCCGGGAGTCCCGTTCGGAAACACCGACCCGCCTTTTCTCGTTTTCCCATTTCTGGAAATTTTTACCGGGCTCTACTAAAAATCGCGAAATATGCATATGTATATACCTGTGTTAAAAAAACGCTCAACTCAAAATATATGCTAAAATCAGACAAAAAAGGTTTATAAAAAAAATATTTTATATATTTTTGAAATATTTTTTTTTTATAAAATCAACAATTTCGTCAAATATTTTATAAAAATTTTAAGAAAATTTGAAAAGTAACCCCGACAATGTTTTTTTAAATTTTCGTGTTTTAATGCACTTTAAAATAAATTTTTATAGGGTTGGAATGCAAATCAGGCATGCAAATAATTACGGCAACCGGAGCATCGCACGAGGAAGACATTCAGGCAGAATTGTGTACGCTTGAGAACCGTTATTGCGTGACGGTCACTTGTCAGATGGGTGGTCCAATTCGAAAAATTTAATCCGAAATTTATTTGAAAAATGGAAATTTCAGCCAAAATGGAATTCACTCAGTGGGCTTGTTACCCGCACAACAACAAGGCAATGTGTATCGAATATCACACGACCAAAATGAAGGAAAAATTCAAAAATGAAAATATTCGTTGCAATTGCAAATTTGGAAAAGCGAACGAAGAAATGGCAAATGACCCTTTGTTTAAAGGAGGTGGGCAATTGGACATCAGCAGATGGACTTTTCATAGTGTTCAATAGAGACCGGACGGGCCAGGGCACCAGCCGGGCTTTTGCCGAGCCGCCCGGGCCCGGCCCCGTTTTTTTGGAAAAAACGGGCCCGGGACGCCCGTTTAAACGGGTTTTTTTGACTGGGCGGCCCGGGCCCGGCCAATTGTCAAAGCCCGGGCCCGGTCAATTTGACCGGTGCTATGTCATTACTTAAAAACCATCATAGTTCGAAAATCAAGGTTTTTTGAGTTCCTCGAGCTATAACTTTTTTGAAACTTAGCGAAATTTTTTGAAATTTTGCAGACTGATAGAGAACACTTAGGGCTATCAAATGATATCAAGAATTAAAAATTTGGTTACTTTCGAGCAAAGTTATAAATAATTTTTCGACAAAAATTTTCATAATGATGGTTTTTTAAGTAACGCCCATTATGATGGTTTTTAAGTAACGACCCAGCACCATTTGACCGGGCTAAAACGGGCTTAAATTTCGCCAGCGAAACTGCCCAAAATTTGGAAAATTTAAATAATTATTTTGGCAAAATGTCTTTAATTCAAAATTTTCAAGATAAAACTTTGGATTTTTGAAAATTTGGGGCAATTTCAACTGTTAAAAATATCCAAAAACCATAAATTGAGTAACATTTTCATAACTTTTTTATCAAAAAAGATTTCCAAATTTTACGAAAAATCAACAAATTTTCTTAATAAATTTCATTAAAAGTCAAAAAATTTTCCTCAGCGTCGCCTTGTTCAAAAAGATTAATTTTTTCTCAAAAATTTAGCTCAAAATTTCAAAATTTGGTCATTTTTTGGTGAAATCTGTTAACAAATCACACACAATTTTCAAAAATTCTCCGCGGCGGCGCCTATCGGCACCGCCGGACCCCCCCCCCTTGTACCTCAAATTTTTTTGAAAAAATGCGCCATTTAAAAAGTTTTTTTAAAAAGCAAAAAGGGTCGATTTACATGGCTTGATATAATTCTAAGCTAAAATAAAAAAGTAAAATTTTTTAAAATTTTATTAATCAAAATTCAAAAAATTTTGAAAAAAGCCCGGGCCCGGCGGGCGCCCGGCCAAAATTTTGGACCGGGCCCGGGCCGCCCGTTTAAACCAGAGATGCGATATCTGAGGATTTAGCCTCATTTTGGGGTCTTTTAGAGTGTCAAAGAGGGTTTTTTTGGCATAATGTTTGGCAATTATTTAATTTGAATTTTGGTTTTTGTGATGCCAGAAGGAACGGAGTGTGGGAGAAAGTGGGATAAAGGACCTGAGAGAACCTCTAAAAGTAGCGCCCGTAGCTCAATTGGTTAGAGCACGGCACGGATTGCTGGGGTCGTGGGTTCGAGTCCCACCGGGCGAGTTACCTTTTATGTTCTACATTTTTAATAGAGTATCAAACGGAAATCTCACCCAAATTTAGCCAGAAAATTACAATTTTTCGAAAATCCACAAAATTATGAATTTTTTAAAATGAAAATCTGCTAAAAATATGGTAAAAATTCTCAATTTTTCCCCCTCCGGCGGTGCCTATCGGCACCGCCGGACCCTAAAAATCCTTTTTCTTTTTTCAATTTTACTCAAAATTGCAAAATTTGGCCATTTTGTGGACAAATCTGTAAACAAATCACATTAAAAATTACAAAAATTTTCCCGGCGGCGCCTATCGGCACCGCCGGCCCCTCAATTCCCCAAGTTTTTTGGAAAAAGCGCCGCAAAAAAATCAACTTCGATTTTCGTGCTCAGACTTCCATAAAATGCTTATAAATGACAAGAAATTGATGAATTTGATTATTTCAAACGAAAAATATGACAGTTAACTGATTTGTTCGCAATTTTATGATGTTTTAAAAAATGGGGATTTTTCATTCTAAATGAGGATTTTTTGAGGTATTTTAGTGGCAAATGAGGATTTTTTATGGATGAAATGAGGATTTTAAAAATTTTGAGATCGCATCTCTGGTTTAAACGGGTTTTTTTTTTGACTGGGCGGCCCGGGCCCGGCCAATTGTCTAAGCCCGAGACCGGTCCCGGCATTTTCAAATTTCCGGTCTATAGTGTTGAATTGGCTATTCTTGAAACATTTTTGAGATATTATTTTGAGTGATTGGGAGATTTCAAGTGATTGAGTAAACACACAGTCGAAATGAGAAGTGGCAATTCAAATCTTTTGTAAAATCATATTTAAAATAATTGAACAGCTCTAAAATGCCTGGACGGAAGTTACGACTACAAAGGGTATGGCGCGGTTGGAGAGAATGAGTGCAAAAAAGATGATGAATTTTGTTATGTCGCAAGCTGCAAAACAGGTAATTATATAAAAGAAATCATAATTGGCAATACTTAAAATAATAATAATATAAGCGGTTAACGTGCCCGGCGAGACTTGAACCCACAGCTTTCAAACCGAATGCTCAAACTTTTAAAAATTCAAAAATTAATCTTTCCGCATCTTTTTGTACTATCACGAAGGGAAATTGGTCAATGGCTCGATTGAGAATTTTTGTAAAAAGATAGATTCATACTTGAAACAGCTTGTTTTGAAGAATAAAGGCGAAATATTTTCAAAAAAGAAAATTTAGGTAAATTAAAAAAGGTGCGCAAATGTTGGTGGGGGCGGCGACAAAATGACCATTTATCCGATTTTCTTTCGCAGAGATTCATTTGTCTCATTAAAAACTCTCTACCTTCCCAAACAGACTCAGAGAGTGACATGTATTGGGGTTGTGTGGAAAGCAAAAACTGTGAAGCGATTGCAGCCGAAATATCCATGTATTCTCGCAAAAATTTGACTTGCCAATGCGGTTTTGGTGAAGAGAATGTCGAAATGGGGAATGAGAACCTCACCATTCCAATATGGGAACCGCCGATCAACATCGAATTCACCGAAATTGAGATCAACGCCTGTAAGGAAGAAGAAAATTGGCGAACATGAGTTACCCTGGGTTCGGATTCGCGGATGGGACAGAATTCGGGAATTCGACTTCAGTTGGGGAAAAGGAATTGCTCTCAAGTGGTCGTCCACATGATGAGCATCCGAATCAGGGATGTTGCCAGATCAAAAATAAAATTCGAGAAGAGAGGTCAAGAAAAAATGCGAGAAATACAGACCCAAAAAGCGAGAATTTGCATATGAGAAGCGAGACGAGCAACATCCCTGATCAAATGCTTTTGCTTTTTACAATTATAAATTTCCAATCTTAGACTTAATTTCTGAGAATAATAGAGTACACAGGGCAGTATAACAGATTAAAATAATAAAATTGCTTAAAGTCAACTCAATTGAACATTCATGGTATCATTCGTATCTTTAAGTTTCTCTTTCTCTACAAGAATATTTATTTCCAAGAGATTTTACAAATAGTAATATGACAAAACCATAACTTTTTTTTGAAAACTTCACTAAATTTTTTGAAATTTTAAGGGTAAATAAAGGAATCCATAGAGATATCGAAGGCACTAAAAATAAGGACATTTAATTGATTGTATGGGAATTTTTTTTTCAAAAATTTCAGATAGACAAATCTTAGAGGTATCGAACCAAGAATGAAAATTTGGTTGACTTTTTGGAATTATGGTTTTATTTTGCATTTTTTTATCCCAGGGCGGAATTCACGTAATGCCCATGGTAAAAAAAAATGGTGGCATATTTTACGAAATTCCCAGCATCCCATTAAGCCATACAAAATTATTTACAGGCCGAAGCAGCATCCGTCTTTCTGTTCCGTTCCGTATTTCCTTGGTCATGATGGCTGGTTCATAAATGCTTTTTATACAAAAAATAACGCTAACAATTAAATTAAGTTTTTTGGCTTTTGCCTAATTGCTATGCCATTCCCGTTTATCGCCTTATCAGCCAGCAGTGACTGAAATACGGTAAAAGAAATTTTATATTCCAAAATATATATATAAATAATTATCAATTTGTTTAAATATTTAAACTTTGGTTTTTGGAATTGCTCATTTATTTTAATACAATCCTACATGTATTAATATTTCTAAATTAAAGGAAGAATAACGCAAGGCGGATGTTTTGAATTTTGATAATTTTAAAGATAATTTTAAAATGTAACGACGATTTTATTTTGGAATAATTGCTAGCGATGCGACTTTTCGTATATATTTTGGCATAACAAAGCCTTTGAAAAAAGTACTGCCAAAAATCGCATCCCTAAGAATTATTTAATTTTCTTTTATTATCTGTACTTTGTTCTTAATTCCGTTTATGATTATTTTTTATTTGGAATTTTTTTATGCTCATTTAATTATTATGCTTATTTATTAAAAAATTATTAACAGTGCAATAAAAATGAAAAATGAATGTACACCAAAGAAACTCAAATTTTCAACAAAAAAACGACTTAATGAAAGGGTTTCTCGATAAAAATTTTCAACTTTTTTTTGTCATTATTAAAAAAGGAAAATGGAATCTTTTTCCTATGATATAAATTATTCTATCCTATTTTTCGGGTTGAAGATAAAAACTAAGCACAAACTATGCGCCGCGAGACTTACGTCGCCCTACAAAATCCATTTGCACCGTTCACTCAGATTTTAAAATAATCCAAAAAATTTTATTTAAATTAAAACCTACATATATAAATGTGGCTTATAATCTTCATTATTTTTGGTTTCTTGGTATCAAATTTGCCTTTGCTGTGATGTACGCATTGGCAAAAAAACACAAAATTTGATGTCTATCGATGTAATTAGTTTTTTTGCATTTCTTTTAATTGCGTTTATTTTGTTGTTGTTATTTTCGATTTTTTGGATAAATCCGTTTATAATCCCGGTCCTATTGAAAAGCATGTTCCCAGTCGGGGTCCGGTGGTTCCGGTTTTTTCCAAAAAAACTGATCCCGCTGAATCTAGTTAGAATGTGTAAATTATTAGTTTTTTTAATTTTAAAACTTATTATTAGTCGATTAACCGGAAACGGTTTCTGCGATGACTGTTTGAGAAGAGCTCGCAGTTTGAGCGATTATTCGGCTGATTTGTCATCTGCTGCTGTTTCTTCCAGTCCAAATAGCCAACACAAAAATTTAAACCATTTTTGTAATTCCCTTCCCATCCCATCAGTCATTTCATTTTATTTCAACCACCCAACAGCAGTTTCCTATGTAAAACAAAACAATTGTGGCTAATAAATTCGTAAAATTTTGGGATCGCACAGACTCCGACTAAATTTCCCGGAACCGCATTCCGGGGTTGGTTGGGTCTACTGTTTTTACGGATTTTTTAGAAATTCCATGGCAAATTCCAAAAAATAAATAGAGGGAATTTTTTTTTTTTTTGATTGCTTGACATTTTAATTTGCACTTGGATATAATATTAGTTTGAGGGTTCTACGAAATCAAATTTAAAAGTGCTAAAGCCCTGATTATCCAAGAAAGTAAAAAGGCTACAAAATTAATTTATAATTTCATTAAGTAATTTCGGCTCAAAATGTTTTTTGGGGCACACTGCTGCCGATTCTTCTTTCCGATTCTCCTTTTTTACCAACTAGTTTCTACCCATTCTGCGCTCCCAGAAAAACTTGAAGTCATTCGAAATGGTATTGTGATGGCATACCACACAATGCAAGGCCGTTTAAAAGAACATCTACAAGAATTGGGAACAGATATTCTTGGTGGCATTGGTGTTGGTTCTTTGGGAGGACCAAAAGGGGCGATTGTTGGAGGCTTTGGTGGAGTGGCGTCATTTCAGTACGGAAGAAATTAATTTAATTAATTAATAATATAATTTAAAATTGAATAATAAGCTAATAATAATAAATATATTTGTTCTCTATTTCAGTTTATACGGCCACAAGCTTCGAACATTGGCAAGATGTAATCATTTTTTGTGAGATGGGGCGGGGTGCTTAATCAGAGGGCCCCCCGTCTTTGAAAAAGGAGTAAAAAGCGTGAGACATCTGACAATGAATGCAAATTGCTGAGTTTTTAGGAGAAAAGCGACAATTTGACATTAAATTTTCAATTTTTTGTTGTCAATTCCAACGGAAAATTCGGCAAAAGAAAAAACGCTTTACTTGGTTTAGTTAATTATTTAGATAGTGGCTCTCTTTCCCCTGCCAAAAACGACAAGCACACTGACTACAACAACCGTACGGGAAGTGGCACGAATTGACAAAATTGTTTGTTTCTAGGATCTTTGGGAAATGAGGGGCGGTGTTGAGCCCCACAAATATTTGTCGTTTTGAGTTTGGAATTTGGTTTTTGGTCGTAAAAACCAATCAGAATTTTAGAAGACAAATGACAAATTCGGGAGACACAGGACAAATGATTAGATTTTTATTCTGATTTTTATAAACGACTAAAGGCGTATTTATATTCACTTTTGACTCTTTTCTCCAACTGCCACCTAACTTTACACTGGGGTTTTTGTACAATATTTTCGTCTTTTTAGACATTGAATGGTTCAGTCCCAAAGGAATTTGGCCATTTTGGTCAACAACTCCACAGGGAACAGAGTTGTCAGTATTCTTCAGAAATTTCCAATCGGCAAAGCATTAATTAACTCAATAATATTCAGTTTTTAAAAAAATTGCCCAAAAATCTTTTACCTCTTCTAGAAGCTGGGTTAAATTTAAAAAACATTTTTTTTATAATAAAAAACCTCCGTGATCACTACTGTCACGAATTGTTTCCATTCATATGCAGTCCTGCTTACGGGCTCTTAATAAATGCATATAATTTTAGTATATTGATGCCTGGAGAGAGATTCTTGACCCAATCACGCAAGAAAAAGTCAAGGTATAACAAAATAAGATGGTTAATTCTAATGGACAGAATTTTTTGTTTTGAAAAAGTCAATTTTTACAGACGTGCAGTTTTGTTATTGCATTTTTGATTAGTAGGGATGGAAATTTTAGGCACAAAAAATCGTGAAATAGGCACCTAAAAGGCAGAAAAAATCGCCGCGGGATTTTTGCATGATTCCCGGTCACGCTCTCGGTAAATTTCTGACTCGCGCTCCCGTAATTTTTTCCCGGGCTCTATTAAAAACAGAAAAGTAGCTCCCTAAAACATATTTTTCCTATGTTTCAGTTAATTTGTAAGGATAACTCAGGACAATGATTAAAAAATATCTAAAAAGTATTGTAAAAGTTATTGTTTTTGATTAAAAAATTAACATTTCTTGAAAAGGCAACATTCTAAAATCATCGTATCACTGCAATTTCTTAACTAAATAGAAATTGGTTTTTTAGTCTACCAACAAAACGTTCATGTGCGAACGAGGACGCCAAAATATTAATATTAAAAAAATTGGTGCAGACCAGTGCGTCTACGATTCAAAGCAGTGTTATTTCATCTACTGTCACGATGGTACAGTATCAGGGTTTTGTGTCCAAAAATGAATATTTTTGATATTTTCCATTATATTCCTCTTAAATGCAATTTTTTAATCAAATTAACATGTAAAATTTGTTTTTCCCTTTGTTTTGTAATATTTTGCGTTGATTTCCTTGACACGGGTATTTTTGTATTTTTAAAAAAATTATTTATACCTAACTTATTAAATTCGAAAATTAGTCGCAGAAATCCAAGAATCTCATCCTCTTCAAAATTGTAATTTTTTTTTCAAAAATGCTCAAAAAAGTTTTAGTTGCTACATATGAACAAGAAAATAGTTTAAATTATTTGCTGTTAAGTCGTTCTATTTCAACAAATGTTGGAAGGAATTTTTAATATTCTCTCACCAAAAACATGAAAAAAGTTCAAAATTTTAATTCCTAATTCATCATCATTCCTCCTCACAGTGACATTTGATCGAAGTCATTTTGCGGAATGGGGCTGCATTCCGATTGATGCAAATGTCAGCAAATTTTGCCACAATCCATTGTTTGAAAGAAAAGATAAAATGATTTGTGCTTGTGCTTTGGAACGTATGGGCGTCGAAATGGATAACGGACATCGATCCTTCAACGACTTTTATTCATTAAAGGGGAAACGTAATCGACATTTTTTGTTTGTAATTCCTTCTTCATTCAATGACAGGTAAAAATTCTTTTAATTTTTAGGAATTTAATAATTCAAATTTGTCAAATAAAGCACAATAATTCTTAATCATATATTTTTGCGCACTTTTTTCATATAGTGCTGGCGGCAAATGACTCGATTTGTTGCACGTTAATTGCTTCTAAAGATGGGAGTTGTATAATTTTATTTATAATCTTTGTAAATAAAAATTGGGCATTATTACTAGGGCTGCTAATTTTATGTAAGAAAATTTGCGAATTATGTAAATAAAATATGTATAAAAAATGCTAAAATATGTATGAAATATGTACAAAAATCCTCAAATATGTAGGAAAATATGTAAATAAAATTTTTTTAATGGTTATTTTTTGGAAAAAATTCTTCGTAAAAAGTGAAATAGGCACAAAATGCCATAAAAATGACCAAAATAGGCTTAGAATCACATTTGAATATTTTACAAATTAATTTAGGCTCATTTGTCATTATGAAAAATCCTTTTAATTCTTCTAATTACTTTTGGCCAACACCAACTGTCTGTTGAGCAAATTGGCCCAATCATTCTTTGGTCCCATTTACGCTGGTTGTCTTCCTTCCATTTCTTCCTTAACTGTTTTTCTCTGTACAGTCAGAGACTGTCGCTCGCCTTTCTTTCCCTGACTGTCTGCCTTCCGTTGTATTTCGTCACTTTATTTCCCTCCCTCCCTCTCTCTCTGTGTCTTCGCAAACACAAAAAAGAAAGTGTTTTTCCTACTAATTAGGCTATGGAGAAACCAGGAAAAAAATATGTATTTACATAAAATTAGCAGCCCTAATTATTACTTATTACCTAATTGAGAGCGGATTTATTATCGACTCATTTCACCCAAATAAATTAGTTTTTGTTTCAAAATTCAAAAATTTTTTCTTTTTCAGATCTAATTCCGTAAGACAAAAACGTACGGAAATTCCTAAAATATAGAAACTTTAGTTATAGCGAAAAATTTATATTTAAGATTATTATTTTTTATATTTGATATATATAGGTAATCCCTTTCTCAATTTTTATGATGAACTTGTATTAAGTTTTTTCTTAATTATTATTATTCAATTTTTATTTTATATCATCCTTTTTTCACTATATTATTCATTTTATTTCATTTGATTTTAATTAATTTATTTTATTTTCATCTTTTTGTTTTTCATGGGATCATTTTTTAAAGTTTATCTTATTCAATTTATAACATTTATATAAACATTTTTTTGCATTATTTAATATATTATTTTAAAATTTTACCATATAAATCTGATTTCAATATTTATTATTTTCTAAAATTATTTATGTTTATGGATAAATTAAATGGTCACATCACAAAATGAGTTTCAATCCGCAGATTCATTCTTTAAAACACAATGAAAGGAAATCAAGGTTTTTTAATTTTGCACAAGGCATAGGACGTCCGGCTGTGCTTATATCAGGGGCGCGCTATCAAATTCTCGATGCGTCGAAATCCCGACAAAGCCAAAATGAGTCATAATTCCGATTATGATGAAAATTAACAAAAAACTAACGAAAACTTTGGAAATGATAAAAACCCCAAAATTATATGCTTTTATTAATTGTGCAAATAACAGCAAAAGTAAAACATTAAAGTAAAAAATTCTAAGGGACATCTTCGGTTGTATCTTCTCAATTTTCATGCATATCCCTCGACTTGAAGACCAAGCGCCGCGGTGCGGAACGGGCCAACTGCGTCTCAGTTGATTAAATATTCAAAAATTTATTATAACAAAAGAAAAAATTAACAAAATTTCATAAATCCATTTGATAATTGTTGAAAATTCCCCTAAGCATTTCATTGATTAAATTTGGGTAAATTTGCTTTTGGCAATATTGGTGATCATCGTTGATTTGCGGTTGCGCTTTTTCCTGATTGTAGCGCCCCAAAATCCTCAGAATTCGTGTGTCTGATCACAGTCGTGCTGAGTCGATCCTAAAAAAGTATCAATGGGGCGTTCCTAAAAAAGTATCAATGATAATGAATAATTAAATTTAATAATTGATAATAAAAATATTTTAAAATTTATATAAATATTTTATTTTTTAATTAATTTTAGACCAATTTTCAATTTCATTAATACAATTGAAAAGTATCATCATATATTTAAAATTATTATTCCAATTAAATTAAATGGAAATTATTTTTTGATCAAACTACAGTAAATATTTTAACCATTCGGTAAAATCGCTAGAGGATTTTTTACGAATCTTTCAAATCCGGATTTGTGGCCTTCCAAATAATCAAGTAAGAGCAAGAGAAAAATAAAGCTAATAAAAAAATATTTTCATTTTTTATGTCAATATATGACAAGAATGATTTTAACACTGAAGGGGACGATATTTTATAAATTGAAAATTTTTATTAATATGGCAAATAATATTGACAGCATTGATTATCGTTTCCGATGTAATAATAATATTTCATGTTAAAAATAATTTTTATTATCTGCTTAAATATTATTCCATTGAATTATAATTAATCTAATTATTCATTATCATTGATACTTTTTTAGGATCGCCCCATTGATACTTTTTAGGATCAACCTAGCACCGATCACAACATCGCTTTGCTTTCGGCGGTGGAGCATTTCCGGTAAGGAAATGTTCGATGTCCACGTCGACTATCTTCGTTGCTCTCGCAAAATGTTGATGAATTTCCAAATTGGGGGGTGTCCATGTCCGATCGCATGTTGCAATGTGCGATGGTACGCCTCGGCGAAGTTATTTGATGCTCGAGTTTTTTGTTTCTTCGCTGTGAATTAATCTCAGAAATATTCATTGGAACGCTTAAAGAAATTCAATCAAATTAAATCCATTTTCATCTCAAATTTTATCAAGAATTTGGAAAAATTTCCCGGCGGCGCCTCGACATTTGGTCATTTTTTGGACAAAATCAGTTAAGAAATTGACAAAATTTTCAAAAAAATTTCCGGCAGCGCCTATCGGCATCGCCCGCCGGACCCCTTTGGTCCTAGTTTTTTGAAAAAATGCGCCGAAAAAAGCGGTTTTGAAAAGCAAATAGTCAAATTTTGGACCATTAATTGATTTGATTCCCGACTCTTTTTACCGCCTGATCCATTCGAAAAATCTTAGTCGCCCCTTTTAATGCATCCCGCCAGCCCATAAAAATTTCTTTTTCAAAATGTCAGATATTTTTGTCCTGATTTGAAGAGTTCAAATCTGATAAAATAAAAATGTCCTGGTTTGTCAGATTTGTCCTGATTTGGAGGTATCGACCAAAATTTGTCTGATTTCTTAAACATACTCACAATTTTGAAATTTTATGGCAGAATGTCACTATGTTATCATGAAAATATAAGAATTGAGACAAAATTTGGTCATTTTTGGACAAAAATCTGTTAACAAATCGCATTATAAATTACAAAATTTTTCCCGGCGGCGCTTATCGGCGCCACCGGACGCCCCTGTCCATCCCCCAAAATTTTTTTGAAATAACGCGGCGCAAAAAGCGGTTTTAAAGACAAAAAAAGTCGTCGCTTGGCTTTGCATTGCAAAAATTTGGCTTTTTGGTGAAAATCTGTTAACAACTCAGAACGAAATTACAAAAAGTATCCGGCGGTGCCTAACGGCACCGCCGAACCCTCTCCCCTCGCCCATTTCCCAAAAGTTTTTTGGAAAAATGCGCCGCCAAAAATCTGATTTTTTGATCCCGAATTCACTAAAATTTACGATGCTAATTTCCACCCCAAAATTGTTAAACATGATTATGGGAGGCGAAAAAATACGAAATCTGATAAAAAAGTTTTGAGAAACAGGGGGTCCCGGCGGTGCCGATTGGCGCCGCCGGAAAAAATTTTAAAAATTTAAATGTAATTTGTTACAAAATTGTGTCAAATAATGACCAAAATATGCAATTTTGGGTACTTTTTAATAAAAAATAGGAATTTTGGTGGGCCGGCGGTGCCGATAGATGCCGCCGGGAAATTTTTTAAATTTTTAATGAATTTTGTTACATGTCGCACTATTTATACTTTTATCGGAGGACTGAAAATTTAGGACAATCTAAAAATTCAGGACATTTTTGATTTTGCAGATAGGTACCCTCCAATTCAGGACAAATCTTAAAAATCAGGACACTTGGGCTCTGTGCAAAAACACATTTATCCAAAAATAATTCGCAATGAGGGCACAAAATTTTTTGAATTTTTTGTGTTTCAATTCAAGAAGTTTAGAAAATAAGTTAGATGATTTGAAAAATCTATTTATGAAAACAAATTTAAAATTATTGCAATTTCGGAAAGCAATAGGTTTGACAACTCTCTCATGGTACAAAAATTGCCTTACGCAATTGTACGAAATGATAGAAAAAACAAAAAAGGTAGTAGCGCGTAGCCTTTTATCATTTCGAACTGATACCTTTTGAACTCATCAAAATACCTAAAACCAAAAATTCTGCAATAACTTGTATAGATAAGATATTCTTTCTCCATTTCAGATCAAAAAATTCGCTTAATTTAGTATATAGGTAACATGTGATTTCGTCAGAATTGATTTCGTCAGTGAGTGATTTCGTCAGTAAGGGATTTCGTCAGTAATTCATTTATTTACGAAATTTTTTTTAAATGTTTCACAAATTAAATTCGTTCGATATTTAAATTCAAAATAAAATTATTTGCTCATTGTCAACCTATATTTGGGCCGGTCATTTACATATCATAAAATAATTAGTATTTGTATCCCATCCCGTCTTTGCTACTTTTATCTCCTGTATGTTCATTTCTATGTGGTCGCCAGCCATTCATTATTCACACTCGGAATTTCGCTTTTAAATTTCTTACCAGGTATGGAGCGCGACCGCGATCAGCAACCACGGCAATTTGAGTATGCCATGCGCGGTCCGCGATCGCGGGATCTTTCTGTCCGCGCTCCACCCCTGTTTCATATTAATAATTTTGTAGTTCTGCATTTTGAGTACGTTGATGCTCTTAGTCATTTTTCTGTCTGCAAGTCAAATCATAGACGTCAACCGAGCACGTATGAAGCGATATTTACTTTTTCGAGTGGGTACGAATAGCTGATTTTCGCGTAGCCCAGCTTGCGGAATAAGGGGGCACATGAAAGCGCAAATCAAAATGGGTTCGGCAGGGCAACAGTTTGAGAATACTTGCAGAGGATTTTGTAAATCGTGAATCGTTAGAATATTTACAAGCCTGTTCTTATCAATAGACTTTTTGAATTTTTTGTAAAATTTGGCTAGGTGTACGCTTTTTTATAAATTAATTTCTACTGACGAAATCACTCACGACGAAAACACCGGGAACCAGTATATAGGCCAGTAACACAAGAGATTCATGAAGACTTTTTAACCTTTTAGAAGGTGCTAGAAAATTTCAAATTTGCGGATCCCACTGCGGGTTCACTTTTCATTTCATAAATGTTATAAACAACAGATGTTGTGATAAAAGAAATGTTTTGGCCGATTCAAAGTTTCTGGCCATTATCGCACACTTTTTGCCAAACAAAAGAAATTAAGAATATATTAAAAATGTAATAACAAAATAATTCAAATTCAATGCAGAGTTTTCAGTTCTGAAATTAATAAATTTCAAGTTCTACTAATATTTATTTGATATAAGTTCTAGCATCTTGCCAAATTTTAGAATTTTTTAAACACTCAGAGATTTTTAAGGAAATCCGCTTTTTCCAGCCTGAACGCCAACATGGTGGTCAAGTTTTGAAAAGGCGGTTTTTTGTAAAAAAGTTTTACTAATGAAAAATTTTGAAATTTTGCGGGTTGATAGGACTCATGCTAAAGTATTTTTATACAAAATTTCAAGCTATTCTGATAACATTGAACCGAATTACAAAAATCAACTTAAGCAATATTCAAGTTTTTACTCACTAAAAGTCGCGACCCTTTTCATATAATTTTTTTTTAAATTTAGCGCTACTGTCGAGATCAATCATTGTCGAAATCACCTGGCATGTTTTAGAAGCATTATCGTTTTTACTTGAACAATCAAACAATTGTCTTCTTTTTGGTGATTTTAACTTTCCTAATCTAAAATGGCATTCTAATGACTAAAAAAATCTGACTGAAAAATCTTCAGAAAACTTTTTTATCCTTCCTTCATGGCTTTAGCCTTCAGCAATTAGTTAACTCACCGACTAGAGGCGAAAATTTTCTTAATTTATTATTTACCAAACAATAAACAATTAATATCAAATGTGCTTGTTGGCCCTCCTTTTAGCATTAGTGATCATAACAGTATTTCGTGTGAACTTAAGCTAAAAATTTCTAAGAAAAAAAAATCTTTGAATTTTCGCAAAGCTAATTATTTAACGATTAACTTTGTTCTTTATTTGGTTAATTGTAATCTTTTCTTTTCAGATTGTACTGAGATAGACTCAATGTTTAATAAATTTAATCAATTTCTATTGTTTTTAATTAGACAATATGTCCCAATAGTTGAAAGCAACTTTGAACCAAAATTACCTGAACACATTCAGAAACTAATTACTATATGAATCTTCACCAAAACTTGATCAAATTTATCAGAGTTTTCATGTATTACAACCATTTGTCCAAAAAGATATTATTATATATGTCGTTTAATTTGCTTCATAATTATTCTGCCACTTCTTCACACAACCCGGCTTACACAATGTGAATTCCTTTGTAAATAAACAATTATAAATTATTTTTATGTATGTAAACCAGGGGCCTATTTCAATTAACATCAAGTCAACGACTTGATGTCATATATTTGACCGATTTTGACTTTTCACATTGGCGAATTTTCCTCAGAATCGACCAAATTTGAAAATCTTGATATCATTCGATACCCCTAAATGTCCTCTATCTGCTACTAAAAATTAAAAAGTTTTATTCGGTTACAAAAAAAGTTATGGCCATAATTGTTGGCCAAGTTGGGTTTTTTGTGCTAATCTGGCCATAACTTTTTTTTTAGCCGAATAAAACTTTTTAATTTTTAGTATGCAGATAGAGGACATTTAGGGGTATCGAATGATATCAAGATTTTCAAATTTGGTCGATTCTGAAGAAAATTCGCCAATGTGAAAAGTCAAAATTGGTCAAATATATGACATCAAGTCGTTGACTTGATGTTAATTGAAATAGGCCCCAGGGTGCCGATCGAAAATTTTTCAAAGTAAGAACATGAAGGCCAAAAAATAAGATTTTAGGGTCCAAAATAAAAACATTTGCAAAATGGCTTTAAATCAGTTATTTTACAATTTAGTCGATAAAAAATGTAAGGAAATAAGCAAATCATAAATTCCAGTTCATTTGGGATCAAAAATCAGATTTTTAACTTTTTTTTTTGCGGCGCATTTTTCCAAAAAACTTGGGAATGGGCGAGGGGAGAGGGTCCGGCGGTGCCGTTAGGCACCGCCGGATACTTTTTGTAATTTCGTTCTGAGTTGTTAACAGATTTTCACCAAAAAGCCAAATTTTTGCAATGCAAAGCCAAGCGACGACTTTTTTTGTCTTTAAAACCGCTTTTTGCGCCGCGTTATTTCAAAAAAATTTTGGGGGATGGACAGGGGCGTCCGGTGGCGCCGATAAGCGCCGCCGGGAAAAATTTTGTAATTTATAATGCGATTTGTTAACAGATTTTTGTCCAAAAATGACCAAATTTTGTCTCAATTCTTATATTTTCATGATAACATAGTGACATTCTGCCATAAAATTTCAAAATTGTGAGTATGTTTAAGAAATCAGACAAATTTTGGTCGATACCTCCAAATCAGGACAAATCTGACAAATAAGAACAGTTCGGTACCCTGGTGTAAACCAACTTTCTCTTAACTATTCAGCTTGTTAATCTTTTACAGCACCGTATCTTTTCATGAGCGCCTAAGGCGACTTGAGTCCAATACAAATAAAAAATTATCATTTTTTAAAAATTTTTCACTTTATAGGTTTCGCGGGGGGGGGGAATATATCGCAGAATAAACCCAGTCCCCCCCCCCCATCCCCGGTTATCTCTCGCTTGCGATAATCATTATACCCAAAATCAGCAAAACGACAGTAAGCAGCAGCAATTTTGCAATTGGAGAACGGCGACTGTGATTTTGTGGAGTTTCTGTTATAAATATTAGTTTGATTATTTTAAGAATTTCATCAATCACTAGAAAATAGAACAGAAAATGATTCTGCGCATCCAGCGTCATACCATCATTAGCTTCTCCCGTGCCGTCCCATCCCGTGGACGATGATGTTGCCATTGTCGAATGAATCATCGCAGGGCTCACAATCGGAGTGCCACCAGCACCGGTGTCGTTGCTCTTTTGCGGAAACAGCTGCGAAAGAAGCATCCGTTCGTTAGAGAAATTGCCATTTCTGCTGCCAAAATGGCATTGGCACGACAACTTCGTATTGAGAGAATTGCCCAATTGGGTTTCCTGTCGCTTGCATTCATCGTCATTGTCATTGATAGAGCAACCCCAAAACAGCAGAAAGTGTTCATCTGCGAGAAATGTCAAGACAAAAGCTTATGTTTGGCAATTGATTACCATTTCGAATTGAATTAACTTTTATATTTTTACAAATATTTAATGATACTCAAATAGAGTTTATCAGTTAAAGTAATTATTAATTTATGGTCGTATCATTTAATATACCAAATATCGGCTCTCAAAAATTTGGGTCAATGGCAACTCGTACACAAAGCTCATATTTTTCAAAACTAAGCCTAAGCCTAGACACAAGCAAGCCTAAGCCTGGCCTAATCTAAGCAATTGTACGAGTTGTCATGACACCGAAAACTCAATTTAAAATCACTTTAAAACAAATGAAATTATTATCTTAAAAATACTGTATTTGTTTAAGAGTTTTTTTTTTCTGAAATAAAGTGATATGAGAGAAACTTTTACCATTTTTTGTGCATTTGGCCGCGAAGCAAAAATTGGAACCTTTAAAGCAAGTCATTTTTTCCACCCGGCCACGTTTCTTTGCATCAATATTTCCTCCCTTACACGACAATGCTTTTTGTATTGTAAAAGGAAAGATTAGTATTAATGGGATGCCAAAGGAAATTATTAGGGTTCGAGCCCCGCCCCCGCGAGGGTGAAAATAAAACCTATGAATGGCATATACGTGGGATAAAAGGCAAAAATATAAAATTTGAAATTTTTTTTAACCATATTTGACAAATTATATGAAATAATGTAAATTTTCTTTTACTTTTTAATATGTATATTTGTGGATTAGTTGTTAGTGCTTCAACACTAACAGTATTTTTTGTTATGGGTTCGATATCGGTTAACGTTTTGTTTGAAATTTATTCACAAAAACACCCCTAAAAATTGACCATTCTTTGCATAATTTATTAACAAATTGAACTCAATTTAAAAAAAAATTTCCAGTGGGGCCTAGCCGAATTAAAAATTTAAATTTTCCTTGAGTAAATCAGACCCCCACAAAAGCTACTTTTCTTAAAAAATTATTCCAAAACCCGTGATTTTGGTCATTTTTTAGACAATATCTGTGAAATTTATGCGAAAAGGAATTGAATCGAGGCGATACATCGACTAAAGGAACAAACACATCATTCATAAAAATTAATATTTTTTTGTGATTTTTTGGAACTAATTAAAACCAAACCCCCGCCCCCGTCCCCGGTGGCGAGACTGCTGGAAATAGGCGCTTTGGCCATCGATTTTTGATGCCACATAACTTTTTTTATTTTCGTCACACACTGCTAATATTAAAAATTCGCAATAGAAGTCGACCCTGCTCTATCCAGTGATACCAAATTTATACCCACTTTTGACTGACAGTTCGCGAGGTTCCCTTGTGAGCTTGGAAAAGTTAAAATCCCTACTTTTCTCGTGCTCATTGTCGTCCGTCGTCGATGGCACGGGAGGCAGCGTGAACTGCTCATTACCAAAGTCTTCTCCTTTCTCGCCATAATGGCACATACACGTGACATTCTTTGAACCGGTGGTCAGCTGCAAACCATCTGCAGCAAAACTGGCACAGTATTGCGTATCTTTTTCAGTGTCGCATTTCCAAAAAATAATCGGTAAGGTTTGGCGCCTCTTCTGAAATCTTAGAGATCATTCAAAAACTCCACCTTTTAGAAGGTACAACTAATTTAGGCATTTCAATCATAAGGAAAATCCAATTTTCGATCTTTCTAAACATCTCTTTAGCTTTTTCTGGTCTATTTTCAATGTGTTTATTTGAATTATTATTTGCATATTTACCGATCGTGCAGATTGCCGCCAGACAATATTGCGCGCCCTCCTTATCCAAGCATTCTCCGTTTTCGGTTTCAATTTCACCGCCATGCCGAGCTTCGAATCCCTGCTTGCACTTGAGTCCTTTTAAGACACAGATAAAAAAGAACAAACAAATGTTAATGTTTTTTGTGATACCCATCAGTTTATCGGGGAAAAGGGCGCAAGTGAAAAGCAGAAGAAGAAGCAATGGCTTCATCAGAGAAAACATTCCCTTGGTTTAATTAATTAAAAAAGAAAAATATTTTTAAAGCAAATCGTTCAGAAAATAATTAATATTGAATAATTTTAATTAAAAATTTACACAATTTGTTCATATAATTTCAGCAAAAAATGATTATGTACATTTTCATACGAAGCAATTCGATGGAGAGATTTTTATTAACGCAAAAATGAATCATCAATTTTTCACATCCTTTCGCTTTTTGATTGGTTAATTCAGTCACATCGAAAATTATTCATAAATTTCATATTGGAAATAGAAGTAAAATGGTGATTAACAATTGATAAGACTAATCTAATTTTAAAGTTAGTCAACAACATCGTTTCTTGAGTCATGACTCTCGAACTGCACAATTATGCTCACACACTCCCGAAGTGCTGAACATATATATACCTTATAGATAAGCCACGATTAATTTATCGGTTGAATATCTAAATTCTTGGTATTTTTTTTCAATATTTTCTCAAAAAAATCGATGGAAAAATTTCGTGTTCTTTGATTTTTTTCGGTTTGATTATTCCATATTTTCTTGAAAAATACAATCGAAGCATTTGTACATGAAATATATTATTAATTAACTAAAGATCACTAATTAGATAAATTCATTTTAATTTTGTCATCGCTTTGTTCCTCCTCTCTCAGAATGTTCAAATTTTCAATTGCCAAATTTGCAAAAATGCTGAAATCAAATTTTATTGCTTGAATAATTATTATGGCATTCAGTGCCTTGTTTTTGCTCTGTTGTGAATTTTCTTGATTTCTGACAATCTCTTCGAGACTTTCTCGAATGTGCTTAATGATGCCATTCTCGACAATGCCTTCTGAGCAAATTTCAAAAAATTTTGCATCCGAAAATGGAATAATTTGATCAAATTGCATCTCGGGCAGAAAACTTTTTAATTTTTCGGTGATGTTATATAAGCGATCATTGAGTTGGTCGATCGCATGTTCCGCTTGTAATTTTTTAAAATCATTTCCATCATTTCCCTGTCCTTTTGCAATGCGAAACAATTCAGAAATTGGATTCATAAACAAATTTGAGGACAAATCGGAGGAAGTGCAAAATAATGAAAAGGAAATAATTGACTAAATCAGGGACTAATTAATCCGAAATTTGTAAAATTAAATTGGTTTATTTGTTTTAATAAACATAAATTAACTCATCCATCATTTATCATTTTAAATTGGATAAAATTTGCCAATTACAACAAATTTACCAACCAAAACACGATTGGGTTGCTGATTACACAAAGGGCATCGGAGTCTGTCAAGCAATGAAAACCTAAAAATGCATAATTATTCATTTTTACGGAATATCTTTCACATTCAATTGACCATTTGTTGATGCAATTGCGGTGGAAAATGTGCTAAAAAGTATTTAAATTATTTAATAAATCTATCATAAACCATTTTGGCATTGGCATTTTCTCCGTGCAATTTGATACAAAATTGTTCCTTTGTTATTTCGTCTAAACAAATTGAACAGTCCTTTTCTGCTTCATCTCCAACCCTGCTGCTTTTCATTTTGTCCTTAATTACTTTTTATTTACAATTTTAATAATAAAGTTAATCAACCTCTTCATACTGATAAATGTCAATGTCGAGAAACCAAATTTTGTGTTTGAAAAAGCGATTCAAATTGACCGGGATTGATAGTTTGTATTCTGTGAACTTAAAATATCAAATTATTAATATTATTTATTTGGCATTTATTTTTTGCCTTTGGCATTTGCTGTCCATTTGCATTTTCCAATTTTTCGAGTGGGGCAAATCCCAAAAGTATTCTCTCGTCCTCTAACTCAAATCCGCGTCGGTTTTTCTGTACAAAAGCGTACACAAATGCGTGGTAATTGCCCGCGTCGTTTTCCGCTTCCACAAAAACTCTTCGGTTCCAATTGAGCCGCCCCGGGGGGTCGGCACTGCCCAAATTGACCACGTACAGCCGCGAGAAGTTCGGCCTGAACAGCTCGACTTTGACGGTCCGGTGCAGGGACCGGATGTCGTCCATTTGCACAAATTGATCTTCGTATGGCTGATCATCCGCCGGGTTTTCGTCATTTTCATCCGGCAAAAATTCATTATTTATGGGATTTACCGACACATGAAATTGCAAAATATAATTGTCAATTTCTCTTTCATCTTTTTCATTAATTTTGATTTCGAAATTTTCTCCAATTTGGACATCCGAATATATTTTAAATATTTCACCATTTAATTCATAAAACAGTTCCAACACAATTTTAACTTCTCGTGAATGTTCACAGATAACGCACAAACGGAGCTTTTTTGACGCGGAGCTTTGTGAAGGATAAAAGAGACAAATTGTGAAAAATAAAAAATAATTTATTATTTCCATTAAAAAAATATATTAAAATGAAATAAATTTATGTAAAAAGTCATATAAAAATATTAATCAATATTAAAGGGTAGTTTTTTCGCACTATGTTTTATTATGCATATTTAATAAATAACGGATGCCGAAAAAAAATCGATGCTCATTGTAAGTTAAAGGCAAACCTATAAAATATTTTTATTTTATAATTTAAATTTACATAAATTGAGAATTTGGAAAGGAAATTTAAAAATTAGTTAGAAACATTCCTAAAAAAGCACCATTAAATTTTTCTTTTCCCTTTATTTTTTTGCCTAAAATATTTCGCTGTCATTCACTGCGCTCAATTAACCATTTTCAGTCAAATAAATTCGATTAGTTGCTGCTAATTGTCAATTAAAAGAATTTTTTTTATTTTTTTAACTTTTTATTTTCTTCATTTTAAATTTAAAAATAAATACAAAACAAAAGGCAAAAAGAAATTTAATCTCTCAACAAACAAATGGCTTTCTTTTTATGCTTTGAGAATTGAAGTTTTCACAAAGGGATTAAACCGGCTTTAGAATGATTTTTAATGTGAAGGTTCATCCCTTTTTTTTCATTTTTTAATTTCTCCATTTCCAATCGTTGATTTTTCTAAACCGTTTTAATTTTAAATTTCGAATGATGAATCATCCCTACCAATGCGTTGATAAATTGGGGACCGTTTTGCGTTAATTGGCCCTTCTTGTTGCATTGGAATGGCCAATTTTGGCGTTGTGTCGTCCTTCGTCGGCGGTTGTTGACAACGAAAATCGGTGAAGGAGCACGGGAATAATTGGAAAATGAAAGTAGGCAGGTATTTACTTTACACTTCCAATTATTGAGAAACCGCACGAAAAGTCAGCCGGCCAAACATAGCAAAAACTCACCGCCGACTTTCAATCATTTGGCGGTTGCCTTATGACACTCATTAATTCATTCTTTCATTCTTCCGCCCCCTCACCCACAAATTATTGTCCCTCAATTAGGCCCAAAGCACTCAAAAATATTATTGCGAAAATATGAAAATAAGGCATTTTATTAACATGATATATATAACACAGAGATATATTAATTAATTAAGTAACAAATGACTTATAATTAATAAAAGAAAATTCAGATTTTATAGAAAAAATATTTTGTACAAATATTTATTTAATCTTCTTTTATAAATGGCTGCCAAACTCAACACGGCTTATCTGAGCTCTCATCGAGGGATAATCAAAATTTTGCAGGTAAAATTGGGAATGTCAAAATGAAAACTTACCGTATTATTTTTAATTATCCCCCGTCTCCAATTACCCCCCCCCCCCGTATCTAATTATCCACCCTTTTCTGAGTAGGTTGAAAAATAATCGCCCCAGGGGTTAATTATAGATAATACGGTAACCAACTTGTGCTTGCTTCTATCAGATTGTTTTTGGGCTCATTGTTTGCACTTTACTTTGCATCGGCAGTTACGGCTTTTTCAGCGGATGCTTTTACGACGGTACAAAAAAAAAATTTTTTTTTTTTCAATTAATTTTTTTGAAAGGAAAAATCGGTGCCGCCAGCGGAATTAACGCAGTCATCGTCATACTGAACATTGTTTTCTTTGGTAAAGCAATAAACAATATAATAATAATACAGTAAAATTCAAAGTGGACAAATTGTGAATTTGGCCCCAAAAAGATAATCTTTGGACTTTGGAGTAATTAGTCACAAAAAAACAAACAAATGAATGAATGCAAATGGTAATAAATTCAGAATTAAAAAATGGCACTAATTTATTATAAAAAATACCGAAGTTTTTAAGCATTTTTGAGTAAAGAAATTTAGTGCTCAATTTGATGGACACTCACAACAACAAATGGGAACGCATTTACACACTCGTCGCACTCATTCTTTTCGTCGTAGCATTTGCGCTGATGCTATGGTAATAAAAAATTAAAAATTAAAAAATAAAAATAAAACAATTTGGCATTTAGGAATTTGTTGGAGACCCATTCGTACTATGGCCAGACCAAAATACCGGCGACGGTTTTCACTGTTTTATTTTTAGCAAATAATTTTAAACCGTTTTCAGGTGTTTATTGGCATCCAAATGGCCCTCTTCATTTGGGACTACCGAATTCTGCACGGCCAAGCCTAAGCAAAGCGAAGAAAAGATCAAATTAAATGATAATTAATAGAATGAATGATCGTTGAAATTATGCCAAAATTCCTTTTTATTTTATTTGAAATTCGCATAAAATTTAAAGGCATTAAAATCTGTTTAAAATTGATTTAAATTAATTTTTAAAATTTGGAACCTTTCCCATGCTTTTTAGAGGTCAATTAACATTCTGTTTGTTTTGTCATTTGCGTGCATTTTCCATTAATTCATATCATTCATTTCTTCTCAAATTTCTCTCATCTGATAATCATAAATAATGAACCGAGTTTGAAATATTAAAGTAATTCCCCAGGGAAATGGTGGAATTAATTTACAATTTATAAATAAATTATTCAAAATCCCCTGTTCATTTTTTTCTAAAATTCAAATAAATTATTTTTAAGGCAAAAAAAGAAGTCACAAGAAATTTTGTATGTGACTACAAACATTTATACCATATTAGTACATTTTCCCAAAATTTAATCGAATCATTAATTAAGCAATAAGAATGTTAATTAAGCAATAAGAATGTTTTTCAGTTTTACTAATTTGTAAGAGAAATGTCGGAAGCAGAATCACTCAGTGTCCATCAGAATGACAACGAATTGGTCGAATTGAGTCACTTTCACAGTGTCAATATTTTGGTAAATCGATCAAATTAAATGCTTTGTCCATTAATTAATTAACGATTGCTAATTAGTATTTTAATTATGCTTATTTGAACAAAGGTCGGCGTTGTCTCTTCGTTTTTTTGCATCGCAACTTTGATAGTGTTCTTCAGCAGAAGGAATTTCTTCCATCATAATAAAGCAAATTTTACTGAGAATATTTTTTGATAAAAGTCATTTGATATGCATTTAAATATCAATTTTTTAATTAATAAAATTTTATTAATTTCTATAATAATTAACAACCCAATCTCCTTTTTAGTTGTTGACACTGCTCGGTTTTGCCGATTTGTGCAGCAGTTTGGGAATCGTTTTGCTTGGAATGATGCGAAAAGCAATTTACGATCGGATAATGGAAACAAGCCAAGTGCCAATTGAGGTAAAAAATCTCTAATCAAAAATAATGGAAAGTGATCACTGGTCCTTTTTAAGCTAAAATCAATTTGAGTTAAATATATTTTATTCATTTTTAAATAAATAACCAGGATTTACTATTTATAAGAAGTCAATGGAGTGCCTCTTAATTCTGGGCGCGGATCGAAAATTTTTCAAAATCAGAACATCGGGCCCAAAAAATCAGAACATTTTGCAAAATTGAAATCGCTTGTTAACAATTTAATCAATTTAAATAATATCAAATTTCGTATTTTTCGCCTCCCAAGATCATTTTTAACAATTTTGGGGGAGAAAATTGAGCAAATCGTACAATTTAGTGCATTCGGAATCAAAAAATCAGATTTTTAACAATTTTTTTTTGCGGCGCATTTTTCCAAGAAACTTTTGGGAAATGGGCGAGGGAGAGGGCTTGGCGATGCCGATAGGCGCCGCCGGAAAATTTTTTTTTTTTTTGTAATTTCGTTCTGATTTTTTAAACACAAAAGACAAATTTTTGCAATTAAAAGCAAAACGACCTTTTTTGCTTTTAAAAACGCTTTTTTGTTGCGGCGCGTTTTTTCAAAAAATTTAGAGAAAAATTTTGTAATTTTTAATACGATGATGTGTTAACAGATTTTTGTCCAAAAAATGACCAATTTTTGTCATAAATTTTGTATTTTCTTGATAAAATAGTGATATTATGCCATAAAATTTCAAAATTATGAGTATGTTTATGAAATCAGAACAAAAATTAAGTCACTCCCTCCAAATCAGAACATTTTAAATAAATCAGGACAGGTCCGCGCCCTGTCTTAATTACATATTTTTGGATTTCATTAAAAGATTAGAAAAATAAAACCATTAAACCATTTATTTAATGACGTTTGATACTTCATTTTAGAGATCTTTGACCCGAACATTTTGGGTCAGGGATTTGTGACAAAAATACACCCTTTTTTATAAAATATTATTTTTAAAAGACTTACGGTTAAATAAAATTTATTTTACTTTTTTGAAAATTAAAAAGATCCCTCTTTGGTATGGTAATGAATTAAACGTAAACACTTTTAACTAGGGCCAAAATTTCAAAAAAATAAAAATTAAATTTTTTGTGTTTTTTCGTCGAGCCGTATTTCGGACACACAAGAATTGTACTGAAATTTCGCGCATAATTAATACGCATTTGACTGTTTTGTTCACATAATGCCACAGACTTCTTGGTCCTGTGCCATCAAACCGTTCGTTTACCTGCGCCTCATCGGCGCACTAATCCCACCTTTGGTGCTGACCATTGTCAGCATCGAGCGTTTTCTTGCCGTTTATATGCCCAATTTTTACCGTCGACGGATTTCGCCTTAGTAAGAAAAAAACAATTACTTTATTTTCCTATCCAACTAAATACCGTAATTAAGCCCCAACATTGCGCCAATGTTTGTCCTTTTGCACTGCGGCATTTCGCTGTTTGCCGCCTATTCCGTCGCGTGGTATTATCGCACGAAAGTCGTCGATTTCTTTTGCGGACGAAAGGTACAGAAAAAGAACACTTTTATTTGAAAAAGATGAATTTGATCTTTAGCGATCCTTCTCCCCGGAATACTCCACTTATGTTTTCCTCACTTCCATTGTCGGATATGCCATGGCGTAAAAGAAAAATAATATTTAAAAAAATAAATTTGATATTTAATAAGGACGAGGGAGCGGGGTGAGGACAGAAAAATTAGGCGTAATGAAAAACGAAATGATAGTTGAAAATGGTGCGGATCAGTTGGGTTCGCGTTCTCGCCTTGTAGTGCGAAAAGCGAGAATTTAAGTCAGGGCTCGCAGATGAAAATTTTCAAAAGCCTCATTTGGCATCAAAAAAACCTCATTTTGGGTCAAAAAGTCTCATTTTTACAAATTTATTCAAAACACGTTTAAAATGTTCAAATGTTATATTTTTTTTATTGTCCATGATAAATTTGAGCAATTTTTTGGTTAGAAATTAGCATTTTGTGAAATTCTGAGCATGAAAAACCGAAATTGATTTTTTTTTTTTGCGACGTTTTTCAAAAAACTTTTGGGGAATAGGGGGGGGGGGGTCCGGCGGTGCCTATAGACGCTGCCTGGGGAAAAATTAAGGATTTTGACCAGATTTTTAGCAGATTTTCATTAAAAAATTCCTAATTTTGTGAATTTTCGGAAAAATGGTTATTTACTGGTTTTCATGAAAAGTTTGGGAGAGATTTTCGTTTTGATGCTCTATTAAAAACCCAAATTCAAATTAAATGATTGTCAAACATTATGTCAATTTATCAAAATTTAAAAAAATTCTGACGATTTTCCCCAAAGGCCTCAAAAATCCTCAAAATTTCTCAAAAAGCCACAAAAATCCTCAAATCATCATTTCAAAAAAAAATCCTCATTGACCTATCAAAAAATGAGGATAAATCCTCAGATCTGCGAGCCCTGATTTAAGCCCTGTTAAGAATTGTGGTTAGAGTGAAAAATATTTTTGAAATTAGGAAAAAAATAAAAACATTTTAATTAGGGTAAGGTGAATGTGAGATGGCTTACAAGCTTAGTGGCTAAGATTCATGTTTTTCCTCGGTTTTTTCATAGGTTCATTCCCTCGTGGAACTTTTATTTTTGTGAAAAATATTTTTTTTTTATGTCTAAATAATTAATAATCAAAGAATTATTATTTTTGCCTATTTTAAAAATTCGTAATTCTCAGTTTTCTGATCAATGTGATCACCGCCTGTCGCTTGGCACGGCTGAGCTTCTTTTATCGCCAGAACAGTGTCAACTCGGAAACGGGCAAGCACATCCGCCGCTTGCACTACCTCATGGCCATTTCGCTGTTGGCTTTTCTCCTCGTCGGAATGCCCGACGCGCTTTTCCTCTCCTCGCCATGGCTTGGCCCCAGCGGAAGTGCGCTGAGCAAAGCGTTGTCCGAGCCGTCCAATTGGATGATCGCGGCACGGTGCTCGGCAAATTTCTTCGTCTATTTGCTGTTCAGAGAGGTGCTTTTTGTTCATCAGAGACGAAAAGCATTTGAACAAATTCGTCCAAGGAAATCGGCAATTTTCCATAGGCTAAAAATTCATTTGTGTTTTAACATTTTTAGCACTTTTTTCATATAAAATTTAGAAGAAATTTAAAATTTTATTTTAAAAGGAAAAATAATATTTAAAACAAATTAACGGAGAAAATTTTTTTAATTTAAAAATTACAATTTTTAGGAATTTCGAGTCCGCGTTTACGAAATGCTTGGCTGCCTAAACACCGATCCAAGCCGCGAAAGGGAATACGAAGTGTCCGCGTTGGGAGGCACAAACCAAAACAGAATCGCAATTGTAGGCCAATGGAACCAACAGGTAAAGGACAAATACGAAAATAATTAAAATTTAATTTATTTATTTAAATTTAGGCAAAAAATAGCATTTCTTTATTGTCCGAATTCGCTGAGAGGCAAATTCGTCCGATCGCTGAAAGTCGAAAATAAAAGAAGGAATTAAGAAATAAAATTTAAATATTTAATTTAAAAAAGAATGGTTAAATATAATAAACATTTTAAACAATTTTAAAAATTTATGAAAGAATTTTATTTAGAAACAAATCCGAGTGGTGGTCCATCCAGGTTTTCTGGTTTATTAGGAAGATTAATTCTTTTGTTTGAATAATTCAAATCGTTACTCATCATTAAGAGGAGTTGCTCAAAATTTGCTAATTTTTTTTTAGAATTTTTCTAAAGAAAACAAACTTGAAAATATAACCTTCATTAATTTGTAAGAGCAATTGCTGAAATTTTTGCTACGTCTCACATTGTTTAATTTTTAAGATCATTTATTCTGCTCAAAATTGAAAGTTGACTTTTATTTTGCTTCTCATAACAATTAAGTCAATTAATTGCCATAATACATTGGCATTTCGGGTTCAAATCGGGTTCAAAATTGGACCAAACTCGAAAAATGCCTCTCCTTTCACTGTTTCGCTGCTTGCGTTTTGCGTCGCGCTTCCTTTTGTGCCGTTGGAAGCATTGCGCAGCTGCCGGCCGGGCCCGAGCAGTACCACCGGCGGCCGAATGAGTGCACTTCCATGGCACATTCGCCCGGCTTCAACGGGTTGCCACAGTAGCCACAATTGAAGCATTTGTTGTGCACTGAAATGATTTTGTAAAAAAGCAGAATTATTTACAGTATTTCAATGTAGGGCATTTTGGAGATAAAAAAAGTGAAATGAAATAAATGTTTTTGAAATTAAGCGGTCGCTTCAAAGAGAAATATGTAATTTTTCACAAGAAACTTTAATTTCATCCAAATTTCTCTTTTAACCATTTTCAATAACATTGGACAAGTTTTTAAATTTTGACCAAATAAGTAATAATTACATGTGACCCTGTCGATCATCATTTTGTCGGCCAATTGTACCAAATTGCCACAAATTACGCACTTTTTCAATTCCGGGTCACCTCCACTCCCAAAATACATTGTGAATGAACAAACAATGCAATTTTATTTAATACTGAATTTTGCTTAATAATTTAATCAGATTTGCAATATTATTAATTTAGCTTTATTTAGCTTACGCATAAATTGTTAAAAAGAAAAATTTATGAAAAGAAAATTGATCACAAAGTGTCGGCAAAGCATTGGCAGATGGCGTTCATTCAATCCGATCAAATTTCCAACGGCTTTTTCCCATGCAATGAAAACGCCTTTTTCTGCATAAGACAACTGTTGTCAGCAGCAGATTTGAAGTCGGAAGGTGCTTAATTTAGGAAAAGCAAGTAAAAAATAATAATAATTTATTGCCTATTTACAAATGGATTTAATATAAAATCAAATCAACAATATTTAATTACTAATAATTACCCCCGCCCCACGCATTAGGCGTAATTTAATAATTTAATTTTGTTTTTATTTTCACATTATTTTTTATGCATTTGAAAGTTTTTGTCTGCTAAAGGTGGCTGACTGACTATGTAATCGGCGAATTTAAAAATTGTGGACAGTCGACAAAAACCTGTTCATTTGGGTGGTTTAACTGCGATGTTTTGCCCACCCAATTTTATAATTCAATTTGCCCTCTTTTCATTCGAATGGAAAATTTTCAATGTGCCAAATTAATAAAAATATTCCAATTTTGGCTAATATTCGCAAATGTCCTCAATTTGTCTCAACAATTTGATGTGTTCGTCAGTATTCAATGCCTCGTAAAATTAAATATTTTAAATAAATAAATAAATTTAAATTTTATGGCAATGATTTGTATGTGGCGACGCGGAGAACAAACAGAGGTTTTGCAGGTTTAGTGGCCGAAAGTGCATCAGTGACAAAGAAAAATTTGTGATTTCAATTTCGATTAAAATTATTATGATTTACAATAATTAATTTTTCAATTTCAATTTTCATTTTGAATAAATTATTGTTTAACTTAAAAAATATTTATCCATTTTTTTATTGTCATTTTTCCATTTTTTTTTTCTTATTTTCAGTTTTTCGCTCAGCGCCAACAGCGACGAAACAATTTCATTCAGCGTAAAATTTGGCGATGATTGGTTTTGGATGATTGTTGATGAGAAAATCGGAGGGAAATTGAGGACGAGTGACCTTGACGATGGTAATTAAAATAAAGAAAAAATAAAATAAAATAAATTGAATTTTAAGGAACAAATACAAAATTCAAATTAATCCCTCAAACATCTGGCAATTTTGTGATTAAGGTTTGGAAACTAAATTGACAAAAAATAAATATTGTTTTAATTAATAATTTAAATTTAATATGTTTTTTTATTGTATTTTTAAGGCATCCAATGGAAAATTTGTGAGCTGCAGAAGTGAAAATCACTGGTTAGTGGCGGACATGGAATCACCAAAGAGTCTCTATGAAGAATTTGTGTTGGATATGGTCACCAAAATAACAGATACCGTAACCGCTCGCGTACCTCTAAAAATACAATAATTCTTTCAATTCTTTTATCCTTTGCACCAGAATAATTAAAATAAAAAAAACAATGTGTGCAATTAATAAAGCAACTGAGAAAACGGTACGATGAATAAAAGTTTATTGGATAAAATTTGTTTTTCCAAGTTTTTCAATCAAAAAAACGAGAGCAAATATTTATTATTGTTAAATGATTATTCATCGGTAATTTGGTGTTTAATAGCCTCTAATCTAAGCAAATCTGCAACTTCTCTGCTCATTTCATTCGTCGTCCGCCCAAAAAACGGAATTTTCCCGCTCCCTTTCCTTTTGGGGGCTTTGGCTTTTCATCTTCTTCCTTTTTAGCAGAAGCTGAAATATTGTTAAGGTATTTGAAACATTATCAAAGTTATTCTTTTTGCAAATTATTTTCTTCATTTTCTTTTTTCTTTACCTTGTTCTTGGCCAGGTTCCTCTTCTAAATAAATATTACATATATTGAAAATATTTAAAAATTATCTTTTAAATTTACCCGAATTCACTGGAGCAATAATGCCCATCAGTCCGATGATGAGCATCAAACATAGAACAAATGTTGAAAACAACTTCATTATAATAATGCTAATTGAATTCCTTAAATTTAATTTAAAAAAGAAAAGAAAGCATTTTTATTGTAAAAATAATAATTATTTTTGAAGAATTTATGCATTTGAGCAGTAAGAAATCGTTTATATTTCAAATGAAATTATGAATAACTGGTTTTGAATTATATAATGAATTAGAATCAATGACAGATGCGCAATTTTTTGAACTGACGATTTTTTTTGCATCAAAAAACAAAATTAGTAATTTATTTCTTTCGTCATTATTATTATTTTTTGTTTTTCTTTATTTATTTTTTTCCAAAAAAATATCCATTGTCGGTTATTTTAGATTATTAATCGAATTTCTTCTTCAAAATATTAAAATGAAAATGCCTAAAATTGGTTATTTTTAGGGTCGTCGAAATTAAGCTGAAGAGACTGTTGTACTACACTCATCATACAAATACAAAAGCCATTTTGTTGAAATTTTGTAATCTCTTTTTATGTGTAATATCCACTTAAATTTCCAACATATTTGGGATTGAATTTGAAAAAAGTTCTCTTCTGTAGATCCATTTCTGCGATTTTCCCACCAGCAAATTTCTTTGACATATAACAAACGAAAATTTTTTTAAAACATCTTTTTTAGATAATAAAACTTTTTTTTTTTTTTGTAATTATGTTTTAAATATTGATTGTTATGTTTATATTCCTCATTTTTAAAATTGGGCCCAAAAAGTCAACATATTTATTAAAACTTATAAAATGTAAAAACTTGCTTTTTATTTCGGATATTTTTTAATCAAAATGGATTCGATAGGATTAATATCAGTCAAATTGCGTTTTTCAAATTCGATCATATGACACCGCTAAGTTCGACTTCGGCACACTGTTCAATCAGTGCCATTTTGATACGTTCGGCGTCCAACTCGGGTCGCTCGCATAAATTGGCCAAAACATAGGCATATTTAAGCGCGTACGGATTCTAACGAAGACAAAGTATTAATGAAAAAAAGGAAAAAATGAATACTTCGCTAAATTTGAAGCAGAAATTGCTGAACGTGTGCACCACCTGAAATTTAATTTAATGATTTGTTTTTCAGTTAATTAAATACAATTAGTGTATTAATTATTTATTTGACGTTTAAACACCAGTAATATCGCTTGAGGTGGACCCAAGCAAAATGTATTTATACGTAATTGTTTGACAAAATCTAATTTTGGATCATTTTTGAATTAACAATTTATCCAAAAAAAGTTCAAAATCCTCAAGACTCGCCAAAAGCTTTAAATGCGATTTTTTACCTTTAATAATTATTGAAAATTAATTTTTCTATGTTTTTCTTTTAGGTTTTTTAAGTTTTTTATATGAGTTGGATTTGCTTTGCACTTTCTGCTTCACCTCATGGTGACAGTCCAAGTCGCGAATTTGTTGCGGATACGTCGTCAAAATCTGTCGCCGGTTGTTCATGTCGTGCACAAGTTGGTGCACAATTTGTTTAATCGTTTGCTCGAGAAAGCTTCTTTTCTGTGATACAATATGTGATTGAAATTTTAATAACCTAATTAGCATTTAATTAGTTTTCCGCAAATTTTTTTTAAATTTTATTATTTAATATTTTGCGTTTTCCAACTTTCCACGCCACGCGGAGATTGTGCTGAATCTGCTTAGACTCATTCTGACGGCGTGCCATCATGAACATGGGAATGTCTCGAGAAGGAAACATTGGAAATTTGTGCGGTGATGGCTAAACGAAAATTTCAATTCCATTAATGGTTTAATTAAAAATTAATTTAAAAAGTTCAAATTAAATTTTAAATTGCCCATTAATTAATTCACTGGGCGTTCGTTGCGCTTTTGCGCCTGCTCTTTGCCCATAAACTCAGAAACGTGTTCGTCCTGAATTTGCAAGTCGCCGTAGTGCATCACGTGGCTTTTGTTCGTTTCTTCGCGCACAATGCCAAATTGTTTCCGCAGAGTTTCGGTGCGTAAATTTTCCTGAAAATTTGAAATTTTCCCCCAAAAATAATGACTGAAATGCCTGGTCCGAGTCTTGCATCCAATTCACTGAAAAAAGATCGCCCAAACAATTTCCGGGCAAAAATTTGGTGTCGCAAAAACAGCCCCAGCTCGATTCGTCGCCATTGGCCGCGGTGACTGCGTAAACTTAATTGACTATCATTATAATTATTATTACTATTATTATTACCATTTTAATTAGTCTATCTTATTTATTGGTTTTCAAATATTTTTTAATTTAAAAGATACACTTTTCAAACTCTGCGCCAATGTGTGGTCAAACATTGAGCCCGATTCGCATGCTTCGAGATAAAATGTCAATTCGCCGTACATTTTTTTGGCATGCATTTCCTTCAGTGTTTGAGTCAATTGTTTAACCGTTAACTGAAAAATTAAAGACATTTGCACCTATCAAAGATAGTTGTTATGCAAATTATTCCTAATTCATTGTTAAAAAATTCCCGCGCAAATTACGGTAAATTCATTTAATTGTTTACAGTACGTCGGCTGCTGGGAATCCGATAACTCCGACCGCGCCATGGTCCGAGAAGTACACGAACACTTTGTCCTTTTCAGTGCTGTTAAGGTGGAATTCAATTTATGATTTATTAAGTATTCTTTGTGTGAATCTCAAATAATGTTTTTAAATGCTTTTAATTAATTGTTTTCGAGTTTAAAAGTAAAACACATAAAAAGCGGACAAAATCGTATGTGAATTGCATCTTTGCATAGTTGATCATTTTACTGTTTGCTGCTTTTTAAATTTTGTTGTTTTTTTTAAATTTTAATTCAATACCGAAAACAGAAATTTTTCGCGAAATTTTTGAATTTTAATATTGAAACTCAGTAAATGAAAAACCAATTGTGTTTATATGTTATGGCTATTTGTTGGTAATCTCATGGCTGTCAGATTTGAACAAAAAAATTTGTGAGGTTCAGAAAAAGTCGAAAAAATGAATGGTTTCTAAGACCTTAGATAATTATTTGGTCCAAAACTTTGTTAAATCAATGATAAAAAACTAATAGTTTGGTGAAAATTATAGATAAAATAGAAGTTATATTAGTTGTTTTGATTATAATTAATCAAATAAAGTTTGTGTATTATACAAAGATTTTCATACACCCCTATTTTTGATCATATTTAGAAAATTTCATTCATAAATAAAAATATTTTGCCATTCATTGAATCTTACTAAAAGGCACCCATTTGTGCCATTTTTAGTCACCTTTTCAGCACCGGCTTTCCCTCCGATCGCTGCTCATCGCCCAAAAGGACCGCTTCGAAATTTTCAGGGTTAACCTCGGTTCCGCTGTAGTCGATTTTTACGCCTCAATTAAGAAAAAAGTTCTTGAACAGATTCTTTTTAGGACAGTTTAAATTTTCTTCACTAATTTTTATAATTTCGTCTTTTATCTAAATTTTACAATTTAATGATTAAAAACCTAATGGAAGAACAATTTAATTAAGGCATTGTTACCTTCATAAACATCTTTGCCACCCGGCTCATTAAAGAGTTTTCCTGGGTATGGGTTGCTGGCAAAATAGAAATAGGTAATTTAAATTATATTTAATAAATTTATTTTCTTTTTCCTTCCCCCCACTGTTTGTTGTTGGCAATGTCGTCGAACATCATCGTGATAATGCGCTCTTTGGCCACTCCATGGGCTAACAGCGTGTGATAAGCGTGGCAAATGTCGGCCTAAAGCATAACAAAATTGACCATCATTGTTACTTGTAGCTGTGGGAGAGGTCGTGCAAATTCCGCACCCCCCCCAGAAAAATGCTATAATTGACCGATTGTCCCTTCTGCATTGGCACTGACCATATGTTTGGCACTGATCGGATGGCCCACCTACCTGGTGTCTGTAATTGAACCATCCGCTCGACCCGGCCACCAGCACCGCCCAAATGTTTCCATCGCCGGCATTGTCCCAACTTTTGTAAGTGCTCACTGTTTGGCCATTGTCTTCTTCCGACGATTGTGCGCTGCTGCTGCCACCAATGGAAAAAGACCGACTGAATTTTATTCTTTTATTTTAGTTTAAACTTATTTAAATTTTCCCCAATTATTTTACCTCCAAGTTAACGGCAAAAAAGTGACGAAAAATATTGAGAAGAACAATATAAATAAATTCATATTTGTAGGAACTGAAAAGAAAATCTTTTTATCCTTAAAAAATGAAAAATTAAATAAAATAATTAAAAAGAAAATGATCGTGTAATGGCATAGGTAATTATTTTTGTGCTCAAATGGGTTTTGTTTTGTGTCTCTCCGTTGGTCTCTCTCTCCCCCCCCCCTTTTTTTTTTTGATTTGTCCGTCAATTTTTGCTGATAAATTGGCACAAACAACCTTCTCTTTCTCTCTTATCACTGCAGATGAAGAAAAGTGATGAAAATAATCACACGGACAAATGACAGCTGAACA
Organism: Heterodera glycines; assembly: GCA_004148225.2. Lineage (NCBI taxonomy): Eukaryota > Metazoa > Nematoda > Chromadorea > Rhabditida > Heteroderidae > Heterodera > Heterodera glycines. The sequence continues at coordinate 9,724,615 of CP049707.1, read as the reverse complement.
AAAATGGCGAGTGATCAGAGAAATGCCAAGGCGAAAATGAAAAATGAACGGAGAAAATGCCAACAATTTGGCAAATTAAGTAGAAATAGTAGAAAAAAGCAAATTAATTTAATTTTTAATTTGACACACGACCGAAACGAAATGTTTTTCCCATTTGATTACATTAGGAAATTTCACCAATTAACATTAATTACCCCGTTAAAAGGCAATTAATTAACCTTGGATATGATCATTTGATCGGCAATAAATTACAGTCCGGTAACGAAAGGCGATTAAAAAAAGTAAAATCTTCTCATTTCTTTCACATTGTATTTTGTATTTTAATGAGAATATTATCAAATTTGCTAATTACAATCAATTCCAGTTAAATATTTTTCAGTTAAGACAAAAAATTAAAATGACAAATTTAAAATAAAAACTAAAAAAGAGAAAAAAGGGACCAAAAAAATTAATTCAATTTACACGCAAATATATTGTGAACAAAAGCAAAAACAAATGGGCACGCCCAAGTGCCTCGTTAGCTCAGTTGGTAGAGCGTGAGACTTTTAATCTCAAGGCCAGGGGATCGAGACCCCTACGGGGCTGTTACTTTTTTCAATTTTATTCTTCCTAATACAAATTGAAAATCTTGAAATGCATAATTTTCTTTTTTTTTTTTTTGAAAAAATATTCAAACATAAAAACCGCAACAAATTTTAAATTAAAAAATAATTTCTTAATAAGTTCGGCTAAAAATTTGCTTTTTCAGCATTTTCTCACAAAGGAAGGTCCCCAGGTGTCCGTGGGATTTCCGAATGAAACTTTGTGGGTGAATAGAGCACCTATGGGTTCTTAAGAAAAATGGTTTCAATTTCTGCCAAATAAGTACGGGTGCCGAGTTATGACGTGCCAAACTTTTTTTATCCCAATAAATTGAATAATCAATTGCACTACTTTGTGCTGTTCGGTGGCGCAAAGGTTGTGCGCTCGCTTTCCCTTTTTGCCCCCACAAGTTCGAATCCCTCTTACGTAAATTTATTTTTTTAATTTTGCCATTGAATACCCTTTTTGAAATGCAATTATTTTCATTTATACTATAACAGTTTATTTTTTTAAATACATTTTTTGAACGAAAATGCATAAAATTATTTTTAAAAAACTATATTTTCTAAATTTATATGAAAAAATTCCCCGTTAAAAATTCTGTAAATCCTTTAAATGTCATCCAATTGCTTCAAAAAATTGTAAAATATAAAGATTTTCGTGGAGAAAAGCAGGTTACTTTGATCACGACTACCAATCAGAGTTTTGTCATCTGGTCAAATTTTGTTTGAAGTGCCAAAAGATAGATACTTTCCAAAAAATAAATTGTGAAAATACTGTTTTACTTCATTGCGGTTATTGTGAGATTTTCTTATGTTTTGCTCATTTTTCACGATTACCACATGTGTGAAAATGCATAAATTTTAATTTTATTATTCTGTAATAAAAAAAATGAAAATAATTGCATTTCAAAAAGGGTATTCAATGGCAAAATTAAAAAAATAAATTTACGTAAGAGGGATTCGAACTTGTGGGGGCAAAAAGGGAAAGCGAGCGCACAACCTTTGCGCCACCGAACAGCACAAAGTAGTGCAATTGATTATTCAATTTATTGGGATAAAAAAAGTTTGGCACGTCATAACTCGGCACCCGTACTTATTTGGCAGAAATTGAAACCATTTTTCTTAAGAACCCATAGGTGCTCTATTCACCCACAAAGTTTCATTCGGAAATCCCACGGACACCTGGGGACCTTCCTTTGTCAGCAAACTTTTTTTTGTCAATGCTTCTTTAATTTACATTTAATATGAATGACATAAGACAAATTAAAATTGAATATGCAAAGACACAATGAATGCATTAACGTAAATGGCATTGATTACCTTTTGTATTTACGAAAGCGAATACAATAAAAATTATACACGTAATAGCCTCAATGATTGCAATAATCATTGCATAAAACCTAATAATACATATATTCATCAAATAATTTTAAATTATTTTCAGGATTATAGCAATGAAAAAAGCATTATTTAATATTATTTTATATGTGCATCTAATTATAGAAAAAACGTCTGGAAACGATGTGAATGATGAAGCACATTTAAATGGTAATTAATATACATAAAAAAACGAATAAACCCCGGAAATTTTTGTTTAAAATTTTTATTTTTATTTTTTTGCACAACCACAGAAACAGACGCAGAAGATGAAAAGATGATAAATCAGTACAAAATGTATTTGAAATATCACGAAAGGTTGCTGAAATTGGATGCTTATGGGTTGGAGGTAGAAAATAATAACATGGACGACGACACAGAAGCATTTATAAAGTTCAAAATTGAAGCAGCAAATTGGCACCTAAAAGCGTTGACATTGGAATTATTGGAAAAGGCATCGCAAATTGCAAAAAATAACCAAAAAATAAGCAAAAATGAAAAGGACGGACAATCACAGCTAAATGAGGCATTAAAAAAGAATGTGGAGGAATTAGCGAAACGCATGTCAATGGAAACAATTGAAAAATTGGTGAAAATGCATGGGGAAGTTGAGACAAAATGCGCCAAAATGAAAGATGATATAATCGGCAAAATATTCAAATTGTACGACCGTTACAATTTTGTAGTCAGAATTGTGGTCATAGTGGACAAATGGACGACGGACAAAAGAGCATGGAGCAACATTGGACATGAAAAACGCATCACCGAATTATTTGAGGTTCATTATAAAGGGGGAAGAAGGGCCTAAAGCCCCAAAAAATAAATGGAAATTCCCGATATTTCAAAAATATTCCCTAAAAGGTTTCATATCCGTTCTCGCAATTGGACGAAGAAGAATTGAGCAATTCGGAGGAGGTTGTTTTTCTTGACACTTCCGTCGCTTTCGTTGGCAATAAATATAAATTGCGAATAATTCATGCCGAAAATGTGAAGAAAATGGTCAAAGAGTCGCCAGTTTTTCGCGATTTTCTCTGTAAAAACTCAGACGATTTTGAGACAAATATAAAGCCGTCGCTCGAACAAATGGTGGGCTCGTCCGAACTAATACGACTTGAGGACCAATTCCCCGAGGCTTTGAGAATCGGTAATTTTGAAATTTATGATTAAAAATAGGTGGATATGTCCGGGAATGGGGGGGGGGAGGTCTTGGATATAATTAGGAACAATTAATTTCTTGATCAATGGACTGATCAATAATTCTATTATGGCTTATGGTTGTTCTTCCCCACCTTATCCAGTTTCAATTTCTTCCTAAGAATGCTGTGTGTTAATTTTTATTTTAATGATTTTTTGTAATCTCTTCAAATTTTAAAATTTGGCCCAAAATTCACCATTTTCTCCACAATGTTTCAAAAATATCCGCCGCTGCCTTACGGCAGCATCGGACTCCATTATTCTCTTTCAAGTAAAATAGCATTAAGTTATTTTTTTAGATATTATGAGCCAACAGACTTTGTTAGAAATTTATCGGCAAATCCTTTCGCCGGCAACGAACGAAGAAGCAATTGACGACGGCAAATATGGAAGCAAAAAAATGTTAGCACGAAAAATGATGGCAATGACCGTCCAAATTATGCGAGAAAATGAAAGCCAATTCAAAAAACAAAACCCAAAAAATGGGAATTTGAAAGAAATTTTTGGACGAAAAATGAAAGCAATTTTGGCAAAAGCATTTGACAATTTATTCTCAGCAAAATCCCTTTGTGAGATGGTCAAATTTATTAGCTTAACACGCGAAAAACGGGCGCAAAAGCAATTGGAAACGGAGCTGAAAAAGTGGGAGATGAACAAATGCGAAACGGAGCAGGAGCAGAAGCAGACCATGGACGAGTTCCGACAGAAGGAGCTGAACAGTCGATTTAAGCAGGACATTTTGGTACTTTTGGAGGCCGGCGGTGAACAGAAGACCAAAATGGGCGAAATTTTGGCAAAAGACGGTGCCAAAAGTGGGTTAGTCGAGCTAATCGAGTGGAAGCAGTACAAAGAGTTGGACGACGGCGGACATTTGCTTGGCATATTCCCATCAAATAGTTGGCTTTTTGGGGAAATTCATTTATTTTCATTTGTTTAGGCTTCCAAAATGACGAAAGGCTTTTCAAACATTACAAGGAAGCAATTACACACAAGAAAAGCTCAGTTGTCAGTGTAAAGAACAAAATGTCGGCAGATTAATTGTTTTTCTCCGTTTTCTTCATGTTTATATAATGGCGGAATTAAATTTGCAAATTCTGTGGCATAAAATGCACAAATTATTTGAGTTGAATATGACAGACTCTTTAGGGAGGAGGACAATTTGGTAAAATTTTTGAAAATTGAGAGACAATTGGAAGAAATGATAATGGAAACAAGCGATTTTTTAAAGAAAGAAATAAAGGAAAAGCAATTGAAAAATGCGACAAAATTTGTGGATGAAAACTTGCGGAACAAATGGGAAAAGAAAATGGACAAATGCCAAGGGAAAAGCGGGCCAAATTTGGCCAAAGGGAGCAGATATTCGGAGAAGGAGCAGCTGATGGAAAAGTTGCATCTGAGGGAAATGCTCAATTTGTTAAAACAGAAAAACAGCAACATGAAATTGGAAGAGAGTAAGCCAAAAAAAAACGAAATTTTAAATTAAAAAAGGATTTACCCGGGTGCTGGGTCATTTCGCGAAAACCGCAAATATTTCACAAAAGAGACCGAGTCACATCAGAAGCATGGGGCGCGGACATAAAAATCCCGCGGTCGCGGATTCAATTAGCCGCGGTCGCGGATCGCGCAAAAAAATTGCCGCGAATCGCGGATCGCGCTGTGGCCCGGTCTCTTTTATTAAATATTTGCGGTTTTCGTGAAATGACGCTGTGCCTTTACCCGGACTAAAAAACGCGAATTCAACACAGACTAAACATATAAAAGTTTAAATTTCAGTTTTGCTTTCTAAAAACCCTGAAGGTATAAAATTGTTTGTTGATGTTGAAGAACTTTATGCACAATGGAAAAAATTTTTTGAAATAGACAATATAAAAATGGGAATACATTTGTTAAAAAATGGGGAAGGAACTACGAATAATTGGATGGAAATGTTAGAAAATATTACAAATCAAAATGACAACGTAAGAAAACAAAAATATAATTATAATAACAAAATATTACACTAATTATCTGTGTTGTGTTTACATAATTAATTATTAATTAATCTGAATCTAATTAATTAAGTCTTACGGTTGCCCCAAGAAAAGCAAAAAGCCCGAGGAATTAGCAGCCATTGACAAAGCGAACCAAGTGGAAGGTAGACATAACCATATTAAGCAAATATTCAAACAGATTTTGAATGAATTATAAAAAAACGATTTTTACAGAAGAGATGATAATGAATTTCTTTGAATATTTTAAATTGGAAAATCACCAAAGGGAAAGTGCCGACAATGAAAAAGAGTGCCACTCAATTGAAATGGACACATTGGCATGGCATTTTAAATACCAGATCAAATCACTCAAAGGCACTTCCAATTGGAAGAAAATTGAAGAAATTTTCAGCGACAAAAACAGAGAAATTAAATTGTGTCGAATTCACACTCACTTTGAATACGTCACTAAACGTGAGAAGGGCATTCTCTACGCAGAATTTGCCGATGTTTGTTATTTTTAATTAATAGATTTAAAAGATTAATTAACTGTTTTTTTAATCGGTTTTCTCCCAATACTTAGGAGCAAATGCTTTCCGCCCAAAATGATGAGCAATTTTTTGAGTGGCTAAACCGTAAGTGCTCCACTGATGAGCGGCTTTTCGTTGCCAATGCCATTCACACGGTCTGCTCCAATCGTTTGCAAGTGCGAGAAGCCAATTTCATGGCATTTCGCCATTTGCTGCTGAGTTCGCAGCAATTCCGTGCCTATTTCTGCAAATTGGCCAACTCATCACAAAATAATTACGTGGAAAACAAAATTTATGACGCCGAAATTTGGTGCGACGATGGGTGGACGAAAGTGTGCTTTGAAGTGCAAAAGATTGGCGAAGTGAAGGAGAAAATATTAGCACTAATCGGCGACGAGAAAATGCTTTTGTTGGAGGCGCAATTTCCGGAAGTTTTGAAAATTGGTGGGCATTTGAAAATGAATGGAATAATTTGTGGCTTTTCTTAGATGCCATAATGCTCCAAACACAGCCATTTCTCTACAAAAACATTTTGGCACACAAATCGCACACCGACGAAACCAAATTTTGGTCGGCTCGGCTTGGCATTGCGCATTTGGTGCAAATGGTCAACGCAATGCTTTCCAATTTTGGGCTTTCAGTCTCTTTCGAATTCGACATTAAATATGGGTTCACCGTAAAAAGTCGCGACATTTTCTGCGAGGCATTCAAACATTTGACACAACAAAAATTCCACGGAGGGATTGGACGGACTTTGTGCGCATTGGTCCAATTCAAAAATTACGCGCAAACATTTTACGAAGTGTTTTCGGCGGCAAACGATCGCTTGAACTTAGAAGCAATTGCCAAATGGAGGCCAAAATGTGCAGAGAATGAGGAGCAGGACAAGGCTTATCAGGTGGGCACTGATCAAATTAATAGGGACGAGTTGAGAAAAACTTTCTGATGGGGGAGGACTCCGAAGAGTTTTCCTTTTGGATGTAATTTTTCAAAATTAAAAAGCAGTTGGCGGAAAACAAAGCGTAAATTTAATATTTTTCGACAAAAAATTGACCAGCTTTGTTCATTTTGAGTCTATCTAAAAATTTTGCAAATTTTAAGAAATTTGTTAAGAAGATTTATACAAATTTTCATAAAATGCACCCATTTTCAAATAATTTTATTTCTGGGGTCCCTCCCCCCCTCACTTTCCCCTATTTACGTTAAAAAAGAAATGGGTAAATATAATTGTCATAATTTGTTAATGCTACATTTTTTAATGGGAACGAATTTAGCAAATGACCAAAAGCCTTGCTACACAAAACGGAACAATGCTGAAAAATTTAATCATAGGCAATGATGAATTTAAAAAGTTTGTACAAAACACGCGGGGTGCACGAGCACGAATTGGAAAATTGCTGGTCAGCGCAGAGGAGCACCAAAAATTTTTGGAATTTTGTGGCGAAGGAATTCGAAATGAAAAAGGTATTTAAGCGCACAAATGGTGATTGGCTTATACCCCACATTTGCGCCTCGGATTTTACGTTCCCAGCAGATCCCAAAGAATTATTTTAACAGAAAATCATTTGATTCTACATATTATCTCAATACCTTGGCTTGCTCAGTGCCTGTCAAAATGGGATTTCAGTTTAAAATAATTCAATTTTTGTCCCAGTGGGCTTATAAATAATTTTTTGATATTTTTGCCAAATAAATCAAACATTCGAAAGCCATTAAAAGAAAAAGCTGCCTTTATAAGCATAAAAGAATCAGGAAATAATTAAAATAAAGAATGGATTTTTTTATCTGTTAAAAATTCCGATTATTTAAAATAATATGTGTTAAAACCCCTTCAAAAAATCATAGAAAAAGTTATCCCTAAATTTTTTTTATCGCTAGCAAAAAATCCTTTGTTTTCCTCCTCTTCAAAAATGTTTCATTGTAATGTATTTTTGAACATATTTTTTGTGAATCGCTTCATTATCCAAAAGAGCACTAACTTTTCTCCACTAATTATCTTCTCTCTAATTGATGGCTCTGCGATTTTTAAAAAACATTCTTTTGTTGCTCGCGTTTAAAAGTATAATAATTAAGTGTTTAAATTTGTTTAAATTTTTATTATTTGCCACAAATATAGCATTTTCAGTGTTCACTGATCAATGGCTTATGGAATTGTATTTGGAATTCTTGAACAAATTTGCAATAATGGACACAGAAACACAAATGAGATACTTTTTGTCGTTGTCCTATTCAGTTTGGGTGCGTTGGATGGACCGCCAAATTGACCCAAAAAATGCAAACCTTCCGATTGGACTGAGACAAATTTATGAGCAAATTTGGAAGAATCAACGCATACAGTATGAACAAATTGCGTACGATAAAATATTTGACGTAAATTTTGAGGAATTGTGTTTCGAATTTGCACTGATTTTGAAGGTATTTGAGCCGTTGAAAAAATTTGTTGAAACGAAACGAAACGAAAAAAATTTGAGAAAATTTGGCATCGAAATAACAAAACGAAATAATGACAAAAACTCACCACAAAAGCAGCACAAAGAGCACATTGAGAAAAGTGAGAAACTGTTGGAGCAATGGGAAGCAATTTGGACAAATGCGAAGCAAAACATTCGAATTTGGAAGACGACGGAATGCCAAACGACGGAATGCCACACAACGCAATGCCAAGAGGGAAAACTCAAAATGGCACGACCAACCGAATGGCTACAAACATTACATTTTGACACATTGATGGATTTTCTGGAGAACAAAGCGATGCAAAGCCAACTAAAAAATAGTATTTCATTAATAAAAAGAATAAAAAGATTTTCGGATTTATAAAACAACGAAAATAAATATTAAATTTAAATTCTAAATTTATTTTGTGTCAATTAAACAAAGGTTTGAAAAAACGACGAGAAATTCTTAAAAAATGGCTTATGCAATTTATGGACAAAGAAATTGTTGAAAAAATTCAATTGGCAATTCAATTAAATAATGAACAAATTGGAGAAATGAGAAAAAAACAAAAAGAGAAAAAAGAAATTAGTGAAGAAAAACAGAAAATTTATGAAGAACATTTGGGAAATTTAGAAAAGGAATTGGCGGAAGAAGAAGAAAAGGAGCAAAAGAAAAAGGAAGAGAAAATGGCAAAAGAAAAAGAGCAAAAGGAAAAGGAGAAAGAGAAAGTGGCAAAAGATAAAGAGAAAAAGGAAGAGAAAATGGCAAAAGAAAAAGAGCAAAAGGAAAAGGAGAAAGAGGAAGTGGCAAAAGAAAAAGAGCAAAAAGAGAAAATGAAAATAAAACAGCAAAAAAGAAAAGCAAAAAAGGAAGAGGAGGAAAAGCAAAAAAAAAGTGAAAAAAGCAGCGAAGTGACGAAAAGCAGCGGCAATTTGGGAAAATCGGCAGAAACAATTGGGAAAGAAAGGGGGAAAAATGAAAGGGATGCCAATTCCATCGAAATTGGGGACGAAGCAGAAGGGGATGAATTGGAAGATGTCATGGCAAACATTGGCTTAAAAGGTAAAACAACCCGAAAATGGAGTGGGAGTAATTTAATTACTAATTAGTAGGCAATTAAAAGCAAACAAAAACCTAATGACAAATAATTTTGTTTACAAAAAAATTAAAAAGAATGGGGGGAAATTAAGCTTAAAGACAACAAAATTTAAGATTTTTTGCAAGAGAATTATTTAATGACAAAATACGACGAATTCTTAGAGGAGCCAAATGAATTACAAAGGAAAATCCTCGACATTGGCATTTATTTTTACGAAATTTCAAATAGAATTTCTGCCGCCGAAGGAATAAAAAAGGCTATTTTTATGCTTAAAAAAAGCGAAATTGAATTCAATTATAATAGGGAGAACGAATTTAATAATTTAAAGCAAAAATGGGAAAAAATATTGCAAAAAAATGCAATTAAAACAACGAAATTGAGCCGAATTGAGTACCAAAATATGAAAAATAATTTACAAAAATTATTGAAAAAAATTATTTTGGCAACGGAAGGAATTGAAAGTGCCAAAATAGCTGAGATAAAAACGGACAAAACAAAGGAGAAAACAGAATTTAAAAACACAAAATTTCAAATGCATCGAAATAATTTGGCAAATGCAATAATAACACGAAACGAAATGGGAAAAAGTGGCCAAAATTGGGCCAAATGGGACGACGAAAGACGATACAATGCGCTGATTTTGTTGTTTGAGAAGGACACACAAAAAAGGACGATCTGTTCAAATTTGGTCGCCCAATTCGGCACACATTTGGAGGGATGGCGGAAAATGAGGGAACAGCAGCGAATTGGTGGGAATTAATTAATCAATTATTTAATTGATTCATTAGTGATTAGACATTAAATTCAATTAAATTTAGACCAAATTTCGATAAATGAGCATGTGAATTACACAAACAGCAAAATGAGTTGCTCTAATGGAGGGACTGAACAAATAAAAATGACCAATTCACATTCATTTATGCTGCCCCAATTAAACCAGCAAATATTTTTTAATGATAACAATGATGAAGAGCATTTAAAAGAGGCATATGAAAATGTATTTTAAAAAATTATGAATAAAATCATTTAGTTGGAACGAATTCTCATTGAAGAGCATTTCGTGCTGACAATGGACCCAACCAAAGCATTGAATGAGCTAAAAGCAGTTGTGTCCAATTGGGTACGATATAAATCATTTTGCATTAGAAAACAATTAGCAAAATTAATTAATTTCATTAGAAAACAATAAAAAATTAAGTAATTTCATTAAGTCGCAAGGAGAGGCAAAGCTTTTGGAGATCGGCTCCTTAATGTTGGGCACAAACACAGCAACTTCGGACGTGGACATAATTTATATTGTGCCACAAAAGACAACCAAATCGGAGGCAATGGACAAATTCTTTGGCACTTTTCAATGCGATTTGTCACCGCGAAAGTGCGAGGACAATTCGCTGTATTGCCTTCTTTGCCTGGTCAATTAATTTAATTTTAAATTCATCTTTTATAAATTAATTATTTGAAATTCAATTTTATTTCGCAGAATGAAAAGGTCGAATTTCTGCAAAAACTTCCCAAGGCGTACATTCCGTTGATAAAAATACACTTTTTGGGCTTTGATTTCGACATTTTGTTCGTCTCCGTCCCGACAATTAATGCGCTGCCGGCGGGGGAACCGATGGCACAAAACGAAGTGATGGAATTGATACGGAAATTGGCCAACCAAACGGAGCCGGACGAGAAAATGATCAAATCATTGGCCGGTTAATGCGAAAATGTGAAATTAACACCAAAAAATAATCATTTTTAAAGGGCACATAACAAATGACCACATAAAGCGATTGTTGGGCAAGAAAATGCTGAAGAAATTCAGAAAACTTGTTGTTATTTTGAAATTTTGGGCAAAAAGTATGTGCAATTTTATGAATAAAATTATGTGAATTTGACAAAAAATGATAATTAATTTGTCGCATTGTGCCAAACTCAATGCTTTCTTCAGGCAATTTCATTTACGGCACTCCGTTTGGCTTTTTCAACGGAATTTCTTTGTCCGTAATGGCCGCGAAAGTGTCGCTGCTTTACCCCAATTGTTCAGTGCCCTTTTTATTGAACAGATTCTTTCTGACCTTTGCCACTTGGTGCGTAATTATTTTAATTAAAAAAATTGAATTATTTTAAAATCTTTCCCAGGGATTGGCCAATTCCTTTGCGATTGGTCGAACATTTGCCAAATGAATTCCAAAAGTTTTCGTGGACCCCAAAGGACGAAAAGAATAAAAGGAATTCAACGCTTTTGATGCCCATCATAACGCCAGGCAAATTAGAAGTTTAAGGAACATAATTTATTAGTGATTTAATGGAGATGGATTTTTATTTATTTTGGTTTTCAATTTTTAAGGGTTTCGCTAAAAAAAATAAATTTAAAATAGGAATTGGTCTGGAGTGACTTCATTTAAAAATTAAATATTCCAAATGAATTGATTTGTAAATTTGCAAGCATATGTGTTTTAAAATTTGCAGGTTGTTTGGAGCAAAATGGGATGTTTCATATGAATGAGTCAACATTCAAAATTGTACAAAAGTCGATGAGAGAAGGTGCTTTTGCTTTTGTATTTGTTGAAAAAACAAACCATTGGATTTTCAGCTTTTATAAAATTGCGTCAAATTCAATTCCCAAATGAAAATAATTGGTCCCAATTGTTTTCACCTTCAAAATTCACTAAAAAGGCAATTAATTAATTGTTCACTAATGGTTCATTATATTTCATTTTTTGATTAAGTACAAACATTATGCCGCCATTTGTTGCGTTGTCGGCAATTTAATTCATTTGGCACAATTTTGTGACTTTGTTGAGCGCAACATTCGGTTTCAATTATTGCATTTCGACACTGTGACTGATGGAGTCAATTTCACGCATATTATGACGGAAAATGACGGGGAATTTAAGTGCCCAAATTCAATTTTAATGCCTGTCCTAAAACAAAATCGGTATTTATATTTTTATTTGAATATATAAATAAATTTTTTTTTGCAAAGGAATTTTTCACTGCACAAAGCGTGGCTAGTGGGAATAGAAATGGAAGAGAAAACAGCAGAACAGAAACAAAATTTACCATCAGAAAAAGAGGAGGGACAAAGGGACCGAATGATAAGCCATTTAAATTTAAAATTTAATGAGCAATTTAATGAAAAAATTGTGCAAAAGTATTTCGAATCTTTGAAAGGATGCTTTCAACGGGTTTCGCTGGTTTCGAAATATGTCGATGAGAAGGAATTGGAAAATCAGTGATTGATTTAAACCTGTTGATTCTTTTTTGATTAAATGTGCATTTTTGGAATACCCATTGTAATAATAATTCATTTGTTGTCAAAAATAAATGGTGATGCATTTTGCAAAAATTAATTATTTAAAAACAATAAGAAAATAATTAAGCACAAAAAAGTATGCATATAACTAATCAATCTTCAATTATTATGATGTAAGTTAAATTGTTATTATGAACTAAATAAATCATTTGAGTATTTTCAAGAGAAAATTCGGCGCTACTTGTAAAATGTACTATTTTGAATTTTATCAAAAGTAAAAACAAAAGGGAGGACCCTTTTGTTTACAAAATTTTTTAATGTATGATCATAAAAATTTGGCCCCGGGTATTTTTGGGGTTCCTGATCACGAATCTGTCAACTATTTTGACCAATTCCTATTTCCTACCTAAATTTGAACAAAAAATCATTAATCGAAAATTCAAATTTAAATAAGCACATACAAAGGCACAAAATGTTAAATTAGCCGAAATGCAGAGTGTAAATAATTCGGATGCACAAAAAATGCAAAATATTCATAGAGAAACACTTTTGCATTCATTCTCCGAAAATTTCCGCTAAAGTCAAACAGAAAATGCTTTGAAATGAAAATTGTTTTATATGTTTTACTAGCATATTAAGTCAAGTAGTTTTTTAGTTGCGTTTCTAACTTTTCACTAGAGACCGGGCGGGATCGAGATCCCGCGGGATTTTCTCGGTGGATTATAATCTTGAAGCCAAACTCCGTCCGTAGCGAGCCTTTTTTTAATTCATCGGAATTGACCAGAACTTTAATTTCCGCTTTTTTTATTGAATTCTTGCACATTCTAATAAAAAAAATAAATGAAAAAATTTTAAAAAATAATTTTGTCATTTGAATAATTTGTTTAGTCCCGGCTCATCCCCCCCCCCCTTAACAATTTCTTCTTTCTAATTGCGAGCGAGAAAGCGAAATGTTAATATTTCTCAATCGAATTCTCCCCACGATCAATTAATTATAAATTAAATAAGCATTTAATAAACCTTTGCACCAAACTTTGAAAATTCAGAGTTTAAGCAAACAAATTCCGATAATCCTTCATGATTAAAACAAAAGTTGGAGTTTTAAATTACACAATCATTAACTCAAAATATTATTACGGAGATTATTCGTCAACAGGTGCATTTTCAAAAAATTAATGATTAATTTCAATAGAGAAATATTATTGATAACAATATGATGGGTTTGGGAAGAAATGACAGCCCATTTTGACTTTGGCATTTAAATTAATAATTTAAAATGAGTTTAATTCCACAAAAGCGAGGGCAATGACATGCGCTGCGATTTCGCTGCCGAACATTCCGCACATTATGGCCAAAAGGAGCAGAACGGCACCGACCACCGGCGACTGGGCCATGCGCTTCTTTCGTCGCTTTGTCCTCAACGGACTTTCTCCGGCACTTTTAGAAGGCGTTTTCGGCTCCTCCAATTCATTCACATTCGACAGTCTCTTCATTAGCAAACTGATCATTTCGCTGGGCAAAAGTGGCGCTGCTTTTTTAGACAGAAATTCAATTAGCGCCCTTTTGCCTCTCCCCAGGGGCAATTCCTTGGAAAAGGCATTCAAATAGGTGCCATATTTGAGCAACGCTTCTTTATTGTTGGCATTTTGTGAATTCTGGGTTTCTTCATCTTTCTTTTTCGACCATTCGATTAATTTGGGAACAAAATTTGCCATTTTTTGAATTATTTCGGAATAAAATCCAACCAAATACCCAAATTGGTCTGTTTGTCCATAGTTTTGGTAGCAAATTCTGGTGGCAATTTCATAAAGCTGAACAACTCCGTCGGGATATTCTGTGCTTTCATTAGACACGTGATTATTTAGCACCACAGAACACCCATTCTTCAAAGCCCACGCAAACAAAGAGCTAAAAATAAATTAATTAATGGGTATTATTTGTTAATACAATCTTGTAGAATTTGTTTATTTATCCGGGTTAAAAGATTATGCAAATGGTGAATTTTTTGAGCATTTTTTGGGAAATTATGGATTTTCTACCTCCCCCCTAAACGCTAAAAATAAAATTTATTATCTGAATGCATAAAACAAAAAGTTTTTTTTTAACCCAAAGTCGAGAGTTTAATAAAATGTCATATGTCTCACTTGATATTGTCCCCGCTATCAAGAATATCTAAAACAAATTAATTTATTATTATTTAATAATTAAAATTCCTTTTTTTCACCTTTCAGTTCGGAAAGGGAACTCCCGCTTGTTGAGTAATAATCATTAGGGTTGTAATTATAATACACTAATTGTTCACTTTCGGCAAAAGAAACGACCAAATCAAATGTTAAGGAGAATGTTAGCATAAATAAAGCGATTAAAAACATTTTTTGATGACTTTTTTTGAGAAAAAAATGAAATGAAATTTATAAAAATTATACACTGCCTGATTATTTAAGTAACCATTATCCGTCGCTATTAAATTAATCAATTGGCATATTAAAATTGGATAATTAATATTGATAGGCTTTTGCTTACGTCTATGGGAGGAAATGTACATAAATTATAATAATATTCACAAATTTTGATGACGTAAATGCTGCAGTTTATGCGCAATACAAAATTATGATGCAAATAAAAAATCTATGACAATGTTTGGCATTAATGTTGCATATTATAACAAAAACATTGAGAAAATAGCTGACGAAATTTTTCAAAAAAAATGAAAGAATCTTTAAATTCGTTTTGAGAGTCTCGACTTTGAGAAAAGTTTCGAGTTTTTCAAAACGCAGTCTATTGAGTCTTGGATTTTGAAAAAAAAATTGCTTGAAAAAAAATATTTTTTTTAAATTCAGGGAGGAAATTTCCCAATAAAATTTGTCGGGAATGGCTGGAGAAATTTAAAAATGTCGGCCGAAAAAAAAGATATAGAATTTTTTCTAATTAATAAAAAAAAATCAAAGAAACTCTATTTTTTCCCCAAAATTGTCCGTAAATATCCCAATGTGTCACAAAGATAATACTTTAGAATTGATTAATAAAGAGAACTCTTTGCCAAATTCAAGAAAAGTCTTTTTTGGCGAAAATTTCTTTAAAAATAAAAACTCTATCGACGTGCCTACCCGTCTTTCTTCAAGCAAATCTTGAAAAAATCATCCCAACAAAAACTGTTAATACCAGGGTTACCTGTTGTCCTTATTTGTAAGATTTGTCCTTATTTTGAGGGTCCAAATCTTACAAATTTGAAATGTCCTTATTTGTAAGATTGTCCTTATTTAAGCTCTTTGTCCTTATTTTCATCTTATTTTTTGGATTCAGGGAGAAATTTAGATTTTAATGATAATTTTTGAAAGAAATGTTTTTTGAAGCGAATTAATATGCAAAATCTTAACAAGATTCAGTTAAATATTCAAATTTTTCTCTCGGCGGTTTCTTATTCTCTTAAAAAAATTGGCTCAAAATCGTAATTTTGTCATTTTTTGAACAAAATCGTTAAGAAATCGCATTAAAAATTACAAAAAATTTTCCGGCGGCGCCTATTAGAGCTGTATCTGTTATTATTTCTAAGAAATGTTCTGATTTGGGGTAGTGTCTTATTTTCATTTAAAAGAGGAAATTTCTGAAAAATTTGGCTAATTCCTAACAAAATTCATTAAAAATTCTTAAAATTTTCCCCCAGCGGCGCCTATCGGCACCGCCGGCCCCCCAAAACTCCTATTTTTTCTTAAAAATTAGCCCAAGATCGCAAATTTTGGTCATTTTTTGGACAGAACTTGTTAACAAATTGCATTAAATTAAAAAAAAATTTCCCTGGCGGCGCCTATCGGCACCGCCGAACTCTCTTCCCTCACCCATACCCAAAAATTTTTCGGAAAAATGCGCCGAAAAAATTGTTAAAAATCTGTTTTTTTGATTCTAAATGCACTGAAATTTACCAATTGCTTATGTTTCGACAAAATTGTTAAAATCTTATAATTGATTTTCGGAAATGTATAAATTTCTCATTTCTAAGCCGAAATTGCTCAGAAAATAGTTGGCGGTGAGTAATGCTTGATTTTGTTGAATAAAAAAGCGATTCAAAGTTTTGGCAGCGTGTTTTAAAAAATGTCCTTATTTTTTGACCCTAAAATCTTATTTTTGACCAGCGATGCTCTTATTTCGGGAAATTTTCAAGAGTAACCCTGGTTTAAGCCCCTACGCAAAAATTTTTACATTTCAAAATAAAAGAAGCCAAACTATAGGTTTTCGGGGTCGCTGATCGCGAATGCGGCTTCCATTTCGACCAATTCCAAATCCCGGACGCGAATTTGAACAAAAAGGCATTTTTCAAGGAATGAACGGCTCGTCGAGGTTCTGAGCCGTGCCCGGACCTGGTCACAATATGGAATTTGCGCCACCGAAGTTCGTGGAGCCAAAAAAGCCATTAATAAGAAGACTGCATATTTTCTTAATCTTTTACGTATTTTCAATATTGAGGTTTTTTGCAAAGAAACTGATGAGAAATAATTCTAAAAAGAATCCCAACATACAAACACTTTTAATCCAACACAACTGTTTAAAAGTCCAAGTCATACTCAAAAAAAACTACTCATTTAAGAAAGAATTTTTAAATGGAACTAAAAATTACGCAAAGCGAGTAAAATTCCATTTGATATAAATTATTATTTTAACAGGAATTAAGGTCATTAATGGGTAATTAATTAGGTATTAATGGGTGCTTTCCTTTCAGTGCAATTCCAAGGCAAAGTTCAAAAATGGGCGCGAGGAGGCGCTGGCCAAAGTGACGCGCGAGCAGCAGCGACGCGCAATGGGCCATCAGCGCGAGCGAAGGGCGGCGAAGGACAACGGCGACGCATTGCGACTGCTCTCATTGGACGGAGGCGGCATCAGAGGATTGGTGCTCATTCAGGTGGTGCACAGACGTTCGGAACTGATCGGGAAGGACACGGACGAAACCAACGGCTGGAGACGATTTAAGGACGCGGGGGGGG
>CP049707.1:9684786-9707120 GCA_004148225.2 Heterodera glycines | reverse complement strand
CATCGTTTTTGGGGGTTTTGAATGGGGGCGCGCGTTTGGGAATTCACCTCCATCAGTCCGTTTTCGATTTTCTTGCCGGGTCAGTCCCTTTCCCTGCAAATCTCCAGTCGGACCAATCAATGCCTTCTTGTTGATCACATTGGCATTTATGGTTTGTAAATATTATTACTTTTATATACTTTTTTTCAGATTTTGCTTGAAATTGAGCGTTTGGTGGACGGCGGCGACACACAAAAGAAAGGGCAGAGAAAAAAGGACAATTTTGTTCAGCGCCATTTCGATTGGGTCGCCGGGACAAGCACAGGGGCGGTAAGTTAAAAAGAAATTTAATTTAAAATCATTTGTCCATTATCGAATTCTCATCCGATTATAATAGTCTTGGATAATAGATTAAGCTGAATTTCTCAGATTTTGGCACTTGCCCTCGCGGATGGCACTTCTTTGATCGACTGTCTTCGGCTTTATTTGCGTCTCAAAGACGACGTCTTCGGCCCGGAGGCGAAAGCAAGCCGTTTTGGCGGATACAAGCCGGAATGCCTTGAGAAGTTTTTGCAAGATCACTTTGGCAAGCAGCGAAAAATGTCCGACATTCGATGTGGAAAAATGAAGTGAGTTTTGAAAGAAACTGACAAAAAATAATTGGTTTTAAATATATTATAAATTCATTTATATTTTTATCATTTCGTTTTTTATTATTGCTATATAATTAATATTTTAATGATTGTCCAATTATTGTTTTTTTTTTTGCAGGATTTTCGTCACTGCCACAAAAGCGGAGCAAATTCCCATCGAATTGGTGCTGTGTCATTTTTGAGTTTGGGGCCTATGATCAATATTTTCCAATATTTTAATGATTGTCCAATTATTGTTTTTTTGCAGGATTTTCGTCACTGCCACAAAAGCGGACCAAATTCCCATCGAATTGGTGCTGTTGCTACCTTTACAAAAAATTTTTGAAATTAAAAAAAAAATTGGTAGACCTCAAAAAGGGACTTCCGTTCCTACCCCTTAGAGATTATTATAAATGAAAAAACAAAAATTATAATAAAAAATTATTATAGTGAAATAAATTTTTAAGCATTGCCAAAAATCAATAGACAGCACTGGTAAAAGTAAATAAATTGCATTATTATAATAATATAAGTTAAAAAATATTTAAATTATAAAAAGATGAAGAGGTTAGGGTAATAAGACTTATAATCGAATTTTATTTTTTCTCTTGAAGTCAAAAATTTTAATTTTTAATTTTACACAAATTCTTAATAAAACAAAATACGATAAGATAAAAAACAGATCCATAATAAATACCTTAAGAAGGGATCAGCCGAATTTTAAATAATTAAATCCTCCTAATTTTAAATGGGTTTTCTCTATTTTCTAATTAATTTTCTACTCATAAACTTTTTAATTTTTAGGCACCGATGAATAAAATGAGCAAAAATACCTCAACAATGTTATTATTTTCTCTATTAGCAAACCGAATATTTCTTGTTACGAGCGGTGATTAGTGAAAATTAATAAAAATAATAATTCATTTAATCTATTTCAAGCCTAAAATGGGAAAATATTCATTTTCTAAATTAAATATTAATCTTTCTTTTCAGTCAATGATTTGACAGAAGCAATTGGTTCCATGAAGGAGAAATTGTTCACCATTTATCAAAAATATGACACTGACTTTACGCCAAATATTCCTTCAATTCTTGAAACGGAACGTCAAGAATTTTTTAACAAGTTAAACGAAATTACAAACAAGCAGTTCCAACTGTTGGAAAGGCTGGAGAAAAAATGGATCAAATTGGAAAAAATCTTTTTAATTGACTCGCCCGAAAAAAATTCCCAATTAATTGACCAAATGGACAGTGAAAAGCGGGAGGAACTGAGAAAATTCGAAGAAAAGCCCGAAAACATGGCCAAATTAATGAAAGTGTTGTCCAAAATAAACCGGTCAAAATTTGAGCAGCTCATTTTCGTTTTGTTTAACGCGCTGAAAGGGACGGAACGCGTGGAATATGGCAAACATTTTGAGAAGCAAACCAAAGGTTAGTTGGCCAACGGTTGCAAATTTGCAAGTCAAAAAACGGTGGCGAGCTTTTCTTTTGTTGAAAATCTGTCATTGAAAAAAAAGTCTCGGTCAAATTTCTGACTGAAAAATAAAATGGGTTTATATAATTTTGAAAACGACGCCAGGTTTTTTTCGTCTTATGACATAAAAGGACCAAAATGACGAAATAGGGAGGGCGGTTCAAAGTCAAAAAGCATGTTTTCTTTTAAATAAATTGATTTGGAACAAAACAATTTTTGAATTAATGAGGATGAATTCTGAATTTTGAATGGAATACAAAGCCAAAATAGGTCAAAAAACGGGACGAAACCCCAAATAGAGGCAAATCTGAGGGGCGAAAATTCCAAAATAGGGATTTCTAGGAGAGAATAGGTGCGATGAATCGAAGGATTCTAAAATATGTTTTTCGCGCATCTCTCATAGAAATAAATCTGCAAAAGGAAACCGGACTCTAATAAAAACTACGGTTGTTGAAAGGCGCGCTGAATATACGAACGGAAACTTGTGAATAATTTCAGACTCAAAAAAAAATTTAAAATTTAAAAATGAATGGGAGTTGGAACATTGTCAGGCGTTTCTTCCTATTTCAAATAAAATGTGCTAATGCTCTTACGAAAAATAGAAGAACGGTTTTTCGCTGCTATATTCTTTGCTCATTATTACACTGTGTTTTGTTAAATTTTAGAACTCAAAAGTAATGTTATTTTTAAGCCCCTTTCTTCATAGCATATGAGCAGAAAAATTTATAACCTTAATAATTAGTCATAAAAATAAATGAAAACATTTTTAAAAAATGAAAAATTTTATGCCGTTTTTAAATTTTTTTTAAGTGGCTTATTTTTTTAATTTAGACATCTTTTTTAGACATCTTTATTTTAAATTAATTGAATTTCTTTTAAAAGTGATCCGCTTGTATAGCATTTATATGAAATATGCGAAAGAGAAAGTGGACCATTTAATGGAAAGGGACAAAATGAATTGGAAAGAAATCGGAAAATATGACAAAAAATTTGGCAAATTTTTGGAGTTAATTCTGACAAAACTTTCAAGTGAATCCAAAGAAAAATTGGAAGAATTTGTGGTTGAATTGGTGAGCAGCTGCAAAATCAACACTTCCTACAGACAAAAGGCGGGCTCAGTGCTTTTCGATTACAAAAGTCACTACAAAAATGAGATGCTTAAGAAAATTCCGTCAATTATTTTGGGCAAAAAACCCATCGAAAATTTTGTGAAAGAATTGTCGGATATTTTCACGGAATATTCGAATTCGTTTATGGAAAATTGGATATCTTTTGAGAAATTTGGAAGCAAAAATTTTGACCGTTACCGCGCTTTTGTGTGGAAGCAAATCACAGAAAAAAGCAAAAGATCTGAGGAACGAATTGAAATGGACAAATTTGTTGGCAAATTGTTCGAACGAAGGCAATTCTTTGAGTTGGAAAAATACGACGCGAACTTTGAAAAACTTTTTGCCATTGTGAGAAGAATTAAAGCACGCGAGAGCAAAGTCATGCGAATTTTCATAGAAATCCCCGAAATAAAAGTGACAAATTTCAGAAAGTTTTTATTCCGAAAATTATTGGCGGAAATCGAAGCAATGGAAACGAATTTTATCAATGAATGAATGAATTTGACAGCACAACTCCGAATTGAAAAACCCCAAGTCAAATCGATGGCATTTCAATATTATTTCTTTTTTATGGTGTCCGAAATAAAATAATTTTTCAAATTCACTTTAAAACTTTCACCGACGATGTGAATTTTTCAGTATAAAAAAATATTTTAAATCAAAAATGTAATTAATTTTAATAAAATTGTCGTTTTCACAATAATTTCTTTAGATACGTGTAAAATCAATTTCTTTATTGATTTAAAAATGCAAAAATTCTTTCATTTTATTTATTTTTAGAGATTTAAACAAATTGAATTTTAATGCAATTAATAGCATGGATTTGCTTTATTCTAAAATTCCACCAAATTACAAGCATTGGCAGTAAATTGACACTGGAAGTTTCTCCAAGTCTGTACGAGCATTCTTTGTTTAGGTATATAATATTTAAATACGTTTCAAAATAAAAAAATAATATTAAATATATTTTGATTCATTTTAAAACAGTTATGCGATTGATGTTCGTTGTACTGATTTAAATGGCAACAAATGGCAAACATTATACGGCAGCATTTGGAAAAATTACCCGTCCCATTCGTTTTTTCAGACAGAAAAGAGTGGCAAAATGGTGGAAATTGAAACGGTCATTTTCCCCTTTGAAAACATTGTGTGCCGACAGTTCGACGTTACGGTCAAAGTGCTCAAATGGAGATTTATGTACAACAATGAGTCATTTGTTGTGGCACTAAATAATAAAACGGGGGTTTTTAAAGGGCATTTAACAGGCAAAACAAAAAAGCAATTAAGGGAATTGTTTCTTACGATGAGTTGCCAGTGATTTACGGTTCTGTGGAGCATCGGATTGACTTGGGAAGGCATTTAGTCCTTAGCATTTTCCCATTGCTAAAGGACGAAGCGATTTATGAGGCCAAATTGTATTGCATAGAAAAGACGAAAGCATTGATATCGCACTTCCAAATTGATGCGAAAATGTGCCAAAAGGAGTGTTCAAAAATGATTTTTCACAAGGAAATCCAATGCCCAACGGACCAATACGATATTACCGTATGGAAATGGAATAACGCAGCGGAGGTGTGCTATTGGTTATTATTACTCATTTTGATAGACATAAAATGATTCAGAAAGCATCAATCACCCGTAAAGAGGTGCGCATGCATTTTACCAAACTGTTCATTATGGAAGGCCAAGAGCATCGGATAAATTATGTCTTGGAACGCGACAAAAACTAAAATTTGCGAGGACCAAATTGACAAAATTAAACATTTTCACAAATTTTGTCTATTTTTTTTCTTTCATAAATGAAAGCACGGAATTTTATTAAAAAATATATAAATTTGTTTCCCAAAAAAGAAGAAATGTTGAAAGAATAAAGCTGTTTAAATAGTAACAAGGAACAGCAAGCAAAGCATGCGTTTGAAATGGTTTGATATAAAAAATTCGTTAATAGCATAATTATAAAATAACAAAAAGTGAATTAATGAATCTTTGACTTATGCTCATGAATTCCATGGTGCTAGGTCGTTTCGTAAATCCGCCAGGTCGTTTCGTAAATCCGCCAACGTGGGCGTTTCGTAAATCCGCCACTATGGGCGTTTCGTAAATCCGCCAGGGCGTTTCGTAAATCCGCCAAAAAATAATAATTCATTTAGGCCAAAATTTTCATAAAAATTATATTTTTGAATTTTATCTATAGAACATTTGTCGGATGCACAAATATCAGTCTAGACATATTTATTAGCAAATGTTTGTTTTTCACGAAAATTTAATAAATATTTGTCAACATTATTGCCAACATTATCTCAGTTATAAAAGTATGTTTTCCGCATATTTTAATGAGTTATATATGTATTTAGGATTTGATTTGCATCTCTGTTAAAATATTGGGTCAACGTTTTAAAGAACAGTGAAAAGAATTTGATTTTATTTTTTCTTAAAAATGTTAATGTTCTGCATAGAATAAAAAATAATGTATTTTTTTTCTATTATATTTTTGTTGGCGGATTTACGAAACGCCCTGGCGGATTTACGAAACGCCCACGTTGGCGGATTTACGAAACGCCCATAGTGGCGGATTTACGAAACGACTCAGCACGGAATTCCATCAATATTTGACATTTTAAAATTGAATTGTTTTTTCGCAAATTGCGCCTGTCATTTGAATTTCGCATTGCGCGTCGTTCCATTGGCCATCTGCACTGAACATGTGCACGCACTCCTCCTTTGAGCCGGCTGAAAAATTTAATCATTAATGAGTATGAGATTTTTATCAACTAAAAAGCGACAATTATGTATGCTTTATAGGACTGGAAAAATATTCATTAAAAATTCCCAAAATATTGAAATAAATATTTACAAAAAAATGCTGAAATATTGACCAAAATATTAATAAAATAAAGATGAAAAAAATTGTGGTTTAAAAAATAATTAACTGCTCATAATTAGGGCTGCGATTTTTAGGCAAATGGCTAAAATTTTTCGCGATTGATACGCTCAGTTAAGTACAAAAAACAATAGGGGCCAAAAATAGGAGCCCAGGCATTAAGCACAAAAACCCCGAATTAGCAAAAATAGGAATTATAAAATCATCTTTTTTCCGATTTTTCTTACATTAATTCCCAGTAAAGTAATTAAATAAAACTTTTAAAATAGGTTAATCAGGGATCTTTTAACCGAACTAAAATCGGGGGCAGCGGTTAGCGGCAAAAGCAGGTAAAATATGTTTTTCTTACAATTCAGACCAAAACGTTCATTATTAAATAGAGATTAAATAAGCATAATTCTCGTGCACAACGCTCACAATTACTCTAACTTCTAATGATAAAACCAAACCAACTTGGGTCGTTGAATTTGTTGGTGCCCGACGGTTGTCCTCCTCCCCAAGGGTATTTGTTTCTGCCGCCAGTTGTCATCTCAGCAGTTGTAATCTCGGGCTAAATATATTTTTCATTTTGTTTAATTTAAACATTTTTAACTTACAACATTGCCAAATGTTGCTGAAGAACCGTTTGTCCATGTGCTTTGGTAGCGATTTCCGACGAGGACACGGCGAAGACCGATCCTGAAAAGTAAAAAATATTGTAATTTAAGGATTAACCCGTTTAAAAAAATAATAATTTAAATTCATTAATTCACCAAAATGTGTTGAAAAGTGTTGTTGCCAAATTATAGGTCTGAAGTGAACGTGCAAGCGGCCGGGTAATAATTTGTCCAATAAGCCGATTTTCGGCCTCATCCCAAATACTGACGAGTTGCGCTTGCGGGTCTTCGGCAGTACAAGCGGACACCGCTTGACTAAATAATTAGGATGAGAAGTAAGCATTATCTTCAAAATAAAGTTCATATTACTCACGTCCCATTCATCAGTCCCTCGATCACTTTGTAGCATTTGCCACTGGATATGGTCCATCCAAAACCATTGCATTGCGAAACACTCGGATTGCACAAATCGAAGGCCGAAGACGGGAAAACGACGGCACTCGACACGACCGTGCCGCTGCTTCCAACCGACTGAGCTGCTTTTTTGCAAATCGCGCCTGTCATTTGAATTTCGCATTGCGCGTCGTTCCATTGGCCATCTGCACTGAACATGTGCACGCACTCCTCTTTTGCGCCGGCTGAAGCATTTGGTAATGATTGGATTTTCAGAAAATTTAAATATAAATTATATATGTCATTATTAATTCAGTATTTAATGAACTTTTGCTTCAAAAATTAAGAAAAATGAGTAATAGTAAATTTTAATTTTATAACAATTTTAAGAATTGAAGTTCATGGTAATTATACTAAGTATAAAATGATTCTTTACTTCGAAATAAACAAAGCACTAGAAAACAGATCACGGAAGTCTAGAAAATTGCGAGATCAGGAATCGGAAATCTGACGGGATAGTTACCAGTATCCAATTTTTTGCTGGATTCATGCACCGATTATATAATTAAAATCACAATTTAGCTGGCTACTGATCCCAAACATAATTATGATCGGGATTTATGATGCGGACAGGAGCCCTCAACTCGCTGGGATAGGATTATCCGGGATTCAAATCTCATCTTTACTAGGATCCAAGTCCCGGATTTTCCAGGGATTCTAATCTTGATTTTTCCAGATCCTTTCCCGATTTTTTTTAAAAAAAAAATCGGGATCAGGATCCCGGGAAAGTCCGTGCGATCCCACACTAACACTTGCTTTTTACTAGAAACAACGAAAACATCTGTGAATTCGGTATAGAAAAAAAATTCATTTAGCTGCGTCAAAATAATTAAAATCCCAGCACCAATCAATAGGGAATTACGAGAATTTAATTATTGATAAAACCAAACCAACTTGGGTCGGTGAATTTGTTGGTGCCCGACGGTTGTCCTCCTCCCCAAGGGTATTTGTTTCTGCCGCCAGTTGTCATCTCAGCAGTTGTAATTTCGGGCTATTTAATTTTTCATTTTGTTTAATTTAAACATTTTTAACTTACAACATTGCCAAATGTTGCTGAAGAACCGTTTGTCCATGTGCTTTGGTAGCGATTTCCGACGAGGACACGGCGAAGACCGATCCTGAAAAGTAAAAAATATTGTAATTTAAGGATTAACCCGTTTAAAAAAATAATAATTTAAATTCATTAATTCACCAAAATGTGTTGAAAAGTGTTGTTGCCAAATTATAGGTCTGAAGTGAACGTGCAAGCGGCCGGGTAATAATTTGTCCAATAAGCCGATTTTCGGCCTCATCCCAAATACTGACGAGTTGCGCTTGCGGGTCTTCGGCAGTACAAGCGGACACCGCTTGACTAAACAATCGTTTATTGGGAACTAATTAAAAGCATAATTAGGATAGTAATTAAAATATTCCACTAATATTTTCTCATGGAAATTTTTTTTTCTTGGATAAGTTCCCATTTACTCACGTCTGATTCATCAGTCCTTCGATAACTTTGTAACAATTGCCATTATAATTTGTCCATCCAAATCCACTGCACACCGACGCACAAGACTCGAAAATTGTTGACGACTCTTCAGTGACTGATGATAAATCATCAAATGTTGACGACTGTTCCGTGACTGATGATAAATCATCAAATGTTGACGACTGTTCCGTGACTGATGATAAATCATCAAATGTTGACGACTGTTCCGTGACTGATGATAAATCATCAAATGTTGACGACTGTTCCGTGACTGATGATAAATCATCAAATGTTGACGACTGTTCCGTTACTGATGATAAATCATCAAATGTTGACGACTGTTCCGTGACCGATGATAAATCATCAAATGTTGACGACTGTTCCGTGACTGATGATAAATCATCAAATGTTGACGACTGTTCCGTGACTGATGATAAATCATCAAATGTTGACGACTGTTCCGTGACTGATGATAAATCATCAAATGTTGACGACTGTTCCGTGACTGATGATAAATCATCAAATGTTGACGACTGTTCCGTGACTGATGCGATAAAAATCTCTGATTTAGAAAAAGCTCAAAATGATATGGGGAAATTAGAAGATGGAGTGAACAGAGCTTTTCGCTGCCTGAATCGTTCCTTGAACCAAAAAGTCAATTGGGTGAAAGATGTCGTGGCCAATACAAATGCCAACTTTGAGACTCTGAAAGTCCAATTCGAGACCTTAACCGAAAGAGTTGATATGTTGGAACAAGACAGTGATGGGACGAATTCAGGTGGGACTGTTAGTATTACTAATTTGAATAGAGCGTCGCGTGCGCTGTTTGTGACGCCAATGGGCAATGCACAGCCCAACCAAGTTGTACCGAACCAAGTGCCAATTCATCAATTATCAAGCGAAGACGAAGATGACGGGCCGACTCTTTTTGGCCTGAACATGCTCTCGAGCGGACCCACAGTGGGGTCAGGTTTGGAAATGTTTTGTGAGGAGTCTGTTTTTGCATTTGACGATTGGGCTGAACGTTTCAAGGATTACCTGTCCGTGTCAGGCAAGGCTTACACTGAACAAGAAAAAGTCACAAGACTCAAATTGGCTCTGAGGGACACTCCTCCTGTTCCGTGACTGATGATAAATCATCAAATGTTGACGACTGTTCCGTGACTGATGATAAACCTTCAGATGTTGACGATTCTTCCGTGACTGATGGAAATTGCGAAACGAACTTTATCGCTGTGCAAACAAAGGGAGGATGAGACAGTGGCGCAATTTCTGAGACGCCTAACTCCTTTGGTGGATGCGACAAATTCGTCATTAACCGGTGACATTCGTAAAGAGAAAATTTGCGAGGAATTTTTGGATAGATTGAAGCCTAACATTAGTTTTCTGATCCGTCTGGTGGGTTTGTCACGAGCAAAAGACTTGGACCTGGTAAGAGCACAGGCAGAGGAGCTGGAAGCTTTACTGTTGATGAACAAAGGTGATGCATCAAATGTTGACGACTGTTCCGTGACTGATGATAAACCTTCAGATGTTGACGATTCTTCCGTGACTGATGATAAATCATCAAATGTTGACGACTGTTCATGGTCGTGAGGAACCAAGATCTGGGGCAATGAATGCGCTCACACACATCAAACCCAAAACAACAGCAATGGATTTCCGTGACTGATGATAAATCATCAAATGTTGACGACTCTTCCGTGACTGATGATAAATCATCAAATGTTGACGACTCTTCCGTGACTGATGATAAATCATCAAATGTTGACGACTGTTCCGTGACTGATGATAAATCATCAAATGTTGACGACTGTTCCGTGACTGATGATAAATCATCAAATGTTGACGACTGTTCCGTGACTGATGATAAATCATCAAATGTTGACGACTGTTCCGTGACTGATGATAAATCATCAAATGTTGACGACTGTTCCGTGACTGATGATAAATCATCAAATGTTGTTGTTCGAACTTTCGATGTCTTTTCGCCAAATTTATTTGAGCACTCGGCTGATGCTTGGGCTTGCCGAAAAGTGAGAAAATCCGTGCGCAAGTACACTTCAATCACTAATGTTCCGATCCAAGAGACTCTTGAGCCACTTATGTTGCAAATTACTCCGAGTGACTGTAAGCAAATGGCCGAAAATGGAAAGTGCAGTTTAGGCTTGCTAATTAATGACTCGGGACTCTCGCATACTGACAAGAAATTGGATTTGTCACCCCGAATGTGGCTAATTGGCTCCTTTAGCTGGTCGACTGTCTCAACTGAAAATTGTTATCTTTTTAAGACTAAAATTATGTTTTTGCCAGAAAATTATTCCAATCCGGTAAACTGGTGGCAAAAGTGGCCGGGCCCTTCCGTGACTGATGATAAATCATCAAATGTTGACGACTGTTCCGTGACTGATGATAAATCATCAAATGTTGACGACTCTTCCGTGACTGATGATAAATCATCAAATGTTGACGACTCTTCCGTGACTGATGATAAATCATCAAATGTTGACGACTCTTCCGTGACTGATGATAAATCATCAAATGTTGACGACTCTTCCGTGACTGATGATAAATCATCAAATGTTGACGACTGTTCCGTGACTGATTTGATCAAATTGATGCTCAGGTCAAGCAGGTGAATGCCAATCGCATTGACGTGTTGACGACTGTTCCGTGACTGATGATAAATCATCAAATGTTGACGACTCTTCCGTGACTGATGATAAATGTGTCTGACTTTATTGGCCAATTTTTCGACGCCAATTTCGCAAGAGAAAGTGAACTTACATTCCAACTTAAAGATAAATCATCAAATGTTGACGACTCTTCCGTGACTGATGATAAATCTTCAAATGTTGACGACTGTTCCGTGACTGATGATAAATCATCAAATGTTGACGACTGTTCCGTGACTGATGATAAATCATCAAATGTTGACGACTGTTCCGTGACTGATGATAAATCATCAAATGTTGACGACTGTTCCGTGACTGATGATAAATCATCAAATGTTGACGACTGTTCCGTGACTGATGATAAATCATCAAATGTTGACGACTGTTCCGTGACTGATGATAAATCATCAAATGTTGACGACTGTTCAGTGACTGATGATAAATCATCAAATGTTGACGACTGTTCCGTGACTGATGATAAATCATCAAATGTTGACGACTGTTCCGTGACTGATGATAAATCATCAAATGTTGACGACTGTTCCGTGACTGATGTAATTTCTCCAAATGTTGACGACTGTTCAGTGACTGATGATAAAGCATCAAATGTTGACGACTGTTCAGTGACTATGATTTATCTGCTTATCATTCCATTTCTGATTTTTATCACTATTTCAGTACTGCTCTGCTCAAAAGGAATTCAGACTGATCAATGCTCCCAAATCTGAATGCGATTTCGCCGCATCACTCCGTGGTGCAGACATTGATTAATTCCACACCCGTCCGCTGATAAATCATCAAATGTTGACGACTCTTCCGTGCCTGATGATAAACTGCGGATGAACGACGATTCTTCCGTGACTGATTCTGATCTGGCAAATGTTGACGACTCTTCCGTGACTGATGATAAATCATCAAATGTTGACGACTCTTCCGTGACTGATGATAAATCTTCAAATGTTGACGACTGTTCCGTGACTGATGATAAATCATCAAATGTTGACGACTGTTCCGTGACTGATGATAAATCATCAAATGTTGACGACTGTTCCGTGACTGATGATAAATCATCAAATGTTGACGACTGTTCCGTGACTGATGATAAATCATCAAATGTTGACGACTGTTCAGTGACTGATGATAAATCATCAAATGTTGACGACTGTTCCGTGACTGATGATAAATCATCAAATGTTGACGACTGTTCCGTGACTGATGATAAATCATCAAATGTTGACGACTGTTCCGTGACTGATGATAAATCATCAAATGTTGACGACTGTTCAGTGACTGATGATAAAGCATCAAATGTTGACGACTGTTCAGTGACTGATGATAAACCTTCAGATGTTGACGATTCTTCCGTGACTGATGTTAAATCATCAAATGTTGACGACTGTTCCGTGACTGATGATAAATCATCAAATGTTGACGACTCTTCCGTGACTGATGATAAATCATCAAATGTTGACGACTGTTCCGTGACTGATGATAAATCATCAAATGTTGACGACTCTTCCGTGACTGATGATAAACCTTCAGATGTTGACGATTCTTCCGTGACTGATGATAAATCATCAAATGTTGACGACTGTTCCGTGACTGATGATAAATCATCAAATGTTGACGACTCTTCCGTGACTGATGATAAATCTTCAAATGTTGACGACTGTTCCGTGACTGATGATAAATCATCAAATGTTGACGACTGTTCCGTGACTGATGATAAATCATCAAATGTTGACGACTGTTCCGTGACTGATGATAAATCATCAAATGTTGACGACTGTTCCGTGACTGATGATAAATCATCAAATGTTGACGACTCTTCCGTGACTGATGATAAATCATCAAATGTTGACGACTGTTCCGTGACTGATGATAAATCATCAAATGTTGACGACTGTTCCGTGACTGATGATAAATCATCAAATGTTGACGACTGTTCCGTGACTGATGATAAATCATCAAATGTTGACGACTGTTCCGTGACTGATGATAAATCATCAAATGTTGACGACTGTTCAGTGACTGATGATAAATCATCAAATGTTGACGACTGTTCAGTGACTGATGATAAACTGGAGGATACTTCATTGGCCTACGTTGATGATGTCTCATTTTCACAAAAAGTCCGAACTTTTCAGAGCACTTAACGGCGGTAAGGAAAGTTTTGGAGCGTTTTCGGCTTTATAATCTGAAACTTAGCCCGAAGAAATGCATTTTTGCCTCAAATGAGATGAATTTTCTTGGATTTGTTTTAACAGTGACTGATGATAAACCTTCAGATGTTGACGACTCTTCCGTGACTGATGATAAATCATCAAATGTTGACGACTGTTCCGTGACTGATGATAAATCATCAAATGTTGACGACTCTTCCGTGACTGATGATAAATCATCAAATGTTGACGACTGTTCCGTGACTGATGATAAATCATCAAATGTTGACGACTGTTCCGTGACTGATGATAAATCATCAAATGTTGACGACTGTTCCGTGACTGATGATAAATCATCAAATGTTGACGACTGTTCCGTGACTGATGATAAATCATCAAATGTTGACGACTGTTCCGTGACTGATGATAAATCATCAAATGTTGACGACTGTTCCGTGACTGATGATAAATCATCAAATGTTGACGACTGTTCCGTGACTGATGATAAATCATCAAATGTTGACGACTGTTCAGTGACTGATGATAAAGCATCAAATGTTGACGACTGTTCAGTGACTGATGATAAACCTTCAGATGTTGACGATTCTTCCGTGACTGATGTTAAATCATCAAATGTTGACGACTGTTCCGTGACTGATGATAAATCATCAAATGTTGACGACTCTTCCGTGACTGATGATAAATCATCAAATGTTGACGACTGTTCCGTGACTGATGATAAATCATCAAATGTTGACGACTCTTCCGTGCCTGATGATAAACCTTCAGATGTTGACGATTCTTCCGTGACTGATGATAAATCATCAAATGTTGACGACTGTTCCGTGACTGATGATAAATCATCAAATGTTGACGACTCTTCCGTGACTGATGATAAATCTTCAAATGTTGACGACTGTTCCGTGACTGATGATAAATCATCAAATGTTGACGACTGTTCCGTGACTGATGATAAATCATCAAATGTTGACGACTGTTCCGTGACTGATGATAAATCATCAAATGTTGACGACTGTTCCGTGACTGATGATAAATCATCAAATGTTGACGACTCTTCCGTGACTGATGATAAATCATCAAATGTTGACGACTGTTCCGTGACTGATGATAAATCATCAAATGTTGACGACTGTTCAGTGACTGATGATAAATCATCAAATGTTGACGACTGTTCCGTGACTGATGATAAATCATCAAATGTTGACGACTGTTCCGTGACTGATGATAAATCATCAAATGTTGACGACTGTTCAGTGACTGATGATAAAGCATCAAATGTTGACGACTGTTCAGTGACTGATGATAAACCTTCAGATGTTGACGATTCTTCCGTGACTGATGTTAAATCATCAAATGTTGACGACTGTTCCGTGACTGATGATAAATCATCAAATGTTGACGACTGTTCCGTGACTGATGATAAATCATCAAATGTTGACGACTGTTCCGTGACTGATGATAAATCATCAAATGTTGACGACTCTTCCGTGACTGATGATAAACCTTCAGATGTTGACGATTCTTCCGTGACTGATGATAAATCATCAAATGTTGACGACTCTTCCGTGACTGATGATAAACCTTCAGATGTTGACGATTCTTCCGTGACTGATGATAAATCATCAAATGTTGACGACTGTTCCGTGACTGATGATAAATCATCAAATGTTGACGACTGTTCAGTGACTGATGATAAATCATCAAATGTTGACGACTCTTCCGTGACTGATGATAAATCATCAAATGTTGACGATTCTTCCGTGACTGATGATAAATCATCAAATGTTGACGACTGTTCCGTGACTGATGATAAATCATCAAATGTTGACGACTCTTCCGTGACTGATGATAAATCATCAAATGTTGACGATTCTTCCGTGACTGATGATAAATCTTCAGATGTTGACGACTCTTCTGTGACTGATGATAAATCATCAAATGTTGACGATTCTTCCGTGACTGATGATAAGGCCTCAGATGTTGACGACTCTTCCGTGACTGATGATAAATCATCAAATGTTGACGATTCTTCCGTGACTGATGATAAATCATCAAATGTTGACGATTCTTCCGTGACTGATGATAAATCATCAAATGTTGACGATTCTTCCGTGACTGATGATAAATCATCAAATGTTGACGATTCTTCCGTGACTGATGATAAATCATCAGATGTTGACGACTCTTCCGTGACTGATGATAAATCTTCAGATGTTGACGACTCTTCAGTGACTGATGATAAATCTTCAGATGTTGACGATTCTTCCGAGACTGATGATAAGGCCTCAGATGTTGACGATTTTTTAGGGACCGATGTTGAAACTTCACATAATGAAAGATCTTCCGACTGTGAATCTTTAGATGATTTGGAATCATCCGATGATGAATCTTTGGATGATGATTCAGATGATGAAGAATGCTCCGATGAAGAATCATCAGATGATGATGAAGATGAGTCCGTTTTTTTGAATGCTGAATAGGTAATCTAATTAATTCTTATTATCTTAATAGGCTCCCGGAAATGCGTCAGGAAAAAATGCGTCAGTAGAAATTGCATCAGTGAAAATGTTGATGTCATAAAAACAAATTCCTTAGGTTTAGGGCTCATCGATCACGAATCCGTTATTCATTTCTGCCAATTCCGAACTCCGGACCGGAATTCGAACAAAAAGTAGAAAGTCCAAATTTTAGAATTTAGCAATTTTGGTTCAAAACGGGTTAAATGATCTCTTATTGAAGCATTATTGTCTTTCAGTGTCTGTTTCCTTATATTTAAACCGATTTTGAACCTAAAATGCTAAATTCGGATATTTGGACTTTCGACCTTTTGTTCGAATTTGGCTCCGGGGTTCGGAATTCAGGCAATGTTCTTATAGAATTTTACTTTTAGACTACAATATGCCCAGAACTTGATTTTAAAATATTTGTATCACTGACGCATTTTCTACTGACGCATTTTCTACTGACGCATTTTCCGGTCACGCTTTAATATTATTATTTTTAATCTTTTTATTTTTTGAACTTTGCCGAGCAACTGATAATGATGAAGGCATTCCATTGTCTGATAGTGAATTTTCATTACTTTGAATACATATTTAATTTGTTTATGTTTACTTTTAGCTTTTGAATTTTGCCGAGGCACTGATAATAAAACCATTCCGTCTATTAATGTCCTCCGGATTGTTGACATATTTTTTCCCGTTGTTTTGATTGGTTTTGATTGTTCATCAATAAAAAGCGCTATCGCCTCCCTCTTCTTTTGGATATGTTCTTGTCCATTTATTTTGTCACTTTTATCGGAGTGGTTTCCGTCCAACTTCGACGGGAATAATGATGAGAAAAGCTAAAATTAAATTTTAATAAATTTCTAATAATTTAAGTGTTTACTGGTAATGAGTTGACTCCGATTAGTTGCAGAATGATTAAAATTGATAAAAGAATTGGAGTCTTCATTTTAATTATTGAATTATTTTTTAAGCAAGTTCAATTTGAGAAGATTCTTGTTTTATCTCTTTTTTATAGACAAATTTTTAACTTAAACTTTTTACGCATTTCTTTGTTTGAGAAGAGAGAATAATTAATGAATTTATTTGTTCATGTGTTCTTGTGACGATATCGTTCTTTTTGACTATGTTGCATTCGTTGATTAGAGCTATTCAAACAAGAAAATGAACCATAATTGAGCATGAAGTGTTGGAAAGCGCTTCACAACACTTCGCCGGGAATGGAAATGTAAATTCACCATCAATATTGGGAAACTTAGACATTATCCATTCTTCCTAAAAATCCACAAAATTCATTTTTAATAAATTTCATTATAACATTAAAAAAGGCAATGAAATAAATGCTGTGAATACTTTTCGGACTTTTAACGGCTTGTTAGCTATCTTTTAGTATTGATAAGTCCGACTAAGTGTCAACCCTTGGTTTTTACCAACAACAAAATAAGATTTTGAATATTTGTTGTTGTTTTTTTTTTGGGTATCAATCCCACCTTCCGGAATTACAATATTACTGTCATGGTAAAAATCGGTCATAGGGCCAAAACTCAAAATTGCTCAAAAACGGTCGGAATCGATTTAAAACGGCCAAAATGAGGGAAAAAGTATGCAAAAAAACTCGGGGTACTGAAATGTCCACTTTCAACAGGGACTCAGTTATCCATCATCAAATGGAATAATTATAAAATCAATTAATTGGCATTTTCCTACAGCCGTTTATTGAACCATTTTATAGTTAGGGCTTATATTTATAGGTGCTAAAAACTGCCAAAATAGATAGGTTTTAGGTTCTAAAAAACCCCACAAATAGGTGCTAAAAAGGGGAAAATAGGTGCCAAAAAGTTCCGAATAGGTGCTAAAAATAAAAACCCAAAATAGGTGCTAATAATCGAAAAGTAGCTTAACAACCCCCTAAAAAAATATGTTTTTTGTTTTTCGTGCATTTCAGACCCTAGGAGCTCAGGAAAAAATATGTAAAACCTTAATGGTTAATATAAACATATGTATGTTGTTATTGTAAATAATAATGGTTATACCTTCCCTAAAGGAACAGTTGGCGAATATTTATGTTTTCGAGGAATTAGTGGTAGAGAAAAAACACACCAAAGAGATTATGTCGAGAGAAGAAGCACATTGAATCACTGGTAAAAAAACATTTCAAAATGTCAAATCAGGGAATGCTTTCTTAGTAGCAAATGTGAGGGCAAAAAGTTTCTTCTCCACAAATATTTATGCTTGTTTTAAAAATGCTTAAAATTAATAATATACAACACAAATTGATTAATTGGCCACATATTCTTTTGCCCATGGGTTCATTAAAACGTATTAAAATTGGGCTGACTTTTGGCAAATTGCGCCTGTCATCTGAATTTCGCAGCCCGCGTCGTTCCATTGGCCATCTGCACTGAACATGTGCACGCACTCCTCTTTTGCGCCGGCTGAAGCATTTGCAATTTATTTATACATTAAATTGTTGAAAAAATGAACGAGGAATTTTTGTTTTGTTGTATATTGAATTGTAATAATTCATTTTTTAACATTAAGTCAACCCAACTTGGGTCGGTGAATTTGTTGGTGCCCGACGGTTGTCCTCCTCCCCAAGGGTATTTGTTTCTGCCGCCAGTTGTCATCTCAGCAGTTGTAATCTCGGGCTAAATATATTTTTCATTTTGTTTAATTTAAACATTTTTAACTTACAACATTGCCAAATGTTGCTGAAGAACCGTTTGTCCATGTGCTTTGGTAGCGATTGCCGACGAGGACACGGCGAAGACCGATCCTGAAAAGTAAAAAATATTGTAATTAGTAAAAAATAAAGTAAATATTTCACCAAAATGTGTTGAAAAGTGTTGTTGCCAAATGATATGTTTTTTGTGAACGTGCAAGCGGCCGCGTAATCATTCTGCCAATGAACCGATTCTCGGCTTCGCTCTCGATACTGACGAGTTGAGCTTTAGGGTCTTCCGCCTTACAAGCGGCCACCGCTTGACTAAAGCGCGATTATGATGGGGTGGGAGGGAATAATAAAACTCATATTTGAAAATATAAACTTATTAGAGCAGAAATTAAGAAATACGTTTTCCTTTGGTGCTATGGCATTTCTTAAGCATGATTAAATATATTAAACTATTAAGTTATTAAATTATTTTTGATTGCATATTTGCAATCAAAAAATTGGATTGGTTATTTTGGTTTTATTTTATTGAAATTTATGTGCACCCTCTTATGTTTCTTTTTCTTGACTAGAAAGGCGCCTTCAATATTTTAACTCGTTTGAAATCATTTCGGCTCAAGTACAGTTTATGCGTCCAATCAAATTGTTCATTAAAACAATCCTTTAAATATTTAATTGCACTAATCCACCCAATTAAAAGGATTTTTCTTCGTCGTTAAAAAGATGCTATGACCAAGTACGAAAAGTGCAAGGTTGGGCGAATTACGAAAAAGTGCACGTGATCAAATTAAAAGCAAAATAATTATTAAATTAAAACAAAATAATTACGTTAATTAATTTTAATTATAATAGGTAATATTTAAATTTTGCTTTAAAATATTATTATATATTAATCATATAGGTGGTGAGTAGAAGCTACACAAAAACCATGCTATTTAATGGACAATTATTTAAAAATCAAATACAGCAAATAATTTTTACATTTTGCGCTGATCTTAATTCAAAAAATTGAAAAAGACGATTTCCAACATAATCTCTATGCAGTGTTGCGAGGAGATCAAAACTAATTCTGAAAAGGAAAGAGAAAATCCAACAATCGAGATCCGTTTTTTAGCCAAAATTTATGAATGATTCTTATTGATTTTTAAGGAAGTCTTCACAGCATGGGTATGCCAAAATTAACAAAGCAAACAATTAAGAAAATTCAACTTTTAAACTTCGGTTCAACCGTAAATGATTAATATAAAATATATTTTAATTATGTAGTAAATAATATAATATTATCATTAAATTTAATTAAGATAATCATTTTGCTTTTCATTTAATATTATTTTGCTTTTAATTTTTAAAATAATTATTTTGCTTTTAATTTGATCACTTGCACTTTTCGTACTTCGTCTCAGCACGGTTAAAAACAAGCAAAGTGAGACCCGAACTTTTTCTCTCTCTGTTACGTCGTCAAAAAGCAGCTATTTTTCGATTCGTCAAATAATTTTTCTTTTAAATTTCGGCTTTTTTAATACTCGGCTCGACACAATTCCGGCACCCGTTCAACTCAATTTTTCACTCACTTCCAACCCATCAGTCCCTCGACCACTTTGTAGCAATTTCCATTGTAAATAGTCCATCCAAATCCACTGCATACTGACACACTCGGATTGCCCAAATCGACCGGCGACGAGGGCACGTGGGGTCGTGTCCGCGAGTGTCCGGCACTTGGCAAACTGACGTGGCCTGTGCCTCCGCCAGGCGGCCCCGCCGGTGGTCCCGCGGGAGCTATGGCGGACGGTGCCTCGACCGCGCCGCTGCTTCCCGGCGCCCCTGGGGGCAATGGCACGCCGACTGGCAGATTGATTTGGGCCACGGCAAAGCTCACCGAACCAAGCAGAAAGATTGAACAGTGGAAAAGCTTTGCCATCTGCGAAATTTTAACTTTAATTTTCATTGGGATTAAAGCGGAGATTTAAAATAACGAAAGTCTTCTCATTGTTTTTTATGAATAAAATTTGGAACTAATTTAATTAGGAATTGGACAAGTTCGATTTAAAATTTTAATCAAAAATAAATTTATTTGTTCAACTGTTAAAGAATTGCTCCTTTAAAACTGATTTGTTTACGCTTACAAAATGGAGTGAAAATATTTATACCGTATTCCTAAAAATACAGCCCCCCCCCTCTAAATTAGAGCCACTCCCATGAAATAAAACCATCTTTTAGGGGAGTTGAAAAACAAAGCCCCAGGGGGCTCTATTCTAGGAAATACGGTATGATTGTATGATTTTGAACAATTTTCATCTCGAAAATTATCTTGCGCCTGTTTGCCGTTACTTCTCTTTTCTTTGTTTTAAAATTGACCCCTATTTGAACTTTCAAAAGTTCATCGTTGGGATCCAACCCTGAAATAGAGATTGACAATTTCGAGATAATTTTATACTTTTTAAATATTTTTTAATAAAAAAACAATTTGTTGGCAGCAAATGGAGTCGAAAAATGCGCAAAATGGAAAAAGCATATAAAAAGAAAATCATTTAAAAAATAACCTATTAAAAAATTGATATAATTAGATAATGAACTCTCTGCGTATGGTCACCGTGACGAAGAAAAACGACACACGCTATTATAAATAATAATAATAATCAGTCAGTTTCGATGAAACTTTTCTTTATTATGGGCATTCATTTGGTACCAATGGGTCGAGGCGAAACTCGTTTTGTTGGCCCGACAAAATATTATCGCCGAACAAAAACCGACGAATAAAATAACAAAAAATTACAAGTGAAACGGGGCGAAAGGCGGAGGAAAATCAAAGCTTAAAAAGCACAAAATTTTAATGGAAAAGCCACAAAAATGAGGAGAAAAAGGAATAATTGCCGAAAAGAAAATAATCGGTCAATCGCGGGAAAAGCGGAAGCAAAAGAATTACGGAAAAAGAGCGGACGGAACGTCGCGTCTGAGGCGAACATCGCCCGTCCGTCTGTCGGCGCGTCTCCGCAAATTCTCGACACGCGCAGCACGAGACAAATTTTTGAAGGAAAATATAAATAAATATTTAATAAACGAG
This sequence comes from Heterodera glycines, assembly GCA_004148225.2. Classification (NCBI taxonomy): domain Eukaryota; kingdom Metazoa; phylum Nematoda; class Chromadorea; order Rhabditida; family Heteroderidae; genus Heterodera; species Heterodera glycines. Next base: position 9,685,434 of record CP049707.1, on the reverse strand, counting down.
ATGAATTAATTACCCAAAGAATTAGTCCATGACCAAAGACAAATGTCCGCAATTTCCATTTTTTTGAGAAATTCGAATCATTACCCAAACAAATTTATTGACAATTTAGTAATAAATATATGTTTAAAAAGAATTAATAATTGTCTTTTTTTTGCTTATGCCCATTAAAATTCGTCCATCAATTGTATTTAAAAATTTGATTTTTTGCAAATCGCGCCTGTCATTTGAATTTCGCAGCGCGCGTCGTTCCATCGGCCTTCTGCATTTAGCATGTGCACGCACTCCTCTTTTGCGCCGGCTAAGTCAATTAAACATAATTATAATAAAATGTAAATAAATTTAAATTGATTTTTCTATTAAAAATTCTCTTTTTATTAATTAAAAAAGCTTTTTCAATGTAACAATAAGTCAAACAACTTGGGTCAGTGTATTTGTTGGTGCCCGAGGGTTGTCCTGCTGCCCATGGCGATGTGTTTCTTGACGCAGCAGTTGTAATTTCGGGCTATTTGTTTGTTTTTGTTTTTTAATTATTAATTAATTAGCTTTTCACTTACAACATTGCCAAATATTGCTGCCGAACCGTTTGTCCATGTGCTTTGGTAGCGATTTCCGACAAGGACACGGCGAAGACCGATCCTGAAAAATAAA
>CP049707.1:9628981-9684026 GCA_004148225.2 Heterodera glycines | reverse complement strand
TATTACGTGCATAATTTTTATTGTATTCGCTTTCGTAAATACAAAAGGTAATCAATGCCATTTACGTTAATGCATTCATTGTGTCTTTGCATATTCAATTTTAATTTGTCTTATGTCATTCATATTAAATGTAAATTAAAGAAGCATTGACAAAAAAAAGTTTGCTGACAAAGGAAGGTCCCCAGGTGTCCGTGGGATTTCCGAATGAAACTTTGTGGGTGAATAGAGCACCTATGGGTTCTTAAGAAAAATGGTTTCAATTTCTGCCAAATAAGTACGGGTGCCGAGTTATGACGTGCCAAACTTTTTTTATCCCAATAAATTGAATAATCAATTGCACTACTTTGTGCTGTTCGGTGGCGCAAAGGTTGTGCGCTCGCTTTCCCTTTTTGCCCCCACAAGTTCGAATCCCTCTTACGTAAATTTATTTTTTTAATTTTGCCATTGAATACCCTTTTTGAAATGCAATTATTTTCATTTTTTTTTATTACAGAATAATAAAATTAAAATTTATGCATTTTCACACATGTGGTAATCGTGAAAAATGAGCAAAACATAAGAAAATCTCACAATAGCCGCAATGAAGTAAAACAGTATTTTCACAATTTATTTTTTGGAAAGTATCTATCTTTTGGCACTTCAAACAAAATTTGACCAGATGACAAAACTCAGATTGCTAGTCGTGATCAAAGTAACCTGCTTTTCTCCACGAAAATCTTTATATTTTACAATTTTTTGAAGCAATTGGATGACATTTAAAGGATTTACAGAATTTTTAACGGGGAATTTTTTCATATAAATTTAGAAAATATAGTTTTTTAAAAATAATTTTATGCATTTTCGTTCAAAAAATGTATTTAAAAAAATAAACTGTTATAGTATAAATGAAAATAATTGCATTTCAAAAAGGGTATTCAATGGCAAAATTAAAAAAATAAATTTACGTAAGAGGGATTCGAACTTGTGGGGGCAAAAAGGGAAAGCGAGCGCACAACCTTTGCGCCACCGAACAGCACAAAGTAGTGCAATTGATTATTCAATTTATTGGGATAAAAAAAGTTTGGCACGTCATAACTCGGCACCCGTACTTATTTGGCAGAAATTGAAACCATTTTTCTTAAGAACCCATAGGTGCTCTATTCACCCACAAAGTTTCATTCGGAAATCCCACGGACACCTGGGGACCTTCCTTTGTGAGAAAATGCTGAAAAAGCAAATTTTTAGCCGAACTTATTAAGAAATTATTTTTTAATTTAAAATTTGTTGCGGTTTTTATGTTTGAATATTTTTTCAAAAAAAAAAAAAGAAAATTATGCATTTCAAGATTTTCAATTTGTATTAGGAAGAATAAAATTGAAAAAAAGTAACAGCCCCGTAGGGGTCTCGATCCCCTGGCCTTGAGATTAAAAGTCTCACGCTCTACCAACTGAGCTAACGAGGCACCTGAGCGTGCCCCTTTGTTTTTGCTTTTGTTCACAATATATTTGCGTGTAAATTGAATTAATTTTTTTTGGTCCCTTTTTTCTCTTTTTTAGTTTTATTTTAAATTTGTCATTTTAATTTTTTGTCTTAACTGAAAAATATTTAACTGGAATTGATTGTAATTAGCAAATTTGATAATATTCTCATTAAAATACAATGTGAAAGAAATGAGAAGTTTTTTACTTTTTTTAATCGCCTTTCGTTACCGGACTGTAATTTATTGCCGATCAAATGATCATATCCAAGGTTAATTGCCTTTTAACGGGGTAATTAATGTTAATTGGTGAAATTTCCTAATGTAATCAAATGGGAAAAACATTTCGTTTCGGTCGTGTGTCAAATTAAAAATTAAATTAATTTGCTTTTTTCTACTATTTCTACTTAATTTGCCAAATTGTTGGCATTTTCTCCGTTCATTTTTCATTTTCGCCTTGGCATTTCTCTGATCACTCGCCATTTTTGTTCAGCTGTCATTTGTCCGTGTGATTATTTTCATCACTTTTCTTCATCTGCAGTGATAAGAGAGAAAGAGAAGGTTGTTTGTGCCAATTTATCAGCAAAAATTGACGGACAAATCAAAAAAAAAAGGGGGGGGGAGAGAGAGACCAACGGAGAGACACAAAACAAAACCCATTTGAGCACAAAAATAATTACCTATGCCATTACACGATCATTTTCTTTTTAATTATTTTATTTAATTTTTCATTTTTTAAGGATAAAAAGATTTTCTTTTCAGTTCCTACAAATATGAATTTATTTATATTGTTCTTCTCAATATTTTTCGTCACTTTTTTGCCGTTAACTTGGAGGTAAAATAATTGGGGAAAATTTAAATAAGTTTAAACTAAAATAAAAGAATAAAATTCAGTCGGTCTTTTTCCATTGGTGGCAGCAGCAGCGCACAATCGTCGGAAGAAGACAATGGCCAAACAGTGAGCACTTACAAAAGTTGGGACAATGCCGGCGATGGAAACATTTGGGCGGTGCTGGTGGCCGGGTCGAGCGGATGGTTCAATTACAGACACCAGGTAGGTGGGCCATCCGATCAGTGCCAAACATATGGTCAGTGCCAATGCAGAAGGGACAATCGGTCAATTATGGCATTTTTCTGGGGGGGGGGCGGAATTTGCACGACCTCTCCCACAGCTACAAGTAACAATGATGGTCAATTTTGTTATGCTTTAGGCCGACATTTGCCACGCTTATCACACGCTGTTAGCCCATGGAGTGGCCAAAGAGCGCATTATCACGATGATGTTCGACGACATTGCCAACAACAAACAGTGGGGGGAAGGAAAAAGAAAATAAATTTATTAAATATATTTTAAATTACCTATTTCTATTTTGCCAGCAACCCATACCCAGGAAAACTCTTTAATGAGCCGGGTGGCAAAGATGTTTATGAAGGTAACAATGCCTTAATTAAATTGTTCTTCCATTAGGTTTTTAATCATTAAATTGTAAAATTTAGATAAAAGACGAAATTATAAAAATTAGTGAAGAAAATTTAAACTGTCCTAAAAAGAATCTGTTCAAGAACTTTTTTCTTAATTGAGGCGTAAAAATCGACTACAGCGGAACCGAGGTTAACCCTGAAAATTTCGAAGCGGTCCTTTTGGGCGATGAGCAGCGATCGGAGGGAAAGCCGGTGCTGAAAAGGTGACTAAAAATGGCACAAATGGGTGCCTTTTAGTAAGATTCAATGAATGGCAAAATATTTTTATTTATGAATGAAATTTTCTAAATATGATCAAAAATAGGGGTGTATGAAAATATTTGTATAATACACAAACTTTATTTGATTAATTATAATCAAAACAACTAATATAACTTCTATTTTATCTATAATTTTCACCAAACTATTAGTTTTTTATCATTGATTTAACAAAGTTTTGGACCAAATAATTATCTAAGGTCTTAGAAAACCATTCATTTTTTCGACTTTTTCTGAACCTCACAAATTTTTTTGTTCAAATCTGACAGCCATGAGATTACCAACAAATAGCCATAACATTATAAACACAATTGGTTTTTCATTTACTGAATTTCAATATTAAAATTCAAAAATTTCGCGAAAAATTTCTGTTTTCGGTATTGAATTAAAATTTAAAAAAAAACAACAAAATTTAAAAGCAGCAAACAGTAAAATGATCAACTATGCAAAGATGCAATTCACATACGATTTTGTCCGCTTTTTATGTGTTTTACTTTTAAACTCGAAAACAATTAATTAAAAGCATTTAAAAACATTATTTGAGATTCACACAAAGAATACTTAATAAATCATAAATTGAATTCCACCTTAACAGCACTGAAAAGGACAAAGTGTTCGTGTACTTCTCGGACCATGGCGCGGTCGGAGTTATCGGATTCCCAGCAGCCGACGTACTGTAAACAATTAATGAATTTACCGTAATTTGCGCGGGAATTTTTTAACAATGAATTAGGAATAATTTGCATAACAACTATCTTTGATATGTGCAAATGTCTTTAATTTTTCAGTTAACGGTTAAACAATTGACTCAAACACTGAAGGAAATGCATGCCAAAAAAATGTACGGCGAATTGACATTTTATCTCGAAGCATGCGAATCGGGCTCAATGTTTGACCACACATTGGCGCAGAGTTTGAAAAGTGTATTTTTTAAATTAAAAAATATTTGAAAACCAATAAATAAGATAGACTAATTAAAATGGTAATAATAATAGTAATAATAATTATAATGATAGTCAATTAAGTTTACGCAGTCACCGCGGCCAATGGCGACGAATCGAGCTGGGGCTGTTTTTGCGACACCAAATTTTTGCCCGGAAATTGTTTGGGCGATCTTTTTTCAGTGAATTGGATGCAAGACTCGGACCAGGCATTTCAGTCATTATTTTTGGGGGAAAATTTCAAATTTTCAGGAAAATTTACGCACCGAAACTCTGCGGAAACAATTTGGCATTGTGCGCGAAGAAACGAACAAAAGCCACGTGATGCACTACGGCGACTTGCAAATTCAGGACGAACACGTTTCTGAGTTTATGGGCAAAGAGCAGGCGCAAAAGCGCAACGAACGCCCAGTGAATTAATTAATGGGCAATTTAAAATTTAATTTGGAACTTTTAAATTAATTTTTAATTAAACCATTAATGGAATTGAAATTTTCGTTTAGCCATCACCGCACAAATTTCCAATGTTTCCTTCTCGAGACATTCCCATGTTCATGATGGCACGCCGTCAGAATGAGTCTAAGCAGATTCAGCACAATCTCCGCGTGGCGTGGAAAGTTGGAAAACGCAAAATATTAAATAATAAAATTTAAAAAAAATTTGCGGAAAATAATTAAATGCTAATTAGGTTATTAAAATTTCAATCACATATTGTATCACAGAAAAGAAGCTTTCTCGAGCAAACGATTAAACAAATTGTGCACCAACTTGTGCACGACATGAACAACCGGCGACAGATTTTGACGACGTATCCGCAACAAATTCGCGACTTGGACTGTCACCATGAGGTGAAGCAGAAAGTGCAAAGCAAATACAACTCATATAAAAAACTTAAAAAACCTAAAAGAAAAACATAGAAAAATCAATTTTCAATAATTATTAAAGGTAAAAAATCGCATTTAAAGCTTTTGGCGAGTCTTGAGGATTTTGAACTTTTTTTGGATAAATTGTTAATTCAAAAATGATCCAAAATTAGATTTTGTCAAACAATTACGTATAAATACATTTTGCTTGGGTCCATCTCAAGCGATATTACTGGTGTTTAACCGTCAAATAAATAATTAATACACTAATTGTATTTAATTAACTGAAAAACAAATCATTAAATTAAATTTCAGGTGGTGCACACGTTCAGCAATTTCTGCTTCAAATTTAGCGAAGTATTCATTTTTTCCTTTTTTTCATTAATACTTTGTCTTCGTTAGAATCCGTACGCGCTTAAATATGCCTATGTTTTGGCCAATTTATGCGAGCGACCCGAGTTGGACGCCGAACGTATCAAAATGGCACTGATTGAACAGTGTGCCGAAGTCGAACTTAGCGGTGTCATATGATCGAATTTGAAAAACGCAATTTGACTGATATTAATCCTATCGAATCCATTTTGATTAAAAAATATCCGAAATAAAAAGCAAGTTTTTACATTTTATAAGTTTTAATAAATATGTTGACTTTTTGGGCCCAATTTTAAAAATGAGGAATATAAACATAACAATCAATATTTAAAACATAATTACAAAAAAAAAAGTTTTATTATCTAAAAAAGATGTTTTAAAAAAATTTTCGTTTGTTATATGTCAAAGAAATTTGATGGTGGGAAAATCGCAGAAATGGATCTACAGAAGAGAACTTTTTTCAAATTCAATCCCAAATATGTTGGAAATTTAAGTGGATATTACACATAAAAAGAGATTACAAAATTTCAACAAAATGGCTTTTGTATTTGTATGATGAGTGTAGTACAACAGTCTCTTCAGCCTAATTTCGACGACCCTAAAAATAACCAATTTTAGGCATTTTCATTTTAATATTTTGAAGAAGAAATTCGATTAATAATCTAAAATAACCGACAATGGATATTTTTTTGGAAAAAAATAAATAAAGAAAAACAAAAAATAATAATAATGACGAAAGAAATAAATTACTAATTTTGTTTTTTGATGCAAAAAAAATCGTCAGTTCAAAAAATTGCGCATCTGTCATTGATTCTAATTCATTATATAATTCAAAACCAGTTATTCATAATTTCATTTGAAATATAAACGATTTCTTACTGCTCAAATGCATAAATTCTTCAAAAATAATTATTATTTTTACAATAAAAATGCTTTCTTTTCTTTTTTAAATTAAATTTAAGGAATTCAATTTAGCATTATTATAATGAAGTTGTTTTCAACATTTGTTCTATGTTTGATGCTCATCATCGGACTGATGGGCATTATTGCTCCAGTGAATTCGGGTAAATTTAAAAGATAATTTTTAAATATTTTCAATATATGTAATATTTATTTAGAAGAGGAACCTGGCCAAGAACAAGGTAAAGAAAAAAGAAAATGAAGAAAATAATTTGCAAAAAGAATAACTTTGATAATGTTTCAAATACCTTAACAATATTTCAGCTTCTGCTAAAAAGGAAGAAGATGAAAAGCCAAAGCCCCCAAAAGGAAAGGGAGCGGGAAAATTCCGTTTTTTGGGCGGACGACGAATGAAATGAGCAGAGAAGTTGCAGATTTGCTTAGATTAGAGGCTATTAAACACCAAATTACCGATGAATAATCATTTAACAATAATAAATATTTGCTCTCTTTTTTTGATTGAAAAACTTGGAAAAACAAATTTTATCCAATAAACTTTTATTCATCGTACCGTTTTCTCAGTTGCTTTATTAATTGCACACATTGTTTTTTTTAATTTTAATTATTCTGGTGCAAAGGATAAAAGAATTGAAAGAATTATTGTATTTTTAGAGGTACGCGAGCGGTTACGGTATCTGTTATTTTGGTGACCATATCCAACACAAATTCTTCATAGAGACTCTTTGGTGATTCCATGTCCGCCACTAACCAGTGATTTTCACTTCTGCAGCTCACAAATTTTCCATTGGATGCCTTAAAAATACAATAAAAAAACATATTAAATTTAAATTATTAATTAAAACAATATTTATTTTTTGTCAATTTAGTTTCCAAACCTTAATCACAAAATTGCCAGATGTTTTAGGGATTAATTTGAATTTTGTATTTGTTCCTTAAAATTCAATTTATTTTATTTTTTCTTTATTTTTAATTACCATCGTCAAGGTCACTCGTCCTCAATTTCCCTCCGATTTTCTCATCAACAATCATCCAAAACCAATCATCGCCAAATTTTACGCTGAATGAAATTGTTTCGTCGCTGTTGGCGCTGAGCGAAAAACTGAAAATAAGAAAAAAAAAATGGAAAAATGACAATAAAAAAATGGATAAATATTTTTTAAGTTAAACAATAATTTATTCAAAATGAAAATTGAAATTGAAAAATTAATTATTGTAAATCATAATAATTTTAATCGCAAATTGAAATCACAAATTTTTCTTTGTCACTGATGCACTTTCGGCCACTAAACCTGCAAAACCTCTGTTTGTTCTCCGCGTCGCCACATACAAATCATTGCCATAAAATTAAAATTTATTTATTTATTTAAAATATTTAATTTTACGAGGCATTGAATACTGACGAACACATCAAATTGTTGAGACAAATTGAGGACATTTGCGAATATTAGCCAAAATTGGAATATTTTTATTAATTTGGCACATTGAAAATTTTCCATTCGAATGAAAAGAGGGCAAATTGAATTATAAAATTGGGTGGGCAAAACATCGCAGTTAAACCACCCAAATGAACAGGTTTTTGTCGACTGTCCACAATTTTTAAATTCGCCGATTACATAGTCAGTCAGCCACCTTTAGCAGACAAAAACTTTCAAATGCATAAAAAATAATGTGAAAATAAAAACAAAATTAAATTATTAAATTACGCCTAATGCGTGGGGCGGGGGTAATTATTAGTAATTAAATATTGTTGATTTGATTTTATATTAAATCCATTTGTAAATAGGCAATAAATTATTATTATTTTTTACTTGCTTTTCCTAAATTAAGCACTTCAAATCTGCTGCTGACAACAGTTGTCTTATGCAGAAAAAGGCGTTTTCATTGCATGGGAAAAAGCCGTTGGAAATTTGATCGGATTGAATGAACGCCATCTGCCAATGCTTTGCCGACACTTTGTGATCAATTTTCTTTTCATAAATTTTTCTTTTTAACAATTTATGCGTAAGCTAAATTAATAATATTGCAAATCTGATTAAATTATTAAGCAAAATTCAGTATTAAATAAAATTGCATTGTTTGTTCATTCACAATGTATTTTGGGAGTGGAGGTGACCCGGAATTGAAAAAGTGCGTAATTTGTGGCAATTTGGTACAATTGGCCGACAAAATGATGATCGACAGGGTCACATGTAATTATTACTTATTTGGTCAAAATTTAAAAACTTGTCCAATGTTATTGAAAATGGTTAAAAGATAAATTTGGATGAAATTAAAGTTTCTTGTGAAAAATTAAATATTTCTCTTTGAAGCGACCGCTTAATTTCAAAAACATTTATTTCATTTCACTTTTTTTATCTCCAAAATGCCCTACATTGAAATACTGTAAATAATTCTGCTTTTTTACAAAATCATTTCAGTGCACAACAAATGCTTCAATTGTGGCTACTGTGGCAACCCGTTGAAGCCGGGCGAATGTGCCATGGAAGTGCACTCATTCGGCCGCCGGTGGTACTGCTCGGGCCCGGCCGGCAGCTGCGCAATGCTTCCAACGGCACAAAAGGAAGCGCGACGCAAAACGCAAGCAGCGAAACAGTGAAAGGAGAAGCATTTTTCGAGTTTGGTCCAATTTTGAACCCGATTTGAACCCGAAATGCCAATGTATTATGGCAATTAATTGACTTAATTGTTATGAGAAGCAAAATAAAAGTCAACTTTCAATTTTGAGCAGAATAAATGATCTTAAAAATTAAACAATGTGAGACGTAGCAAAAATTTCAGCAATTGCTCTTACAAATTAATGAAGGTTATATTTTCAAGTTTGTTTTCTTTAGAAAAATTCTAAAAAAAAAATTAGTAAATTTTGAGCAACTCCTCTTAATGATGATGAGAGAGAGTAACGCCTTCACAGTCTGTTGTCATTAGAAACAATTTAGAAAACAAAAATTATTTTTCCAAACATATGTCCAAAATCGCTTTTAATATGAGTTTTTTCACTCGTAGAAGTCATAATAGAATTTTAAAAAAGTGATAAAAATGATTGGGTCCATAAAATTTGAATTATTCAAACAAAAGAATTAATCTTCCTAATAAACCAGAAACCCTGGATGGACCACCACTCGGATTTGTTTCTAAATAAAATTCTTTCATAAATTTTTAAAATTGTTTAAAATGTTTATTATATTTAACCATTCTTTTTTAAATTAAATATTTAAATTTTATTTCTTAATTCCTTCTTTTATTTTCGACTTTCAGCGATCGGACGAATTTGCCTCTCAGCGAATTCGGACAATAAAGAAATGCTATTTTTTGCCTAAATTTAAATAAATAAATTAAATTTTAATTATTTTCGTATTTGTCCTTTACCTGTTGGTTCCATTGGCCTACAATTGCGATTCTGTTTTGGTTTGTGCCTCCCAACGCGGACACTTCGTATTCCCTTTCGCGGCTTGGATCGGTGTTTAGGCAGCCAAGCATTTCGTAAACGCGGACTCGAAATTCCTAAAAATTGTAATTTTTAAATTAAAAAAATTTTCTCCGTTAATTTGTTTTAAATATTATTTTTCCTTTTAAAATAAAATTTTAAATTTCTTCTAAATTTTATATGAAAAAAGTGCTAAAAATGTTAAAACACAAATGAATTTTTAGCCTATGGAAAATTGCCGATTTCCTTGGACGAATTTGTTCAAATGCTTTTCGTCTCTGATGAACAAAAAGCACCTCTCTGAACAGCAAATAGACGAAGAAATTTGCCGAGCACCGTGCCGCGATCATCCAATTGGACGGCTCGGACAACGCTTTGCTCAGCGCACTTCCGCTGGGGCCAAGCCATGGCGAGGAGAGGAAAAGCGCGTCGGGCATTCCGACGAGGAGAAAAGCCAACAGCGAAATGGCCATGAGGTAGTGCAAGCGGCGGATGTGCTTGCCCGTTTCCGAGTTGACACTGTTCTGGCGATAAAAGAAGCTCAGCCGTGCCAAGCGACAGGCGGTGATCACATTGATCAGAAAACTGAGAATTACGAATTTTTAAAATAGGCAAAAATAATAATTCTTTGATTATTAATTATTTAACATAAAAAAAAATATTTTTCACAAAAATAAAAGTTCCACGAGGGAATGAACCTATGAAAAAACCGAGGAAAAACATGAAGCTTAGCCACTAAGCTTGTAAGCCATCTCACATTCACCTTACCCTAATTAAAATGTTTTTATTTTTTTCCTAATTTCAAAAATATTTTTCACTCTAACCACAATTCTTAACAGGGCTTAAATCAGGGCTCGCAGATCTGAGGATTTATCCTCATTTTTTGATAGGTCAATGAGGATTTTTTTTTTTGAAATGATGATTTGAGGATTTTTGTGGCTTTTTGAGAAATTTTGAGGATTTTTGAGGCCTTTGGGGAAAATCGTCAGAATTTTTTTAAATTTTGATAAATTGTCATAATGTTTGACAATCATTTAATTTGAATTTGGGTTTTTAATAGAGCATCAAAACGAAAATCTCTCCCAAACTTTTCATGAAAACCAGTAAATAACCATTTTTCCGAAAATTCACAAAATTAGGAATTTTTTAATGAAAATCTGCTAAAAATCTGGTCAACATCCTTAATTTTTCCCCAGGCAGCGTCTATAGGCACCGCCGGACCCCCCCCCCCCTATTCCCCAAAAGTTTTTTGAAAAACGTCGCAAAAAAAATCAATTTCGGTTTTTCATGCTCAGAATTTCACAAAATGCTAATTTCTAACCAAAAAATTGCTCAAATTTATCATGGACAATAAAAAAATATAACATTTGAACATTTTAAACGTGTTTTGAATAAATTTGTAAAAATGAGGCTTTTTGACCCAAAATGAGGTTTTTTTGATGCCAAATGAGGCTTTTGAAAATTTTCATCTGCGAGCCCTGGCTTAAATTCTCGCTTTTCGCACTACAAGGCGAGAACGCGAACCCAACTGATCCGCACCATTTTCAACTATCATTTCGTTTTTCATTCCGCCTAATTTTTCTGTCCTCACCCCGCTCCCTCGTCCTTATTAAATATCAAATTTATTTTTTAAAATATTATTTTTCGTTTACGCCATGGCATATCCGACAATGGAAGTGAGGAAAACATAAGTGGAGTATTCCGGGGAGAAGGATCGCTAAAGATCAAATTCATCTTTTTCAAATAAAAGTGTTCTTTTTCTGTACCTTTCGTCCGCAAAAGAAATCGACGACTTTCGTGCGATAATACCACGCGACGGAATAGGCGGCAAACAGCGAAATGCCGCAGTGCAAAAGGACAACCATTGGCGCAATGTTGGGGCTTAATTACGGTATTTAGTTGGATAGGAAAATAAAGTAATTGTTTTTTTCTTACTAAGGCGAAATCCGTCGACGGTAAAAATTGGGCATATAAACGGCAAGAAAACGCTCGATGCTGACAATGGTCAGCACCAAAGGTGGGATTAGTGCGCCGATGAGGCGCAGGTAAACGAACGGTTTGATGGCACAGGACCAAGAAGTCTGTGGCATTATGTGAACAAAACAGTCAAATGCGTATTAATTATGCGCGAAATTTCAGTACAATTCTTGTGTGTCCGAAATACGGCTCGACGAAAAAACACAAAAAATTTAATTTTTATTTTTTTGAAATTTTGGCCCTAGTTAAAAGTGTTTACGTTTAATTCATTACCATACCAAAGAGGGATCTTTTTAATTTTCAAAAAAGTAAAATAAATTTTATTTAACCGTAAGTCTTTTAAAAATAATATTTTATAAAAAAGGGTGTATTTTTGTCACAAATCCCTGACCCAAAATGTTCGGGTCAAAGATCTCTAAAATGAAGTATCAAACGTCATTAAATAAATGGTTTAATGGTTTTATTTTTCTAATCTTTTAATGAAATCCAAAAATATGTAATTAAGACAGGGCGCGGACCTGTCCTGATTTATTTAAAATGTTCTGATTTGGAGGGAGTGACTTAATTTTTGTTCTGATTTCATAAACATACTCATAATTTTGAAATTTTATGGCATAATATCACTATTTTATCAAGAAAATACAAAATTTATGACAAAAATTGGTCATTTTTTGGACAAAAATCTGTTAACACATCATCGTATTAAAAATTACAAAATTTTTCTCTAAATTTTTTGAAAAAACGCGCCGCAACAAAAAAGCGTTTTTAAAAGCAAAAAAGGTCGTTTTGCTTTTAATTGCAAAAATTTGTCTTTTGTGTTTAAAAAATCAGAACGAAATTACAAAAAAAAAAAAAATTTTCCGGCGGCGCCTATCGGCATCGCCAAGCCCTCTCCCTCGCCCATTTCCCAAAAGTTTCTTGGAAAAATGCGCCGCAAAAAAAAATTGTTAAAAATCTGATTTTTTGATTCCGAATGCACTAAATTGTACGATTTGCTCAATTTTCTCCCCCAAAATTGTTAAAAATGAACTTGGGAGGCGAAAAATACGAAATTTGATATTATTTAAATTGATTAAATTGTTAACAAGCGATTTCAATTTTGCAAAATGTTCTGATTTTTTGGGCCCGATGTTCTGATTTTGAAAAATTTTCGATCCGCGCCCTGAATTAAGAGGCACTCCATTGACTTCTTATAAATAGTAAATCCTGGTTATTTATTTAAAAATGAATAAAATATATTTAACTCAAATTGATTTTAGCTTAAAAAGGACCAGTGATCACTTTCCATTATTTTTGATTAGAGATTTTTTACCTCAATTGGCACTTGGCTTGTTTCCATTATCCGATCGTAAATTGCTTTTCGCATCATTCCAAGCAAAACGATTCCCAAACTGCTGCACAAATCGGCAAAACCGAGCAGTGTCAACAACTAAAAAGGAGATTGGGTTGTTAATTATTATAGAAATTAATAAAATTTTATTAATTAAAAAATTGATATTTAAATGCATATCAAATGACTTTTATCAAAAAATATTCTCAGTAAAATTTGCTTTATTATGATGGAAGAAATTCCTTCTGCTGAAGAACACTATCAAAGTTGCGATGCAAAAAAAACGAAGAGACAACGCCGACCTTTGTTCAAATAAGCATAATTAAAATACTAATTAGCAATCGTTAATTAATTAATGGACAAAGCATTTAATTTGATCGATTTACCAAAATATTGACACTGTGAAAGTGACTCAATTCGACCAATTCGTTGTCATTCTGATGGACACTGAGTGATTCTGCTTCCGACATTTCTCTTACAAATTAGTAAAACTGAAAAACATTCTTATTGCTTAATTAACATTCTTATTGCTTAATTAATGATTCGATTAAATTTTGGGAAAATGTACTAATATGGTATAAATGTTTGTAGTCACATACAAAATTTCTTGTGACTTCTTTTTTTGCCTTAAAAATAATTTATTTGAATTTTAGAAAAAAATGAACAGGGGATTTTGAATAATTTATTTATAAATTGTAAATTAATTCCACCATTTCCCTGGGGAATTACTTTAATATTTCAAACTCGGTTCATTATTTATGATTATCAGATGAGAGAAATTTGAGAAGAAATGAATGATATGAATTAATGGAAAATGCACGCAAATGACAAAACAAACAGAATGTTAATTGACCTCTAAAAAGCATGGGAAAGGTTCCAAATTTTAAAAATTAATTTAAATCAATTTTAAACAGATTTTAATGCCTTTAAATTTTATGCGAATTTCAAATAAAATAAAAAGGAATTTTGGCATAATTTCAACGATCATTCATTCTATTAATTATCATTTAATTTGATCTTTTCTTCGCTTTGTTTAGGCTTGGCCGTGCAGAATTCGGTAGTCCCAAATGAAGAGGGCCATTTGGATGCCAATAAACACCTGAAAACGGTTTAAAATTATTTGCTAAAAATAAAACAGTGAAAACCGTCGCCGGTATTTTGGTCTGGCCATAGTACGAATGGGTCTCCAACAAATTCCTAAATGCCAAATTGTTTTATTTTTATTTTTTAATTTTTAACTTTTTATTACCATAGCATCAGCGCAAATGCTACGACGAAAAGAATGAGTGCGACGAGTGTGTAAATGCGTTCCCATTTGTTGTTGTGAGTGTCCATCAAATTGAGCACTAAATTTCTTTACTCAAAAATGCTTAAAAACTTCGGTATTTTTTATAATAAATTAGTGCCATTTTTTAATTCTGAATTTATTACCATTTGCATTCATTCATTTGTTTGTTTTTTTGTGACTAATTACTCCAAAGTCCAAAGATTATCTTTTTTGGGCCAAATTCGCAATTTGTCCACTTTGAATTTTACTGTATTATTATTATATTGTTTATTGCTTTACCAAAGAAAACAATGTTCAGTATGACGATGACTGCGTTAATTCCGCTGGCGGCACCGATTTTTCCTTTCAAAAAAATTAATTGAAAAAAAAATTTTTTTTTTTGTACCGTCGTAAAAGCATCCGCTGAAAAAGCCGTAACTGCCGATGCAAAGTAAAGTGCAAACAATGAGCCCAAAAACAATCTGATAGAAGCAAGCACAAGTTGGTTACCGTATTATCTATAATTAACCCCTGGGGCGATTATTTTTCAACCTACTCAGAAAAGGGTGGATAATTAGATACGGGGGGGGGGGGTAATTGGAGACGGGGGATAATTAAAAATAATACGGTAAGTTTTCATTTTGACATTCCCAATTTTACCTGCAAAATTTTGATTATCCCTCGATGAGAGCTCAGATAAGCCGTGTTGAGTTTGGCAGCCATTTATAAAAGAAGATTAAATAAATATTTGTACAAAATATTTTTTCTATAAAATCTGAATTTTTTTTATTAATTATAAGTCATTTGTTACTTAATTAATTAATATATCTCTGTGTTATATATATCATGTTAATAAAATGCCTTATTTTCATATTTTCGCAATAATATTTTTGAGTGCTTTGGGCCTAATTGAGGGACAATAATTTGTGGGTGAGGGGGCGGAAGAATGAAAGAATGAATTAATGAGTGTCATAAGGCAACCGCCAAATGATTGAAAGTCGGCGGTGAGTTTTTGCTATGTTTGGCCGGCTGACTTTTCGTGCGGTTTCTCAATAATTGGAAGTGTAAAGTAAATACCTGCCTACTTTCATTTTCCAATTATTCCCGTGCTCCTTCACCGATTTTCGTTGTCAACAACCGCCGACGAAGGACGACACAACGCCAAAATTGGCCATTCCAATGCAACAAGAAGGGCCAATTAACGCAAAACGGTCCCCAATTTATCAACGCATTGGTAGGGATGATTCATCATTCGAAATTTAAAATTAAAACGGTTTAGAAAAATCAACGATTGGAAATGGAGAAATTAAAAAATGAAAAAAAAGGGATGAACCTTCACATTAAAAATCATTCTAAAGCCGGTTTAATCCCTTTGTGAAAACTTCAATTCTCAAAGCATAAAAAGAAAGCCATTTGTTTGTTGAGAGATTAAATTTCTTTTTGCCTTTTGTTTTGTATTTATTTTTAAATTTAAAATGAAGAAAATAAAAAGTTAAAAAAAAAAAAAAATTCTTTTAATTGACAATTAGCAGCAACTAATCGAATTTATTTGACTGAAAATGGTTAATTGAGCGCAGTGAATGACAGCGAAATATTTTAGGCAAAAAAATAAAGGGAAAAGAAAAATTTAATGGTGCTTTTTTAGGAATGTTTCTAACTAATTTTTAAATTTCCTTTCCAAATTCTCAATTTATGTAAATTTAAATTATAAAATAAAAATATTTTATAGGTTTGCCTTTAACTTACAATGAGCATCGATTTTTTTTCGGCATCCGTTATTTATTAAATATGCATAATAAAACATAGTGCGAAAAAACTACCCTTTAATATTGATTAATATTTTTATATGACTTTTTACATAAATTTATTTCATTTTAATATATTTTTTTAATGGAAATAATAAATTATTTTTTATTTTTCACAATTTGTCTCTTTTATCCTTCACAAAGCTCCGCGTCAAAAAAGCTCCGTTTGTGCGTTATCTGTGAACATTCACGAGAAGTTAAAATTGTGTTGGAACTGTTTTATGAATTAAATGGTGAAATATTTAAAATATATTCGGATGTCCAAATTGGAGAAAATTTCGAAATCAAAATTAATGAAAAAGATGAAAGAGAAATTGACAATTATATTTTGCAATTTCATGTGTCGGTAAATCCCATAAATAATGAATTTTTGCCGGATGAAAATGACGAAAACCCGGCGGATGATCAGCCATACGAAGATCAATTTGTGCAAATGGACGACATCCGGTCCCTGCACCGGACCGTCAAAGTCGAGCTGTTCAGGCCGAACTTCTCGCGGCTGTACGTGGTCAATTTGGGCAGTGCCGACCCCCCGGGGCGGCTCAATTGGAACCGAAGAGTTTTTGTGGAAGCGGAAAACGACGCGGGCAATTACCACGCATTTGTGTACGCTTTTGTACAGAAAAACCGACGCGGATTTGAGTTAGAGGACGAGAGAATACTTTTGGGATTTGCCCCACTCGAAAAATTGGAAAATGCAAATGGACAGCAAATGCCAAAGGCAAAAAATAAATGCCAAATAAATAATATTAATAATTTGATATTTTAAGTTCACAGAATACAAACTATCAATCCCGGTCAATTTGAATCGCTTTTTCAAACACAAAATTTGGTTTCTCGACATTGACATTTATCAGTATGAAGAGGTTGATTAACTTTATTATTAAAATTGTAAATAAAAAGTAATTAAGGACAAAATGAAAAGCAGCAGGGTTGGAGATGAAGCAGAAAAGGACTGTTCAATTTGTTTAGACGAAATAACAAAGGAACAATTTTGTATCAAATTGCACGGAGAAAATGCCAATGCCAAAATGGTTTATGATAGATTTATTAAATAATTTAAATACTTTTTAGCACATTTTCCACCGCAATTGCATCAACAAATGGTCAATTGAATGTGAAAGATATTCCGTAAAAATGAATAATTATGCATTTTTAGGTTTTCATTGCTTGACAGACTCCGATGCCCTTTGTGTAATCAGCAACCCAATCGTGTTTTGGTTGGTAAATTTGTTGTAATTGGCAAATTTTATCCAATTTAAAATGATAAATGATGGATGAGTTAATTTATGTTTATTAAAACAAATAAACCAATTTAATTTTACAAATTTCGGATTAATTAGTCCCTGATTTAGTCAATTATTTCCTTTTCATTATTTTGCACTTCCTCCGATTTGTCCTCAAATTTGTTTATGAATCCAATTTCTGAATTGTTTCGCATTGCAAAAGGACAGGGAAATGATGGAAATGATTTTAAAAAATTACAAGCGGAACATGCGATCGACCAACTCAATGATCGCTTATATAACATCACCGAAAAATTAAAAAGTTTTCTGCCCGAGATGCAATTTGATCAAATTATTCCATTTTCGGATGCAAAATTTTTTGAAATTTGCTCAGAAGGCATTGTCGAGAATGGCATCATTAAGCACATTCGAGAAAGTCTCGAAGAGATTGTCAGAAATCAAGAAAATTCACAACAGAGCAAAAACAAGGCACTGAATGCCATAATAATTATTCAAGCAATAAAATTTGATTTCAGCATTTTTGCAAATTTGGCAATTGAAAATTTGAACATTCTGAGAGAGGAGGAACAAAGCGATGAAAAATTAAAATGAATTTATCTAATTAGTGATCTTTAGTTAATTAATAATATATTTCATGTACAAATGCTTCGATTGTATTTTTCAAGAAAATATGGAATAATCAAACCGAAAAAAATCAAAGAACACGAAATTTTTCCATCGATTTTTTTGAGAAAATATTGAAAAAAAATACCAAGAATTTAGATATTCAACCGATAAATTAATCGTGGCTTATCTATAAGGTATATATATGTTCAGCACTTCGGGAGTGTGTGAGCATAATTGTGCAGTTCGAGAGTCATGACTCAAGAAACGATGTTGTTGACTAACTTTAAAATTAGATTAGTCTTATCAATTGTTAATCACCATTTTACTTCTATTTCCAATATGAAATTTATGAATAATTTTCGATGTGACTGAATTAACCAATCAAAAAGCGAAAGGATGTGAAAAATTGATGATTCATTTTTGCGTTAATAAAAATCTCTCCATCGAATTGCTTCGTATGAAAATGTACATAATCATTTTTTGCTGAAATTATATGAACAAATTGTGTAAATTTTTAATTAAAATTATTCAATATTAATTATTTTCTGAACGATTTGCTTTAAAAATATTTTTCTTTTTTAATTAATTAAACCAAGGGAATGTTTTCTCTGATGAAGCCATTGCTTCTTCTTCTGCTTTTCACTTGCGCCCTTTTCCCCGATAAACTGATGGGTATCACAAAAAACATTAACATTTGTTTGTTCTTTTTTATCTGTGTCTTAAAAGGACTCAAGTGCAAGCAGGGATTCGAAGCTCGGCATGGCGGTGAAATTGAAACCGAAAACGGAGAATGCTTGGATAAGGAGGGCGCGCAATATTGTCTGGCGGCAATCTGCACGATCGGTAAATATGCAAATAATAATTCAAATAAACACATTGAAAATAGACCAGAAAAAGCTAAAGAGATGTTTAGAAAGATCGAAAATTGGATTTTCCTTATGATTGAAATGCCTAAATTAGTTGTACCTTCTAAAAGGTGGAGTTTTTGAATGATCTCTAAGATTTCAGAAGAGGCGCCAAACTTACCGATTATTTTTTGGAAATGCGACACTGAAAAAGATACGCAATACTGTGCCAGTTTTGCTGCAGATGGTTTGCAGCTGACCACCGGTTCAAAGAATGTCACGTGTATGTGCCATTATGGCGAGAAAGGAGAAGACTTTGGTAATGAGCAGTTCACGCTGCCTCCCGTGCCATCGACGACGGACGACAATGAGCACGAGAAAAGTAGGGATTTTAACTTTTCCAAGCTCACAAGGGAACCTCGCGAACTGTCAGTCAAAAGTGGGTATAAATTTGGTATCACTGGATAGAGCAGGGTCGACTTCTATTGCGAATTTTTAATATTAGCAGTGTGTGACGAAAATAAAAAAAGTTATGTGGCATCAAAAATCGATGGCCAAAGCGCCTATTTCCAGCAGTCTCGCCACCGGGGACGGGGGCGGGGGTTTGGTTTTAATTAGTTCCAAAAAATCACAAAAAAATATTAATTTTTATGAATGATGTGTTTGTTGCTTTAGTCGATGTATCGCCTCGATTCAATTCCTTTTCGCATAAATTTCACAGATATTGTCTAAAAAATGACCAAAATCACGGGTTTTGGAATAATTTTTTAAGAAAAGTAGCTTTTGTGGGGGTCTGATTTACTCAAGGAAAATTTAAATTTTTAATTCGGCTAGGCCCCACTGGAAATTTTTTTTTAAATTGAGTTCAATTTGTTAATAAATTATGCAAAGAATGGTCAATTTTTAGGGGTGTTTTTGTGAATAAATTTCAAACAAAACGTTAACCGATATCGAACCCATAACAAAAAATACTGTTAGTGTTGAAGCACTAACAACTAATCCACAAATATACATATTAAAAAGTAAAAGAAAATTTACATTATTTCATATAATTTGTCAAATATGGTTAAAAAAAATTTCAAATTTTATATTTTTGCCTTTTATCCCACGTATATGCCATTCATAGGTTTTATTTTCACCCTCGCGGGGGCGGGGCTCGAACCCTAATAATTTCCTTTGGCATCCCATTAATACTAATCTTTCCTTTTACAATACAAAAAGCATTGTCGTGTAAGGGAGGAAATATTGATGCAAAGAAACGTGGCCGGGTGGAAAAAATGACTTGCTTTAAAGGTTCCAATTTTTGCTTCGCGGCCAAATGCACAAAAAATGGTAAAAGTTTCTCTCATATCACTTTATTTCAGAAAAAAAAACTCTTAAACAAATACAGTATTTTTAAGATAATAATTTCATTTGTTTTAAAGTGATTTTAAATTGAGTTTTCGGTGTCATGACAACTCGTACAATTGCTTAGATTAGGCCAGGCTTAGGCTTGCTTGTGTCTAGGCTTAGGCTTAGTTTTGAAAAATATGAGCTTTGTGTACGAGTTGCCATTGACCCAAATTTTTGAGAGCCGATATTTGGTATATTAAATGATACGACCATAAATTAATAATTACTTTAACTGATAAACTCTATTTGAGTATCATTAAATATTTGTAAAAATATAAAAGTTAATTCAATTCGAAATGGTAATCAATTGCCAAACATAAGCTTTTGTCTTGACATTTCTCGCAGATGAACACTTTCTGCTGTTTTGGGGTTGCTCTATCAATGACAATGACGATGAATGCAAGCGACAGGAAACCCAATTGGGCAATTCTCTCAATACGAAGTTGTCGTGCCAATGCCATTTTGGCAGCAGAAATGGCAATTTCTCTAACGAACGGATGCTTCTTTCGCAGCTGTTTCCGCAAAAGAGAACGACACCGGTGCTGGTGGCACTCCGATTGTGAGCCCTGCGATGATTCATTCGACAATGGCAACATCATCGTCCACGGGATGGGACGGCACGGGAGAAGCTAATGATGGTATGACGCTGGATGCGCAGAATCATTTTCTGTTCTATTTTCTAGTGATTGATGAAATTCTTAAAATAATCAAACTAATATTTATAACAGAAACTCCACAAAATCACAGTCGCCGTTCTCCAATTGCAAAATTGCTGCTGCTTACTGTCGTTTTGCTGATTTTGGGTATAATGATTATCGCAAGCGAGAGATAACCGGGGATGGGGGGGGGGGGACTGGGTTTATTCTGCGATATATTCCCCCCCCCCCCGCGAAACCTATAAAGTGAAAAATTTTTAAAAAATGATAATTTTTTATTTGTATTGGACTCAAGTCGCCTTAGGCGCTCATGAAAAGATACGGTGCTGTAAAAGATTAACAAGCTGAATAGTTAAGAGAAAGTTGGTTTACACCAGGGTACCGAACTGTTCTTATTTGTCAGATTTGTCCTGATTTGGAGGTATCGACCAAAATTTGTCTGATTTCTTAAACATACTCACAATTTTGAAATTTTATGGCAGAATGTCACTATGTTATCATGAAAATATAAGAATTGAGACAAAATTTGGTCATTTTTGGACAAAAATCTGTTAACAAATCGCATTATAAATTACAAAATTTTTCCCGGCGGCGCTTATCGGCGCCACCGGACGCCCCTGTCCATCCCCCAAAATTTTTTTGAAATAACGCGGCGCAAAAAAGCGGTTTTAAAGACAAAAAAAGTCGTCGCTTGGCTTTGCATTGCAAAAATTTGGCTTTTTGGTGAAAATCTGTTAACAACTCAGAACGAAATTACAAAAAGTATCCGGCGGTGCCTAACGGCACCGCCGGACCCTCTCCCCTCGCCCATTCCCAAGTTTTTTGGAAAAATGCGCCGCAAAAAAAAAAGTTAAAAATCTGATTTTTGATCCCAAATGAACTGGAATTTATGATTTGCTTATTTCCTTACATTTTTTATCGACTAAATTGTAAAATAACTGATTTAAAGCCATTTTGCAAATGTTTTTATTTTGGACCCTAAAATCTTATTTTTTGGCCTTCATGTTCTTACTTTGAAAAATTTTCGATCGGCACCCTGTGGTTTACATACATAAAAATAATTTATAATTGTTTATTTACAAAGGAATTCACATTGTGTAAGCCGGGTTGTGTGAAGAAGTGGCAGAATAATTATGAAGCAAATTAAACGACATATATAATAATATCTTTTTGGACAAATGGTTGTAATACATGAAAACTCTGATAAATTTGATCAAGTTTTGGTGAAGATTCATATAGTAATTAGTTTCTGAATGTGTTCAGGTAATTTTGGTTCAAAGTTGCTTTCAACTATTGGGACATATTGTCTAATTAAAAACAATAGAAATTGATTAAATTTATTAAACATTGAGTCTATCTCAGTACAATCTGAAAAGAAAAGATTACAATTAACCAAATAAAGAACAAAGTTAATCGTTAAATAATTAGCTTTGCGAAAATTCAAAGATTTTTTTTTCTTAGAAATTTTTAGCTTAAGTTCACACGAAATACTGTTATGATCACTAATGCTAAAAGGAGGGCCAACAAGCACATTTGATATTAATTGTTTATTGTTTGGTAAATAATAAATTAAGAAAATTTTCGCCTCTAGTCGGTGAGTTAACTAATTGCTGAAGGCTAAAGCCATGAAGGAAGGATAAAAAAGTTTTCTGAAGATTTTTCAGTCAGATTTTTTTAGTCATTAGAATGCCATTTTAGATTAGGAAAGTTAAAATCACCAAAAAGAAGACAATTGTTTGATTGTTCAAGTAAAAACGATAATGCTTCTAAAACATGCCAGGTGATTTCGACAATGATTGATCTCGACAGTAGCGCTAAATTTAAAAAAAAATTATATGAAAAGGGTCGCGACTTTTAGTGAGTAAAAACTTGAATATTGCTTAAGTTGATTTTTGTAATTCGGTTCAATGTTATCAGAATAGCTTGAAATTTTGTATAAAAATACTTTAGCATGAGTCCTATCAACCCGCAAAATTTCAAAATTTTTCATTAGTAAAACTTTTTTACAAAAAACCGCCTTTTCAAAACTTGACCACCATGTTGGCGTTCAGGCTGGAAAAAGCGGATTTCCTTAAAAATCTCTGAGTGTTTAAAAAATTCTAAAATTTGGCAAGATGCTAGAACTTATATCAAATAAATATTAGTAGAACTTGAAATTTATTAATTTCAGAACTGAAAACTCTGCATTGAATTTGAATTATTTTGTTATTACATTTTTAATATATTCTTAATTTCTTTTGTTTGGCAAAAAGTGTGCGATAATGGCCAGAAACTTTGAATCGGCCAAAACATTTCTTTTATCACAACATCTGTTGTTTATAACATTTATGAAATGAAAAGTGAACCCGCAGTGGGATCCGCAAATTTGAAATTTTCTAGCACCTTCTAAAAGGTTAAAAAGTCTTCATGAATCTCTTGTGTTACTGGCCTATATACTGGTTCCCGGTGTTTTCGTCAGTGAGTGATTTCGTCAGTAGAAATTAATTTATAAAAAAGCGTACACCTAGCCAAATTTTACAAAAAATTCAAAAAGTCTATTGATAAGAACAGGCTTGTAAATATTCTAACGATTCACGATTTACAAAATCCTCTGCAAGTATTCTCAAACTGTTGCCCTGCCGAACCCATTTTGATTTGCGCTTTCATGTGCCCCCTTATTCCGCAAGCTGGGCTACGCGAAAATCAGCTATTCGTACCCACTCGAAAAAGTAAATATCGCTTCATACGTGCTCGGTTGACGTCTATGATTTGACTTGCAGACAGAAAAATGACTAAGAGCATCAACGTACTCAAAATGCAGAACTACAAAATTATTAATATGAAACAGGGGTGGAGCGCGGACAGAAAGATCCCGCGATCGCGGACCGCGCATGGCATACTCAAATTGCCGTGGTTGCTGATCGCGGTCGCGCTCCATACCTGGTAAGAAATTTAAAAGCGAAATTCCGAGTGTGAATAATGAATGGCTGGCGACCACATAGAAATGAACATACAGGAGATAAAAGTAGCAAAGACGGGATGGGATACAAATACTAATTATTTTATGATATGTAAATGACCGGCCCAAATATAGGTTGACAATGAGCAAATAATTTTATTTTGAATTTAAATATCGAACGAATTTAATTTGTGAAACATTTAAAAAAAATTTCGTAAATAAATGAATTACTGACGAAATCCCTTACTGACGAAATCACTCACTGACGAAATCAATTCTGACGAAATCACATGTTACCTATATACTAAATTAAGCGAATTTTTTGATCTGAAATGGAGAAAGAATATCTTATCTATACAAGTTATTGCAGAATTTTTGGTTTTAGGTATTTTGATGAGTTCAAAAGGTATCAGTTCGAAATGATAAAAGGCTACGCGCTACTACCTTTTTTGTTTTTTCTATCATTTCGTACAATTGCGTAAGGCAATTTTTGTACCATGAGAGAGTTGTCAAACCTATTGCTTTCCGAAATTGCAATAATTTTAAATTTGTTTTCATAAATAGATTTTTCAAATCATCTAACTTATTTTCTAAACTTCTTGAATTGAAACACAAAAAATTCAAAAAATTTTGTGCCCTCATTGCGAATTATTTTTGGATAAATGTGTTTTTGCACAGAGCCCAAGTGTCCTGATTTTTAAGATTTGTCCTGAATTGGAGGGTACCTTCTGCAAAATCAAAAATGTCCTGAATTTTTAGATTGTCCTAAATTTTCAGTCCTCCGATAAAAGTATAAATAGTGCGACATTGTAACAAAATTCATTAAAAATTTAAAAAATTTCCCGGCGGCATCTATCGGCACCGCCGGCCCACCAAAATTCCTATTTTTATTAAAAAGTACCCAAAATGCATATTTTGGTCATTATTTGACACAATTTTGTAACAAATTACATTTAAATTTTTAAAATTTTTTCCCGGCGGCGCCAATCGCACCGCCGGGACCCCCTGTTTCTCAAAACTTTTTTATCAGATTTCGTATTTTTTCGCCTCCCATAATCATGTTTAACAATTTTGGGGTGGAAATTAGCATCGTAAATTTTAGTGAATTCGGGATCAAAAAATCAGATTTTTGGCGGCGCATTTTTCCAAAAAACTTTTGGGAAATGGGCGAGGGGAGAGGGTTCGCGGTGCCGTTAGGCACCGCCGGATACTTTTTGTAATTTCGTTCTGAGTTGTTAACAGATTTTCACCAAAAAGCCAAATTTTTGCAATGCAAAGCCAAGCGACGACTTTTTTTGTCTTTAAAACCGCTTTTTGCGCCGCGTTATTTCAAAAAAAATTTTGGGGGATGGACAGGGGCGTCCGGTGGCGCCGATAAGCGCCGCCGGGAAAAATTTTGTAATTTATAATGCGATTTGTTAACAGATTTTTGTCCAAAAAATGACCAAATTTGTCTCAATTCTTATATTTTCATGATAACATAGTGACATTCTGCCATAAAATTTCAAAATTGTGAGTATGTTTAAGAAATCAGACAAATTTTGGTCGATACCTCCAAATCAGGACAAATCTGACAAACCAGGACATTTTTATTTTATCAGATTTGAACTCTTCAAATCAGGACAAAAATATCTGACATTTTGAAAAAGAAATTTTTATGGGCTGGCGGGATGCATTAAAAGGGGCGACTAAGATTTTTCGAATGGATCAGGCGGTAAAAAGAGTCGGGAATCAAATCAATTAATGGTCCAAAATTTGACTATTTGCTTTTCAAAACCGCTTTTTTCGGCGCATTTTTTCAAAAAACTAGGACCAAAGGGGTCCGGCGGGCGATGCCGATAGGCGCTGCCGGAAATTTTTTTGAAAATTTTGTCAATTTCTTAACTGATTTTGTCCAAAAAATGACCAAATGTCGAGGCGCCGCCGGGAAATTTTTCCAAATTCTTGATAAAATTTGAGATGAAAATGGATTTAATTTGATTGAATTTCTTTAAGCGTTCCAATGAATATTTCTGAGATTAATTCACAGCGAAGAAACAAAAAACTCGAGCATCAAATAACTTCGCCGAGGGCGTACCATCGCACATTGCAACATGCGATCGGACATGGACACCCCCCAATTTGGAAATTCATCAACATTTTGCGAGAGCAACGAAGATAGTCGACGTGGACATCGAACATTTCCTTACCGGAAATGCTCCACCGCCGAAAGCAAAGCGATGTTGTGATCGGTGCTAGGTTGATCCTAAAAAGTATCAATGGGGCGATCCTAAAAAAGTATCAATGATAATGAATAATTAGATTAATTATAATTCAATGGAATAATATTTAAGCAGATAATAAAAATTATTTTTAACATGAAATATTATTATTACATCGGAAACGATAATCAATGCTGTCAATATTATTTGCCATATTAATAAAAATTTTCAATTTATAAAATATCGTCCCCTTCAGTGTTAAAATCATTCTTGTCATATATTGACATAAAAAATGAAAATATTTTTTTATTAGCTTTATTTTTCTCTTGCTCTTACTTGATTATTTGGAAGGCCACAAATCCGGATTTGAAAGATTCGTAAAAAATCCTCTAGCGATTTTACCGAATGGTTAAAATATTTACTGTAGTTTGATCAAAAAATAATTTCCATTTAATTTAATTGGAATAATAATTTTAAATATATGATGATACTTTTCAATTGTATTAATGAAATTGAAAATTGGTCTAAAATTAATTAAAAAATAAAATATTTATATAAATTTTAAAATATTTTTATTATCAATTATTAAATTTAATTATTCATTATCATTGATACTTTTTTAGGAACGCCCCATTGATACTTTTTTAGGATCGACTCAGCACGACTGTGATCAGACACACGAATTCTGAGGATTTTGGGGCGCTACAATCAGGAAAAAGCGCAACCGCAAATCAACGATGATCACCAATATTGCCAAAAGCAAATTTACCCAAATTTAATCAATGAAATGCTTAGGGGAATTTTCAACAATTATCAAATGGATTTATGAAATTTTGTTAATTTTTTCTTTTGTTATAATAAATTTTTGAATATTTAATCAACTGAGACGCAGTTGGCCCGTTCCGCACCGCGGCGCTTGGTCTTCAAGTCGAGGGATATGCATGAAAATTGAGAAGATACAACCGAAGATGTCCCTTAGAATTTTTTACTTTAATGTTTTACTTTTGCTGTTATTTGCACAATTAATAAAAGCATATAATTTTGGGGTTTTTATCATTTCCAAAGAATTTTAGAAAATAATAAATATTGAAATCAGATTTATATGGTAAAATTTTAAAATAATATATTAAATAATGCAAAAAAATGTTTATATAAATGTTATAAATTGAATAAGATAAACTTTAAAAAATGATCCCATGAAAAACAAAAAGATGAAAATAAAATAAATTAATTAAAATCAAATGAAATAAAATGAATAATATAGTGAAAAAAGGATGATATAAAATAAAAATTGAATAATAATAATTAAGAAAAAACTTAATACAAGTTCATCATAAAAATTGAGAAAGGGATTACCTATATATATCAAATATAAAAAATAATAATCTTAAATATAAATTTTTCGCTATAACTAAAGTTTCTATATTTTAGGAATTTCCGTACGTTTTTGTCTTACGGAATTAGATCTGAAAAAGAAAAAATTTTTGAATTTTGAAACAAAAACTAATTTATTTGGGTGAAATGAGTCGATAATAAATCCGCTCTCAATTAGGTAATAAGTAATAATTAGGGCTGCTAATTTTATGTAAATACATATTTTTTTCCTGGTTTCTCCATAGCCTAATTAGTAGGAAAAACACTTTCTTTTTTGTGTTTGCGAACAAAAGTTGGGACTTTTATTTACATATTTTTCATATTTTGGGATTTTTCTACATATTAAATATGTATATATTTTTATACATATTTTGGACTTTTTCGTACATATTTCGCAATTTTTCGTACATATTTTTCATTTTTTTACATATTTTGAGGATTTTTGAGAATTTATAGAAATTTTTTGTAAAAATTTAAAAAATTTTTTTTGAAAATGTATTCCTAAAAATCGATTTTTTTCAAAAAATGATATATCAAAAATTAATTTGTAAAATATTCAAATGTGATTCTAAGCCTATTTTGGTCATTTTTATGGCATTTTGTGCCTATTTCACTTTTTACGAAGAATTTTTTCCAAAAAATAACCATTAAAAAAATTTTATTTACATATTTTCCTACATATTTGAGGATTTTTGTACATATTTCATACATATTTTAGCATTTTTTATACATATTTTATTTACATAATTCGCAAATTTTCTTACATAAAATTAGCAGCCCTAGTAATAATGCCCAATTTTTATTTACAAAGATTATAAATAAAATTATACAACTCCCATCTTTAGAAGCAATTAACGTGCAACAAATCGAGTCATTTGCCGCCAGCACTATATGAAAAAAGTGCGCAAAAATATATGATTAAGAATTATTGTGCTTTATTTGACAAATTTGAATTATTAAATTCCTAAAAATTAAAAGAATTTTTACCTGTCATTGAATGAAGAAGGAATTACAAACAAAAAATGTCGATTACGTTTCCCCTTTAATGAATAAAAGTCGTTGAAGGATCGATGTCCGTTATCCATTTCGACGCCCATACGTTCCAAAGCACAAGCACAAATCATTTTATCTTTTCTTTCAAACAATGGATTGTGGCAAAATTTGCTGACATTTGCATCAATCGGAATGCAGCCCCATTCCGCAAAATGACTTCGATCAAATGTCACTGTGAGGAGGAATGATGATGAATTAGGAATTAAAATTTTGAACTTTTTTCAGAGAATATTAAAAATTCCTTCCAACATTTGTTGAAATAGAACGACTTAACAGCAAATAATTTAAACTATTTTCTTGTTCATATGTAGCAACTAAAACTTTTTTGAGCATTTTTGAAAAAAAAATTACAATTTTGAAGAGGATGAGATTCTTGGATTTCTGCGACTAATTTTCGAATTTAATAAGTTAGGTATAAATAATTTTTTTAAAAATACAAAAATACCCGTGTCAAGGAAATCAACGCAAAATATTACAAAACAAAGGGAAAAACAAATTTTACATGTTAATTTGATTAAAAAATTGCATTTAAGAGGAATATAATGGAAAATATCAAAAATATTCATTTTTGGACACAAAACCCTGATACTGTACCATCGTGACAGTAGATGAAATAACACTGCTTTGAATCGTAGACGCACTGGTCTGCACCAATTTTTTTAATATTAATATTTTGGCGTCCTCGTTCGCACATGAACGTTTTGTTGGTAGACTAAAAAACCAATTTCTATTTAGTTAAGAAATTGCAGTGATACGATGATTTTAGAATGTTGCCTTTTCAAGAAATGTTAATTTTTTAATCAAAAACAATAACTTTTACAATACTTTTTAGATATTTTTTAATCATTGTCCTGAGTTATCCTTACAAATAAACTGAAACATAGGAAAAATATGTTTTAGGGAGCTACTTTTCTGTTTTTAATAGAGCCCGGGAAAAAATTACGGGAGCGCGAGTCAGAAATTTACCGAGAGCGTGACCGGGAATCATGCAAAAATCCCGCGGCGATTTTTTCTGCCTTTTAGGTGCCTATTTCACGATTTTTTGTGCCTAAAATTTCCATCCCTACTAATCAAAAATGCAATAACAAAACTGCACGTCTGTAAAAATTGACTTTTTCAAAACAAAAAATTCTGTCCATTAGAATTAACCATCTTATTTTGTTATACCTTGACTTTTTCTTGCGTGATTGGGTCAAGAATCTCTCTCCAGGCATCAATATACTAAAATTATATGCATTTATTAAGAGCCCGTAAGCAGGACTGCATATGAATGGAAACAATTCGTGACAGTAGTGATCACGGAGGTTTTTTATTATAAAAAAAATGTTTTTTAAATTTAACCCAGCTTCTAGAAGAGGTAAAAGATTTTTGGGCAATTTTTTTAAAAACTGAATATTATTGAGTTAATTAATGCTTTGCCGATTGGAAATTTCTGAAGAATACTGACAACTCTGTTCCCTGTGGAGTTGTTGACCAAAATGGCCAAATTCCTTTGGGACTGAACCATTCAATGTCTAAAAAGACGAAAATATTGTACAAAAACCCCAGTGTAAAGTTAGGTGGCAGTTGGAGAAAAGAGTCAAAAGTGAATATAAATACGCCTTTAGTCGTTTATAAAAATCAGAATAAAAATCTAATCATTTGTCCTGTGTCTCCCGAATTTGTCATTTGTCTTCTAAAATTCTGATTGGTTTTTACGACCAAAAACCAAATTCCAAACTCAAAACGACAAATATTTGTGGGGCTCAACACCGCCCCTCATTTCCCAAAGATCCTAGAAACAAACAATTTTGTCAATTCGTGCCACTTCCCGTACGGTTGTTGTAGTCAGTGTGCTTGTCGTTTTTGGCAGGGGAAAGAGAGCCACTATCTAAATAATTAACTAAACCAAGTAAAGCGTTTTTTCTTTTGCCGAATTTTCCGTTGGAATTGACAACAAAAAATTGAAAATTTAATGTCAAATTGTCGCTTTTCTCCTAAAAACTCAGCAATTTGCATTCATTGTCAGATGTCTCACGCTTTTTACTCCTTTTTCAAAGACGGGGGGCCCTCTGATTAAGCACCCCGCCCCATCTCACAAAAAATGATTACATCTTGCCAATGTTCGAAGCAACGACGAGTAAATCCATCATCGCAGCCGATGTCAGTATCTCCAGTTCTGACGCATGCGAGTCGTTCGCCACGACCACAAGAAAAAAAGCGGAAGCAATTTTTGACACCATTCCAAAAAAATCCACCAAAGCCTCCAACAATCGCCCCTTTTGGTCCTCCCAAAGAACCAACACCAATGCCACCAAGAATATCTGTTCCCAATTCTTGTAGATGTTCTTTTAAACGGCCTTGCATTGTGTGGTATGCCATCACAATACCATTTCGAATGACTTCAAGTTTTTCTGGGAGCGCAGAATGGGTAGAAACTAGTTGGTAAAAAAGGAGAATCGGAAAGAAGAATCGGCAGCAGTGTGCCCCAAAAAACATTTTGAGCCGAAATTACTTAATGAAATTATAAATTAATTTTGTAGCCTTTTTACTTTCTTGGATAATCAGGGCTTTAGCACTTTTAAATTTGATTTCGTAGAACCCTCAAACTAATATTATATCCAAGTGCAAATTAAAATGTCAAGCAATCAAAAAAAAAAAAAATTCCCTCTATTTATTTTTTGGAATTTGCCATGGAATTTCTAAAAAATCCGTAAAAACAGTAGACCCAACCAACCCCGGAATGCGGTTCCGGGAAATTTAGTCGGAGTCTGTGCGATCCCAAAATTTTACGAATTTATTAGCCACAATTGTTTTGTTTTACATAGGAAACTGCTGTTGGGTGGTTGAAATAAAATGAAATGACTGATGGGATGGGAAGGGAATTACAAAAATGGTTTAAATTTTTGTGTTGGCTATTTGGACTGGAAGAAACAGCAGCAGATGACAAATCAGCCGAATAATCGCTCAAACTGCGAGCTCTTCTCAAACAGTCATCGCAGAAACCGTTTCCGGTTAATCGACTAATAATAAGTTTTAAAATTAAAAAAACTAATAATTTACACATTCTAACTAGATTCAGCGGGATCAGTTTTTTTGGAAAAAACCGGAACCACCGGACCCCGACTGGGAACATGCTTTTCAATAGGACCGGGATTATAAACGGATTTATCCAAAAAATCGAAAATAACAACAACAAAATAAACGCAATTAAAAGAAATGCAAAAAAACTAATTACATCGATAGACATCAAATTTTTTGTTTTTTTGCCAATGCGTACATCACAGCAAAGGCAAATTTGATACCAAGAAACCAAAAATAATGAAGATTATAAGCCACATTTATATATGTAGGTTTTAATTTAAATAAAATTTTTTGGATTATTTTAAAATCTGAGTGAACGGTGCAAATGGATTTTGTAGGGCGACGTAAGTCTCGCGGCGCATAGTTTGTGCTTAGTTTTTATCTTCAACCCGAAAAATAGGATAGAATAATTTATATCATAGGAAAAAGATTCCATTTTCCTTTTTTAATAATGACAAAAAAAAGTTGAAAATTTTTATCGAGAAACCCTTTCATTAAGTCGTTTTTTTGTTGAAAATTTGAGTTTCTTTGGTGTACATTCATTTTTCATTTTTATTGCACTGTTAATAATTTTTTAATAAATAAGCATAATAATTAAATGAGCATAAAAAAATTCCAAATAAAAAATAATCATAAACGGAATTAAGAACAAAGTACAGATAATAAAAGAAAATTAAATAATTCTTAGGGATGCGATTTTTGGCAGTACTTTTTTCAAAGGCTTTGTTATGCCAAAATATATACGAAAAGTCGCATCGCTAGCAATTATTCCAAAATAAAATCGTCGTTACATTTTAAAATTATCTTTAAAATTATCAAAATTCAAAACATCCGCCTTGCGTTATTCTTCCTTTAATTTAGAAATATTAATACATGTAGGATTGTATTAAAATAAATGAGCAATTCCAAAAACCAAAGTTTAAATATTTAAACAAATTGATAATTATTTATATATATATTTTGGAATATAAAATTTCTTTTACCGTATTTCAGTCACTGCTGGCTGATAAGGCGATAAACGGGAATGGCATAGCAATTAGGCAAAAGCCAAAAAACTTAATTTAATTGTTAGCGTTATTTTTTGTATAAAAAGCATTTATGAACCAGCCATCATGACCAAGGAAATACGGAACGGAACAGAAAGACGGATGCTGCTTCGGCCTGTAAATAATTTTGTATGGCTTAATGGGATGCTGGGAATTTCGTAAAATATGCCACCATTTTTTTTTACCATGGGCATTACGTGAATTCCGCCCTGGATAAAAAAATGCAAAATAAAACCATAATTCCAAAAAGTCAACCAAATTTTCATTCTTGGTTCGATACCTCTAAGATTTGTCTATCTGAAATTTTTGAAAAAAAAATTCCCATACAATCAATTAAATGTCCTTATTTTTAGTGCCTTCGATATCTCTATGGATTCCTTTATTTACCCTTAAAATTTCAAAAAATTTAGTGAAGTTTTCAAAAAAAAGTTATGGTTTTGTCATATTACTATTTGTAAAATCTCTTGGAAATAAATATTCTTGTAGAGAAAGAGAAACTTAAAGATACGAATGATACCATGAATGTTCAATTGAGTTGACTTTAAGCAATTTTATTATTTTAATCTGTTATACTGCCCTGTGTACTCTATTATTCTCAGAAATTAAGTCTAAGATTGGAAATTTATAATTGTAAAAAGCAAAAGCATTTGATCAGGGATGTTGCTCGTCTCGCTTCTCATATGCAAATTCTCGCTTTTTGGGTCTGTATTTCTCGCATTTTTTCTTGACCTCTCTTCTCGAATTTTATTTTTGATCTGGCAACATCCCTGATTCGGATGCTCATCATGTGGACGACCACTTGAGAGCAATTCCTTTTCCCCAACTGAAGTCGAATTCCCGAATTCTGTCCCATCCGCGAATCCGAACCCAGGGTAACTCATGTTCGCCAATTTTCTTCTTCCTTACAGGCGTTGATCTCAATTTCGGTGAATTCGATGTTGATCGGCGGTTCCCATATTGGAATGGTGAGGTTCTCATTCCCATTTCGACATTCTCTTCACCAAAACCG
This sequence comes from Heterodera glycines, assembly GCA_004148225.2. NCBI lineage: Eukaryota > Metazoa > Nematoda > Chromadorea > Rhabditida > Heteroderidae > Heterodera > Heterodera glycines. The sequence goes on along the minus strand of CP049707.1, from coordinate 9,650,503 downwards.
CATTGGCAAGTCAAATTTTTGCGAGAATACATGGATATTTCGGCTGCAATCGCTTCACAGTTTTTGCTTTCCACACAACCCCAATACATGTCACTCTCTGAGTCTGTTTGGGAAGGTAGAGAGTTTTTAATGAGAAAATGAATCTCTGCGAAAGAAAATCGGATAAATGGTCATTTTGTCGCCGCCCCACCAACATTTGCGCACCTTTTTTAATTTACCTAAATTTTCTTTTTGAAAATATTTCGCCTTTATTCTTCAAAACAAGCTGTTTCAAGTATGAATCTATCTTTTTACAAAAATTCTCAATCGAGCCATTGACCAATTTCCCTTCGTGATAGTACAAAAAGATGCGGAAAGATTAATTTTTGAATTTTTAAAAGTTTGAGCATTCGGTTTGAAAGCTGTGGGTTCAAGTCTCGCCGGGCACGTTAACCGCTTATATTATTATTATTTTAAGTATTGCCAATTATGATTTCTTTTATATAATTACCTGTTTTGCAGCTTGCGACATAACAAAATTCATCATCTTTTTTGCACTCATTCTCTCCAACCGCGCCATACCCTTTGTAGTCGTAACTTCCGTCCAGGCATTTTAGAGCTGTTCAATTATTTTAAATATGATTTTACAAAAGATTTGAATTGCCACTTCTCATTTCGACTGTGTGTTTACTCAATCACTTGAAATCTCCCAATCACTCAAAATAATATCTCAAAAATGTTTCAAGAATAGCCAATTCAACACTATAGACCGGAAATTTGAAAATGCCGGGACCGGTCTCGGGCTTAGACAATTGGCCGGGCCCGGGCCGCCCAGTCAAAAAAAAAAACCCGTTTAAACCAGAGATGCGATCTCAAAATTTTTAAAATCCTCATTTCATCCATAAAAAATCCTCATTTGCCACTAAAATACCTCAAAAAATCCTCATTTAGAATGAAAAATCCCCATTTTTTAAAACATCATAAAATTGCGAACAAATCAGTTAACTGTCATATTTTTCGTTTGAAATAATCAAATTCATCAATTTCTTGTCATTTATAAGCATTTTATGGAAGTCTGAGCACGAAAATCGAAGTTGATTTTTTTGCGGCGCTTTTTCCAAAAAACTTGGGGAATTGAGGGGCCGGCGGTGCCGATAGGCGCCGCCGGGAAAATTTTTGTAATTTTTAATGTGATTTGTTTACAGATTTGTCCACAAAATGGCCAAATTTTGCAATTTTGAGTAAAATTGAAAAAAAAAAAGGATTTTTAGGGTCCGGCGGTGCCGATAGGCACCGCCGGAGGGGGAAAAATTGAGAATTTTTACCATATTTTTAGCAGATTTTCATTTTAAAAAATTCATAATTTTGTGGATTTTCGAAAAATTGTAATTTTCTGGCTAAATTTGGGTGAGATTTCCGTTTGATACTCTATTAAAAATGTAGAACATAAAAGGTAACTCGCCCGGTGGGACTCGAACCCACGACCCCAGCAATCCGTGCCGTGCTCTAACCAATTGAGCTACGGGCGCTACTTTTAGAGGTTCTCTCAGGTCCTTTATCCCACTTTCTCCCACACTCCGTTCCTTCTGGCATCACAAAAACCAAAATTCAAATTAAATAATTGCCAAACATTATGCCAAAAAAACCCTCTTTGACACTCTAAAAGACCCCAAAATGAGGCTAAATCCTCAGATATCGCATCTCTGGTTTAAACGGGCGGCCCGGGCCCGGTCCAAAATTTTGGCCGGGCGCCCGCCGGGCCCGGGCTTTTTTCAAAATTTTTTGAATTTTGATTAATAAAATTTTAAAAAATTTTACTTTTTTATTTTAGCTTAGAATTATATCAAGCCATGTAAATCGACCCTTTTTGCTTTTTAAAAAAACTTTTTAAATGGCGCATTTTTTCAAAAAAATTTGAGGTACAAGGGGGGGGGGGTCCGGCGGTGCCGATAGGCGCCGCCGCGGAGAATTTTTGAAAATTGTGTGTGATTTGTTAACAGATTTCACCAAAAAATGACCAAATTTTGAAATTTTGAGCTAAATTTTTGAGAAAAAATTAATCTTTTTGAACAAGGCGACGCTGAGGAAAATTTTTTGACTTTTAATGAAATTTATTAAGAAAATTTGTTGATTTTTCGTAAAATTTGGAAATCTTTTTTGATAAAAAAGTTATGAAAATGTTACTCAATTTATGGTTTTTGGATATTTTTAACAGTTGAAATTGCCCCAAATTTTCAAAAATCCAAAGTTTTATCTTGAAAATTTTGAATTAAAGACATTTTGCCAAAATAATTATTTAAATTTTCCAAATTTTGGGCAGTTTCGCTGGCGAAATTTAAGCCCGTTTTAGCCCGGTCAAATGGTGCTGGGTCGTTACTTAAAAACCATCATAATGGGCGTTACTTAAAAAACCATCATTATGAAAATTTTTGTCGAAAAATTATTTATAACTTTGCTCGAAAGTAACCAAATTTTTAATTCTTGATATCATTTGATAGCCCTAAGTGTTCTCTATCAGTCTGCAAAATTTCAAAAAATTTCGCTAAGTTTCAAAAAAGTTATAGCTCGAGGAACTCAAAAAACCTTGATTTTCGAACTATGATGGTTTTTAAGTAATGACATAGCACCGGTCAAATTGACCGGGCCCGGGCTTTGACAATTGGCCGGGCCCGGGCCGCCCAGTCAAAAAAACCCGTTTAAACGGGCGTCCCGGGCCCGTTTTTTCCAAAAAAACGGGGCCGGGCCCGGGCGGCTCGGCAAAAGCCCGGCTGGTGCCCTGGCCCGTCCGGTCTCTATTGAACACTATGAAAAGTCCATCTGCTGATGTCCAATTGCCCACCTCCTTTAAACAAAGGGTCATTTGCCATTTCTTCGTTCGCTTTTCCAAATTTGCAATTGCAACGAATATTTTCATTTTTGAATTTTTCCTTCATTTTGGTCGTGTGATATTCGATACACATTGCCTTGTTGTTGTGCGGGTAACAAGCCTGAGTGAATTCCATTTTGGCTGAAATTTCCATTTTTCAAATAAATTTCGGATTAAATTTTTCGAATTGGACCACCCATCTGACAAGTGACCGTCACGCAATAACGGTTCTCAAGCGTACACAATTCTGCCTGAATGTCTTCCTCGTGCGATGCTCCGGTTGCCGTAATTATTTGCATGCCTGATTTGCATTCCAACCCTATAAAAATTTATTTTAAAGTGCATTAAAACACGAAAATTTAAAAAAACATTGTCGGGGTTACTTTTCAAATTTTCTTAAAATTTTTATAAAATATTTGACGAAATTGTTGATTTTATAAAAAAAAAATATTTCAAAAATATATAAAATATTTTTTTTATAAACCTTTTTTGTCTGATTTTAGCATATATTTTGAGTTGAGCGTTTTTTTAACACAGGTATATACATATGCATATTTCGCGATTTTTAGTAGAGCCCGGTAAAAATTTCCAGAAATGGGAAAACGAGAAAAGGCGGGTCGGTGTTTCCGAACGGGACTCCCGGATTTACCACACGGGAATCCCATTCCCGTCGTGCTCTAATTTTTTTAGCATATAATTAGGGCCCTAATTATCACATATTACCATTGGTTTTGCCCAAATGGATGATAAAAACTAGAAGAATAAAGCAACACAATTCATTTAGTTCCATTACACCAAGTTATAAAATTATTGCTTTTATTGCTGGGAAAAAATGATTTAATTTATAAATAATAATTTATCATTTTTGGAAACCGATATTCATAAAATATTCCGTTCAGATAATGGATAGATAAATTATGCTTGGCTTAAATGTGCTTTCTTTCCCAATTTTTACACATTTGATGGGAATAAAATAAATGAACGAAATACATAAATGAAAAAGGATGACTCACATTATTTGCATTAAATACAAAAAATTATTATTTTCTATTCTTTTAAACAATTATTTTATATTATTTATTTAAAATCGCGCATTTTCATAGAAAAAAGTGTTAAAAGCCATTTTAATTAAAATAATTTCTGTCGAAATGTCCATCAGGGATATTGCTAGCAGTTACCTAGTCCTCGTGTCTCGTCTTTTTAGGCCATCTCGTTCTAATGTCTCGTATCTCATATTTAAGTACGAGATAATAAAATTTTATGCATTGAAAAGAAAGGTTTTTTAAAATTGGGAGAAAAAGAAAAATAATTATTTGATCTATCCTTAAAAACTAAAAACATATAACCTATGGGCTAAACGTTCAGTCTTTCATTTGATTTCTGACTATGTTCGACCCGTACATAAAAGAATAAAATTATTTAAATTAACCGAAATATCTCATTTATAGACAAATCTGTTAATAAATCATAACTAATTTCAGCAAATTTAATTACAAAGAATTATTAAATTCATCTTTTTATGAATAAAAAACAAAAAATAGGAGAGAAACACCAAGTGCCCAAATAGGGACGCCCCTGTTTTAGGCGTGGTTAATATTTTCGTCAGTAAATATTTTCGTCAGTAAATATTTTCGTCAGTAAATATTTTCGTCAGTAAATATTTTCGTCAGTAAATATTTTCGTCAGTGTACTATATCCACTATACTAATTTGGTGGTGTACGTAAGTGACCAAGCAATTTGAATTATTTTTTACACGAATGTTTTTTCATTGTCTTTTCTTTTAATACATAAATGTTCAATTGGCGCTATGTAATTTCGACACTGGGTAAATTCGACACTGAGTATTTTCGACACTAAGTAATTTCGAACTGAATTATTTCAAAAACTTTCACTCTTTTCCTGCATTTTCGACACTGGACCATTTCGACATTGAGTAATTTCGACGCTATAGAGAATTTTTTTAAAAATAATATTCAAAATTAAAAAAAAGCCAATTCGGTATTTGGAATAAGTTTTCTCTATTCCTTTTTCAAAATCCTATTATTTAAATAAATTCAACTCATTCTAAGCGACTAAACTAAAGCCAAAGGATTTGCATTCGAAAATAACTATTCTAAATGTTGATAACGGCAATTAATGGTTTTCCCATAAATATTTGATAAACGAGAATCATTAATATATTTGCATTTGACCGTTCTTCTCGTTATCTTTTTTGAGTATGGGGGTTATCTTGTATAGTTGGAAATGATGAAATGTATTGGTCATTTGCATTTTTCCCGAGAAAATGGCCCTTTTCCGTTTTAATGAGACTAAAACAAATCGTGGACGAAGTTTGATTTCATGTCACAACTTTGATTACTGCCTTGAACGAGATGCGCGAATCGAGGAGGGCTTTGAATATTGGAGGTGTCCAAGGCGTCCTCCATATTGCCCAGGGAGAGCTACAGTCAAAAGTCCTGGCAAATTGATCCCGACGGCAACCGCTTCAAAATGGGGTGAGTGACAGCGCCCCATAATCACCCGCCTGTTTTTGGCCAACATAATGTAATTAAATGTTTAATTTGGGATCGAAATTTATCAAAAAGGGCTGGTAATTATATGGACATAAAATCGTAAAATATGGCCATAAAATATGGACAACAAATCGCGAAATATGGATATAAATTGGCAAAAATATGGACATAAATTTTCCGACTTGAGGGGTAAATTTTCAAAAAAAATTTTAAATTCATTAAATTCTAGTAAAATACATCTAAAATGGCTAAATACGGTATAAGAACTCGTTTTAGAAGAAAAAAAGCAATTTCCAAAGAAAACCGACCAAAAAATCGGTACTTTTGGCCTAAATTTTTTCAAATTATATCATTTTTTGGTGTTCGTGATCAGCGACCTCAATAACCCTTTGGTATTTATCATTATGATAAATAACAAAAAAATAAAGGCCAAAAAAGTGAATAAAATTTCAAAAAGGTACTCATTGTAACTAGCGCCGGTTTAATTATTCAGGAAATCGGGATGCACTTTTTCCTATTCCGTTATGGAATATGGTTGAAAGAGTTGCGCACGGCTTGTGTAGAACGAATAATTCTTTGGAAGCTTGGAATTCCATTTGGAATGTACATTTGCGGGGGATTCAAAGATTGAGTGCATTTTCGCGAAAAATGATTGATGAGGACAATATGTGGGCAGACAGAGTAGCTGACTACAATGTTGCGCCGGCGGATGGAATAAGGGGCCACATCAAAATCGAAAAGCAAAATATGTTCGACAAGATAACACAGTTCAACGATCGCGAACCACTTGCTTACCTTCGCGCAATTTCATACCACCTTCACTTTTAAATAATAGGATTTTGAAAAAGGAATAGAGAAAACTTATTCCAAATACCGAATTGGCTTTTTTTTAATTTTGAATATTATTTTTATAAAAATTCTCTATAGTGTCGAAATTACTCAATGTCGAAATGGTCCAGTGTCGAAAATGCAGGAAAAGAGTGAAAGTTTTTGAAATAATTCAGTTCGAAATTACTTAGTGTCGAAAATACTCAGTGTCGAATTTACCCAGTGTCGAAATTACCAGCCACCTGTTCAATTGATTGTGAAACTAACAAAAACAAAATTTCGTTATTTCTCTAATATGGTTAGCGTAAACACATTTTTTTTCCATTATTTTTCTTAATCTTTCGAAATAAAATACCACTTTTTTGTAAATCTATTTTTTGTATGAAAGACATTATTAAATTTTTTATTTATTATTATTTCCAACCAATTTTAATAAATTTTACAGATAATGAGTAAAAATAATTATGCTTCTTTGTTTTTTTCGACATAAATGTCGGTGTTTTGTTGTTCAACTTTATGCGGCTTAACTATAATTAAATAAAAGATTGGAGAAATCGCGGAAGAAGTAAGCATTTCAAAACAATTGGTATATTAATCTATCATTTTCATTAAAAAAATTTTGGTTTTATGCAGTTTAGGCCCAAAAATAATTTTCATGTTTTTTTTTTGCTTGAAAGCAAAAAACACACCATTATATGGTTTTCTTGGTCATTGATCATTAACACGGCATCTATTTCAACTAATTTCAAACTCTCTAAAAACTCCAAAAAAAAGATTGGAACTCCATTTTTCACTAAATGCGCATTTACATAAATCAATAAGCACTAGTGCTGTTCGAGACCAAAAATTTCCCGAGACTCGAGACCGAGACCGAGACTCGACCCCGAGACTCGACCCGAGACCGAGAAAAACCCCGAGACCGAGACCCAAAAAACCCGAGACTCGAGACTTTTTTCAAAAAATTTTCCTATTCGCTTAAAAATCGTTAAAAACATTTTTTGACTCTATTCTTAACTAATTTTTGGTTTTTTTTAATTTTGATTCAATTGGTACAATATTTATCATTTCAAAAACGCACAAAACAAAAATTCATTAAAATTTAAGTGCAATTTGTTAACTGATTTAGTCCAAAAAATGAAAATATTTTACGAATTTAATTGTTAAAATTATGATTGAATTCCCACCGAAAAATGAATAATTTTGAAAAATTAGAAGAAAAACAACTACTTGGAGGGGAATTACTTTTTTTTTAAATTTTCTTATTTCTTAAAAATTATGAAAAATTACTATTACGTTTGAAATAATTGCATTTATTCAACTGAAAAATTATGAATCAAAATTAAAATGCAAAAAAACAGGGCTCCCAGATTAAAAGTTTCAAAAGCCTCATTTGGTATGCAAAAAAGCCTCATTTTGAGTCAAAAAACCTCATTTTTACAACTTTATTCAAAACACGCTTATTCCAAAAAACTTTTGGGGAACAAGGGGGCCGGCGGTGCCGATAGGCGCCGCCGGGGGAAAAATTAAGAATTTTGACCATATTTTTAGCAGATTTTCATTGAAAAAAATTCTTAATTTGAACTTTGGAAAAAATTGGTTATTTTCTGGTTTTTATGAAAAATTTAACAAATTTTTTTGGAAAATTTGGGTCAGATTTTCGTTATTTCCCCAAAAGCCTCAAAATTTCTCAAAAAACCACAAAAAGTCTCAAAGCCTCATTTTTAAAATTTAGCCTCATTGACCTATCAAAAAACCACAAAATGAGGCTAAAGCCTCAGATCTGGGAGCCCTGCAAAAAAAGCTGCTGCATTGAATGATCGGCCGAAATAATTTGTTTTTCGCTGAATTTTTATCAATTTTTTCCAAAATTAATATATGCTTACTAAAATATTAAATAAAATATATTTGATATTTTTTAATTTTATATTTTTATCCAATTAATGATTTCAAAAAATTTCTGCTATCGAAGTTTTTCAAAAAATTAAAATATTCATATACAAAACAAAATTTAAATGAGTTTTAATTTATTTTTTGAATTTTGTTTGAAAAAATAGTTAATTTTTAATATTATTACTTTGTTTTTTTCGCAGTTTTTGTGTCAATTTAAAAAAATAAAGGGTATTTTGGAGCTCCGGCGGTGCCGATAGGCGCCGCCGGGGAAAATTTTTAAAATTTGAGTGCAATTTGTGAACAAATTTAGTACTAAAAATGACAATATTTTATGATTTTAATTTGATTAGATTCACTTAAAAAGGAATAATTTTGAAAAATTAGAAGAAAAAATAACTACTTGGAGGGGTACTGATCCAACGCTAAAATGAAGACATGACCAAGAACACAACCCACTGAGCCACACACACTATTGAGCTAATGAAGCAAAAATATACCAAAAGTATATTTATTTCTAACTTACAAAAAGCCGATCATTAGGGGTGTAAAAAAGTCTCGGTCTCGAGTCTCGAAAGTCTCAAAGACCGAGACCGAGACTGAAAACCCGAGACCGAGACTCGAGACCGAGACCAAAAAAAACCGAGACTTTTCTCGAGTCGAGACTCGAGACCGAGACTCTCGAACATCACTAATAAGCACTAAATGGCGGTCATTGATCGTTGCTCGCCTCTTCGATTAATTTTATGACTGGAAAATGGAAAACAATGATATTTATGAGCAGAAAACTGCATAAAGGCCAAAATTTTAAACTTAATAAAATTTTTATTTTCGGACAGGAAAATATGACTAGAAAATCAAACGAAAATATATACTATTAATCTGAAATTTTGTTTTTGAAATGCTTGATTACAGAACAAATCAAAGTTGAACAGCAAGATAACTTTATAGTTAACAATTAATTTTATTGTTCGTTTCAAATGTTATGCTTATGAAAATATAAAAATTTAATGAAATTCAACGTTCATTTTTAATAAATTTTAGCATATTATATTATTAAAATGGTACGAAAAAAGCAGGAATTTCCTGTGGACGAAGTCCAAAATAGTGCCAATTCTCGTCAGTCGGACAACAATGAAAAAAAGGGTTATAAGCTCCCTACAAAAGCGGATGAGAAGGGTTCACAGCTCCCTATAAAAGCGGTCGAAAAGGTTCGAAGCTCCTTTCAAAAGCGGTCGAAGCACTTATTAAATGAAGAATTTGATGATTTAATTGTAAATTTGGATGAATCTGATGAAGAATTGGATAATAAATTAACTGATTTACTTAATGAGCAATCATCGGGTCAATCAATTTCCAGAGAAAAACAAAGAAAAAAAACAGAAAATTGGCGTAAAAGAAAGCGCGATTTACCTGAACCCGAACTTTATGCATTTAAAGAAAAAGAAAGGAAAAATATAGAAAACTGGCGTAAAAGGAAAATAGGTACTGATTTAGAGGAATACAGACAGAATGAACAAAAAAGAATTGAATTGTGGCGACAAAGCAACAAAAGTAAGTTTTATCAAGCAGCTAATGATCCAAAAAAAGCAAAATTTTTTGCACTCAGTCCATTTGAAACAATGTGTAAAAATTGTAATGCGTTGCATTTTAAAGAAGAAAAAAATAATCGAGAGGAAGGAATTTTTTATAGTTGTTGCAAAAACGGAAGACTTTTCATTGTTAATTGACCGTGTCCAAGAATATCCGACCCAATTAAAAAATTTGTTTTTTACTGAAAATAATTACCATAAAAATTTTATAGAAAAATATAAGGCGTATCAATAGTGCTTTTTCATTTGAATCAATCAGCTGCTTACGTTTTTTCTTTTAAAACACCTGGACCAACCATGTTTTAAGATACAAGGCCAAATTTATCATAAATTTAATCAAAGTGTTATGCCTTCTGATGATAAACTACCAACAAATGGACAGCTTTATTTTACCGATACAAGTGACGCGACAGATTTACGTTGTATAGATATAAATATTGACGGGAATCTTTTGGAAAGCATTGAACTTTTTATGAAGAAAATAATGCGTATGCTAAATCTTTTTTGTTAATGAGAGATGTCTATGAACGAACAAACTAAAATTGCTAAAAAAGAAGGAAAAAGAGATTCCCGAACTTCGTTTACTTTTTCTCTTAAGGAAAATTTAGATAAAAGAAGATATAATCTGCCTCATACAAATGAAGTTTGTGCAGTTATGTTTTGCGATTCAAAATGATGATATCTCCCCTGCGAGAATTGTTGTCTATCCGAAAACCGAAAAAAAATTAACAGATTTATACCCACTAGATAAATATGTTGAGCCAATGACATATCCATTACTGTATCCATGTGGTCAAGAAGGATATCATTTTGGACTTAAAGATCAGATAGGAAAAAAGATTACAATTTGTGATTACTATAAATTTGTTCTTTTTTTCCGTGAAAATGGAAAATTTTTTCCCCATTTTTATGCCAAAAAATTATTTCAACAATGGTTAGTAGATTCTGCTGCAAAAATTGAAATGGGATAGACTTCAATATATTAAAACACACCAAACAGAACTTTGTACTAGTAATTACTCAAATGTTGAGGATTTTTCTTAAAAATAAAGCAGAAAAAGTTGGGGCAGAAATTCAAAAAAGGTAATATTGCCATCAACCTTTACTGGTGGGCCACGAAATATGCATGAACATTTCATGGATGCAATGGCAATTGTGAATGAAACTGGAAAACCCGATTTTTTTGTTACTTTTACGTGCAATCCTAATGACCCCGATATATTAAAATGTTTAAAAACTGGTCAAACAACTTCAAGATAGACCTGACATAGTTGCAAGAGTTTTTTGAGTTAAAAAGAATTATTTATTAAATTTAATCTTAAATGAAGGAATATTTGGAAATGTTATTGGTTTTTGCTGGGTGATAGAATACCAAAAAAGAGGATTGCCACACTTACATTTGTTATTAACATTAGATCAAAATTCCAAATGGCATACTACAACAGAAATAGACAAATTTATCTCAGCTTTTATTCCTGAAAAAATGGTGATCCAGATTTGCATGAAATTGTTTCAAATTGTATGATGCATGGACCATGTAATGAAAAATCTTTTTGTTGGAATCCCACAAAAAATAAATGTATGAAAAAATTTCCTAAACCTTTTTTAAATATTGTCCCTTATAATCCTTTCCTTAGCTAAACTTTTAAGGCACATATAAATGTAGAAAGAGTTGCTGATATATCCGCTGTGAAATATATTTATGATTACATTTACAAAGGTTATGATGCTGCTGTTGTAGAATGTACAGCAATAAATGAAAATGGTATCAAAAAAATATTAAACTATGACGAAGTCGGGAAATACCTTGAAGCAAGGTATTTGAGCCCGGTAGGGGTCAGTTGCTTCTGGCCAGTTGCGTCTGAGCCAAGCTTAATACATCATAACTTTTTTTCAGGCTGGCCAAATTTTATAAATTTGGTATCATTCGAAAGCTCTACATGTTTAGAAGCTTTTGATAAGTTATTTCTAAGCGATTGAACAACTTATAAAAAAGTTGAAACATGAACACTGCCAAAAAGTCAGAATTTTTGCATATTTTAATTTATAACTTTTTTATATGTCAGTATATCTTTGTGATTTTTAGGAAGCCGATAGAGCTTGTCAAGAGCTTTCGAATGATACCAATTTTGTTGGATTTGGTCAACAAAGAAAAAGTTATGATGCTCTAAACTTGGCTCAGACGCAACTGGCCAGACGCAACTGGCCCGTTTCGTTTGAGCCCGTGCGAAGCATGCTGGCGTATCTTTAAATTTCCTATGCAAGGAAAGTCGCATTCTGTGGATTTGTTAGATGTACATTTGAAAAATGAGCAAAAAATTTTTTATAAGAAAAACGCAACTGAAGGGGAAATTGAAGAAGCATCTCAAAAAGAAACAACTTTAACGGCTTACTTTAAATTTTGTTTCCAGAACTAAAATTTAAATATGTTGAAATGCCAAAATATTGCACGTGGATAAAAAAGAAAGGATTTGGAAATACCCAAGGGAAGGAAGTGTAAAAAAAATTGGTCGTTTGGTTCCTGTCAACCCAACAGACACACAGAAATATTATCTGCGTTTCTTATTACTTAACGTTTATGGAAAAAGTTTTGCAGACCTACGAACAGTTAATGGGGTTGAATACGATACGTTTGCTAAAGCTTGCTTGGCACGAGGTTTAATTCGTGATGATGAAGAATGGCATAAATGCATGGAAGAAGCATGTATTTTTTCTAGAAAATATCCAAGAGGGTTAAGAATTTTATTTGCAAATATTTTAATTCATTGTAGCTCTAATAAATCCAGAAAAAATTATGGGAAACTTTTAAGGAACATTTGATTAGCGATTTAAAACTGAAAAATCCAAACCAAAAAAGAACTACTTTATCAAATTGGATTAAAACTAATAAACCAATTATTAATTAACCAAGAACACTGTTTATCTGAGTTTAAGACAATGCCATGGCATCCGTAACCGGAAAATCGGTCAGTGGAAAATGCGTCAGTGGAAAATGCGTCAGTGATAAAAATACTTTAAAATGAAGTTGTATGGCATTTGTATTGTAATATAGAAATAAACTTCTATAAGAACATCGTTCTGCATTCTTTTCTACTAACGCATTTTCTACTGACGCATTTTCCGGGCGCCATGGCATCGCGTTTTATTTTAGATATAATTGACCGAAAATTAAAAGAATTAATGCAAAATAATTTATCTTTTGGCGGAAAAACTTTTATATTTAAGCGGTGATTTTAGGCTAGAGAGAGGGAAAGAGAGAGGGATAGAGAGAGGGATAGAGAGAGGATAGAAGAGAGTAAAGGAGGAAAAGAGAGAGGGCGAGAGTGAGAGAGAGGGAGAGAAAAAAGAAAGAAAAGAGAGGGAAGAAAGATGGGAAAAAAGAGGAAAAGAGAGGAGAAAAAAAGAAAAAGAGGGAAGAAAGATAGAAAGAAAAAGAGAGGAGGAGAGAGTGAGAGAGAGAGAGAGAGAAAGAGAAAGAGAGAGGGAGGGAGGGAAGGAGTTAGGTCCGTGGGATCTCGGAATGAGATTTTTGGGTAGAAAGAGCACCCTGGGTTCATAAGAAAAATGCTTTCAATTTCTGCCAAATGGACCCCTTGTGCCGAGATAAAAATGCCAAAGTTTTTAATGATTAAATAAAAGAAATAAGGCAATGATGAAAATTATATTTCTTCCAAATATTTGTGATATTGAAAAAAATGATTTAGAAAATGAAATTTTCGGTGAAATAATTAAAAGAAAGGATTTTTCGAAATTATGCAGTCATTGTATTTTGGCACCGTAAACAGAGAAATTAATATATATATAATGAAAATATTTAAAAAAAGTTTCCTGGTAAGGAATATGTTTTTAAAAGCATTGATGACGCTGAAAGTAAAGGAGCACCTATTCTACCTGAGGTCCTCAATAAATTTCAAATAAATAATCTTCCTGATCATGAACTTAAACTCAAAATTAATTGTGTTACAAAATTAATAAGAAATTTAAACGTAAATATGGGATTATGTAATGGAACACGTTTACAAATTCTTGATATAGAAAAAAACGTATTAAGAGTTATGATTGTAACAGGAGACAGAATCGGAGAAATTATTTTATTCCTAGAATAAGTTTAATAGAAGATAAAAAAATTCCGTATGTACTTAAACGACATCAATATCCATTAAAATTAGCTTTTTGTATGACAATTAATAGTGCACAAGACAAACTTTTGAGAAAATTGGTGTTGATCTAACACGAGATGTTTTCGCTCATGGCCAATTGTATGTGGCTTTATCAAGAACACGGAGCTGGGAACGAATTAAAATCAAATATTCCAATGAAAATAATGAAAAAAAGCAAAGAATATCGTATGGTTGGAAACATTAAGATAGATTTCGATTTTTATAAAATTATTTTAAATATTTTATTGTTTTTTAAAAGGATCAAATAAAGGTAAGTTAATCGCTTCATTAACGGGGAGGGTGCAGCGTATGAAGGGCGGGACATAAGTTGTCCCTTTAACTATCATTTAACTCCCCAGCTCCTTTGGTACCCAAATGCTTTGGTGCGTTCTCGCCGCGGGTATCGTTAGTAAGCTTTATGCTGAAACTAAATCCAAAGCAAAAAAATATAAATATGTTAAAATTTATTTTGTATTAAGAGTGGTTGGCGCCGCGAAGCGGCGCCCGGTACTTGTACAGTTTACACCACATAAAAAATTTTTTTGTTTTGTTTTTAATGATAAAAGATTTTTTCGAGGTATTCGGGTCGCTGATCACGAATATGACATCCATTTAGACCAATCTCGAACCCCGGACCCGAATTCGAACAAAAGTCAAAAACTCTTTTCACCAAAATCCACCTTTATTGCCCCAAATCGATTCAATACACAGAATGGAATAGAAAATAGGTATTCATGAGCACACCATGCATTTGAATTGATTTTAAACATTAAAGTGAATTTCGGTGAAAAATTAGTTTTAGACTTTTGTTAGAATTCGGGTCCGGGGTTAGAAATTTATCGAAATGGAGGTCATATTCGTGATCAGCGACCCCGAATATCCAGGAAAAACTTTTTTATCATTCAAACAAAAAAAATTTTTATGTGGTGTAAACTGTACAAGTACCCGGCGCCCAACCTCTCGTCTATTATATTATTTGGGTGATGTATTTCCGTCACAAAAAAATTTCGATTCAAATTTACGCGAAAATAAACATAATGCCAATTATATTTTTTTCTTTAACTTTTTTGTTTTTATCTTTATTTCGTATTTTTCTTCTGAAATAATCTGCTATATTTATTTTTTTAATGTTTAAGCATGAAAAATCTGAAAAAAAATTTAATTAAATTAAACATAATATTTAAGGAATTGGTTGCAGGGAAAAGAGACGAAGGGATGATAGAGAGGAAGACGAAGAAGAGAAAGAAAGAGAGCGATAGAGGAGGGAGAGCAAGAGAGAGAGAGAGAAGGTGAATGAGAAGGAGGAAGAGAAGAGTGGTAGAGCGAAAGACAGAGTGGGAGGGAGAGAGATAAAGAGAGATGGAGAGAGAGAGAGAGATAAAGATAAATGGTGAGAGAGTGAGAGAGAAAGATGGAGACAGAGAGAAAGGAAAAATGAGAGGAGATTGAGAGAGAGAGGTCGAGGAGGGAGAGAGGGGGAAAGTGAATGGAAAAGAAAGAGAGAAGTAGTGAGAGGAGATAAAGGAGAAGAGAAATGATATTAGGAAGAAAATAAATTAAATCGTTAAATTTTATCAAGATTTTAATTTCTTTTTATAATAAAACAGAGCGGTTGGCGCCGCGAAGCGGCGCCCAAGCGCTCGTTTAAGAGTTAATTCATCCACGAAGGGTGGAAATATTGAAATTTTTTGATTTTGAACAAATAGCAAATTTGGACAATTTTTGGACAAAATTCTCTTAACAAATTATATTCATTTTTAAAATTTTCCCGGCGGGGCTATCGGCACCGCCGGACCACATCCCCCCACCTCAAGTTTCGAATAAAAAAAGTTTTTGAAAAGCGCACCGCTAAAATTGTCAGATTTGCGCAAAGGGAACTTCAAAATTTATGCTCACAACACAGAGCACTCAGTCACAAACGATAACCAAAATACGCCTCACTCACTACTGGAGGTATTGGCTCGACACATTTTGCCCCACGAGGGGTCGGGGAGCAACCCTAATTTTGACTATTAAAAAAGTTGTAGATAAATTTCACTTTTGCGTTTCGCAATTTTGCGTTTTTTAGAATTTCGCAATTGTTTTCATTTCGCCTTTTCTGCTTGCACAAATTTCGCGTTTCGCATTTTATTTTTCGATTTGGCCCATGCTGGTATTTTCTAAGTTTTTATTTTTAGCGCCTAAAAAGCCTAAAAAAATTTAAAAAAAACTAGAGCCCGGCGGGATCTGGACTCCCGCGGGATTTTTACGGGATTCTCGGTCCCGCTCCCGCTTTTTTTTGGTGAACGGGATTTTTACGGGATTCCCCTTCGGGACTCCCGTCCCGGAGAATTTTGAACTCCCGATTCCGCTCCCGGAAATTTTTCCCAAAAAAAGGGAGTAAAAATGCATGGGTAGGAATTGAGTTTTTTTGGTAAAATTAATAATTTTGATTGAAAATCTGTTAAATATATAGCCAAATTTTCAAAATTTTTAAAAAAAGGGGTTTTTAGTGCCTATTTTTGGGGGTTTTTTAGAACCTAAATCCTACCTATTTTGGCAGTTTTTAGAGCCTAAAAATCGTATTTTCTTTACATACTGGCTTCGATTCCCCAAACTCGGTTATTATTAGGGTTGTAAATTATATGTACTAAAAAACGTCAAATATGGACATAAAATATGGACTAAAAAAGCCCCAAATATGGACTAACAAGCTCAAAACAGCCAAATATGGACCAAAATATGGACTAAAAACTGTCAAAATATGTGTTTTAAGCCCTCAAAAATTCCAAAAAAGGTGTATGTATTCAATACAGGGTTGCAACCCCGACGTCGGGGTTGGAAAATTCGGGGTTCGGGGTCGTCGGGGTTGGAAGCATCGGGGTTCGGGGTCGGGGTTGCCAAATCGTTCGGGGTCGGGGTTTTTCAATTTTTTCCTTATGCCATATAGTCAACAAACTTTATATTATTTTGCTTAAAATTTTTTTATTATTCATTAATAATTTTATGTGCTTTTTTATTTCATAATTATTTTTGTATAGAATTAATTAAAAATGCATAAGGCATTTAAAATGGCCAATTTTCAGTGAAAATCTGTAAAAGTAGTCAAAATTTCAAATTTTTCCTCCGGCGCCTGGCCCCCAAATAAAAATAGAGGGATTTTATTCAAAAAAATGCCCAAAAATTTCTGATCACCTTTCTTTTTTTTGTTTTTCAAATCATCTTTTTTTCGCGGCGCTCTTTTTCTAAAGACTTTTAGGAGAAAGGGGTCCGGCGGTGCCGATAGGCGCCGCCGGAAAAAATTTTGAAAATTTGGATGGGCGGTTAACAGATTTTGTCAAAAAAATGAATTTCTGATAATTTTTTGTTTTTTTTTCTTGGGTTTTTGTCTAAATTATTTTGAAATATATTAAATTTTCATGATTTAGTCAAAAAATTGAATTTTGAATTTAAACGAAAGGAAAATTGGGTTCAATACGTCAATAAATTATGCCAAGGATGATTGATTTTCATGGGTATTTTTGGTTTAAAAAATTCTATTAATCACATAAAAATAAATTAAAAAGGAAACAGTCAACCGGGTTCGAATTCATGACAAAGGTTGTGTTAGTGTTAAAGCACTAACCACTACATCACAATACATAAAACTAAACAAAATACAAATTACTTTATTTAATAAAAATTTCGCAAAATGGTTTAAAAAAATACAAAATTTATATAAATTTTTTGCCTTTTCTCACACGAAAATGCCATTCTTAGGGGTGTATATTTAACCCCGACCCCGAGTCGGGGTTAAGGGTCGGGGATCGGGGTCGTCGGGGTTCGGGTCGGGGTTAACCCCGAAAAATGGCCAAAAATGTCGGGGGTCGGGGCGGGGTCGGGGTTGCAACTCTAATTCAATATTTGCTTTAATACACTTAAAAAATACAATAAACAACCAAAAAATGGATTTAAAACATAAAAATGCAAATTTTTTTTATTGTCGTCCATCATATAAAAAATATTCCAAGTTTTGCCAAAATTTCAAAAAAATTCTCATTTAAAAAAAGAAAAGTTCGCAAAAAATGGCGAAATATTTATTAAAAATGTCAAAATGACGACGAAAACCAGGGGTGGAGCGCGCACAGAAAAATCCCGCGGTCGCGGATTTAATTTGCCGCGGTCGCAGATCGCGTATCGCGGATTTAAAATCCCGCGGTCGCGGATCGCGCAAAAAAATGCCGCGAATCGCGTATCGCGGTCGCGCATTTAGAACATTAAAAAAATATACTTTTCAGATCATTTTTTCGGCGCGCTTTTTCAAAAAACTTTTGGGGAAGAGAGGGAGTCCGGCGGGCCGATAGGCGCCGACGGGGAAAATTTTGAAAACTAGCGGGGTGAGCGCCTTCGGCGCATCCCCCGCTAGGTAGTACGATTGTATTATAGGATTATGAATGATAAAATCGACTGGCTCGGCCGCTTCGCGGCCTCGCATCCTTTTCTTGGCTTTTTCTCCAATCGCCGGGACTCAACCCACCAGTATTTCAATCACTGGGACTCAACCCACCAGCATTTCAATCACTGGGACTCAACCCACCAGCATTTCAATCACTGGGACAACCCACCAGCATTCCAATCACTGGGACTCAATTCTCCTGCATTTCAATCACTGGCACTCAACCCACCAACATTTCAATCAATGGGACTCAACTCACCAGCATTCCAATCACTGGGACTCAACCCAACAGCATTTCAATCACTGGGACTCAACCCACCAGCATTCCAATCACTGGGACTCAACTCACCAGCATTCCAATCACTGGGACTCAACCCAACAGCATTTCAATCACTGGGACTCAACCCACCAGCATTCCAATAACTGGGACTCAACCCACCAACATTTCAATCAATGGGACTCAACCGTACGGGGGCCTTCGGCCCCCTCACCAAATTTTTGCGCCAAAGGTACTCACTCGGCCGCTTCGCGGCCTCGTAACTGGAGTCTTCGGCTCTATTCCAGTCACCAGAATTCAATCTCACCAATTCTTCGAAACCCAATAACCGGAAATGAATGATAAAACCGAACATTTTCCTCGTCTTTTCTTATTTCTTGTGGCATCCTTATGGCACAACATTCTTGGCATTTTCATCAGCTCTTCTTGTTTATTGGCATTTTCTTAAGGCACAACATTAACATTTTCATTGTCTCTTCTATTTTCTTGTGGCATTTTTTATGCCACAACATTTCTTATCACATCATCTCTTCTTGTTTGTTGACATTTGCTTATGGCACAACATTCTTAGCATTTTCGTCGTCTTTTCTTGTTTCTTGTGGCATTTCCCTATTGCACAACATTCTTGGCATTTTCATCATCTCTTCTTGTTTCTTGTGGCATTTCCTTTTGCACAACATGACACACATTAGTGTCTCACACTAAAGTCACAGAACAAACCACTAATGTTTTTTCAAAAGCATGACACACATTAGTGTCTCACACTAAAGTCACAGAACAAACCACTAATGTTTTTTCAAAAGCATGACACACATTAGTGTCTCACACTAAAGTCACAGAACAAACCACTAATGTTTTATCAAAAGCATGACACACATTAGTGTCTCACAATAAAGTCACAGAACAAACCACTAATGTTTTTTCAAAAGCATGACACACATTAGTGTCTCACAATAAAGTCACAGAACAAACCACTAATGTTTTATCAAAAGCATGACACACAATAGTGTCTCACACTAAAGTCACAGAACAAACCACTAATGTTTTTTCAAAAGCATGACACACATTAGTGTCTCACACTAAAGTCACAGAACAAACCACTAATGTTTTTTCAAAAGCATGACACACATTAGTGTCTCACACTAAAGTCACAGAACAAACCACTAATGTTTTTCAAAAGCATGACACACAATAGTGTCTCACACTAAAGTCACAGAACAAACCACTAATGTTTTTTCAAAAGCATGACACACAATAGTGTCTCACACTAAAGTCACAGAACAAACCACTAATGTTTTTCAAAAGCATGACACACAATAGTGTCTCACACTAAAGTCACAGAACAAACCACTAATGTTTTTCAAAAGCATGACACACAATAGTGTCTCACACTAAAGTCACAGAACAAACCACTAATGTTTTTCAAAAGCATGACACACAATAGTGTCTCACACTAAAGTCACAGAACAAACCACTAATGTTTTTTCAAAAGCATGACACACAATAGTGTCTCACACTAAAGTCACAGAACAAACCACTAATGTTTTATCAAAAGCATGACACACAATAGTGTCTCACACTAAAGTCACAGAACAAACCACTAATGTTTTATCAAAAGCATGACACACAATAGTGTCTCACACTAAAGTCACAGAACAAACCACTAATGTTTTTTCAAAAGCATGACACACATTAGTGTCTCACAATAAAGTCACAGAACAAACCACTAATGTTTTTTCAAAAGCATGACACACAATAGTGTCTCACACTAAAGTCACAGAACAAACCACTAATGTTTTTTCAAAAGCATGACACACAATAGTGTCTCACACTAAAGTCACAGAACAAACCACTAATGTTTTTTCAAAAGCATGACACACATTAGTGTCTCACACTAAAGTCACAGAACAAACCACTAATGTTTTTTCAAAAGCATGACACACATTAGTGTCTCACACTAAAGTCACAGAACAAACCAAAGATATGCATTTCTATTTCATTAAAAGTTCAAATAACATTAAGCATAAACATAATTATTTCACGTAAAGAACACAAAAACAAAATAAACAAACAAACAAACAACAACCACTAAATCAAACTCAAACAATATACTGATAAATTTTTTCGTTTACAAAAAACAAATTTATATAACAAATAACTTAATAAACTATGAACATACATAAAAAAGCAAATAAATAGGTACAATTTTAAGAATGTTTATTGCAAAACAAATTGAAAAATCAAAACCAAACATTTTCATTTTTCAAATGCTTTTTTAACGCAAAACAAAACAAAAACATTTATATTTTTCAAATGCATTTTTAACGCAAAACAAATACAAAACGCCACACAAATTCAAAAATCCGTACATACAAACACTCAACTTTATTATATAGGATTGCAAAGAAATTTCTTAATGAAGTCATAGAACAAACGCTAATGTTTATCAAAAAATGACACACATTATTGTGTCACACTAAAGTCAAGAACAACACTATTGTTTTATCAAAAACATAAGACACATTATTGTGTCACACTAAATTCATAGAACAAAAGTAGTGACCCCTGTACTTTTGTCGCCCCTTTTGGCGCTAAATTCAAATTTGAATTTTCGCGTCGATACTCTGTGGGTGGAGGGACGCTTGCTGGGTGGCAATGCCGTAGGGTGAAAGGCTTATTTAATGCTATTTTAAATATATTTATCTATTTTAAATATGTGTTTTTATTTAATTTAGAATTATTTATATAATTTAAATTGTTTATTTTTAGGAATGTAATATATATTATTTAAATGTTTTATTTTTAGATATCCCAAAATGACTTTTTCCCATGCTGCACCAGTGCTTTTCATCATGTTTGCCATTTTGTCTGGACAATCCGGCGAAACCTTTGCGTTCCAAGCGGAGATGCCCCTGATCATCAACACCTTCTACTCGAACAAGGTTTTAAAATGGGAAATGCTCTGGGAGTCTAATTAACCCGTAAAGTCTAATCTAATCAGTTTT
>CP049707.1:9603126-9626459 GCA_004148225.2 Heterodera glycines | reverse complement strand
AATTGTTTGAAATAACTGAAGAAAATTTGTTTGAGAATTTTCATTAATTTAATTAGCTTTTTAGATTTTATAAAATAAATAGCAAAGTAAAAATTTAATTTTTTACTATTTTCATTTGAAATAAATTAAATTTTGAATTAATTTTTTTAATTTTTAAAATTTCCCAGTTGGTCCCGTTCCCCATTCCGGCCAAAAACCGAGGTCCCGGTCCGGGCTTTTCAGGTCCCGGTCCAGGTTTTGGCAAAATTTCCCGGTCCCGTACAACTCTAATAAAATAGAAAGCTTTTTGACTATATGGCATAAGAAAGAAAAAACATTAAAAGATGATTTTTTGAGTCTTATAAATTCATCTAATTTTTGGAAAAAAATTTCGCCTTTTCGCTTTTTCGCTTTTTTGGGGCATTTCGCTTTCGCCTTTTCGCTTTTTATTTTGGTTTCGCTTTTTTCGCCTTTTCGCTTTCGCTTTTTATTTTGGTTTCGCTTTTTTCGCTTTTTATTTTTCTCTTTGCAACATCCCTGGAGCACACATAGAGCTTTCAAATGATGCCAAATAAAGTATAGCATTTCAAAATTTGCGGCGCCGAAATGGTCCGCGCCGAAGTGACCCCGACCCAATTTTCAAGGTCGGAGAACCCGATTTCAACATCCATCGGTATTCTGAAAAATTAAGGTCATATTCGCTGATCAGCGCCACAAATTACCCGAGAAAAGATTTTTATTTGAAAATTTGAATACCAAGGAACGGCCTTCAAAGTTGCAAAGATCAAGTTTTTGATCAAGCGCTTCCAATTCCTCAGCTGTTTTTTTAAGTTCCTCGAATTTTTTGAGTTTCTCTTCGTAAGCGTTGAGACTGCGCAGGAATTCCACCTAAAAACATCAAGAAAATAAGGTGCATTACTTTGCTTTATCCTTTCAATTTTGGCCCTCAGGATTTAGAAAGCTATGGCTCAGTGGTTTTTGTAAGAAAGTGCGAAGAGGGGTGGTGGAGGTTCGAGTCGGCTTCACGACATTAATATTTTAATTCTTTTTTTTCATTTTGATGTAGTCCCTTGACTACAAGAAAACCCTGTAATACTGTCGGTGGTAACCCCCCCCCCCTCCCCTTTTAATTAAAAAAAAAAATTCGAGATTGTTTTTGTGGTTCGGTTTTTAAGGCCGGAGAACCTGATTCTAACATTTCGGCCCATTACGAACCCCTCATCTACAGTAAGTATTACGAAAACCCCTCCTCATGTCAGGAACACCTTTTCCTTCTTGAAATTATCTATAATTTTTGTACAAACCAAAAGAATTCCCCATTTGGGTCATAATAAATTTCAAATAGTTGAATTGTTTGTTGATGTACCTCTGCACAAATTTCGTCAAATGATTTCAAATTTGATGGCTCTTGTGAAATGGAATTGCTTTGGACTGACAGCTGACGACGCCCAACGGCACTTTTAAAATCGGATGGCATTTTCATCTGATTGAACTAAAAAATTGGCATTTTCAGAACAGCGCCAACATTTTTTGCTCCTGGTAATATAAACCTTTTGCAAGTCTTTTCCCGTCGCCAAAAAGTGAACCGAACGAGAAAAGGACGACAACAATTTAGAAAAAGAGCAGCGATTAGCGAGCGTATTCATATTGCGTAAAAAACTGCAGAACAACTGATGGATTAATTTCGAAAATTAAATTTAAAATAATGTAAAAGTCGTAATTTGGGTTTGGCATCAGGCCGAGATAAGAACACAGGGATTGAAACTCGTTTTGCCGGGATTTGAGTCCCAACCCTGGGTCAAATCCTGATATTGCCGGGGTTCCGATCCTGGCCCTTTTTTTAAAAAACCTAGACCGGGACCCAGAAAATCCTGCGGGATCCATCCAGATCTAATCCGGGCTCTAATTAGCAACTCATTGAAAAGAAAAGCAACGAAAAAAAGTTGAAATCCTATATAATAAAGTTGAGTGTTTGTATGTACGGATTTTTGAATTTGTGTGGCGTTTTGTTATTATTTTGCGTTAAAAAATGATTTGAAAATGAAAATGTTTTTGTTTTGTTTTGCGTTAAAAAGCATTTGAAAAATGAAAATGTTTGGTTTTGATTTTTCAATTTGTTTTGCAATAAACATTCTTAAAATTATACCTATTTATTTGCTTTTTTATGTATGTTCATAGTTTAATAAGTTATTTGTCATATAAATTTGTTTTTTGTAAACGAAAAAATTTATCAGTATATTGTTTGAGTTTGATTTAGTGGTTGTTGTTTGTTTGTTTGTTTATTTTGTTTTTGTGTTCTTTACGTGAAATAATTATGCTTATGCTTAATGTTATTTGAACTTTTAATGAATAGAAATGCATATCTTTGGTTTGTTCTGTGACTTTCGTGTGAGACACTAATGTGTGTCATGCTTTTGATAAAACATTAGTGGTTTGTTCTGTGACTTTAGTGTGAGACACTATGTGTGTCATGCTTTTGAAAAACATTAGTGGTTTGTTCTGTGACTTTAGTGTGAGACACTATTGTGTGTCATGCTTTTGAAAAACATTAGTGGTTTGTTCTGTGACTTTAGTGTGAGACACTATTGTGTGTCATGCTTTTGATAAAACATTAGTGGTTTGTTCTGTGACTTTAGTGTGAGACACTATTGTGTGTCATGCTTTTGATAAAACATTAGTGGTTTGTTCTGTGACTTTAGTGTGAGACACTAATTGTGTGTCATGCTTTTGAAAAAACATTAGTGGTTTGTTCTGTGACTTTAGTGTGAGACACTAATGTGTGTCATGCTTTTGAAAAAACATTAGTGGTTTGTTCTGTGACTTTAGTGTGAGACACTAATGTGTGTCATGCTTTTGAAAAACATTAGTGGTTTGTTCTGTGACTTTAGTGTGAGACACTATTGTGTGTCATGCTTTTGATAAAACATTAGTGGTTTGTTCTGTGACTTTAGTGTGAGACACTATGTGTGTCATGCTTTTGAAAAACATTAGTGGTTTGTTCTGTGACTTTAGTGTGAGACACTATGTGTGTCATGCTTTTGAAAAAACATTAGTGGTTTGTTCTGTGACTTTAGTGTGAGACACTAATGTGTGTCATGCTTTTGAAAAAACATTAGTGGTTTGTTCTGTGACTTTAGTGTGAGACACTATTGTGTGTCATGCTTTTGAAAAACATTAGTGGTTTGTTCTGTGACTTTAGTGTGAGACACTAATGTGTGTCATGCTTTTGAAAAAACATTAGTGGTTTGTTCTGTGACTTTAGTGTGAGACACTAATGTGTGTCATGCTTTTGAAAAAACATTAGTGGTTTGTTCTGTGACTTTAGTGTGAGACACTATTGTGTGTCATGCTTTTGATAAAACATTAGTGGTTTGTTCTGTGACTTTAGTGTGAGACACTATTGTGTGTCATGCTTTTGATAAAACATTAGTGGTTTGTTCTGTGACTTTAGTGTGAGACACTAATGTGTGTCATGCTTTTGATAAAACATTAGTGGTTTGTTCTGTGACTTTAGTGTGAGACACTAATGTGTGTCATGCTTTTGAAAAAACATTAGTGGTTTGTTCTGTGACTTTAGTGTGAGACACTAATGTGTGTCATGCTTTTGAAAAACATTAGTGGTTTGTTCTGTGACTTTAGTGTGAGACACTATTGTGTGTCATGCTTTTGAAAAAACATTAGTGGTTTGTTCTGTGACTTTAGTGTGAGACACTAATGTGTGTCATGCTTTTGAAAAAACATTAGTGGTTTGTTCTGTGACTTTAGTGTGAGACACTATTGTGTGTCATGCTTTTGATAAAACATTAGTGGTTTGTTCTGTGACTTTAGTGTGAGACACTATTGTGTGTCATGCTTT
Source organism: Heterodera glycines (assembly GCA_004148225.2). Classification (NCBI taxonomy): domain Eukaryota; kingdom Metazoa; phylum Nematoda; class Chromadorea; order Rhabditida; family Heteroderidae; genus Heterodera; species Heterodera glycines. The sequence continues at coordinate 9,622,624 of CP049707.1, read as the reverse complement.
TGATAAAACATTAGTGGTTTGTTCTGTGACTTTAGTGTGAGACACTAATGTGTGTCATGCTTTTGAAAAACATTAGTGGTTTGTTCTGTGACTTTAGTGTGAGACACTATTGTGTGTCATGCTTTTGATAAAACATTAGTGGTTTGTTCTGTGACTTTAGTGTGAGACACTAATGTGTGTCATGCTTTTGAAAAACATTAGTGGTTTGTTCTGTGACTTTAGTGTGAGACACTAATGTGTGTCATGCTTTTGAAAAAAACATTAGTGGTTTGTTCTGTGACTTTAGTGTGAGACACTATGTGTGTCATGCTTTTGAAAACATTAGTGGTTTGTTCTGTGACTTTAGTGTGAGACACTAATGTGTGTCATGCTTTTGAAAAACATTAGTGGTTTGTTCTGTGACTTTCGTGTGAGACACTAATGTGTGTCATGCTTTTGAAAAAACATTAGTGGTTTGTTCTGTGACTTTAGTGTGAGACACTAATGTGTGTCATGCTTTTGAAAAACATTAGTGGTTTGTTCTGTGACTTTAGTGTGAGACACTATTGTGTGTCATGCTTTTGATAAAACATTAGTGGTTTGTTCTGTGACTTTAGTGTGAGACACTAATGTGTGTCATGCTTTTGAAAAACATTAGTGGTTTGTTCTGTGACTTTAGTGTGAGACACTATTGTGTGTCATGCTTTTGATAAAACATTAGTGGTTTGTTCTGTGACTTTAGTGTGAGACACTATTGTGTGTCATGCTTTTGAAAAAACATTAGTGGTTTGTTCTGTGACTTTAGTGTGAGACACTAATGTGTGTCATGCTTTTGAAAAACATTAGTGGTTTGTTCTGTGACTTTAGTGTGAGACACTAATGTGTGTCATGCTTTTGAAAAACATTAGTGGTTTGTTCTGTGACTTTAGTGTGAGACACTAATGTGTGTCATGCTTTTGAAAAAACATTAGTGGTTTGTTCTGTGACTTTAGTGTGAGACACTAATGTGTGTCATGCTTTTGAAAAAACATTAGTGGTTTGTTCTGTGACTTTGTGTGAGACACTATTGTGTGTCATGCTTTTGAAAACATTAGTGGTTTGTTCTGTGACTTTAGTGTGAGACACTAATGTGTGTCATGCTTTTGAAAAACATTAGTGGTTTGTTCTGTGACTTTATTGTGAGACACTAATGTGTGTCATGCTTTTGAAAAACATTAGTGGTTTGTTCTGTGACTTTAGTGTGAGACACTAATGTGTGTCATGCTTTTGAAAAACATTAGTGGTTTGTTCTGTGACTTTAGTGTGAGACACTAATGTGTGTCATGCTTTTGAAAAACATTAGTGGTTTGTTCTGTGACTTTCGTGTGAGACACTAATGTGTGTCATGCTTTTGAAAAACATTAGTGGTTTGTTCTGTGACTTTAGTGTGAGACACTAATGTGTGTCATGCTTTTGAAAAACATTAGTGGTTTGTTCTGTGACTTTAGTGTGAGACACTAATGTGTGTCATGCTTTTGAAAAACATTAGTGGTTTGTTCTGTGACTTTAGTGTGAGACACTAATGTGTGTCATGCTTTTGAAAAACATTAGTGGTTTGTTCTGTGACTTTTGTGAGACACTAATGTGTGTCATGCTTTTGAAAAACATTAGTGGTTTGTTCTGTGACTTTAGTGTGAGACACTATTGTGTGTCATGCTTTTGAAAAACATTAGTGGTTTGTTCTGTGACTTTATGTGTGAGACACTAATGTGTGTCATGCTTTTGAAAAAACATTAGTGGTTTGTTCTGTGACTTTAGTGTGAGACACTATTGTGTGTCATGCTTTTGATAAAACATTAGTGGTTTGTTCTGTGACTTTAGTGTGAGACACTATTGTGTGTCATGCTTTTGATAAAACATTAGTGGTTTGTTCTGTGACTTTAGTGTGAGACACTATTGTGTGTCATGCTTTTGATAAAACATTAGTGGTTTGTTCTGTGACTTTAGTGTGAGACACTATTGTGTGTCATGCTTTTGATAAAACATTAGTGGTTTGTTCTGTGACTTTAGTGTGAGACACTAATGTGTGTCATGCTTTTGAAAAAACATTAGTGGTTTGTTCTGTGACTTTAGTGTGAGACACTAATGTGTGTCATGCTTTTGAAAAAACATTAGTGGTTTGTTCTGTGACTTTTGTGAGACACTAATGTGTGTCATGCTTTTGAAAAAACATTAGTGGTTTGTTCTGTGACTTTATTGTGAGACACTATTGTGTGTCATGCTTTTGATAAAACATTAGTGGTTTGTTCTGTGACTTTAGTGTGAGACACTAATGTGTGTCATGCTTTTGAAAAAACATTAGTGGTTTGTTCTGTGACTTTAGTGTGAGACACTATTGTGTGTCATGCTTTTGATAAAACATTAGTGGTTTGTTCTGTGACTTTAGTGTGAGACACTATTGTGTGTCATGCTTTTGATAAAACATTAGTGGTTTGTTCTGTGACTTTATGTGAGACACTAATGTGTGTCATGCTTTTGAAAAAACATTAGTGGTTTGTTCTGTGACTTTATTGTGAGACACTAATGTGTGTCATGCTTTTGAAAAAACATTAGTGGTTTGTTCTGTGACTTTATTGTGAGACACTATTGTGTGTCATGCTTTTGATAAAACATTAGTGGTTTGTTCTGTGACTTTATTGTGAGACACTAATGTGTGTCATGCTTTTGAAAAAACATTAGTGGTTTGTTCTGTGACTTTATTGTGAGACACTAATGTGTGTCATGCTTTTGATAAAACATTAGTGGTTTGTTCTGTGACTTTAGTGTGAGACACTAATGTGTGTCATGTTGTGCCATAAGGAAATGCCACAAGAAAGAAGAAAAGACGAGGAAAATGTTCGATGCTGGTGGGTTGAGTCCCAGTGATTGGAATGATGGTGGGTTGAGTCCCAGTGATTGGAATGCTGGTGGGTTGAATCACAGTGATTGAAATGTTGGTGGGTTGAGTGCCAGTGATTGAAATGCAGGAGAATTGAGTCCCAGTGATTGGAATGCTGGTGGGTTGAATCACAGTGATTGAAATGTTGGTGGGTTGAGTGCCAGTGATTGAAATGCAGGAGAATTGAGTCCCAGTGATTGGAATGCTGGTGGGTTGAATCACAGTGATTGAAATGTTGGTGGGTTGAGTGCCAGTGATTGAAATGCAGGAGAATTGAGTCCCAGTGATTGGAATGCTGGTGGGTTGAGTCCCAGTGATTGAAATGCTGGTGGGTTCAGTCCTGGTCATTCGAATGCTGGTGGGTTGAGTCCCAGTGATTGGAATGCTGGTGGGTTGAGTCCCAGTGATTGAAATGCTGGTGAGTTGAGTGCCAGTGATTGAAATGCAGGAGAATTGAGTCCCAGTGATTGAAATGCTGGTGAGTTGAGTGCCAGTGATTGAAATGCAGGAGAATTGAGTCCCAGTGATTGGAATGCTGGTGGGTTGAATCACAGTGATTGAAATGTTGGTGGGTTGAGTGCCAGTGATTGAAATGCAGGAGAATTGAGTCCCAGTGATTGGAATGCTGGTGGGTTGAATCACAGTGATTGAAATGTTGGTGGGTTGAGTGCCAGTGATTGAAATGCAGGAGAATTGAGTCCCAGTGATTGGAATGCTGGTGGGTTGAGTCCCAGTGATTGAAATGCTGGTGGGTTCAGTCCTGGTCATTCGAATGCTGGTGGGTTGAGTCCCAGTGATTGGAATGCTGGTGGGTTGAGTCCCAGTGATTGAAATGCTGGTGAGTTGAGTGCCAGTGATTGAAATGCAGGAGAATTGAGTCCCAGTGATTGAAATGCTGGTGAGTTGAGTGCCAGTGATTGAAATGCAGGAGAATTGAGTCCCAGTGATTGGAATGCTGGTGGGTTGAGTCCCGGCGATTGGAGAAAAAGCCAAGAAAAGGATGCGAGGCCGCGAAGCGGCCGAGCCAGTCGATTTTATCATTCATAATCCTATAATACAATCCGTACTACCTAGCGGGGGATGCGCCGAAGGCGCTGACCCCGCTAGTTTTTAAATAAGTTTAATTAAAATTAAAACGCCATAAATTTGATTTCTCAAGCGCAATTTTCAAATTATAAAGAAAAGTAACAACCCCAAATCTGGCCATTATTTTGTCTAATAAAAATTAAAAAACAACAATCAAATACGCCCGCTTTTGACTTTCATTGCATAAGCAAATCTGTGCCCCGTATTGAGTTTCTCACAGGCCACTGAGACACATGCAATAAACCAGGGCTTCGATCTCAAAATTTTTAAAATCCTCATTTTAGCCATAAAAAATCCTCATTTGGCATGAAAATTCCTCATTTTTTTAAACATCATAAATTGCGAACAAAATTAGTTAACTGTCATACTTTTCGTTTGAAACAATCAAATTCATCAATTTCTTGTCATTTCATGGACGGTAAAAAAGGAAAAAAAGCGCCAATAAATATTTTTATGGATAATTATTGGCGTTCTGTTACATTTACTTTTTATCTTTGTTTCTCTCAATTTTATGTACTATCTTGCCTTATTTTCGTTTTTTAGTTTGATCACATTTGATCAGCCATAACTTGCTTCATTCCCAATTAAACTGAACAAATTTGATATCTAAAAAAAGTTTATGAAAAGAAGAATCTTTTTTTAAGCGAATGCTAAGCAATTTGACATATCAGAAAAAAGTTGTAAGAATTTCAAATTTTTATCAGGTTATAACTCAAGTCCTAAACTGTGGATTTCAACCAAAATGCGGAAAATAATCATTTCTATATTGATTCTAAATGTCTAAAGTGTTTTTGTACCTTTACAACCAAAGTATTAGAATTTTCGAATTTGGTGTTTTTCGTGTGTTAGAGATGTGAAAATAGTACGCCAAAAGGAGAGAAAAAGAAAGACTTTTTTATGTTTTATGTTGTAACTTTTGAGTTTGACTCAAGAAAGAATTAAATTCACTATAGAAAGATGCAGAATTCTTTTCTCTATCGATTTGCTAAATTTGGTGAGGATTTAACATCAGGAAAAAAAGTTAATTATTAAGAATGAAGAGATAGTACATAAAATTGAGAGAAATAAAGATAAAAAAGAAAAATGACAGAACGCCAGTAATCACCAACAAAAATATTTATTGCCGCTTTTTTTTCTTTTTTACCGTCCATGATTTGGCGCTATGTAATTTCGACACTGGGTAAATTCGACACTGAGTATTTTCGACACTAAGTAATTTCGACACTACGTTTTCGACACTGAACTATTTCAAAAACTTTCACTGTTTTCCAGCATTTTCGACACTGGACCATTTCGACAGTGAGTAAATTCGACACTATTGAGAATTTTTAAAAATTAATAAGAAATTTTGGTGTTAGTATTAGGTATGATAAATTTTCCTATTTCATTTTCTAATTCGTACTTTTTAAAAGGTTAGGTTGGTATAACTGAGTAAAACGTCAAACCCAGTGTCAGTGTTAGACAATGACTCATAATGCCAAATAACAATATTTTGTGGCGATAATTCAAAAAAACCTGATCAGTCAGTGATCAGTGATCACTGATCATTGCAATTTTTAATTGATTTCAAAGCGCTTTGTAGGGCTTCTAGGGCCCGAAAACCGAAAATCACCCTAAAACATGTTTTCATGACTTTTGAAGACGGAACTGGCCAGACGGAACTGACCCGCTTCGACCCATTCCACGGTCGGGGTCGTTTTCGCGAAATGAAAATTTTTAAAAATTTTCTTCGAATTCGTCCCCCAAAACGAAACTACATTATTTATGGGAACATTTTTGAATATTGGCAATTTTCGTAACAAAGTGCACTCAAATTTTCAAAATTTTTTCAAAAAAAATTTTCTCTTGAAAAAATTCCCGGTTGGTCCCGGCTAGGGATCGGATTTTTAGTGATAAAAAATCCCAAAATAATTAACTAAATAGTGAGAAAAAAATTCCAAAATAGTGGCGAAAAAGTTCCAAATTTAGGGGTGTAATTTTTTAAATAGCTGTTTTTTAATTTGAAAATAATTTAAAATTAAGGAAAAAGATTTTATTCACTGATTGCAGTTACAAAATATTTTCTTAGAAAATATTGAACAAGAAAACAAAAATTTGGGGGAAGAATTTTTGTGAAATTTTTCCAATTCTTAGGGATGTATTTTTGAAAATTTTTAGGTCGATTCTTAGGGGTGTATTTTTGAAAATTTTTTAGGTCGATTCTTGGGGGTGTATTTTTGAAAATTTTTTAGGTCGATTCTTGGGGTGTATTTTTCGTTTTTATTGCATTTTTTGGGAAATTTTCCAAAAAATGCCAAAATAGTGGCAAAAATAATGACGAAACGCCAAAATAGTGGCAAAAAATTATTTTAGTGGCTAACTTCCGAAATAGTTTTTTTTAGTGGCGAAGCTCCAAAATAGTGATTCCTAGTGATGAATAGTGGCACTAAAAACGAAAAATTTTCGAAAAAGAATGTGTTTTTCGTGCATTTCTCGTCGAGTTAAAGCCGCAGAAAAAATAGTTAAAAAACTAAGAATCCGATCCCTAGTCCCGGCTTTTCTCGCGGTCCCGATCCCGGTCCCGGTCAAAAAAGTTGGTCCCGGTCCCGACTTTTCTGGTCCCGGTAAGTCCCGGTCCCGGTTTTTGTCAAATTTCCCGGTCCCGACCAACTCTAGTTATACCAACCTAACCTTTTAAAAAGTACGAATTAGAAAATGAAATAGGAAAATTTATCATACCTAATACTAACACCAAAATTTCTTATTAATTTTTAAAAATTCTCAATAGTGTCGAATTTACTCACTGTCGAAATGGTCCAGTGTCGAAAATGCTGGAAAACAGTGAAAGTTTTTGAAATAGTTCAGTGTCGAAAACGTAGTGTCGAAATTACTTAGTGTCGAAAATACTCAGTGTCGAATTTACCCAGTGTCGAAATTACCAGCCACCCATGATTTATAGTGATGCTCGAGACCAAAAATTTCCCGAGACTCGAGACCGAGACTCGACCCCGAGACCGAGACTCGACCCCGAGACTCGAGACCCAAAACCCCGAGACCAAAAAAACCCGAGACCCGAGACTTTTTTCAAAAATTTTTTCTTACACACTTAAAAATCGAAAAAAATCAATCTTTTGAGTTTTCTCAAAAATTTTTGTTTTTTTCCTTATTTAAGCTACCATACATTTTTCCTTTTCATATGATTGACTTTTTTACACCATTTTTTGTGGTGCTCTTTTTCAAAAAAATGTTTCGGGAACAGGGGTCCGGCGGTGCCGATAGGCGCCGCCGGGAAGATTTTTTAAAATTTTACTGCACTTTGTTAATAGATTTAGTCCAAAAATGACATTTTTACGATTTTAATTGTTAAAATTGTGTTTGAACTCCCATCGAAAAAACATTAATTTTGAAAAATGAGAAGAAAAAATAATACTTGGAGGGGAACTGATCCAACGCAAAAATAAGGAACAAAACCAAGAACACAACCCGCTGGACCACGCATATATTAACAAACTTGAACAAAAAAGAACCTAAAATTTATAAAAATAGAAGTTTACCAAAGGCCAACAATCATTAGGGGTGTAAAAAAGTCTCGGTCTCGAGTCTCGAAAATCGAGACTTGAAAACCCGAGACTCGAGACCAAAAAAAACCGAGACTTTTCTCGAGTCGAGACTCGAGACTTTCGAGCATCACTAATGATTTATAAGCATTTTATGGAGTCTGAGCACGGAAAATCGAAGTTGCAATACAGTATAAATAATAGGCAATAATGGACCAAACGATAATGAAACAGCAACACATACAAATAAAAAAGATTCGATCGCCTCTTTTTGCTTTTTGTTCCTGCTCGTCAGCTTTGTGTGCGCGCTGCAAATCCGCCTAAAAAATTAAGAAAAATAATGCATATTATCTCTTATACATCCTTTCAGTTTGGTATCCAAATTTTCAAGGTCGGAGAACCCGATTTCAAAACACATATTTCAGCCCATTACGAACCCATGACAAGTGGATTATAGCAAAAATTTGAAATTTAATTTTCGTCAAAAATTCAAAATACGCAACAAAACCGTGAAGCCTAAGCTTGGGCCTAAGCGTAAGCCTAGGCCAAAGTCAGTGTAATTTTTAGTTTCGAATTTTGTTCAAGTTCGGATCAGGGGTTCGGTATTCTTCTGAAAAATTAAGGTAATACTCGTTGATCAGCGCCACAAATTACCATAGAAAAGAGAATTTTATTTAAAAATTTGAATACCAAGGAACCACTGGCATATTTCCAAAGAACAAGTTTTTGGTCGAGCGCTTCCAAATCCGCAGCGATTTTTTTGAGTTCCTCGAATCTTTTGATTTCCGCTTCGCCAAATTTGCGATTGCGTTGCAATTCCAACTAAAAAATAGAAAAAATAAGGTACACGAATTTATTTTTACTAGAAAACCCGGTGATATTGTCGATGGTAGCCCCATTTTCGTAAAAAAGAAAAATTAAAAAAAAAATTTCGAGACTTGTTTTTTGGGTTTTGAATTTTTGTTCGATTTCAGGATTCGAAATGGATTGTCAGCCATGGGTTCTGCGACCCTGAAAACCACAAATTTTTTTCTTTTTTAGACAAACAAATTTTTGATCGAGCGCTTCCAAATCCGCAGCGGTTTTTTTGAGTTCCTCGAATTTTTTGAGTTTCTCTTCGTAAGCTTTGCGTACGCGCTGCAAATCCGCCTAAAAAATTAAGAAAATAAAGTGTTACTTTACGTATTTTTTCAATTTTGGTGGCTCAGTGGGTTTTGCAAGAAAGTGGGAAGAGGGGGTGGTGGAGGTTCGAGTCCGCCTCACCACAACATCAATACTTTTTATGCCCTGGGGCATAATAAATTCAAAAAAGTTGAATTGTGTATGTACCTCAGTACAAAGTTCGTCAAATGATTTCAAATTTGATGCCTCTCGTGAAATGGAATTGCTTTGGACTGACAGCTGACGACGTACAACGGCACTTTTAAAATCGGATGGCATTTTCTTCGGATTGAACTAAAAATTGGCATTTTCAGAACAGTGCCAACACATTTTCTCCACATTGTAATAAAACCTTTTGCAAGTCTTTTGCCGTCGCCAAAAAGTGAAACGAACGAGAAAAGAAGGACAAATTAGAAAAAGAGCAGCGATTAGCAAGCGTATTCATATTGCAGAAAAAATGCTGAAAACAATATAAAGTCGGGATTTTGGATTGGCCTGAGACCGGGATAAGATTACGGGGGATTGAAATTCCGTTTTGCCGGAATTTGAGTCTGAGACCGTGGTGCAGAGACGCAGATGCAACATAATGGTCACTCGCTGCGCGCTGGGATGCGATATCGATCTCTGGTGCAGCGAGTGACCACGAGTGACCTCTTTGAGCGTCTGCGTCTCTGCCCTTCGGTCTCAGCGGGCAGCAAGTGACCAGTGACGAGTGACAGAGAAAAATATGCGTCTCTGCCTAGTACGCCAAAATGAGAAGTTTTTTTGGATAAACTGTAGTGAACGCCCCGTGAAAAAATGGGTCAACTGATATACCAATCGATTCGTCTCTAGGAGCTAAGCATGTAAAAATATGTCTCGAGTTGCGGAAATGCCAAAAAACCGGTTTTTGAACCGGTTCAAAACTCGAAAAATTGAGAGATTTGGCACTCTAACTTTTTTTTAAACGATCGAATCCCCACAAATTTGGTACCATTCGAATTAAAAAACAAGGTATAAATTCGAACCAATGCCATCTAGGCACTGGGACAACTGAGTCCCAGTGAAAATTGACACTTCAGTACCAAAAAATAAAAGTTCTTATATAATGCACGTAAATCATTTAGCCTTGAATATCGAGTATTGCGCTAAAAAACCGCCGCACACTCGACTACGGCGGCCAGTAGGTGGGGCGAGACTACGGGCTACGGAAGAAGTCCGCGCGTGATCCGCAGGCGGTTGACTGATTGGCGGGGGCCCTTCGGGCCCCCACAGTCAACCGCCTGTGGCGCTCGTCAGACGTCTTCCTCCGCCCTCCGTCTCGCCCCACTACTTGCTCCGTCTTCGCATGCTCCCTTTTGCGAAATTTTGCTTTTAAATTGCTATTTCACGTTTATTATTTTTCGGTACTGAAGTGTCCATTTTCACCGCGTCATAATGTCCCGCATGTCCCGCGTCATAATGTCAGCGTAATGTCCCGCGTCATAATGTCCCGCGTCATAATGTCCCGCGTCATAATGTCCAGATAATGGCTCATAATGTCCCGCGTCATGTCCGCGTCATAAGTGTCCCCGCAGCTATAAATCAGAGGTCAGAATGTCCAGCGTCATGATGTCCCCCAAGCTAAAATCAGTCAAAATGTCCCCACGAAAAAAAAACTAATTTCGCTAATGAATAAAACAAAAAAGGCAGAAACATTACATTAAAAAAAACCTTTTTTATTCAATTTGGCACAAAATAAATGAATAAAATCAGCGGGAAATAAAAAGAAGATAATAAGATAACAAAAATGAACATAATAAATTTAGGTAATTCTAAGGGGCTTGCACTGAATCTTACACATTTTCATAATCCATAGTTTTCCTGCGTATCCTGCAACCTGGAGACTAAGAGCCGTCATAAGCTCTTGAATTTCGGCATCGCTGTTGTATGTTGCGTCCGCCAAAATTCGCATGATTACTGCGTCCTGGAGAACATAACGTTTGTGTCGTTTGTGTATGAATTCCGAGCTGATCTTGCCGCGTCCACTTGTCTGTCGATGCTTCTACACACTTCAGAAATGAAGTCGGAAAGGGTCGGATGATGACAAAGACCCTTCTAAAATTGAAGTTTTTTTAAATAAAAAACACAGAGAAATGAAGATGAGTTGCTTCTAGTCCATTGTTGGTCCTCGCAAGTGCTGAAGCCGCATGCGAGTGCACGTTCCAATATGGAATTGGAAACAGTGCCCGACGAATGACGGGTTCTTCCCAAGGACGGGCTTAAAAATTTTCAAATCTCAACAATTTTGTGAATTTTACTGTGCCTGGCTGCAATGTCGTCGTTGACGATGGACTCACTGCACACCTCCACAAATTTTTTTTGTTTCTGCGTGAATCGAAAACCTTGAAAAATTTAGAAATTGTTTCTTTAACATATACAATTTTCTCACCTTCACGCCAAAGACATATGCCTCCCTTTTGAGTTTTCCCGAGCTCGAAATTGATTATGCTGCGTTCTTCCTCAAAATTTTCATCGTTTTCTTCACGGTGATCAGAAATCGTTTCATCTTCGCTGTCACTGTTGTCCAAAAACTTGCGCTTACGACATTTTTGTAGAACTTCAACTTTTTTACGATTCATTATGTCTAAATCTATTAGTTTTTAAATTTAAAATATGCATTTCATATGACGCATGTAATAAGCAATTTTTTGTAAAATAATAATTGTAATAAGCAAATTTTTTGTAAAATAATAATCTTTTTTTCGTGGGGACATTTTGACTGATTTTAGCTTGGGGGACATTATGACGCTGGACATTATGACGCTGGACATTATGACGCTGGACATTATGACGCTGGACATTATGACGCTGGACATTATGACGCGGGACATTATGACGCTGGACATTATGACGCTGGACATTATGACTAGGGTTGTAAATTATATGGATTAACATATTTTTTCTGCGCATATGCTATGAAGAAATGGGCTCAAAAATATCATTTCTACGTTAAAATTCTTTGATTTGCTGAAGGTTTTTAGTCCATATAAATCCATATTTTGGGGGTTTTCGGGAATAAATCCATATTTCGCCATTTTTGTCTTTTTAGTCAATATTTTGGCCGTTTTTGGCAAATTTTCACAAAAAAAAATGCAAGAAAAGCGAAAAATGCACCCCTAAAGATGGACTTTTTGGAAATTTTAAAAAAATTAGACCCCAAAAAATCCGAAAAATTTGAGTTTTCGTCGTCATTGCCATTTTTTGCGAACTTTTCTTTTTTTTAAAAAGAATTTTTTTGAAATTTTGGCAAACTTGGAAATATTTTTTATACGATGGACGACAATAAAAAAAATTTGCATTTTTATGTTTTAAATCCATTTTTTGATTGTTTATTGTTTTTTTAAGTTTATTTAAGCAATTATTGAACACAAACACTTTTTTTGGAATTTTTGAGGGTTTAAAACACATATTTTGACAGTTTTTGTCCATATTTTGGTCCATATTTGGCCATTTTTGAGCTTTTTAGTCCATATTTCGGGGTTTTTTAGTCCATATTTTATGTCCATATTTGACGTTTTTTAGTCCATATAATTTACAACCCTAATTATGACTAGGGTTGTAAATTATATGGACTAAAAAACCCAAAATATGGACATAAAATATGGACTAAAAAAGCACGAAATATGGACTAAAAAGCTCAAAAATAGCCAAATATGGACCAAAATATGGACTAAAAACTGCCAAAATATGTGTTTTAAACCCTCAAAAATTCCAAAAAAGGTGTATGAATTCAATATTTGCTTAAAGAAATTTAAAAAAACAATAAACAATCAAAAAATGGATTTAAAACATAAAAATGCAAAAAAAATTTATTGTCGTCCATTGTATAAAAATATTTTCAAGTTTGCCAAAATTTAAAAAAAATTATTATTTAAAAAAAGAAAAGTTCGCAAAAAATGATGAAAAGATTTATTAAAAATGCCAAAATGACGACGAAAATTCAAATTTTTCATATTTTTTGGGCTGTAAATTTTAAAATTTCCAAAAAATCAATCTTTAGGGGGTGTATTTTTCCCTTTTCTTTCAAAAACCGGTTTTTTGGCATTTCCGCAACTCGAGACATATTTTTACATGCTTAACTCCTAGAGACGAATCGATTGGTATATCAGTTGACCCTTTTTTTCACGGGGCGTTCACTACAGTTCACCCGTTTTTTCTCTGCACTCTCTTTATTGACACATGTCTCGTTTTTTGTCAAATTGGAATATTTTTTTTTAAATAATAATAATAAAAACAGAAAATGAGGTAATTTCGAGAGCTTTTTGAAATTGTTTAATTATTTGTTCAAAAATGAAACAAAATACAGGTACAACATGCACAGGATTCGAACCCCGGTCACGCCGCCAGAATCCCGCCGCCGAAATCACGCCGAGACAAAATCCCGCCGCAAATCACGCCGAAAAAATTCGGTTTGAAAATTTTAAAATTTTCTAGCGGCGTGATTTTGTCCCGGCGTGATTTCGGCCGGCATTACCCAAATGTCGAGTTCCCCAAATGTCGGATCCCCAAATGAGGACGAAATTAAAATGAAAATGGAAATCAGATGGGGAAAGGAATTGTGCTGAAGAAAAAAAATAAAATAAAACGCCATAAGTTTTTAACGCTATTTTTGAAATAGAGCGTCATTTCCATATTTTGGTTCGAAAATGATTAATTTCGCATGCAAATCCAAAATGCAAAATCTGCTGACCGAACGACTTAGACCCGGATTCGAACAAAAAGTCGAATTTTTTTTTAAATTCGCGTCTATTGCCCAAAAATGCATCTCAATCAATTTCGGCTTTTTGTTCGAGTCCCGGTTCGGAATCGGTCGAAATGGATGTCATATTCGTGATCAGCAGCCCCGAATACCCCTGGAAACACATTTTTGTCATTAAAAACAAAAACATTTTTATGTGGCGTTAACCTCATAAGTACCCAAGATTTAATTTTAAAAAAATCCGTCCAATTTCACGACAATTAATGGGACAAGCCAATTAGTGAATGAACATGTAATTCTTCTTATATTATTTTTATATAGAGCGAGGCGCTTTCGAAGCATAACAGTGAAAAGCAATAATTGCCGAATAACAAAACGAATTTAAATTGCCACAAAAAATCATTGACAAAATGGAAACAGTGTCACAAGAATTGAAGCATATTGCTCTGTTTGGAAACATTTTGTATCATTTGTTTTTCTCATTGATACGACGTGACAATCGCGTGTACCAAATTTGAAACGCCAATATCGCCAATTGCGGCATGGGAATCAAAAGGGCAAATCCATGCGCTGCAGACACTTTGAACGGGCCGAACTTGTGGACAGGGGCCCATTTCCGCGCCGACTGTGCCGTTTTGTAAAAAAAATAAGAAGGGATGACAGTGGGCAGGTAGGGCAAGATGTAGACGTATCGGCCCATGGACGATTCAGCCTTTAACAGAAAATGGGACAATTTGGAATTGGTTTTATTTGTAAGTGAAAGTGCCATTGGTTTAACGGGGCCAGACAAAAAACATCAAAAAGGATTCTGTAAGAAATAGGGACCCATTTTTAGGTTTTATTGTTAGCCTATTTGTTTTCCTGAACTCCTAGTGGAAATGAAATTAAAAAATGTTTTGACATAAAATTAGCATTGTCTTGGCGAAACCCAATTCGTTTTGGATGATGCCAAATTTGACAGGTTTTTTTTTTGGTTAGCGCTGTAATTTGGGCAAATTGATGAAAACTCCGTATTCAAAACAGTGCTTCAAAACAAAAACATCTTTGATATAAAAAAATAAAATTTACTTTGCCGTTGGTGACAGTCGACATTTGTTCGATGACACAACACAAATTGTTTGTGAGAAAAAAAGAAACTGATCAGATGGATCAAAACTAAAATGAAGGAGAGAAAACGAAAGCACAGAAAATTAAATTAACATTTAATAAAAAAAATCCGTCCAATTTAACGGCAATTAATTAGAGAAATGCAATTAGTGAATGAATTTTTTTAATCAATTTTTTATCCGATCATGAATAAGACATTTACTAATCAAATAATTTCTTTACAAAACAATTCATTTTTATTATAGTGCAAAGCATTGAAAAACAGCAACATCTGTGAAGACCGACGAATGATGTTCATCAACCATTAGACTTGGATATGTCGTGAATGTCCAATTCCTGCAACAACAAAAAAAATTCAAATTTTATGGTGCAATAAATACCAAATGCCTAAAACCCCTCAATTAAATCCTGATAACAAAAGTTTGACCTAGGCTTTGATTCTTGACCCCGACCTGCATTTTGGTAACATGGGGGAGCAGCTCAGGATTTGTGACCAAAAAAAAACTCGGTCAACCTTCCCCCTCCCCAATCAAAGGAAAAGCAAACCCACTTGCTTCGGAGCGGATGAATTAATATCCCCATCCCTCGGGCAAAATTTTTATTTTATTGCTAGCCCTGTTTTACACACAAAAAAAAAGTTTTCTTAGAGGATTGGTCCCGGTGGGGGGTCGAGAGGCGTCGCCTAAGAATTTGATGAATTGTCCGGCTTAGGGACACTCAAATTTTTTTGACAATTGATGAGATTGATAAGATTGGACCCACTTGAGCCGGTCACTGATTGTCTCCGCGCTTCGCTCCATTTGCGTCGCTTGCGCACCGCCGGCCCGCGGAATTGGCATCATTTTGTGCTGCTCGTCCGGCTCCACTTGCCAGTCCAGGTACACAACCTTGTGTGAGAAGGTGGAGAACTCGTTGGAGAAGCACACTTTGTACGTGCCGTTGGCCTCCGTCTAAAAAACGCGGGGGGAAAAGCAAATAAATTGGGATAAAAATTGTCAGTTTCCGGGAAGAAATCCGAATTTCCGCCGCCGCCCCCTTACCCTAATTTCGGAAAATTTGGCCCTATATACCAGAGTTTGGTATAATCTGAGGCCTTCAAACAAAAAAAATTCAGGACCCAAAAAATACCGAACCAATCCTCCGGCGCAGAATAATCGAATTTACGCAATCCCTACCGCATATTATACCATTTAGAAATGACAAATTGGGCGTTTTTGGTTTTGCTTTTCTACTTCGAGAAAAAATTTTTTTTTTTTTTTGCCAAAAAAGGTATCGATAGAACAGATTTTTGAGTGATGTCAAAAGAAATTTGATAAACAATTCAAAAATTGTGTGTATTTTCAACCCTCACATTTTGAAAACTTCAAAAATTTGGTATTTTGGCTCAAAGATCAGCTTAATAAAGCAGACGGTTTTTCACGAGAAATAAACCTTTGACATTCGATTTCACCGGTGCCATCGTCACTCACTTTGTACGTGTGGGTGTCCAACTGTTTCCTGGCCTCCTTGTACAACACTTTGCCATTTGGATCCTCTAACACAACATCAACATCATATTGGCCACCAATGACCGCCTGGGAAAAAAAACATTAACATTCGGACCAAACGGTGCAAAATATAAGTGAGAAAACGTGCCTTAGTAATTAGAAATTTGGAAAATTCGAATGTTTTATTCCTTAACCGGCCAATTTTCAGATTTTCAACCCAAAAGTTGCAGAAATTCGAAATTTCTGGCCCCTCAAATAAAGTGACTTATTCTCTCCCATCAAAAATAAAATGGTAATAAATTACAGAGGCATTTTTGAGTTTTTTCAATAGCCACCGGGCGGTTTTCTGTCGGCGAAGAACGACATCACAATCAGCAGGACCACCTTGAAAAAAAAATTTTTTTTTTTGAACAGGAGATTTATGGCATATAGCCTGGGAAGCCAGCAAAATAAATTTTTCGATGATTTCAAAAAAAAAATACTGGAAAAGAGGTACATTCAAAAAAACTACCCTTTTTCGGGAGAGCCGAGGGACGGTAAAAGAGGGCTTCGGTCCCGGCATTTTCATCAAAATTTACCCGGACCCAGAGGCTCGGGCTTTGCCGTAAAAAAACCCCGTCAGAAAAACCCAAGCCCGCCCAATCTCTTTTCCCCCGGTAGGGGACGATTCGGTGCCGCCGATTCGGTGCCGCCGTTTCGGTGCCCGCCGTTTCGGTGCCAGCCGTTTCGGTGCCGGGGTCGTTTCGGTGCCAGGGTGGGTTTCATTGCCAATATGTTTAACTAACTACTGCCTACTTTTCTCTTTTTCTCATTATTTTAAGTTAATTTGTTATTGTAATTTTACATTCTGTGTTACGGTCTATAACACTTGACAATGTTCTGACTCCAGTTTTGGCTCGGTTTCCGTATAAAGAAGCAACGAAAAAAGTAAATTTGGTTTTTTATCCTATTTGAATAACAAACAAAATCTCAGCTTGTGAAGCGCGCGAGACAGGCTGAAACATTGCTCCGCCGTTGTTTGTTTACGCTGTTTTGGCAAGGTATAGTTAGTATGTATTCAGACAGACTTAATAATTCTCGCAAATATTTAGGCGCAGAGATCGATGGGTCTTTCCTGTTGCATATGCACTACTTACTAACAAAAGTGAGGGGACATATCAACAAAAGTCAGGGGACATATACCAGGATGTGGGCCTTACTAAAAGAAGCCTGGCTTGAATTTTCACCACGGACGTTTTCCGTGGACTTTGAGATGGCTGCAATCTATTATTGATTTTCTCGCTGGTATCATACAATTGTTTGATGGACCCCTGATTTTTTTGTTATTGTCAAATTGTTGAAATAAAATTGCTCTAAGTTGAATCTAATGTAGCAAATGAGTTAATTTAATTATTATAAGTAGGGAAGCAACTTTTAGTGACGAAAAATCCCAAAATAGTTAACTAAAATAGTGAGTAAAAATCCCAAAATAGTGAAGAAATAGTGACAAAAAATCCGAAATAGTGACGAATAGTGACATGATTACAGCCAAAAAATTGAACAAAACATTTTTTTAACTAGTGAGTTGCCAATGAGGTAACATTTCCTTTATAAAATTCTCTTAGCAAATATTTAACTTTTTAAATCAAAAATTTTGTCAAGAAAAAATTTTGGGGGAAGAATTTTTGAGAAAATTTTTTCATTTCATACGAGTGTATTTTTAAAAAATTTTCGGTCGATTCATAGGGGTGTATTTTTCTGAATTTTTGTAGTCGATTCTTAGGGGTGTATTTTTCGTTTTTATTACATTTTTCTTAAGGATATTTTCCAAAAAATGTCAAAATAGTGAAAAAATAGTGACAAAACTCCAAAATAGTGATTTTTAACTATTTTAGTGACGAAGATGCCAAAATAGTGATTTCTAGTGACCGATAGTTACATCAGAATCGAAAAATTTTAATACAGAAATGCGTTTTTTGAGCTCCTTTCTTCAAATCAATTGAGCAAAAAAAAAGTTTTTTCACTAAAAGTTGCTTCCCTAATTATAAGTAGGCCAGTAGTTAGTTAAACATATTGGCAATAAAACCCACCCTGGCACCGAAACAACCCCGCACCGAAACGGCTGGCACCGAAACGGCGGGCACCGAAACGGCGGCAGTAGTATTAGGATAAAAATCTTGGCCCCCCCCCCTGGGCAGAGAGATGCGTATTCACCATACGAGAGAGAAGAGAATTAGAGAAAAAGAGTAATTCATAAATCTCGAAAAAACGATTAAATTGTAAAGAGACCTCGGCCACTAAAAAACCTCAGCCTAATGGTATTCTCGGGTACGCTTCGCACCACTGCGCGAGTGTTCAGCCGATTTTTTTTGTGCCCCCCCCCCAATTAATCGATATCAACGGAAATTATCGATTTGTGAACGCAACAATTTTTAAAACACATAGAATTATGAATTGAAAAAAACTTAAGAAAAATGATCGGAATAAACCCCCTCGGTTCTCTTTTGATCTTCGAAAATTAATTAGTGCGGGAAATAAAGGACTATGAAAAACCGTGAAATAATGGTTTTAAATTAGTAATTTTTTTGCAATAATTTTTAATCACGAAATATTAAAAATATTTATATTGAGATAAATGTTTTTTAATTCGGTAATAAAATTTTTTTCAAATCATTCTATATCCTTTTTTTTCATGTGATGAATTAACAATTAAAAAGGATAGTTTGTTGTGACTATTCCTTCCACTAAGCAGTATTTTGTCCTATGGTATTTTTATTGCGGAAATAAAGGACTATGAAAATGCACGATTAAATTAATAAATAAATTCTTTTCAAACCTATCCCATATTGGAATTCATACATCTGATGAATTCACAATTAAAAGGCTTGTATTTTGGGACTCCTTCCATTAATCAATAAACCTCACACCCAATACCGAAAAATTATAATATAAATAGAGAGTGCAGAGAAAAAAACATCTCTCATTTTGGCATACTATTTTTTTGTCTCTGTTATTAGAGAAAACCCGAACTTACTTCGCTCTATAAAACTTTTTTTCCGCCTTACAGATTTTCTTAAAATTTAGCATAGCGATAGAGAAAAATTTTCTGCATCTTTTTGTGCTGATTTATTAATATCTATGCTAAAACTCAAAAGTTATTCAAAAAACAAAATTTCGATGCCTCATATCTTTTTTCCAATTGATCTAATAGTTTAGCTTTTGCTTAGAAACAGCTTCTCCTCATCAAGAGCTTTCGAATGAAACTAATATTGACCAATTTGGTTGGCAAAAACCTCCAAAAATAATTCCCAAATATCGTCATTTTTTAATATTTTGTACAAAAATAAAAAAAAATATTCATGTTGCACAACGGACTCGAACCTCCTCCCTTTGTCCTTTACTATCTTACAAAAACCACTGAGCCACACATGCAAATCTTTATTGGTACAGAAGCTCATTTCTGGGATGGTGTGTTGTACAACACTTTGCCATTTGGATCCTCTAACACAACATCAACATCATATTG
>CP049707.1:9583420-9602511 GCA_004148225.2 Heterodera glycines | reverse complement strand
CATTGGGATATTAGTTTTGTGTCAGTCAACCACATTAGTGTGGTGTGTGGTTTATGTTAGACAACAGTGTGTTGTGCGGTTTATGTTAGTCAACCACATTAGTGTGGTGTGTGGTTCGTGTTAGACAATAGTGTGGTGTGTGGTTTATGTCAAACAAAAAAATTCACTAACAACGGCTGTTACCAGCATCATCTGCAGTCAGGCTTTTGCAAGCGGTCGAAAAAGTGCATACATCCAACCCATTGAGCCAAAGGAGCGCGACCCCTACCGCATTGTTGCATTTGATTTGGAAACCATGCAGCACATGCCATCTAAAAAGCCCGAAAAGCGTGAACATTTACCCAATTTCATCGCTGTGCGTGTCGCATGCCCCTACTGCATTGAAAATGAGAGCTGGCGAGAGGCATCTGAAGGGTGTGAAGTGTGCGGTCCAAACAGAACAGTCGCCTTTTGCCAACGCCACTTCACTGAAACAACAGTCGACAAGCAAGTGGTAGCGGAAAACCCATTGGAAGCGTTTGTCAGTTGGCTGATTAACGACTTGCCTTTGGCATACGACACCTATGCCTTCTCGCACTTTGGCGGCCGCTTCAATATGGTGCTGGTGTTCCGCGAACTGTTCAAACGCGGATACAATCCGGATATGTTGCGCAAGGTAATTGACTATTTTTCATAAATTACCTGAATAAATTTCAATTTTTCAGGGGAATAAAATGTACCAAATGCGGATTCGAAGGCAAAAGAAGCGCAACCCCAACATTGTTTTCCGGGATTCCTTCAACCTTATGCCGATGTCCCTTGCTTCGCTGGTCCCGTCATTTGGCTTGGACGTGGAGGACAAGCCGTTCTTTCCGCACATGGCCAACCATCCAGACAACTACGGCAAGCAGATTCATCCAACACCGGACGACTATTTGGTCAGCGGAATGATGACGGACAAACGACAGAAATTTGACGACTGGTATGAACAACACCATCAGGAGCCATTCCTCCTTGACGAAGCATTGGCAAGCTACTGCACTAACGACGTGGAGATACTGATGGCAGCGTTGGTTGCTTTTCGTCATGAGTTTCTGGATGTGACAAATCGGAATGAGGGAATGATCGCGGAGCGTGCGGAATTCTTTGAACACCATAATGGCATTGATGTACTTCGGGAGTGCATGACGATCGCCGGCGCATGTATGAAACATTTCCGCACCAACCATCTGCCGAAGAAGCATTTGGCTATCGTCCCTGAACGCGGCTACGACAACGCACAAAACCAGTCGTTGCTGGCACTTCGCTTCCTTCATTGGTATGCGGAGAAGCATGATGTTGAAGTGCAGACGACTCACTCGGCAGGCGGAGAAAAGAAAATTAGGCAATATTCCGTTCATTGGCTGGGTGGAGGGTGGAAGAAAGGACCACTGAAGCTGTACCACAAGGCGGGAGAGGGCGAGAAAATTTCATATTATGAATTCACGTCCCTCTACCCGTACGTAAAGTGAGTTTGTTGTTTCGGTCCTTTACAATTTATACTTTTATTTTCTGTTTCTCCACCACTTACCCGATTGAACATCCAAAAGTGCTCATCTTGAATGAGGATGTGGAGTGGACAAGAGCACGGGACAACCCTTACAAATTGTCTCTGCTCAAGGTGTGGGTGATCCCTCCGCGGAAGTGCGATGTGCCAGTGCTGCCCGTCAAAGTCAACGAACGGCTGTGCTTCCCGTTGTGCATGCAGTGTTGTCTTGACTACCCAAAAGGAGGCGTTGATTTTGACTACCATTGTGAACACGACGACCAACAACGCGGCTGGGTAACAACATGCACATCAATTGAATTGGATGCTGCGCTTAATGAGGGCTACCGTGTGACCAAAGTGTTCCGGGTGCTAAGGTACAAGCATGGCGACGACAAGCTATTCCGCCCATACATCGCTGAATTCATGTCGCAGGAAATTGAAGCCTCCGGGTAAGAGTTGGAGCAGCAGTTCATCACGAAACTCGGAATTTCAATTGACAAGGACAACATGAAAGTTAACAAGGGAAAGCGGTCGTTGGCAAAGCTGTGTCTCAACAACCTATGGGGGCGCTTCTCACTTCGAAACTTTGGCCTTGCCCAGACGCTAATCACCGACGACCACTCTGTGTTAACGGAATACTTGGATAACCGTACAGTTGACGTCACTTCCGTTGATGAGCTGGACGACGAACACCTTTTGATCAGCTATGTACAGAAGAAGGAATGGGTGGAGAAGCACGATTGCGCCAATATTGGTGAGATTTTTTCATTAATTTTTGCATAATTTTTGAAATTTTTTCAGTCATCTAACTCTGGACAACATCAAAGTCACGCCTTCTGCTGTTGAAAGCGATGCAGAAGGTGATGAGAACGCCTGGATGCTGACTGCTGTACACTGACACCGACTCGTTGATTTTCGTCCATCCGATCGGCATGAATCCACTGGAGACAGGACCACATTTGGGGCAATTCATCGATGAATACCCCAAGCATGAAATTGTGGAGTATTGTAGTGGCGGAGCGAAGCAGGTTAATTTACCCTTTTAATAATTCATAATTTATTCATTTCAGTATGGACTCAAACTCCGGGTAATGGGCAGGACGAATTTGTACTGAAGCTGAGGGGCATCACACTGAACTACGACGTGATGCAGAACCAGTCCCTCTGCTACGACACATTCAAAGAAGAAGTGTTGCGGTACGCCCAAACCGGAGAATATGAGCCAATCAATGTGATGTACCCCAACTTTTTGAGACCCGACATTAGGAGTGGCGGACACGTCACTTCAGGCCCCTTCCAAAAATGTTACGTTCACCATTCATTGTATCTCTCACACACGCATACCCTATACACACACACACACACCCCATACCCACGTACCAGGGCTGGCCGTGATCACGGATCACGGAAATCACGGGGTTTTTGGGGTGCCGTGATCTCGGATCACGGGTCACGGATTTTTTCAAATTTTCCGTGATTTTGATCCGTGATTGGCATTTTATATAGGGAATTTTTATTGAGACGAAAATAGGAAAGTGGTGTGAAGAATTTTTTGAGAAAAATAAATAAATTCTTTTCTGCTTACAAATTAGAAAGTAAACATATATATGTAGTCTGGTGGTTAAGCCTTCTGTCTTTCGTTGTCTGTCCCTTGGGTTCAATTCCCCATTGGGATAGGACAATTTATATATTTTGTTTTGATAATTTTAATTGAAATTTAATTAACAAGAAATTTCATAACATTGAAAATTATTTTTCTTTATTTTTAAAAACGTCCATAGACCAATAAATTAACCAATGATTGGACATATTTTGGACAAAATCTGTCAACAAATTCACTCAAAATTTCAAAATTTTTCCCGGCGGCGCCTGTCGGCACCACCGGCAGACGGTCCCCATTTTACCGTATTTTTGAAATTTTGACCCCAAAATGGCAGAAAAATTACCATTTTTGGCATATAAACTGCTAAAAACCCTATTTTTTCTCTCCGTCGCTTAAATTTAAAACGACAGGCCTAATCAAAATTTTTTCTCTACATAAATAGATTTTTGGTTAAATTTAAGAAAAATTTGAAAAATTTTCTTAATAAATTAGTTAAAAATAAAAAATTTTCCTTGGAGATTTCTACAAAAAGCTCTAATTTTCCTCAAAAAAGTGCCAAAAATCGTAAACTTAGTCATTTTTTGGAAAAGGTCGCCGCAAAAAAAGCGGTTTATATGTTTTGGTTTCTTTAAAACATTTTTTGGGAATTTTTCCCGCGATTAAATTCCGTTTTTTAAATAAATTTAAATAAAAAATCATTAGAAAATTTTTTTTTATAATCACGGATCACGGCTCACGGATCACGGAAATCACGGGGATTTTGGGGTGCCGTGATCACGGTTCACGGGTCACGGATTTTTTTTAAAGCCCCGTGATCACGGCTCACGGATTTCCGTGATTGGAAATTCAATCACGGCCAGCCCTGCCACGTACACACGCATGTACCCTCTTTGTTTTTCATGTTTTATACTCAAATTGTGTAATTTTGTCATTTTATTTGCGTTTTTAATAAAAATGAGTGCATAATTAAGCAATGGAAGTTACAATTTGGAAATTATTAAGCATGTGGGAACGTCATTTTTAGGTAGAAAAATGCAGAATTAAGAGAAAGAAGTTACAATGCAAAATATGCATATGGAAAGTCATCATAGAAGCTTCCAACCGAGCTAAAAACATGTTTTTCGTGCGTTTCATGCCTCCCACAGTCCAGGAAAAAAATATGTATGTGCATATAATTCTGAGCCATAGAGATAAGTTTTTAGGCAAAATATTTTAACAATCCCATCAAACAAAAATTTTCCTCGCCGCACGAACATTTGCTGCGTGCGTATATGTGACGTTTTGTCGGACTTTGCTATTTGAGTGTTGTTGTGTTTGATTCTTACTAGAGTTGAGCGGGACCGGGGCGGGAAATCCCGGGTTTTTCAGGTCCCGATCCCGGTCCCGGTTTTTGGAAAAACAGAAATCCCGGTCCCGGTTTTGCCAGTCCCGGTCCCGGCGGGACTAAATAAGCACTGGTAAGAATGGGGTCTGGGTGAGAAAAGAGAAGGGAATTGGGAGGGATCAGAAATTTTTGATAAAAATAAATTAAATTATTTATTTTCATTTATAGCATGTTTTCATATGCATAAGTGGTCAAGTGGCTAAACCTTTTTACTTTCATTATTTGTCTCTTCGGTTCAATTCCCTGATGGAACAGAAAATTTTTTTATATTTTCTTTACCATTATTTTAATTGAATTTAATTAATAAAAAATATTTTAATTTAAAATTATTATTTTTTTCGTTTTTAATAGCCTAAAAACCCATAAATTAACCAAATATTTGGTCATTTTTTGACAAATTCTGTTAACAAATCTCGCTCAAAATTTCAAAATTTTTCCGGCGGCGCCTATCGGCACCGCCGGATCCCGCGCCCTCCCACTGTTCCAAAAAAGTTTTTTGAAAAAACATTGCCACAAAAACAGCGATTTAAAAGCAAAAAATTTAAAAGATTGTAAATTTATTTTAAAAATACAGAATTTTGGGACTCAGAAAATTCCAAGAACCCCCCCTGAAAACAAAATTTTTAAAAATTTTCCTCGAACTCGTCCCCCAAAACGTAAATACAAAATTTTATTGGTACATTTTTGAATATTGGCAATTTTCGTAACAAAGTGCACTTAAATTTTCAATTTTTTTCAAAAAAATTTTCACTTGGGAAAAGTCCCGGTTGGTCCCGGTCTCGGGTTTTTCGCTGTCCCGGTCCCGGTCGAAAAACTTGGTCCCGGTCCCGACTTTTCTGGTCCCGGTAAGTCCCGGTCCCGGTTTTTGTCAAATTTCCCGGTCCCGCTCAACTCTAATTCTTACTCATAAATATTTGAAAAATTAAAAACAACACAGGAAATTGTTTATTTAATGACAGTTTTTATGATTCTCCCATTTTTTTCGTGATGCGACATGTGCGCCGCAGACACTTGCGTCGCGACATTTGCGCCGCCCAGCCAAATCGACACTTGCGCCGCAGACACTTGCGCCGCGTTTTTTGCGCCACAGACATTTGCGCCGCGATTTTTGCGCCGCAGACACTTGCGCCGCCCAGCAAAATCGACATTTGCGCCGCGACATTTGCGCCGCTTTTAAAAAATTTTAATTTCAACAAGATATTTAATCAAATTAAATTGATTAAATTAGTTCCATTCTTCAAATCCCTTCATTCCTGGGCGGTATTGAAGGGCATGAATGTGTCTGATCAAATCATCATTGTTTTTGTTCTCCTTGGCATCATAGGCAATGATAAGCCTCCTTATTGCCTGATCATTTTCGGCATATTTTTTTTTGACGAGGGCGATCTGCAAGGCCACGAGTCACATCAATTTCAAATGGTCGCAGTCTGTTTTGCTGATATTCTTCTTCATTTTTAATCCATAGGTGTCCGAATTAGGTTTTGCATAAGAATGTAGGCTGCTGGTATAGAAACTTGCCCGATTAAGGCATTTACTGCATACAATTGCAAAAAATTTGGCGGACAAACTGAATTATCTCTGTGATTAATGCTTTTCTTTAGTTAGGCGTTTTTTTTAAATTTTAGTCAATAAGAAATTAAAATTTATTAATGCGGCGCCAATGTCGATTTTGCTGGGCGGCGCAAGTGTCTGCGGCGCAAAAATCGCGGCGCAAATGTCTGCGGCGCAAAAAACGCGGCGCAAGTGTCTGCGGCGCAAGTGTCGATTTGGCTGGGCGGCGCAAATGTCGCGACGCAAGTGTCTGCGGCGCAAATGTCGGCCATCCATTTTTTTCGTCATTTCTCACGAATTCGTCCATAAAATTTTGAATTTTCGCCCAACATACACAGCTCGGGCCAGATCGTTTTTTGCGTGATTGCCTGTTTAGCATTGAAATTGGTTGAATGTGCGTTGAATGGAAAAAAATAATAATTTTAATCGTGTTTTATCAGCAATCTCTCAATTTTTATCGGGAAATATCGGTGCTGCCATTGGGGCATTTTGTGACTGTGTTATTAACTGTTTTTGTTTAGTTGCCATTAAGATTCGAATTGGCACTTCTGCGTTCATTCGGCCACTTTTCGAATTGTCTCGCAAAAAAATGGGGCGGAGAATTCCATGGGACACGTTGTGATCATGTTTTTGACAATAAATCAAATATGCTGAACAAAACTAAAGTCGCATTCTACAGTTTCGGGAAATACGGGCAAGAAAATTGATAATATTTTTGGATTCACTTTTGCATAAGTTTGATTTTTTTTTGTGGGTCAGAATTGTTATTGATGTCGTTATAACGCAGGGATTGGATCGGAAATTTTTCCAAATCAGAACATCGGCCCCAAAAAATCAGATTTAGGGGTAAAAAATCAGAACATTTTGCAAATAAGCTTAAAATTGCTTGGGTAACAATTTAATCATTTAATGTAGTATTAAATTTCGTATTTTTCGTCTCCCATTATATTTTAACAATTTTGGGAGGAAATTAGCAAATCATAAATTTTAGTGCATTCGGGATAAAAAAATCAGATTTTTAACAATTTTTTGTGGCGCATTTTTCCAAAAAACTTTTGGGAAGTGCGAGGGGAGGGGGTCCGGCGGTGCCGATAGGCGCCGCCGGAAAAATTTTTTGTAATTTAATTCTGATTTGTTAACAGATTTTCAACAAAAAAGGCCAATTTTTGTAATTAAAAGCCAAGCGAGGACTTTTTTTGCCTTTAAAAATACTTTTTTTGCGGTGTGTTTTTTCAAAAACTTTTGGGGAACAAGGGGGGAGATGGTCCGGTGGCGCCGATAGGCACCGCCGAGAAAATTTTGTAATTTTTAATCGATTTGTTAACAGATTTTGTCCAAAAATGACCAAAATTTGCCACAAATTCTTTATTTTCTTGTAAAATAGAGAATAATTTCAAATTTCTGAAGAATTTTAAGAAATCAGAACAAAATTGGGTCACTACCATCAAATCAGAACATTTCTGATAAATCAGAACAGATCCAATCCCTGTTATAACGGCGGACGAGACGCGGAATCCGATCATCGACATCCGACATTCCTTTTTTGGGGGCGGGGGGGATTTTACCATACCAAAAAGTACATGTCAGCATCAATCACCTTCTCTATTCACATCTGCAGATCATGTCAGTGAAGCGCCAAATTTGTTAGTGCCATCATTCAATTTTTATTATTATTGTTATTTTTTTATGAAATTTATTTGGGAGAATTCGTTTTTTTGCGTGTCTCTTCTCAATTGAATGGGAAAATATTACACGTAGATATTTTAAAGAAATATACAACACTTCATTTTCTCTATATTAGCAGCAATAATATTGTAAAAAAAATCATTGAAAATATTATTAATTTATTTAATCATAAAATTATATTATTTTTTGCAGAGGAAATGAATTATTTTATAAAAATCTTACTTTTTATAATTATTAATTCTTTTTTATTAATTCCCTTCCCAATTGCTGCTGATGCTCCAGTGGTAATACCTAAATTAAACACTTAACTAAATGGTATAAGTTAATAATTAAATATTTTTTAGATTGATGACGAAGCAATTTGTGCGTTTGTTAAAGGAATTGGCAATTTTGAGCAAATTTGTACACAAAATGAAGTCACAGACAAGCAAAGCAAGAATTTACTGGTCCAAATTTATGACACCCATCTTGGCATTTTGCACTATATGAAACAGAATTGGCATTGTGTTGGATGGTTTGGCATGACTCATTGTGAAGAATACCGCAAATATTTGGGCATTTTGTACCAACATTTTTCCGATATTTATGCTGAGATTCCGACCAAAAAGCCATCTTTTAGGACAAAAAATGGTGAAATTCGTCTGACATTTGTCCAAGTTATGGAAAGATTGGCAAACATTTTTAAATTTTGTCACGGCTCGAAATTGGCGGAAGAAAATGCAAAAGAATGGGAAGAAATGGGCTTAATTCTGCCAAACGAGGAGGAAATAAATGCTTATAAAGCAAATTCGGAAGACAAAACAAAAGGAAAAGGGAAGCAAAAGGCAAAAATGGAAGAGTCACCACAGGCAAAGTTTGACGAAATGATGGAAAATAAATTTAAAACGATTGAACAAAATGCACAGAGAAATGCCAACAGTGGTGGAAGAGGGGCACGGGGAAATCAGTCGGGATCATCTTCATTGGCAAGAGCAGATCAGTCGGAATCATTAACATCGTCGCCGGCATTATCTTCATTATCATCGGCATCGGCATTTTCACCGTTATTTTCATCATCGCCATTATCACCACCACCTGCTTCGTTATCAGTATCCTCATCAACAGCAGCAAATGCCGAACACATTTATAATATCGTTTTGAACATGCCAATACATAGCATGGCTGACGCGGTGAGTTTTCAAAAAAAGAAATGATAAATAAAATAATTTAAATTAATTATTCTCTCAAATAATAAATATAAAAAGAAACCAATAATAGATCAGAGATGAAGCTTTTATTGCATTTATTAATGAAAGCAATAATTTTGAGAATATTTTGGGGCATATAAATAGAAGAACATGGCGAATGAAACAATATTTTCGACAAACAATCGAAGACTTCATTAAATCGTATGAGATTCACCTTGGCCTTGTGCATTTGATGAGAAAAAATTGGCATTGTGCCAATGCAAAAGTAAAAAATGAAAATGAATGCAAAAAACTCCGCCGATATTTGGGTATTTTGTACGAATATTTGTTTCGAGTGCGCTACAGAGTTAGGGCTGTTAAGCCAATGTTTCAAATGCAGGGAAAACAGAGGTTGATAGTTTTCATGAAGTAAAAAGAAATGGCTAATCAGGGTGCCGATTTAGCTAATAATTAAAATTGGTATTTTCCCCATTTTCGAGGGTCCCGCCACTTTAGACTTGCGAGATCGGCATTCGTTTTTGTTTGGAGCATTAATCTAAAATTAAAGAACTAATTTGATTTTTTAAATTTAGGATAAACACTCGAAATTTGGTTACAATTGTGGAATTAATGAACACAATTTCAAAATATTATTTTGGCACGAACTCTGAGAATAGTGAAGAAGAAAGGGAATTATTGGAAGGTGTTGTTGAGGCGGCACAAACACTGCAATTGTCAAATGAGAACGAACTCAATTATGACGGAAACTCAGGTGACCGACTGATGACGCATTAAGAAATTAATTAATTAATTAATTAAATCCAATGAGTTTTTCTCGAAATTTTATTTTAAAAATTAACATTTCTTAAGAAATTTCGGAAATCAAATTCAAACAAAATGTTGTACAAATGGCGTTCGAATCAACTTCAACCGTTGGAACGCAACTAAGTGGCGTTCATATGGAAGGTATTTTATGTAGGGTTCGGACCCCGCCCCCGTGACCCCCGCCCCCGCGACTCTGACCCCCGCAATCCCCGCCCCGCGATCTTCGCCCCCGCGGGGACACGTGGGTGAAAATAGAATGGTATATTCGTGGGATAAAAGGCAATAAATTTATACAAATTTGAATTTTTAACCATCTTTGACAAATTTTTATGAAATAAAGTAAATTTTGAAATAATTTCCAATATTTTGTGGTTTAGTGGTTAGTGCTTCAACACTAACAGTATTTCTTGTTAGGAGTTCGACACCGGTTGACGTTTTCATTTTAATTTATTTTTATCTGATTAATTCAGGGTTTCTTTATGTTCTTATTTCTAAGAAATGTTCTGATTTTAGGGCGTATTTTCATCCAAAAGAATGAAATTTCTGAAAAATTTGGCTAATTTCTAACAAAATTCATAAAAAAAATTTCTCCCGGCTGCGCCTATCGGCACCACCGGCCCCAAAAAAACCTATTTTTTCTTAAAAAATTAGCATAAATCAATAAAGTTGGTCATTCTTTAGACAAAATCTGTGTAACTTATTTAAAAAAGAATTGAATCGAGGCGATACATCGACTAAAGGAATGTGGAGCCAACACATCATTCATAAAAATTAATTTTTTTGTGAGATTTTTTGGAGCTAATTCAAATCAAACCCCCGCCCCCGTCACCGCGGGGGCGGAATTATCGGTGCTAGGTCGTTTCGTAAAAAGTGCCACTTTGGGCGTTTCGTAAAAGGGCCATTTTTGTAGTTTCGTAAAAGTGCCATGGCGTTTCGTAAAAAGGCCATTTTGGGCGTTTCGTAAAAGTGCCAGGGCGTTTCGTAAAAAGGCCATTATAAGAAATATGTTCTAGAGTAAATGCTAAGGCAATTATGTATTTCATAACATATACATATAATAGAATTTTTATCTCGGCATTCCTTACACCGGGACTACGTTTGGATGTATTTACGCATTGCGTATGACATGTACGAACTCGGAACGGAGAAAAGCGAATTTGAACACACTTTTACCAAGATGGAAACACTGATGAAAAGTAATTAGCGGGGATTTGATTGATTGGGATTTATGGAATGAATGAACTAACGAGGAGAAGTAATTAGCGGGGATTTGATTGATTGGGATTTATGGAATGAATGAACTAATGAGGAGAAGTAATTAGTGGGGATTCGACTGATAGGAATTATGGAACGAATGAAAGAATCAAGACGGGAGATTAAATAATAGGGGTAAAATCTAGTGGATTCCACTAATACATTATGCATATTTGTATTTAATATAAAATAAATCGGCGATTTGTCACTTTTACGAAACGCCCATAGTGGCACTTTTACGAAACGCCCAAAGTGGCCTTTTTACGAAACGCCCTGGCACTTTTACGAAACGCACATTTTGGCACTTTTTACGAAATGCCCAATTTGGCACTTTTACGAAACGCCCAAAGTGGCACTTTTTACGAAACGACCCAGCACGGAATTATCGTGCCCCGCCCCCGTGACTCTGACCCCCGCCATCCCCGCCCCCCGCGAAAAGCCACCCCCGCCACGGGGTCCGAACCCTAATTTTATGGGTTCGATAAGCTTTTTTACCTAAAAGCTTCACATTTAAAATTGTTTTTTTTTTTGGCTTTTTTTTTGAAATATTCAGCTATACCGTATCCCCCGCCCTTCTCTAATTAATAATTAAATACCGTTTCCCCAAGGCTTACTTCGGCACAATTTCGATATGCATTTGGAAGGAATGATTGAAAAATGGCTTAATTTTGCATCAGAAAAAAAGGCCGAAATGGACGCATTGGAAGAAGAAATTGACAACATTGCCATTTTGTCATTGGAAAGAAAGGAAAAACAAAAATTATACGAGGAAAAAGCAAGCGAATTTAAGTCGCAATTTCATCCATTGATAGTTTCTCCTTTTACTGACTTATAAATGAAATGACTTCCCCCCGCCCAATCTCCTTAAATTTTCATGGGATTTGACTCAAAAATGGTCCTTTTTCTTGACAAAGTCTGTAAAAGTATCACCCAAATTTGTAAATTTCCCCGGAGGCGCCACCGGACCCCCCAATTTTTTCCCTTTTTGAGATTTGATGCTTTTGTACCAGTTCAGTAAATCTCTTCAAACCAACACTTTAACTGTCCTTTTGTAAAATCCTACAAACTGTCCTTTTTTGTGTAATATTTCAAGGCTGTTCCACCAGAAACGCGAATTATTATTCATTTCCTATTTATTTTTTATCCGGATAAAGAATTTAAAAGTTAAAATACAATAAAATGTTTATTATTTTTTAATATTATTTTAATTTTGTTGAAACGAAAAATAATTGGGCAAATTGTCAGGCAAAAGAAACAATGGAACACAGTTAAGAACAAACGGAAAGATTAGTTTAAACCAAACATTATTTTATTGAAAATTAACCAAATCCATTAATTAATAAAAAATGTCTGAAAATGTTCCCTCTCCGTTTGGTCATTGGCATTGCCAGCAGCTGCGCGGGAACCCAACTAATCCCATCCCAATTATCCATCATATTAAGCTTTTTCTCTTTTTGTCAAGAGTCTTCCTTACTGCTGGCTAACATTAATTTTTAGGGACGGTAGATTTTGTACCAAAAATTAAAATGCCAAACTCAATATTTGCAGAGAATTCTGTGCTTCTTCTAGCAGGAATTCATTTTTCCCAGAAAAATTTTAAACTCAAATTTTGAAATATTTTCTATGGGATTGGAAGAGTTTGAATCGGGATGAAAAGTGCTTTTGTTTCTCTATTGCTCACTCATTTTTCACTTCTTTCGTTAATTTCTCTGCCCATCATTTTCTATAAAACAAATATAAAAATTAAAATAAACATAATCAATAATAAATTTAAATATTACTTGTTTGTAGCGTCGGTTTTGAAACCAAATTTTCACCTGAATTTAATTTCTCGAATTTCAAAAAAACAAAAAACTTTCCCAAAGTTCCGTTTGACCTGCTGCTGAGAAAGGCCCAATTGCAAAGAAATTTTTGCGCGTTGTTCCGACGAAATATAACTGAAAAGTGACAAATATTAAAATAATAAATTAATAAAATAAACAATTTAAACCGTTGAGACTGAAATTGGTCTTCCAAAAAATGAATTTGTTCTGCTGAAAATGCTTGCCTGAAATGAAATTGACTTATTTAACAGCAGGAAAAAATTAACTATTTTTTTTTATCTAATTTAACATAATTTGACAAACAAAATAAGTATTACTTAAAAATTAATAATTTTTTATTTTTATTTACACATTTTTAAAAATATGCTAAATAAAATATTTTAATAAAAAAGGTCAAAAAGAAAAAAGGAATTAATTGGTTCCAGTAGGAATTCGATCCTTAAGTAGAAACTTATTTTTACGAAAACTTAATTTTTTGAAAACTGTTAAATTTATTTTTTTCCTTTTTTTATTCCTTGACGCATTTAAGAAATTCCCTGGTAGAAGCGGGAAACAGCTTAACGCCTTTTTGAATTTTCTTTTGAGTTCATTCGTCTGCCAATTCTTACCGTCTCTTTCTCTTACGTCCTTTTGGCGCCGTTGCTACCGTATTCTCTTTAACATCGGAAACTCCGTTGGAATGGTACGGTAGAGTTGGGACATTGGGACAGTACCATTGCAAGAACATTGGCATTTGGTATTGGCACATTTGCGCACGATAAAACTTATTGCTGAAAAATATTTGAAAGCATTTTTAGCATTAAAATAAATAAAAATAAGACTGTTTAATTTGGAATTAAATAAATAATTATTAATTTAGAATAAATAAATAATTATCAATTTGCAATTAAATAAATAATTACTTTATCTTTGAAAATGATTTTTAATGAAGTGCTTTTTTACTTTCTGTTTGCAGACGTCCGAAGAAGGTTTTGGAACATATGACCAAAAGGGGGTGCCGAATTTTGCAGTGTTCGAATTTGGTTTTGCTGTTGGCTGCGCTGCAGAACAATTGCCGATTCATTTTTTGGCACTTTGTTGTCAAGTTTTAAGAGTTCTTCAACAAAAAATTTCTAAAGTATTTGAAATAGTCATTTAATTTAAAATTAATTTGTTTCTAATTATTTTCCTACAATTCTATTTAATTATTTAAAATTTAATTGCCAATTTAGGTACCCTTTTGCTGTTTCCGCTGCTCATTTTCAATCAGATTACGGTAGCGGTGGTCCCTTCAGCCAAAAGCAAAAGAAATGAAAAATTTCGTGGCAGAGAAATTCGACAATTTGGGAACTGATTCACCCACCGCCTCCTCCATTCACTCGCCAAAATGTGGTGAGTTGTTGCAAAAATAGAGTTGAAAATGTGCTGTTAAATTGGCCGACGCGGCGGCGGAGGCGGCGAATTCTCTTTTAAGCGATGTGCCCAGCGGGCGAATGCCATCGGCGACTTTTTGTGGCTAGAACAAATTTATGATTGGCCGAGGGGGGGTGCGATTGATGACAAACGACACGACGACTGCTGCTGAGGAAGAGGAAGAGGAGGATGATTATCTGGCCAAATTCCCTTGG
The DNA here is from genome assembly GCA_004148225.2 of Heterodera glycines. Taxonomy (NCBI): domain Eukaryota; kingdom Metazoa; phylum Nematoda; class Chromadorea; order Rhabditida; family Heteroderidae; genus Heterodera; species Heterodera glycines. Next base: position 9,588,105 of record CP049707.1, on the reverse strand, counting down.
CCAGAAGCCGAGCAGCAAAAGATTAGCAATTAACGGTCCTATACACCCGTCCCCCCCTTTTGCTTCTTCTGCCTTGGCCCACTCGCCATCGCATCCCTTGGCTTTGATTGGCCATATGCCGCGCCGCTCGAAAATTTGGCGCAATTTTTGGAGTTGTTGCAATTTGTTTAATCTATTGTAGATATATGCAGAATGGATGACAAAAATTGACGAACAATTACTTATTCTTTGGCAATTAAAAATTCCAATTTCAGTCACATCAGTGACAGTTTTAAAAAAATAATAAATACCACGCCCCTAATGTTTAACTTTCCGTGAAAGGAAGAAATAACTTAAGGTATAACATAAGTTTCCGCACAACTTTTTTATTGTCGTGAAATCTTGTGTCTCCGTGAAAGACTCCGGTGCATTATTAATACAAATTTTGCATTTTAGGATATTTTTCAACAATTTTCCGTCCATATTTGGTTTTAGTTTGCACTGGTTTTATGAAAGACTCCGGTGCATTTAGCAAAATGAAAATATTCAAATTTTATTTATAAAATTCCATAGGTTCTTTTTGGATTTACATGTTTATCTCTTTTAATCTATCCTAATCTCTTGCAAAATCCCTTCTGCCGCTGCTCCATCACTGCTCCGTGTTGCCCTTGACCAATGCCAAAAGTGCGTCTCGGTAAGCTCCGCTGGTGTCCCCTTTGATCGACTCCTCCAGGCTCTTCTTGTGCAACGTGTGAAAAGCGTGCTTAATGGGATGACAAATATTATTGTTAAATCCATAAATAAGAATTAATTAAGGCTTGAACATTCAATTAACAGGATTTAAATTTGAAAGCTTAAATAAGTAAATTGTTCTGATTAATCCATTAATTATTAAATTTACCTTTCATCGAATTGAACAACAAATCCGCAAAAAACACAGAAGCGTTGCGGACATATTTGATTAGTGCCAAGAAACTGAAAATGAAAGCATTAACAGCAAATGACATTAAAAATCCAAATATTTATAAACCTTGGATCCAATTAGCCTAATTAGACTGTCTCCTCTCGTGTACAATATCATCACTAATTGGTTCCCGCCCCTTCTCCCATTACCCCGCTTCGTTGTGACCGCTGAATTCTTGCTCAATGCCCTTCTCAATCTCGTGGTGCGCGGCTTGTCGGTAAAACTCGAAAGTTTCCCGAAGCTGAAATTTTTAACAAATTATTTGCAATCAAATTGTTAAAACTGTGAAACATTTTCAACTATAAATAATTGATTATATTTTATTTTAATTAATTATTGTCTGGTAATGGCAAAGGCTTTGATAAGTTTTGTTTGCCTGGGCGAAGCTGCGAGTGGCAAACACCTGGTTGAACACCACGGCGTTAACGCCCCGTCGGCCCTCGCCCTCTCTGAACAGTTTCATGGCCTCTTTTTTATTATTTGCTTTCATTTTTCATGTTATTCATTATTTTATTTGTTTTCTTGAAATAATAGTTTTATTTTTTCAATTTGCCATTTAATGATGTTGTTTATGTATGTGCTAATTGATTATTTTATTAATTTTTTCCAATTTGCCACTTAATTACGTCGTGTGCCAATACAATGCTTGCGGGCGCACTTTCTTCGCGAGAGCAGCTGAGCAAAGACACCAACAGATTTTGGAAAGGTCCCTTCGTCTTCGCTTTGATGTCCTCCTCCAGCTGATTGTGCTGATGCCTTCTGTCCAACTGCTCATACGCCTGCTTCAGCGCCGTTATTTGTCGGTTTATGCGCGTCGCCAAAATTTCGATTAGCACCGCCCTACGGTAACACCGTAATGAAATGTATATACGGTAAGCCATGAGGTAAACTGTAACTAGAATCCACCATCAATTCGATGGCTTATATGAACATTAATTCCGCCAATTTTTAAAACAAATAGCTAAGTTTCTCCTGTGGTCATTATGGCGTTTATACCGTAATCTATCACTTAAACCTGTTGAGCTACTGGCGTTCCTTTTTGAAGTTCTCTCCATGTGCTTTATCCCAATTCAATTGTAAATGTACTCACTCATTGGAGCCGGACAATGCGGCACGCATTTGGTTGGCATCGTAAACGGCGGGCGTTTGCATCAAAGAAATGCTTTGTAAATTTAAATTTAAATGGCTGTTTTTGCATTTTATAATTTACATCAGTTCTTCAAAGTCGCTTTTGAACTCCTTTTTCAGCATGGCAATCAGATCAGTGCCGAATTGTTTTTTGAACTCCAAAGCCAATGCTTGACGCTTAATTTATGAATTTTAAATTAATAATGTTAAATTTGAATTTTGTCTGTCACCTGTTCGTTGCTAATGGAGCAAATGACTTGCGTAACTTCGGCCTTAATTATTTCGAAATGAATTTTCACTCAAAATTCCCCCCTCGCCCAATTGCTCGCCTCGTGCTTCTTCGCAATGGCATCATGCAAATGATGCGCAGTTTGTACGGTTTTAAAATGAGGATTATGTTTGATGGTTGGGCCAAGGTTGGCCAAGGAATGGCCGATCACAACACTGATCAGAAGCAGAATGGTAAGGCCGTTTTGGAGCATTTTATGAGTGAGTGAAATGAATGGGAAATTGGGATTGGACTGTTTGAAAAATGCCGACTTAAATAACCCAATTTGGATAATATGGCATCATTAAATTTGGCAATAAAAACATAAGAGTCACATGAATGCCAAATTAACGTGGACAAAGTGCCAAAACGGCACAAAATATTTCCGCCCCTTTCCTTACCTTATGGACAGAAGAATTGTCAAAAATAGGTGATATCATAATTGGAAAATATTTATGTGAAAAGGAAAATAAAAAAATAATTGAACGTGGCAAACAATTATTTCATATACAATTTAATTTTAATTCTTTCGAAGGCAATTTCCTCTTCACAAGTGTTCTTGAATGTAAAATAAAAAATATATTTTTTAATTCTTAAATTATAATAAATAAATTCAGATGCTAACAAATTTCGTTAAAAAATGACAAAATTTGGCACAACTCAGAAACCGCGGGAATTAAAATTTAAAAATTATTTAATCTATTTATTTATTCATTGTCAATTAAAGACAAAAAAATGTGAAAATTTTCCGAAACACTAAACCATATTGAACATACTAATGATTAATAATTATACCAATTCAATTTTCATATTATTTCATCCTTCATTGAGAGCAAAGTCCCGTGGCTTTGTCACATTTGTCATTTGCTTTGCATTTGCTGCACGGCTCCCCGGCCAAATAGACAGGCGCACCAAAGTAATTACCACTAAAAGGGGTATTAGTAAACTAATTATGTTTTATCAGTGGTTGATTATTACCCCGTGTAATACCAGCAGACCACATATGTTTTCCAATTGGTATTTGGGCAGTTTTGTGCCATGGCACAGCCAATTCGGTCGGTGTCGGCCCACGCCATCTGAACAAAACGAAGAGAAAACTAATTAGTATCTAATTAGCAATAATGGGACGAGAAAGGCCAAAATAATGAGTTGGTCACCTGAGTCCAATGGCCGATGCCACTGAAGTTTTCCCCGGTCATAATCAGATCCGGGTTGAACCCGTAACGGTTCAGTTCGTCCCACCAGCGACCGCAAGCGTACTCGAAGCCATCCTCTTAAGCAGGCAATTAGTAGCCACAATTATCAATTTGTATCGAACTGTTCGAAAATGTTCCGCCATTCATTGCCAAATTTTCGCCTGCCCAGCCGTTCCACGAGTGCGATAATGTGCATTTGTTGGCCCATTCATCCGCAAGTTTGGCCAAGTTTTCGTCCCATTCAAACTTGCGCATGTTGCCCGCCTTTGGCATTTTTTTGCCCCCCGATTTATTGTCGGCATTGCCCAGAGCCAATTGCGATCGGAATTTGTTGTGACAATTGACAGCCGCTTCTTTGTCCTCATTCGTCGGCGTTTTTGTGTATTGCTGGACGGATGGGCCTGGAAACGATTAGCAAAATAATTACCCAATTATCCCGCTAATGAATTTAAACAATTGACTTACCGAAAAGCATGAAAAAGAGGGCGATTAAGTTAATCAAATGCATTTGATTTTGTTTAATTTAAATTTTAATTTATGATATTCTTCTGTTATTTTTTTCGGCTTATAAAGGCCATTCCGTCCGTTTTCCATTGAAAAATTAAAGCTGAATAAATTTGATTAAATTTTAATAATATTTTCTCCTCATAACTTTTCAATGAATTTTGACAGAAATTAAATTGGCCTTACTGAACAAATAATAATAACACATAAAATAATAAAGTTCGGGTGGCCATCCCTTTTCATCAAAAAACGATTCTCACCGCTGCGACTGTTCAAATTCAAAATTTATTGAATTCAGTTGGCCATTTTTTTAACAAAATTCATTAAAAATTCTTAAAATTTTCCTCCGGCGGCGCCTATCGGCACAACCGACCCCCCAAAAAGCTATCTTTTCTTAAAAAATTAGCCCAAAATCTCAAAATTTGGTATTTTTAGACAAAATCTGCTAACAAATAGCATTAAAATTACAAAAAAAAATTCCCGGCGGCGCTTATCAACACCGCCGGCCATAAAGTTATGGCTTGAGCTCACAATTAAGGCACCAAAAAGCAGGGATGCGATCTGTTCTGATTTGTCAGAAATGCTCTGATTTTGGGGTAACGACCAAAATTTGTTCTGATTTCTTAAACAAACTCATAATTTTAAA
>CP049707.1:9563913-9582420 GCA_004148225.2 Heterodera glycines | reverse complement strand
GAGTGCGTGGGGAGTCGCAGCCAATTGTCAGTTTAATGGCACCGCCGCCGCAACCGCCGCCACCTTAAAAAATCGAAAATTAATTTAATTTATGCAACAAATGTAAAAATCGAAAAGGAAAAATTCCAAAGCTAAACAAAACCGTCTGTACCTTAAAATGCCGAGAATTTTCCTAATGGCAAAAATTGTCCGGATCAGATTAGCACTACTCAGTTTTAAATTTGAAAATTCTCACATCCGCCGCCACCGCAAAACTTTGGTCCAATTTCTTATTAGATTTTTTCCAAAAAATATGGTGACAATTACAATTTTTACTCTTTAGAATTTTTAAAGAAATAGATTTTGACTTAAAAATTTCCAGTTTTTAAAAAATAGGAAATTTAGCTGGGTCCAGTGGTGCCAAACCAAAAATAAATAAATAGAATAGAAAGCCTAAATTTGGTGTATGCAGTTTAAATTAACAACAAAATTTGTAATGAACTCACTCAAAGCCGGAGAAAAACGCATGGGAAAAGGGCGCGACGAAAAGGAGGAGAAGCGAACATTTGCTAATGAGGGTCATTTGGACAAAGGGAAGCACTGAAAATGGACAAATTAAAGCCAAAATGAGGGAAAGCGATTGAATATTTAATTTACCAAATTAGGAGGGAAGTGAGCAGAAGAAGAAGCCGATTGGTAATGCCTTTCTGAGCCATCACAGCCCAATTTATAGGCAAACCTTTTGGGTAGAACCAATTGAAAAATGAAAAAGGACGCGCAAAGTTTTTTAAATTGAAAAAAGCAAGAAAATATTAGTGAAAATAAAAATTTCGTTGGCAGTGTGACCTTTCGGCCGAAAAATCGGCGGTGTGTTAATTCAGCCAAATTGGGCTTTAACTGGCTCATTAATTATTTATGAAAAGGAAACAGAGAAGGCGACAACAATTAATATGTATTTGTTAATGCGCAACAAAACATTACATTACTTGTTATTCAGGTTCAAAGTACAAATATAAATGAAAGTAATAAGCGACGAGAAAAATGAATTGGCTGATGAAGCCAATTAGCTAATTGCTCATTAATCAATTTTTAGCCACGTATATCTGGTGTTGCCCCATTTTATCTTTTTTTAAATATTATTTAAATTGTAAATCGCACCGAATTCTACAGACCTAATTTGGCTATAATCTTGTTTCTGGCATGTTTGGGTTTCGTTTTTGGGAATAAAAAATTGTGAAAAATTGGTGGAACTCCCTAAAAATTTGAATCCATCAAATTTTGTATTTTAAAAATTTGGTACAAAACTTATATTACATCCCAAGTGTTATTGCGAATGAATTTTCTCAAGGAATATTAAATTTCTTTTCTATTACGCCTTTAATTATGTATATGCCTTTTCTTTTATGACTAACACAGACATAAAATTTTATTTATTTTTTTATTTGTGTCTTTTGCCGTGCGAAAATTTAGTTTTTCCAATTAATAAATTAACATTTTTTAATGAAAGCATTTATTGAATTGAAAATAATAACCCTTTTTAATTTATGTGAAAAAAAGTCTAAGAAATTTTTAAGCGTTGTGGAGACTTTTTTTTCTCTGTTCACCGCGGTAAATTTTGTGTGCGGCGAAGGGTCTGCCCACCACCGAAATTTTTGAAAATCGTGTGGATTTTAATGTCAAAAATTCAAACAATGCAATGTTTCTAATTCCTAAATTTTAATTGAATTTTCGGTCCGCCGGTGCCAAAGGCATGGGAAAAAATTTGTACTTTTTTTTTGTGATTTGTTACATGGTGAAAAAAAGACGGCGCAAAGTGAGAATTGACAAAGGCATTGTCAGTTGCTAAAAATTTTAAACATTTTTACTTTTAATGCTTTGTTAATTCGTTAAATCCGAATAAATATTCAGAGTTTCAGAACTCTTCGCTAAGGCATTAAGCGTAAAATTTTAATTAGCGTAGTAATAAAAAAAGTTGGTACATGAATTTCTTCTGTGAGTCATGAGAAATCAAAAGCTCAAATGCTTAATTAACAATTAATTGGCTCATTAAATTGTTTGTTAGCCCAATTTTTTCTCTCTTTTGCATTGAGTCTTTACATTAAAAAATGGAGTATAAAGGAAAAAAATTTTTGAAAATTTTTTGATAAAGTTTTACAAATATCTTATGCCTGCTTTTGAGAATTATGTTTAAACAAAAATAATTAACTCGTTTAAAAAAGCACATTTTCACAATAAACATTTTAAGTTCAGGCAAAAAATCAAGTTTATATAACAATGATTTCGGATTTGTACTTAAATGACTCATCAAGAAACAATGTAAGCCAACAGTTATTAAAGTGAATTTTAATTACATTTTATTTTTTTAAGAATTACGCCATTTTTCAACGCGACGGCGTCCCTTTGGCATTTGTGGCATTGATAGTCATACGATTTCTCATTGCCATCATTGGCATTCTGTTCAATGCAAGCTTACTGTATGTAGCAGTGAACACTTAGTAAGAATGAACCATTTAAAATACTCATTTTGATTGAAAACCAACAAATTCAGCGATTTGCAAGGGTCGTGCAACTTTTTGATCGCATTCAATGCTTTCTGTCTGGTCATTTTTATGCCATTCATGAGCATCTCCGTCTTCAATCACAGCTTAATGCCAGTCCAAATATGCTTCTGGTGGGAATTGGTCCCAATGTTTTTTGGCAATTTGTTTATGGTCTCAACCTTGGCAATTGCTTTTGACCGGCTATTGAGTGTGCTCATTCCCGCATGGTAAGTGCCAAAAATGGAAGAACAATTTAAATATTTTTTTGAGAAAAGTGTGCCGGAAAGTTCCCGATTACTGTCCAATGGCTTTTTCCTACTGTAGGCACACACGCCATAACAAAGAGTTCAACTATTTGGGCTCCCTGCTAACACTGTGCATTCTGTACGCCGGTTGCATTGTGTACTTCTGCTACACCGCTTTACCGCAATTGACGGCTGACTCACCGTAAGAAAAAGTCAAATTAAACTTTTAGGGTTAAATCATTGGGGCGAGGAGCGCCTCGAGACTCTCGGTCATAATCGAGACATTTTCTGTTTTAAGCATTCTGACTGTATGAAAGTTCATACAATTTTAGCACTGTCATCTGCTTGAACCCCTCCGATTCGTACCAAGGCGGAATTGGGACAATTTTGTTTGTTGTGTCGCTCGTTGTGGTCACTTTGTGCATCCTTTGCTATGCGATCATTTGGGTCATTGTGCGCAGAAACCGAACAAAATGTAAAAGGCACAACATTTAATCATCATTAAAATTGCAAATTGTTTTACAAATTTCAGGGAATGGCACTTTCACAATGAAAATACTCACCTCTCTGTCCATGCTCATTTTCATCATCAGTTTTGGCTATTTTTTTGCGATTGTGATTCGTATCATTTCGTCTCTTTGGAAAATTGCCAATTTTGCTTACATCACTTTTCTCTCTTCGATGTTTTCAGCGATTGCGATGGCCGCCAATGCGCCGGTTTTGTACATTTATAGGTCGAAAAAAAATTATAAATTAAATGCAATTACCGTATGAAAAAACATGAATTTTACAAAACCAATTAAGGCCAAATAAAAAACTCAAAAAAATTCTGATTGCTCACTAATTAATCTTTATATTTGCCAATTTTTGGTGCCGTTTTTAGCTCCGACTATCAAAATGCGTTGCGTCAGCATTTTCCACGCCTTTTTAAGCCTCAGCAACGACAAATGGGAGGGTCAAATGCTTTCAACAACAACAACAACAACAACAACTGGGCAACACTTTCGTTGGCCGCGGTGGACAGAACGACACGCGTTGCGCCCATAAATGTGAGAGGAGCCGCAGCAGAGACGAAACGCCAAGGAAATGGCCAAAATTAAAAAAAAAATTTGAAAAGGATTCAATAGAAATGGCTAAACTCTTTTTTTGTGGTAGTTGAACATGGCTAATCATGTGAAGTTTTTCTTGATAAAGAAGCGATCCGGGAACGTTCTTGGCAATAATTACTCAATAAAAACGGGAATTTTCATTTTCAACTTCGCCTGTTAATAAAAGTGATTATTAAATGAATTGAAGAAGAGCTAATTAAAAAAACAAAAAATTAAAAAAATCTATTTAAAAGATAGGTCACGGCCGATTTAACCGAAACCGAAAATCGGCTTAAAAAATTCGAAAAAATGATTTTTTTATGCAAATAAAAAAATTTCCATTTCGGGGATAAGGCCAACCACCGACATTTTAAGGAGGCTATCTTTTGGTGATAAATTATTACAAAGTATCTCAAATGAATAATCAAAATTAAGCTTTTTTTTATTCCATAAATTATTATTACACTAATCCCATACTATGTAAAAAGCATATTCTTCCCGTTCCGTTTTCATCATTTTTCGCCCAAATTTGGCCTTCATTGAGAGCAAAGTCCCGTGGCTTTGTCACATTTGTCATTTGCTTTGCATTTGCTGCACGGCTCCCCGGCCAAATAGACAGGCGCACCAAAATAATTACCACTAAAAGGGGTATTAGTAAACTAATTATGTTTTATCAGTGGTTGGTTATTACCCCGTGTAATACCAGCAGACCACATATGTTTTCCAATTGGTATTTGGGCAGTTTTGTGCCATGGCACAGCCAATTCGGTCGGTGTCGGCCCACGCCATCTGAACAAAACGAAGCAAAAAGTAATTAATGTCCAATTAGCAGATAATGGGACGAGAAAAGCCAAAATGAGTAGGTCACCTGAGTCCAATGGCCGATGCCACTGAAGTTTTCCCCGGTCATAATCAGATTCGGGTTGAACCCGTAACGGTTCAGTTCGTCCCACCAGCGACCGCAAGCGTACTCGAAGCCATCCTCTTAAGCAGGCAATTAGTAGCCACAATTATCAATTTGTATCGAACTGTTCGAAAATGTTCCGCCATTCATTGCCAAATTTTCGCCTGCCCAGCCGTTCCACGAGTGCGATAATGCGCATTTGTTGGCCCATTCATCCGCAAGTTTGGCCAAGTTTTCGTCCCATTCAAACTTGCGCATGTTGCCCGCCTTTGGCATTTTGTTGCCGCCCAATTTATTGTCGGCATTGCCCAGGGCCAATTGCGATCGGAATTTGTTGTGACAATTGACAGCCGCTTCTTTGTCCTCATTCGTTGGCGTTTTTGTGTATTGCTGGACGGATGGGCCTGGAAACGGTTAATTAACAAATAAGTAATTACCCAATTATCCCGCTAATGAATTTAAACAATTGACTTACCGAAAAGCATGAAAAAGAGGGCGATTAAGTTAATCAAATGCATTTGATTTTGTTTAATTTAAATTTTAATTTATGATATTCTTCTGTTAATTTGTTCGGCTTATAAAGGCCATTCCGTCCGTTTTCCATTGAAAAATTAAAGCTGAATAAATTTGATTAAATTTTAATAATATTTTCTCCTCATAACTTTTCAATGAATTTTGACAGAAATTAAATTGGCTTACTGAACAAATAATAATAACACATAAAATAATAAAATAAAGGTGTGGCCATGCCTTTTCATCAAAAAACGATTCTCACCGCTGCGACTGTTCAAATTCAAAATTGAACAAAAAATTTTAACGAAAATATTTAAAAGAAATGGGAGCCAGGAAAAGCGGAAAGATTTAGACGGAAGATTAAAACTTTGAATTGAAATTTGAATTTTATGGAATGAATTAAAAAAAGAAATCTGGCGAAATTGCTTAGTCCCTTGGTGCAAAAATCCTTTTTCATAAATCCTCCACTCGCGCCATCTTTTCACTGAACAACTCCAACAGAAGACAGCTGCTGACATTTCTGTCCCCTGCTGCACAATCCTTCGTGTCAAACCGTCGACTCACTTTGGCTCCAATTGGAAGAAGCATTCCCATGGCGAGTGTTCCGCTGCTTTTGCAATGCTGCAACATCCGCTCCCTAAAAAAACACTTACGTTTTAAAGACTTGCGAATCTCGCACACAATGGCGAGGATGAACAAAGAACTAATTGCCGATGCTGCACAATAAATGATAATGGTCCAAGTGGACATTGTCCGAGTTGCCGGTGGCGGGGTTGTCGTGGTGGTTGTTGTTGGTGTCGTCGTCGATGTTGTGGTTTTTTGAATTTCTAAGCTTTTCACTTACTTTCGTCCTTTTTTCTGCCCCCATCGACAATGCTGCTGCTCATTGTCAGCAGAAAGAGAATGCTCCTGAAGGGATGTGTGGTAATGAATTAATTGCGAATATTGAAATATTTGTTGCAAAATTCAAAATTTTCAGTTTTTTCCTTTGGCCTATCGGATTCGTTAATTCAGAGAGGCAATTATTACTATGAAATGCAGAATCATTTACATATAACCTTAATAATTATAATAAATAAAATTTTGACATTTTTCTTAATTCTGTTCACTAATTTCGTTCGTACTCCGATTCAATTTATGCTTATTCAAATGACAAATCAAAGGAAAAATGAATTCTTAACATTTTAACAAATGGAATGAATTAAAAAGAGTCGAATTATTTAATATTTGTTGAAGCCATAAACCTCATCCCAAATTGAAAACAGAAAATTGAAAAAATACAATTAAATCTTTTGAGGTTGCTAAAATTGTACAAGAAATTGCTCGGTTGACCCGACCGAATGGTTGTTATTTCGAATGAATTCTTTTTAATCAAATTTGAATATATTTTTCTCATTCGATGGTCGGGGGAAGCGAACGGCACAAAATGAGCAAATTTAACTAGCGAAACATTAATTCTTCTGATTGCTGAAAAGGATATCAGCCCATCCGTTAGATTGAACTGGTGGATGAATCACTTTAGAGCACAGTCCATCAATGGTGGTGGTAATGGTGGAAAGTGAATGAATTTTAAATCGATGTAATTAAAAAAAAGAAAAACTATTGTTATTGGGTAAATTGTAATGTCGGGTTAGGCCGAATGGTGTCGATAAGGTGTCGCCAAGAAAAAAAACAAAAATTCTCAGACTAGAGTCAAACACATTAAAATTTGGATATTCGGGTGAATATAATCTTACAAAAATTCGGCGATTATTACGTTGTTCAATTTAAAAATTTTATTGTTTGTCTCCAATAAATTAGCGAAAAGATGATTCAAATTAAAATTAACTTCATTCGACTATTATTCATATTATTTAATGCTTTTGGGTTCGATTTTCATTAAACTCGACAGACAAAAAACAAATTAAAAAATTCATTGTAAAAAAATATAAAAACAAATCTCAGAATATAAAAAAAACAATTTGCATAAGGAAAACCTGGTATTTTTTACTCTTTACTCGCACATTTTATGTATAATCCATGTATGGCCACAGAACAAAAGACAAAAAAAAGTTTTCGACAATTCGAAAATACCCTCAAAAGATTTAGAAAAAATTAGAAAATTGTCAAAAGCTTCTTTTGCAATCCTAGTTAAAATAAAAATTTTTTTTTTCTCCAATTAACAATTTGAGATATCAAATATGCTTTGTATATATTTTGGTTTTTCTTCAAGTAAATCAAGAATTTTCTAACAATTTCTCGAAAATTTGAACTCAATTTTTGGGAAATTTTTTGCTAATATTTTGTCATGACTTTTTGCTATTTTTTATGACTCTTTTGCATTTTTTGCATTTTTCGTGAATTTTTGGCGTTTTTATGAACTTTTTCGCTACTTTTTGGCGATTTTTCATGACTTTTTAAGTCGACTTTTTTGAGTTTTTCGTGACTTACCTAAATTAGCATCCCTATTTATAAGGATTTTTTCGAAAATCCCGAAAATAGGCGCCAAAAATGGCGAAATAGGCACAAAAAGAGGCGCTTAAACGATTTAAATTCGATATTTAACCGAAATGTTTGTGTTGAATATATTTTTGAAGACAAAAAATTTGTAAAACTTCGGCTTCGATTTTGAAAACTTCGGGTTTTTTGGGCTTCGAATTTTGGCTTCAAATAAACCAAACTGCGTTTAAAAATTCATATAGTATATTGAAAATTCAAAAAATTAATATGGAAACATTTCTAAATGTGTGTCTGTCCATTTTCTGACGCCAAATTTTGACGCTTAATCATTTTATCAATGCATTTTTATAGAAAGGTTTGGGATTTCATTTTTTGTTGTCCGTTAATTAATTGTTCAGCAGCAATTCCGCCGCCTGCTCATCGTAATATTCGGGCTCCTCCGTCCGTACGTTTACACTCAGCAATTTGCCGTTGTCAAAAAAGTACAGGCGATTGTCCACCGAATTGTAGCTGAGTTGGGCCAACCCTTTGTAAGGATTGTACCATGGCACGTCAATGAAAATGCCTTAACAATTACGAATTAATGAAAGAGCGGAAAATTTCATAATTGCATTAATTATAATTAGAGATCGGATTTTTATAATTGGACAAAAAAAAATCCCAAAATATGGTTAAAAACTTTGAAATAATGATAAATTCTTCCGAAAATTATACATTTATTGTAAAAAGGTTAAAATTAATGAAATTTAAATATTAATTTAAGAAAAAAATTCATTGAGAAAAAAAAATCATTTATAAGTTGAATTTTAACAAAAAGACAATTAATTTTATTTTATATTAATTAGATTTAATATTTTACTTTCATTTCTGTACATGTCAAAAGCAAAGGAAATGAAAGTGTCGCGCTCTGTGCTGCTTTCCAGGCCATAAAGCACACCGCACATCACAAACGCATCAGCAAGGTCCTCAAATTGGTTGCATTGGAATTGTGGACATCATTAAGTACATAATTGGCCTGCTAATTGGCTGTTTTTACCGTTCCATTAACATCTAATTGCCATGTACCGACAACGAAGAAGTCCTACAAATAATGCGTATTTAAAATTTAACATAAATGTGGCTTCCTTTGAATAAGATTAAAATCAAATCATATTCATGAGGACAACATTTTTGTTAAAGGGAATTCAAATAAAAGTTGTCAAGATTATTTTAACTTGAAGAATGTAATGAAATAATAGCAAAATGCGAGGGCATACCTTAAAAGGCAATTACGATTTAAAAATAACTGAATATTATTAATTATCATTTTATACCTCCTCAATTTTGCTGACCATCAATTGAGGAGATTCGGGCCTCATATAAATCACCCATCCGCCGTTCTCATCAAACGCAAAATCCACGTAATTATGCGTCCTATTGTAAAGCCACAGATGACGATCACTTTCATTGCATGCCTTAAAAAGAGCAAAGCTTTAATTAACAGCAAAAATTAATTAATTTACCGTGAATGTTTGGTCAGGCTTCCATGGGCCTTTAATTCAAAATTATGGCACCATTAATTTGGCATTATTTCTCACAGTCCAATGATGCGATAGGTCCCAAGGCGTCGCTCTGAATCTGATCATTGCTCTCCAAATCGTAGCGCACCAAAATATTTGAACCATGACGATGGTAAAAATAAGAACCATTGTTCACGGTACTGCCCGTTCCCGATGCCAAAAAGTCAACGTAATACCTTAATGAAAGCTAATTAAACTTCGTCCTTTTGCCAATTAATTAATTAATAATTTTATGAAATGCAACTTAGCTTATTAATTAGCCTGCAACTTACTTTATGTTCTGCTTTTTGTTCATTAGCTCCCGTTCATTTGCATATTCATAAAGCACCGGCGACGCGTCGCCATCGGTGACCCAACTAAAGCCATTAAACTAATTGGCAAAACAACTTGCAGCTTAATTGATAAACAAATGATAATGTTACACCCAAAAAGTCGATTGAAAAAGGCCATAAATAGACAAAAACAATTATATATTTTTCATTCTATCCCTAATTAGTACCAACGATTACGGTTCATTTAATCATAATAACAATTTATGATTTGTTACCGCTTTTCTTTCCATTTGCCCGAACGAGGCATTGAATCGCGAAACCTTGGATTAGAATAACAAAAATGCAAAACAAAATAAAATCATTAAGGACATAAATCTTAATTATTTAGCTTATTAATTAAATTGTTCAAATAATATGTATATATCCAGGCCAGATTAAGAATTGAATATTGACATCAGAGACAAAGTTTTTAATAAAAAAAGACACACAAGTCCAATGGTGCCAAAGTAATTTCAATGAAAAACGAATAATAATCAGGGTTTGGGCACTGGACCCGGACCCGATTCCCGGATTACACATTTTCCGTACTCATGCTTCTCCCTCAATTTTACCATGATCCTGTCGTGCCATACTGTGACTCGGCATGGAGCACGGGAATCCCGACTGCATTCAGACGGCATTCTGTTTTTGTTTGTAAAATTTGAATTAATATTATATCTTAAAGTTTTTCCATTTTTGATATTTTTTTTAAAAATACCTCTCCGATTCTCGGAAAGTGTTGGTGGCCCGGTGTACGGCGTTGGCGTGGTCGGTTGGGAGGCTAAACAGAAAATAAACTACTAATTGTAAGCACGCGCTTTCCATTCTTAATATTTTAAATATTTCAAATCTATTTTGTTTTTAATTATAATTATTTATAAATTTAAATTTTACATTTACATTTGAATTTTTAATTTTTTAATTTGAATTTATTTGTTTTTCATCTTTGCCTGTTAAATGCGCTGGCGGTGGTGTTAGAGTCGCCGTCGTCGTTGTTGCCGTTGCGCTTGTGGTGGAGCGACGCCGCCACGGGCGCGACCACCAATGGCGATATTGGCTCGAAGCGGTTGGACGGACAGTCGGGGGCACAAGTCGCGTTTGGGACAGATCCGGCATCGGCATGCCTGGCACCCAACCCAAGGGGGGCTGAGAAATCAGTGAAATTCTCAAAAAGAAATTAATCATTTACTGCAAAGCCTGGAGGAGTTGGCTCAAAAGGAACCTAAAAATTTTATGGAATAATAAAAATTCGAAATTTTTTTTTTTGAAATTTAAAGAATTCATAAACGCTACCAGCTTTGTGACCTCCATCTCTTTGAGCACAATTACTGGGACCGGCACAAGCTTTTCAATGGGAATTGGAGGCCCCGGCACGGGCACTCTCTGAACATACAAATCGGGCAGAGAACAATTGCAACGGCCTGGGCAATAAAAGATAAATTTAAAAATAAATAAATTATAATTTTTTGTTTAAATTACTTTTGAATGCCTTTGCTTTCTGATAAATGATTTACCATCGCTTCCCGGCGGTCCTTCGGCGCCAATGTCTCCGACCGGCCCAATTGGCCCCATTCGACCGGAGGGGCCCCGACGACCCGAAATAAAAGAAATTAAAATTACCTAATAAAATATAAAATCTTTACCTGTTGGTCCCACTGGCCCGGGGGGCCCTTTGCCGCCCGGGGGGCCACGGACACCGCGTAATTTTTGGCCCTTATCTGCGCAATACCGATGCACACGTTGGCAAGACGTTTCAAATACTTGCCGCTGAAAATGGCAATTCTCCATAGAATTGATGTTTTTCTGGCAAATCTACCGGAATGATTGTGTCGTAGCCGAGCAGTACGGTGCTCCATTTGCCCGGACTGTCCAATTGGCGTGCCGACTTTGCTGCTGCTTTTGTTTTCTCTGACGTCACTTCGCGCTTTCCCCGCGCCTTATGCTGCTCCACCCGTTTGACTTCCAATTCGCGTTCCATCAGCTAAAATAGTACAAATGATTATGATGCAATTATTATTTCGAATATTAAATCATTTTTATTTATTTTAAAAAAATAATTTTGAATAAATATGTGACACCCAAATTCGGTGATAAGCAAATGCGTAGAAAAGTATCAGACAAAGCAAATGGACAATTTGCAAAGTAATGATCAACCGAACAGAGGGAAAATTTAGTTTCTTTGTCGGACTCATTTATAACCTAAAAAGTTGCTCATTTATTTTAAGTGAACCATAAAAATAAACTACAATCATTTATGGATTAGGCATTTCTCAAAGTTTTTTCGTTTGTAATTTATTAATGAGTGTTCAATTAGTATTTATTTGGGTAATAGTTACGAGTCATAAAAACATGCTTCCATGGGTTTTCTTGGTCGCTGATCACGAATCCAGCATCCATTTCGACCAATTCCAAATCCCGGACCCGGATTTTTCATTTTTAGTCTAAAAATGTTTTAAATGATCTTTATTGAAGCAGTGATGATTTTCAGTTCGTTTCCGTGTATTCAAATAAAGTTTTGAACAAAAACCATCGTAACTATTACCTTTATTTGATATGCTTCATTTAATCACATTTATTCACATCTCTGTGCTATTATTTAACTCAAAGGAATAAATGTATTAAAGTGCAGATGGAATATGAAACTGATATTCTGCAAATTAATTAATATGACAAAAATGGGAATAAACAAAAGAAAAAATGGCCAATGCGTACGATCGCATTATGTGGCCTTCCTTTTGGAAATTAGTTAATTAATCGAATATTTTGACAAAATATTCGATAAATTCAAAAAACACAATTAATTTTAATTTTTTAAATGTAATTAAATTAGTTAAAAAAAGAGAAAAGAAACATTTATTAATTTATTTCACTTTTTCCCAAAATATAGCAAAATGCAAATGGATAAATTCATTGAAAACCAAACAAAATAATAGCCTATTCTATATATGTAATTCGAAAATCGCAAATGTTTGTTTTTCTTCTTCAATTTGCCATTGCTCAGAACAGAATTGGAGAGTCGTGCACCGCCGACCCCGTGGAAATGCCGCCTTCGTTGGCAGTGGCCAATTTGGTCTTCAGCAGGTGGCCCTGCTGCACATTGTGCGACACCTGCAAAACAACGGCACTTTTATTTGATTGAATAAATAATCATTTTACTAATAATAATTAAAAGCCTCGGACACTTTAATGGATTAAGCACTCTTTTTCCGAATAAACTCACCGCTCCAGTGGTCATGTTGCCAATGAGAACTCCGTACACGGCCAACTCGCTGACCATTTCGTTAATTTTCGGTGTAGTGTTTGGATGAACCATAACGTTCTAAAATTAAAACAAATTTATCATAAAAAAGGCAATTTCTTTCCAAAATTCCAAATTCAAAAAGATGCCTTAATTGGCATCGGTCGCAATTTCTGCATCAAAATGTGGAACGAACGTTCAGTCGGAGTAATTTCCGTTAATTTTATCGGAATTTTTTCATCGAAATAGTTGTTGCCGCCACATTCCATGTTCGATTTGAGCACGTAATTTTCAGGATGGTTAATGGCATCCTTAACTCAAATTAAATGAATTTTTAGAGAATTGCTTTCAAAATATTTTCGGCGTCATTAAATTTTTAGAGAATTTTAACCCAAAATTTAATTTATTATTTTTATATTTTAATTAGTGCCTGTATTTTTTGTTCGGTGTTCTCGTCTGTGTTCTCCAATGACCACATTCCGGCAAATGTTTTCCGAATCGCTTTTACCATTTCCGCGTCACTTTCCTCCGGGAAGAAATGCTCCAATTCGCCGGGCTCGGCAAGAAGCTGAACTTCGAAATGGCTTATTTTAAATGGAATTAAATTATGAGAAAAGCATTGCCTGTTGCACTTTCTTTGAGCAGCTAAAGCCAATGAAAGTCGACGGAATTTTCTAAACGGAAGAAAAAACATTTGAATAAATGGGAAAAATAAAATTCGAATTTATTTTTCTTACGATTGCGAGTGATCGTTCGAGCATCAACCGCAAATTTTTCAATATGTTCAATTCGCTGCCACTGCCTCTTAATCCAAGCACGGAATAGCGCGACTTAACCACCGCCACTTCGCGACCGTCCAAACGCAGTGCGAAATTTGCATCCAATTTACATCTTTTGAAAAATTTGCATAATTAAAAATGCGATACTCATAATTAGGGCGAACATTTTTAGGGAGAGAACTCACGGCCATGGAAAATTTTAATATAACAGAAACAGTCGAAATTTTACACAAAAATACGTTGGATTAGGTCTATCATTATGAAGAAGTTAACTGTTAGGCCTGAACTGAGTTACAAAAACCAACATTTTTTGTGGCCATGAGTTTTTTATATAAAAATAAAAATCCCAGCTCTATTCCAAATCCATAATTGCTAATTGTTTTTTAATTTTTAATTAAGCCGACTTCCCACCTGTGTACACAATCATTCAATGTAATCCGTTCGACTTTAATGCGTCCATTTGAGAGTCGGTCCAACTCAGTCTCGAAGAAATTTGCATCGAAAATAGTCTCCGAGATTTCGTTGATCAAAATCACCACAATTGCATCGGATTTGTTATAGGCTTCCCTATACAAATGGAAAATAATTAATTTGATTCAATTTCAAATATAATTTTTTATATTCACTTTCTCACCATGCCATTTTGATTGATTCGATTTGCGCTTTGTCTGGCCAATTTTCAGGCAAATCTTCGGGGGCCGGCTGAAAACCGGCCCTTTGCAGCATCACATGGTTAAGCTGAGCTGTCCGTCGGTCCAAACTTGTGCCGGCAACCGAACCGCAGTTCACTTCCAACTATGAATTATTCATTAAAAATTTTATTATTTCCTTCTTTGCCTGTTTAATTTCGTAGTTTGGCTCTGCTTCATCTTGGCCACCAACGATATTTAACATGTAATCCTTAATTAATTAATTAATGGCAGGGGAATTCTCTCATTTGCTCTAATTGCCTTTGACATTTCTAAATTTCTTTTCAAAAACGCACCGCGCGTTGGTACATCACCGTAATGGGCTGTCTGATGCCCTCCTCGCGCACCGTTCTGAGCACGTCCATCGTATTGCTGAAATTTTCGTCCGTTTTGATCAGATCGCTGTACGCTCTCTCCAAAAAGTCAATGTCCGTGGCGACGCGAAAGTACAGCAAATTCAGCGCCTTTTTCGGGACATTTCCGTTTAATTTTTGTGTTTCCAATTTTGCCCACCTTTTGCACGGCCAAAGCGTGCTCAAAAGCATGGCGAGGGAATGGCGACGGGAAAAGAGAGAAAGGCGCAATCACTGCCACGTCACTTCTGCACAAAACAATCATTGCAAATTGGATTCATTAAATTTAATTAGTTCCAATTCAGTGATTGGATTTTAGGAAATAAATATTTTTATTTTTAATGACGAATTTTTTTGTCGAAAACAGAGGGTTTTGGAGATAGGCAATTGCCGTGATCAAGCCCTAAATTACTATTATAATCACTTATGATTATTGGACAGAATTTATAATAATACCCTGAATGGAAAATTTTCTGATTAATTTACAGCCATTAAATTGGCATTTTTAGCAATATTTTCCCAATTTTAGCACCTATAAATGGCATCCGTGGTTGGAGGGACTTTTTTGTTTCTGAATATCAGCGCATTGTTATGCGCCCATTCAACCGCAAATTGCCGCAGTGACAACAAATGCTTTTCACTCTTCACCAATTGTTCAACGTAATTTCGCGTCACTTTGTCAACTGAAAAATGTAAATTCCAAAATTATTAATTTACACTTTTGGAAATTGGCTTAAAAAGTGATGGCTTTTCGTTGTTTTTTCAATTTGAGTGTTTAACTAGTGAAAATAAAATTCAAAATGCTTTTTTGCAAATTGCCACAAATCTGTTACATTCTTCTGAAGTTTGTCCATTAGTGCCATCATTTTCATTTTCCACAGGATGGCCAAAAATAACAAGCAAATTATTTAAAATTAAAACAATGCCGAGGAATAAGCACTGTGCCAACTTTGAATTCATTTTTGGGTGAGCAATTTGATATGGAAGCAAATTTTTGATGGCACTCTTTGGGAAGTGCCATATTTATAGTCAAATAAAACACTCTTCACGTGAATATAAGTCTGCCATCATATCCTTCCGTTCAATATATTTCCTGTTTGCGCTATCATTTTTCTATGCATTTCCGTCATTTTCTCTGAAAAAAATTTTGAACCTTATCAATAAAACTCATAACTTATATTTATCTTCTTGAATTTTTTTTTGTAGAAAAAATTGAGTTTATAAATTAAAAAATTAATAAAGTATAATTGCCTTAATTTCTTAAATAAAATATTTTTAAAAATACCAAAAATAAAATAATTAAAAGAAACAAAATCAAAGCTAAAAAAGATTTTATTTATTTTCCTGATGCAGCCATAAAAGAAAATTACCCGAATTTTGAAAAATTTGGGAGAAATAGGAATTGGGAAAATTAAAAATTTTAAACCTATTTTAAGAGATTTTAGATCATTTTTTGCATCTGAAATTAAACCCATTGTGGCTAGTTTTTCAAGCTTCTTGATGAACTTTATTTGGGAATTATGATATCATAAGGGAATCTCGAAAATTTAAAAAAATTTAAAATTAAAAAATCCTTATGTTAGATATGCTAAAAAAAGGAAAAAATTGCGCTTTTACCTATTTGAGATGACCAAATTATCTTTTTAATTATAGAATAAAAGAATTCGTTTCATAAAACCGTGGGTGTTTTTTTAAATTAAACTTTGCCATATTTTTCTCAAAATTAATCATATTTTAATCCTTGACGAGCGCTAGGCGCCGCTTCGCGGCGCCAACCGCTCGGGGGTTTTTCCGATAATTTAAAATAAATTTTGATAGAGTTTTAATAAATTCGTTTTTCATCCAAGTCTCATTTCTCTCAACTTTGTCTCCTTCCTGTCTCTTTCTTTTGTCTCTATGGCATCCTTTCACCAAACCTCTCTCCGCTCTACCCTTCTCGCTTTGCTCTCTCCCCCTTTTTTCTCTTCTCTCTTCCTTTTCTTCTGTCTTGCCAAAATGAGCAGAATTATTGCGTCGCTTTCAACAACAATCTCCGCCGCGTGGTGGCCACTGGCAATCAGCAGAACAAAAGCGGCGGCAAATTGCCACCGGCCACGAATATGTTGGAGATGGCATATAACGAGACAATTGGCCAAACTGCGCAAGTGAGTGGACGGACGAATTGTACAAATTGGACCGGTGGTGTACTGTAACAATTAGAGTAACGGTTGAAAAATTAATATGGTGCATCTTCGGGATTCCCGCCTCTTTGCTGTTCTCGCTAACCTCGTAGATTTAACAGGAATTCCGCCGGAAATATGAAGCACATAATTGAGATATTCTTTAATCAAAAACATTTCTTTTACAACGCAGGCGTGGGCCGACAAATGCCAATTTTCGCATTCCAAAGTGAACGGACTGGGCGAGAACATTTACTGGTCCACGAAGGAGGGGATCAGCAACAGTAATTCTGGGCAATTCAAAAACTATAAAATAAAAGAAATAATGTTTCTAGCCGAGGCGTTAAATAAAGCATTCGGTTTTTGGTGGAACGAAGCGGTGACAATTGGCATCCCGGAAAATTTGGTGGTCGGCGCAAACAATTTTGAGCCGATTGGGCACTTTACTCAGGTGCTTTCTTACGCTTAGACTGAATGTTTAAAATCCATGGCCATTGTTTTTTCAGATGGCATGGCACAGTACGACAGACATTGGCTGTGGCGTGGCCAAATGCCAAGATGCGCAATGGAAACTGTTTGTGGTCTGCAATTATTGGCCGCCGTAATTTCAATTTTTTTCTTTGGAATTTTTACTTAAACAAACCAATTAATTTTGTTTTCGGCTTTTCGGGATTGGCTTTGTGAGAAAAGAAAAACACTCAGCCTAATTGACTCATTAATGCCGGTACAATTTCAGGGGTAACGTTTTGGGCCAAACCATTTACGGCTCGGGTGACACGTGCAGTGCGTGTGAGTCGGGGTGGGCGTGCGACTTCGGCAGAAGGGGCCTTTGTGTTCGGCAAAATCAGTGACAAAATGCCAAACAAAAAATTTGAAGAAACAAAGCAAAAAAAGGCGGAAAAGGATGATGCTTTAATGATGTGATGAACAATTTTAAATAATAAAAAATATATAATTTTATCAATTTAATTGTATAGAAATAAACCTTAAAATTACACAAAATTACAATTACACCTATAATATTCTTAAAGAGTTTATACACATAAATTTAAAATTGTTCCCCGAATCACTTACCATGACGAAAAAAAGTAATTGTCATAATTGCAGCATTAACGAGTGGATATTGAGTGATTAATTTGGAAAAAGTCTTTATAGGTATTTTGTTTTAATCCAATATTTATATAGCAATAATACGACCATATATCACGAATTTTATTTTCAATATCCAATTAGATTATTTTGTTTGAAAAATCCAAAAAAGGGATGAAATGAAAATGCATAAGGAATTTTATTTATTAATTAAAAAACAGAAGAATTGAAAAAAAATAATTATCAAAAAGTAATACTAAAATTCGATTGAGTCACTAAAAATTAAAAATCATTTCTATGCTAAAATTTGTTACAAAATATTAATAATTAAATGGATCATTCGGGTCGGCAATTGACGTCATCAATAAGCAGTGCCTAATTAAGCTTCATTTTGCACTTAATGACGGCCAACAGAGCGCTGAGCAACGGCGCGGCGCAGAAAAGCCATGCGCTTGCGGCGATTGCAACCGCAGCCGCCCGAGGGCTGACAGCCGCAGGACGGAGGGGGCGGAGGGGAGTCGCAGCTGATGCCGAGTTGGACAGAGCCACCGCCGCTGGGGGGAGGAGGGCACCCGCCGCAACCGCAGCCGCACCCGCAACCGCAGCACGGAGGGGGAGGCGG
>CP049707.1:9475726-9562913 GCA_004148225.2 Heterodera glycines | reverse complement strand
TCTTCAAATCATTTCATTAAAAAAAGGAAAAAAATCCGGACCAATGGGAGAATCATCGAATTGAGCACCAAACGGCAGAGCAGCAGAACAAAGGCGACAAATTGGAGCAGTACAAAGTAAAGGGACTGGCAAATGGTGAGAAGGCGCGACAAAAGCAAAGCGCCGGGGGGCGAAGCGAAGACGGAGAGGAGAAGCGGGAGGAAGAAGCGCAGCTCGAGATAAGAGTTGATCAGCAGATGGAACGCCTGGGGGGGGGACTCAGTTGGTCGATGAGAAACTCCGAAAATAATTTTTCAAACTTTAATTAATTGTTCTTTAAAATATGTTTTAAAATCAGAGATGATCATTAGGGCTGGGGCAAACATTTATTTGAATTTTTTTTTTTTTTTTGCTTATTGCAATGAATAGGAGATAAAAAACGCATTTCTGCGCTTAAATTTTTGCATTTGAACGTCAGTTTTAGTCATAAAAAAATATTTTGAATTTTTATAAAATAAAAATTTATTTTAATATTAGGGATTTTGTCAATATTTTTATAAATATTTTGATATTTTTCAAACTTTTAATGTAAAACTAAGAAATTATTTAACAAAAATGCTAAAAGATTTTTTAACGCGATAACAAAAATTTTCAAAAATTTTTCCAAGAAAATCCTGTTTTTTTTTTTCTTAACCAAATTTTTGTTTTTTTCTTTATTGACCAAAATTTTTGATTTTTATAATTTTACTTATTTTAGAAAATGCATTCAAACTCGAAAAATATATTATTTGCAGCTGTAATCAATGAATAAATTTTTGTAGTGTTATGAGCAGTTAATTATTTTTTTCCACAAAGTTTTTCATTTTTCTTAAATATTTGCTCAATATTTTGGTCAACATTTCAGCATTTTTTTGAAAATATTTATTTAAATATTTTGGGATTTATAATAAAATATTTGTCCCCGCCCTAGTGATGATTCTTTTGTCAAAAATTTAATTTCAGAATAAGATTTTTAAAGATAATATAAAACAGTTTTGGTTGGCACGAAATTTTTAAGTCCACCTGCATCACGAGAATCGACCGTCCCCAAAAGTCGGGTCCGCCAAGTCCATTTGCTTCGAGAAAACTCGAGAAAATGGACAAAATTCCCGCCATTTGGGACGACGATTTACGGGGCGGGGGCGGTGATTGGAAAAAAGTTTGGAAATTGCGGCCTCGGCTCCTCACACTCCAAAAAATGTGTGGGAGAGGCGAGGCGAGCAATTTGTCTGAAAATAATTTATCATTTTTAAATAATATTTTTGGGAAATTATCAAAATGAGAAATAAATGTCATTTTAATTAATTTTAATAATTTTAAAATTAAAAATAAAAATACAAATAATTGAATGAAATTGGTAAATGCATTTGCTGAGACATGGGCTATAATTTATGTGCAACAAAAATATATTGATTTAGGAGCGGAGGAGGAGAAGAAAAGGGAGTACATAGGGGAGAAGAAAGGACGAGCCAAGCAAAAACGCCAATTTGGGGGAAAAAGGGGGGGGGGGAGGAAACCAAAGAAAAACCGAAAACGAAAAGCCGAATTCAAGACGAAAAGCCATAACGAAACAGAACGGAAAGCCAAACACTCTCTAAGTTAAAAATCGATTGACAGTAGAAAAAATTGCTTAACGGTTAGTGATTTTTGAAAATGGTGAGGAGAAGGAAATGTTTAGAATTAAGGATAAATTTTGATGAATAGAAACAGAAGAGAGGGAATGGAGAAAAAAGAAACATAAAAAGGCTTCCATTTGTTTAAGCCGTTAGCTTGCTAACCAAACATCAGCAGTTTGAAATTTTCTCTTCTACCAAATTTCCTCTGCCGAATTATTTTTTCTTTCATTGCTTTTCAAAATGCCATTCAATCGCTTTCCCATTTGGCCCATTTATTCTCCGTGACCGGAAAATGCATCAGTGTGTCAGTATTTCATGAAAAGAGATCGGCAGTTATGCTGATTAGAAATTAAAGCGAGCATTGATACGGGAACAAACTTACAGTAAGCATCTGTACGTTGAGATTTTGCGAATTTTTCTATTTGGAAGATTTATTTTATCATATTTTTGGACTAAAAATGGGGTCCCTGGGTTTTATTTCAATCTAACATTTTTGTTTAACAAATATAGTCATGTCATGTCAAATGTTTAGCACTCCCTCATAAAATTAGCTAAAATTGTATGTTAACAAGGAGGAGATGTTATACCAGGGTTTGGGTCGGACAAACTCCATTCCCAAGGACGGTTATACCGGTTTCCAAGGGCACCAGGGGAAAATTCCATTTAAATTCAAGGGCATTTAAAAATTTTTATCATATGCGATGAAAAAGAATTAAATTTTATCCAAATGGTTTATATTTTTCGCCGGAATGAATTTTTACCAATAATTTTCGCTTTTTGGGTGTGTTTTTGAACAATATTTTAGAAATAGAAAGAGGGGTTCCGGCGGTACTGATAGGCGCCGCCAGGAAAATTTTTGGAATTTTTGTGCAATTTATTAACAGATTTTGCACCAATAATGCAATAAGTTAATAAAAATTTGGTATAAAACTTCAAAAAATTGTAAACTTTTGAATTTTCTCTTTCGGATGCTCATTTTCAAGGACATCTTCAATTCAAGGATATTTTCAAATTTTCAAATGAGAGGGCTTAATTTCCAGGACGTCCTTGCCATTCAAGGACGAATCCGAACCCTGTGTTATACCATTCAAAAATATATTCTATGAGCATTCGAATTATATCAAATTGATTTTATTAGATTATAAATAGGGAATAGAATTACATGGAAATCCATATTTTTTTCCTGGACTGTGGGAGGCCTGAAACGCACGAAAAACATGTTTTTAGCTTGGTTTGAAGCTTCTAGGAAGGATTTCTATATCCATATTTTCCATATTTTTCCATATTTCGCGATTTATGTCCATATTTCCATATTTTGGCATTTTGTCCATATTTTATGTCCATATTTTGACATTTTTTCAAAAAAACCTCTATTAGAACGGCCCCCAGCAGCTAAATTAGCCTTTTTGAGCCCAAAACTCGAAAAATTTTCAAAAAATCATTTTTTCGCCAAAATTTCTCGAGAATATTGAATAAATTTAAATTTTCTTAAAAATGAATAAATTATGTCAAAAATAAGCAAAAAAGCGAAAATTTCGCTTTTGTTGTTGATTTTGCGCTAAAAAAATTAATAAATTTTAGCTTTTATGTTTTTTTTCTTTTAAAATGATTGCACGTAATTGCCGAAAAAATTCGAGACCAATTTCCGAATGTTGACCGACTAATTGCAAGACGAAAGCCGTCTTTGTCAAAGCGCCTTACCGAGTCAAAAAATTTGGAAATGTATCTCATATGAAATTTCAACCAATAAATTTGAAGAAATTTTGCACTCAATTTTGAAAAATTTATGTCCATATTTTGACATTTTTGCCATTTATGTCCATATTTCGCGATTTTTGCCATTTTATGTCCATATTTTGCGATTTTTGGTCCATATTTTATGGCCATATTTCGCGATTTTATATCCATATAATTACACTCCCTAATTATAAATTTTGTACATTTCTTTTGCCATTTGTTTTTCCGTTTGCTAAAGATTTGATAAATAAAGCTGCGCTTTTTTACATAAAAACTCAAAAGATTTTAAATTAGAGAACACAAAGGAAAGTTATTATATCGACCTCTTTACGCCTCAAACTTGATGAATCGAGCAAACATTTAATTACTTGAAATGCGACAACAAACATATTAATTAATTGAATGGTTGACATATGAATATATAAATATGAAAATTTTTATAATCAATTAGCCAATAAATTGTGGTGATTATGTATTGATCTCTGCAAAATATGCTTCTTTCGACAATTCAAAAGTTCAATCAAATGAAATAAAAATCGAAAAACTATTCCTTAGGTATCGCTTTCAATTTTCAAAAAATGCATTTCAATAAAATTTTGCCATTTTTTGTATATTTCACCTATGTATCATATTTCTATTTTATTATTTGTTTTTTACATTATTTTGATTCTTTGTAAATAAACGGGTTTAGGATTTATCTCTTTTTTATTTTTTTAATCATATAATATGTATTAGTTCGTATTATGAGAATCACAAATAATGCTTAATAATTCTACACCTGCAAATTTGCCTAACTCTTTGAGCTTAATACAATTTAAAAAAAAAGAAATGGTAGGAAATGTCTTTATTAACATTTTAAGCAAAATTTTTGAAATTCAGCTAAATGCTATGTGATTTGATGAGTAATGCGGGGGTATCCATTTTGTCGCACTTTTTTAATGTTGCCCCGCTCTATAAACACACTGCTTGGCTCTGTTCGCCGTAATATTCGGGCCCTGTGTATTCCGGGCTTAGTGCGTGCTCTTCGCCGATCACAACACATTCATTTTTGTTGGACGTGGAGACCAACTTGGCACCCTATCGATCATCAGATTCGGCCAATCATTTCAAATCAGTGATTTTGTGAACTCTATGGTTTTTTAGAGACCGAGCCATGTCGATTTTCGGGGCCCGGCAAACCGGTTCGGGAATTTTGGAAAAATCCAGTTTGACCAATTTTAGAAAGGGATCCGGGATCAGATTTTTTTTTGAAAATGTCCGACCCGAAAAATTAAAAATCGCCGAATCGGTTTTGCCGGGCCCGGCTTTTCCGGGTCCGACTAGGTCTCTAATTTTTTTCCAATTTTGGCATAACTTTTCGTAACTTTAATTAAGTAAGCTAAAATTAAATTTCGATGGAACATTTCGTCGAATATATCAAATATTTGTTTTTTGATTAGAAATTTGCTTTTTATTTAATATAAAAATAATGAACAACTAAATTGCTTTATTGTTTTTTTCACCTTGAAGAGTGAGTTATGCCATAACATTTAAACAAATAATGTCCACTGCACTCGAAGAATTCAAGGCAAAGTATTCGGATCAAAATATGTCCGATTTCATATTCAATGCCAATATTTATGCCCTTTTATACGATGCCATTCTGAAAATTGCTATTTCGAGTGAAAAGGTGCGGGAGTTTGTTTCCGAGATGCCAACATATGAGGACAAATCGTGGAATATGATCAAGCAGTTTTTGATTGAATCCGTTTACCAACTGAACCAATTGATCAACAAGTGGGAACAGAATGCCAATGCCAAATTGATGGACAAAAGTCGTGCCAATGCCAATTCTGATGATATTTTCACCGAAAAAATTTAACGGAAATGAAAATGGAACAAAAATTGACGCAAAAAAACCATAAGCATTTGATGATGACTAAAAAGTTCCAGCCACTTTTGATTCTGAATTTTTTTTTATATAAAATTTACAAAATTTCACTGGCTAAAATCAAATTCAGCTAACCTTTTTTATTCCTCTTTTTATGCGTTGATTTCATTTTAAAGGAAAAGCATTTTTTTGAAGAGCCTCTGAAAGTCGTCCGAATGAGCTAATTTGTCATATCTCTTTTCTTGATAATTTTTTCAGATTTATTTCGTGATTAAATTCACCAATTCATTAGTTTTTCACTTACGAATTCACAAAATATGGCGCCGTGAATTTTCCAAGGTCTTGCTAAATTACTCACATTTGAGGAGGCATTAAATTTTTTATTTGTCTTAACAAAATTTCCTGAAAAAGAGAGGTTCTTGAAAAAAGGGGATTTTCAGAAATTCTTTCCTATTGTATTGAAAAATGTCAAAAATTTGCTGTGTGTAGAGCTTATAGGTCTGAACATAATAATCGCATGATTTTTTGGAATTGGTCTCCTATTCAGAAAGTTAGGCCAGTCGAACACTTTTCGGGCCTTGAATCAATAGTTTATGAACACTCATATAAATTTTTTTTTAAACAAATCTGACTGAATGTGACACGATATAAGCAGCAAATAGGCCTTATAATATGGCCTAATAAAAAGGCAAAATTTTCTCTTTCAAATGATATATGAAAATTCAAAATTTTGTTTGACAGATTTTAAAAAAATCAGTAAACAATTCAAGCCCATAATATATCCTTCTTAGTAAAACTTTATGTTGATTTTTTGTATTAAGATTTTCTGGATCCAAAAAAAGAAGAGTTCAATTTGTTAACAAATTATGCAAAGAATGGTCAATTTTTTATTAAAAGCAAATTTACTTTATTTTACAAAAAAATGTCAAGATGTTTAAAAAAATTCAAAATTGTATAAATTTTTTGCCTTTTATCCCACGAATATTTCGGACATTTGCGGCCAACGGAACACCAAATCATTATTCTTTTTTAATTATAATAAAACAATTTATTCTTTTAATTAATTTAACCAATTATTCTTGAACACATCAATAAATTTGAAAATTTTAAACAAATTTTACATTTCGTTTTTAATTTCTTCATAATTTAATTTTTTCATTTCAAATTTGAGCTGGCTGAAGGCCTAAACCTGCTTAATGTTAGCTAAAAAATCCTTGCTTAAGGAAGCAAGCATGCCTCACTATTAAAATAACTCTGCCGATTTATATTGTAGCGCGGCTTCTGATCACATCTATGAAATCTTACAAGGAGACTGAATGAAGACCGATTGAAAAATAAGTTGGGAATGATAGAGCTATAACAGAATTGATTCAGCGGTATGATAATCTTGGAGAAAGAATTACGGTAGTGCAGGGTCGTTTAACCAAAACCGAAAACATGGGAGTCGAAAATCGTGGATGCCGACTAACAACCGGTCCCCTAAAAGAAATGTTGAAATATTGTTGCGACAGTATTGAAATTAAATAAAAAATAGTGAAGAAAATGTCCGATTTTCAACAGGACATTATGTTAAAGGACCGCAAATATCACATAACCTTCTAGGCGATTAGATAAGGACCCAAAAAGTCAAAGCTTGAAAACCACAATAAAGCCAAATTTTTTTAAAATCCAGGACCTAACTTTCAACCGGGAAAAGAAAAATTTATAGTTTTAAAAATCGAGAATTCCATCATTGGAATTTATTCAAATTTAAATGAATTTTGTGGCATTTTTAATGGAGATTAAGGTTTTTGTAATTTGAAGGTCGATTTTTTGAATGCATTTTGTTTTTATTGCGTGCTAATAGATGCATTTTTGATTTTTGTTAAAATTGAATTAAAACCGAAAAGTAAAATATTTCATGCTTTTCGTTTTGTTTTTTACAAGGAAAGTAGATTTTTTGTTAGTGAGAGAATATAAATATCAAAATTTGTTTGTCGTAAAATTTCGAATATCCGCCGGAAGGAAATTGGCTAATGAAATATAATGAATGAATTTATTTTACTCTGAGATTTATTTTACAAAAAAAACAATTATTAATTTGACTTTTCATTTTTATTAATGCATATGTATTTCATGACATTTATTTTCATCATTTTCTCTTTTTTTGTTTCATTGACGTAAAAATTTTTGCAGTGTTGTCTCTTATGATGACAACAATATTTCTTTAAAGATTTATAAAATTCATCTAAATTTCTCTTCTTTATTAATATTATTAATTATAATAAAATTACAAAAATAAAAAAATATATATTTTTAAAAATACAAATAATTTTACCAATTTTTTCAAAATTCTGCCCAAAAGTGATTAAGATGAAAAACGACAAAATTTTACGCGTTTTCTTAACAATTTTTGTTTTGGCTAATGAATGGGCGGCGGCGGGGCATGGAAATGAGAGGCAAAACAAGCGGAGGAAAAGCAGCGCAAATTCGACAGAAAATGCCCAAAGCGGAGAGAGGGTGGCGGAGACGCAATCAAAAAATGGGCAAAATGAGCAGAGAGAAATAGACAGAGTAAGCCAATTAGTAATAAAATTCAAAATTAAATTCCACTATTTAGCCAACCTCATCATCGGCCGATGCATTGGCAGCCGGTCAAAACAAACATTCTATTGACCTGCAAATAGGCAAAGACGAACAACGAACGACGGCGAACGAAGGCAAAACGAGGGGTGAGTGGAGGCTAAAATAAAATTAAAAATTAAAATTAATGCATTTAAATTTTGAAATTGGGGTAAACGCAATGAAATTTAGTTAAAAAGTCAATTTGACAAACTTTTATCGTAACTTTACTTAGAAGCACCAAATTCATTAATTATTCTTGGAAATCATGCGATATGCGGAAAAAAATGTTAAAATATAGGCCAAAAGGTTTTGAAACACTTTCATTTGGTACGGTTTTTGAGCTTTTCAGACTGACAAAAAAAGGCTTAGGCCTATTGATGAAGTGCCATTCGCATTCATTCAGAACAAATGCTGTGGCCTGACCAACTGTTTCAGCAACAGACCGAAGCGTTCATTTCGTCGGACCATTGGCAGCAGCACAGTGATCAGCTTCCGTACCACTCGTCGCTACCATTTGGGTCCTCCTCCGACCAAATGGCTGGTCAAACTTTCGATGATGTACTCCTTCCGATGGCTCTCGGAATTGGCCAAGGCCATGCCGACAATTCCGCGGCTGCTGCTGGTCACCAAATTTCGGCCAGTCAATCCAACCAAATCAGCGGGGTAAAACGCCTTAAGGAAGTGCCATTCGCGATGATTACTAGGCATTGGCATTCCCTCTCTCAGATGTTTCCGCCACTACCGACTTCCACTGTTGGCCAAATGGACGACTTTGCATTTTCAATGAACTCGCAAATGGAACCCGTCCCTACCGTACAAACTGACAGTAATCCGTCATTTGGCTTCAGTTACGCAATTTTGAATTATTGAATAAATCAAAAAACAGCTAATGTTGCATATTTCACAGGGCAAATTATGGGCCCACCGCCCCCGCGGCAACAAATGCCATTCAACGAAATGTACCAAACAAATGCGTCGGCAGTTCACAATCGGCCCAATTCGCTCACTCGCCTTTTAATGCATGCGCAAAAGCCACTCCTCCAACTAAACATTCCGCGAGTGCCAAATCCCTTCCAATACGGTGCACACCCATCAAATTGGCACGGAATGCCATTGGAATCGCCGCCATCTTCAAATTGGCACGGAATGCCATTGGAATCGCCGCCATCTTCAAATTGGCACGGAATGCCATTGGAATCGCCACCATCTCTTCAGAATCTTTTGTTGAATAGCCCAACTTCTGTTGTGCCGCGACACTCCGCTCACAATACGGTTCCATTTGTGCCTCATTCTGCAGAACCCAATATTTTAATTTAGCTGTTGTCATCGCTCCAAACGCCAAATGAATCGGTGCCAATTTTTCAAACAATTCCAAAAGCAGAACGTCAAAATACTGCTGACTGTTCTTCGCCATTGACAAAAAGCAGCTTTTTCAGAGTGCCAAATGCGCCTTTAACAATTCGGGAAGGCAATGCGCAAGCAGCGGAAAGGCACAGACAACAGCAACAACAACAACAACAATCATTGGCCAATGTTGACCGAAAAATGAAGCGGCCAATGGACGAAGAAGCGGGCGAGGGGCCGAGTGCCATCGGAATTCAAAATATGCAAATGGCACGGTCAGAAAATGACGGCAGAGCGACACCGAAGCCGTTTATCAGAACGGGTAAAAAATATTTTGGTTCATATAAAATAAAAACAATTAATAAGTTAGTTTTTGTTTGTTGCGTTTTTGACCACACTTTGGAAATTTTCAAAAAATGGGTCAACAAAAAGCGGAAAAATTTGAGTTTCGTGGGAAGATTTCTGGCAAAATTTTGTCGATATATTTTACATTTGGCAGATAAATAAAATTTAAAATTTTCTGGTTTTTACTCACATAAATAATAATTGTAATTAATTGTGTTTTCTTTGTTCAGAGGATAAAGTGCATCAGATCATCAGCCTGAGTTTGTACAGCATGAACATTCTGCCTTCGGATTTCAACAATCCAATTAACAAGGCAATGGTGGGATTAGAGATCAACTTTAGCACTATTTTAACGCAAATGGAGTGCCGTCTTACGAAATCAAATGCCAAATCTGTCATGGAAAATGTCAATGAATTGCTTCTGCACAGACAAAAGGTCAACCCAATCGATGAATTGGGTTGGATTATGAGCGACATTCAGAGACAGGCAATTCGAATGTTTGGCCGACCGTTGTTCATGTTGGTGAATTGGATTAATTAATGAGATAATCAATTAATTAATTAATGGGTAGTTTCGCCAAATAAACACAAAAATGGGCAAATATTTAAAAAAACAAATGAATTAATTGATTTGTAATACATTTCTATTTTAAAATTATTCTCTTCCAAGAAAAATATTTCAACTTTTCTCAAGAGGCCTTATCAAATGACCCAAATTCTGAAACTTTCTGAGATTCCAATGATTTTCCCTAAAATTTCATTTTTCAGCACCGACAACATTTCTCATGCTGCTGGTGAACAACAACATGACCAAATAGAAAGCAAAGTTCAATTTGAAGAACAGAAACAATCAGAAAACTATGCAATGGCATGCTTTTTCTTCACGAGGCTTTACCGAAAATTGGTCGGACTGTTGGAAACACCCTTTTATGGCAAAAAACCATCAAATGTAAGTAATAATAAATGAGGAGAGAGAGAGAGAGGGGGAGGAAGAGAGAAGGAGGAGGGAGTTAGAGAGAGAAATGAAACAGAGAGAGAGAGATATATAGAGTGGGAAAAGAGTGAGAGAAAGAGGGGGGAGGAAAAAGGGAGACAAAAAGAGTGAGAAGCAGCGAGAGAAAGGAAAGAAAGAGAGAGGGAGGGAGGGAGAGAAAGGGAAAGAGAGAGAGAGAGAAAAAGGGAAAGAGAGAGAGAAAGGGGAGAGAGAGGGAGAATGAGACAGAAGAACTCAACTTTTTCCAATTTTTTGAATGAATTAAGCGGTGCTAGGACGAAGTGACAAAAATATCAGTGAGAGACTTTCAGAGGGGTGGCGTCATTTCAGTACGGAAGAAATTAATTTAATTAATTAATAATATAATTTAAAATTGAATAATAAGCTAATAATAATAAATATATTTGTTCTCTATTTCAGTTTATACGGCCACAAAAAATACACGACCAAGTAATTTCGGCGCTATTTACAAAGAGGTGCATTTTGAAAATTTTTTCAAAAGGGGGGACCCTTTTGTTTTGCAAAATTTTTTTTGTGATAGTCATAAAAATTTATTCTCTGGGGTTTTTGGGGTCCCCGATCACGAATCCTTCAATTATTTTGATCAATTCCGATTTCCTGATCTAAATTTGAACAAAAAATCATAATTTGAAAAATTCAAAATTCCGATTTTTATTCGAGTTCGGGTTAGGGATTAGAAATTAGTCAAAATACATGTCAGATTCGTGATTAGCGACCTTTAAAACCCCGGATAAAAAATTATCATGGTTTTTTATCAAAAAAAATTTTGCAAAACAAAAGGGTCCCCCCTTTTGTTTCAAAATGCACCTCTTTGTAAATAGCGCCGTAATTTCTTGATAAATTTCATGCATCATAACTTTTTCTAAAACCATCAAAATTATACATTTTTGGTATCTTTTGGTAGCCCTAAGTGTTCTCTATTTTCCTGTAAAATTTCAAAAAATTTCGTTGAGTTTCAAAAAAGTTGTGGTCACAAAGGTTTACCAAATCAATTTATGAAATTTACAAGCCACAACTTTTTTGAAAGAAAACCAAATTTTTTAAAATATTAAAGGCAAATAGAGGACACTTAGGGCTATCAAATGATACCAAGTATGCTTAATTTGGATGCTTCTGGAAAAAGTTATGGCGTTGATCAAAAATTGATCATTTTTATGGTGATCAATTATTCAACCAAGTATAACTTTCTATGTGCAAATCGTAGAACAACCATCCCAAAACCAATTCGGTAGAAAATTTTGTGCTCTTTCCAGTTGGCTTGCCCATTTTCTTTAGAAAAAATTTCCCAACCCCCTAGGGATTTCGAAGTTTCCCGATTTTCAGTGTATTTTGGGGTGCCCGGTCACTACAAAGGAGTGATCTGATCAAGTTGGTATAAGAGACTTTTTTGATCAGCATAAAAAGTTGTGCAAGCATGAATTATTTCAAGTTTTTAAATGAACTATAAGATAGTTTTTCAGGTTTGAGTCAAGACTTTTTTGGGGCACTGTATTTCTCTCGTAAAACTGTAACTTGTTTGGGAAATATTAAATAATATATTGAAATTATAATTATGGTCAGAAAAATAATTAATAGATTAAAATAATTATATTATTAATTAATTAAATTAATTTCTTCCGTACTGAAATGACGCCACCCCTCTGAAAGTCTCTCACTGATATTTTTGTCACTTCGACTCACCACGGAATTAAGCGACTCGGCGTGAAAAACCTCATGGAAGTGCTGCTCATTTGGCTTGGCATGACCAGGGAACCGCTTGCTGAGAAGTTTGAAAAAATGATCAAAGAAACATTTCCAAACAACTTTAATGAGAAGGTGGCAAATAATTAAAATCCAAAATAATAATCAGTGAAAATTTTTAGCTAAATTTGTCGGTTGAATTTGAAAAAATTGATGAAACGAGGGAAAGGCTTAACGTCGCGGAATTGGCCATCGAAGTGACACTCGCCCCACTGATCGGAACAGAAGTGTTCCATCTCACGTTGGAACAGTCATTGAAGATGATGGAAAGAGTCATTTCGAAGAATCTCGCAACACAAATCACCAAAAATGGGGCCTTTAATTTGAATGTAATTGCCCATTTGGCCCGTAATTATAATTCAAGGTGAGAAAAACTCCGAATCGGGTAAATATTGGTCATAGGCACCAAACACAAAATTGCTTAAAAACAGTCAGAATCGATGTAAAAAGGTTATAAATGGGTAGAAACAGAATTAGGGGCGCGCTTGCCTTTTCAGGCTGAAAATGTGCCGGAATTGGAGTGCCAAATCAGTGACTATGATCAATATTTTCTCCTTATCGCGCCAGAAAATTATTAATTAACAATTTTTCTTTTGCAATGTCCAAAAAATGAATGCAGTCAAATCTACGAAAAAGCAATTCTAACCATAGAAATGGCTTAAACAAGAATCTTACATAATTAAAAATGGAGCGATATTTTCTAAACTAATTTATTATAATTAAGATTGGGTGCCGCTTTCACATTCGACCAAATTTTTGATGCCACAATCAAAGGATATAACTACATCGGAAATTTCGCTGTCAACAAAATAATCCAAATTTATTCAATTCTCTACCAAACGGTGCTCAGTTATCTTTCGCCGGAGTACGAATTGTTGGCAGCCAAAAGCAATGCTTTTTATAAGTGTTGGATGGCCGTGAAAAACTTTTTGGCAATTGCCTTACAGCAATTTGCGGATGCAGCCAAAAATGCTCACAATAAAAGCAATTGAATGAATGCATGATTATTTTGGCATTGTGACAGTCGGCGGAGAAACAAACGCTAAACAAAAAAGAAAAAAAAAGAATTTTAGAACCATTTTAAATTGTTATGTTCGACCATTTTTAAATTTTTTAGTCTTCTAATTGAACGAAAGTGAGATACAATTATTTTAATTAATTCATTGTGTTTTAAAGAGAGATTTGTTAACAAATTCTGACAAAAAACAGCCACCACAATTTGTTATTTTTTTGTTTTTTAATATTTTTTTGGTTTTTTACCAAATTCTAAAATGGGATTTTGTCCAAAATTAGGCTCATTTGTCATTATGAAAAATCCTTTTAATTCTTCTAATTACTTTTGGCCAACACCAACTGTCTGTTGAGCAAATTGGCCTAATCATTCTTTGGTCCCATTTCCGCTGGTTGTCTTCCTTCCATTTCTTCCTTAACTGTTTTTCTCTGTACAGTCAGAGACTGTCGCTCGCCTTTCTTTCCCTGACTGTCTGCCTTCCGTTGTATTTCGTCACTTTATTTCCCTGCCTCCCTCTCTCTCTGTGTCTATCATTCGCATTGCCTAAGGCAATTTGGCTGTAAGCAAAAACAAAGCCATTTGACTGTCATAACATTGGCCAACATTTTCCTGTACACACATACAACTTTTTGCTGTAAGGCTAATTACAAATCGTCCCACTGTCTTTCCTTCCCCCCCCCCATTTCTCTGCGTGAATTACCTACCCCCTCCTCTCTGTTGAGCGATTTTGGCATTTTAAATCAAAAATCCATGACTATTTTTGGGTTTTCCCTAAATTTGTGATTCAATGCATCGGTACCAATAAAGCGGACAACGACTGTCAGAAAAGCAACAAATTTGCACTTGGCATTTTCACGGAGTCCATTAAGTGTGTCTCTTCTCGTCCACCATCACCGGAGAAAAGCACAGGACGCTTTGAGTGTTTGTGCCAATCAAAAATTTATATGCCATCCGTGCGTCCCCGCAGGGCAAAAGCACTCACTCACTCTCACTTTTCTGTGGTGTGCCCTCGCCGCTGTTGTGCAACCCTTCGGTCGATGGGAAACTGGCGGTGGTGGCGGCGGACAACAACAACGGCACATCCCGCCAAATGTAAGGCTGAGGATGGAAAGGGCGCCGCAGGGGGGAGGGCAATGGCACAGGCGCCGGTCCGACCGCCGCCCCTTCCTGGGACTGACTGCCACCCGCCACCGCCTCTGCTGCCAGCCGGCACCGAATTTGGGTGTCACATATTTATTGCAAAATTATTTTTTTTAAATAAATAAAAATGATTTAATATTCGAAATTAATAATTGCATCATAATCATTTGTATTATTTTAGCTGATGGAACGCGAATTGGAAGTCAAACGGATGGAGCAGCATAAGGCGCGGGGAAAGCGCGAAGTGACGTCAGAGAAAACAAAAGCAGCAGCAAATTCGGCACGCCAATTGGACAGTCCGGGCAAATGGAGCACCGTACTGCTCGGCTACGACACAATCATTCCGGTAGATTTGCCAGAAAAACATCAATTCTATGGAGAATTGCCATTTTCAGCGGCAAGTATTTGAAACGTCTTGCCAACGTGTGCATCGGTATTGCGCAGATAAGGGCCAAAAACTACGCGGTGTCCGTGGCCCCCCGGGCGGCAAAGGGCCCCCCGGGCCAGTATTTCATCAAATTACTTCTATATATTTTCAATTGCCCTCTTTTACAGTCTCTCTTTCCCCCTAAGAAACAAAATTAAGCATTTTATCATAGTAATTTTCAATGCAATTTTGTTTGTTCCTCCTCCACTGTTGCTCTAATGATGCTTTTCCTCTGTTGTTTCGTCTTGTTTTGTGTAAACATTTTTACGTGCTAATCAGAAAATGAACTGCACAACCAAACACAAAAATGCACAGCAGCGAAATCCGAGACGATCGCATTTTCGCTTTGTCACTTCTTCGGTCCGCCGCGTTCCGTCGGCTCTTTTCCGCCCCCCCCCACCGCCATATCAGTGCTTTTCATCGGTCGGTAAATGCGCCGCCGCTTTCTTCCCCCCCCCCAAAAAAAACTCCCACCCACCCATTTTCCGCGCCAAACATTTCATTGCTTCTTCTCCCTCCGCCTCCTTTTCCTCTTTTGTATTCTTCGCTTTGTGTGCAGCACGGCGCCGAGGTTGGCTAGCAGTAAAATCGGGCGCAAAAGAGGGGAAAAGCACCGGCAGAAGCCGAGAACGGCTGGCAGCAGCAGCTGAAGAATGAACTGGAGGAGGAAGAGGACAGCCGCGAGAGAGATAAAGCGGCTGGAAGCAGCCGAGCAAAGAGATAAAAATCCGTCCGCTGTCCGTTGTGTCGTCGTGTTGTGCTTCTTCCATAAAATGGGTGTTGCTGTTGTGTGTTGTTTGTTGTACTGCTGCTCCCTCCCCTCCCCCCAATCATCCAATCTAAAATCCGGGATTTCCATGCGTTGGGTCGCGCTGTTCTCGTCGGTCGGTCGGTCGGTCAGTCGCGCCCCGTCGTTGTCGCCTTATCTGCCCACCAAAATCTTTTCACCACGCACCCCTCCCCGTGGTGCCCTTCCCCCGGCTTTCCTTTCTTTTGTGCAACCCCAGCAAAACGACGACGACGACAAAATGTGAGCCTCGGCAGTGCCCCGCCGCCACTTTCACCCATTTTCGCTGATCACTCCCCTACGCAATGACAAAACAAAAAACCATTGCTTTCCATGCCGAGTCACAGTATGGCACGACAGGATCATGGTAAAATTGAGGGAGAAGCATGAGTACGGAAAATGTGTAATCCGGGAATCGGGTCCGGGTCCAGTGCCCAAACCCTGATTATTATTCGTTTTTCATTGAAATTACTTTGGCACCATTGGACTTGTGTGTCTTTTTTTATTAAAAACTTTGTCTCTGATGTCAATATTCAATTCTTAATCTGGCCTGGATATATACATATTATTTGAACAATTTAATTAATAAGCTAAATAATTAAGATTTATGTCCTTAATGATTTTATTTTGTTTTGCATTTTTGTTATTCTAATCCAAGGTTTCGCGATTCAATGCCTCGTTCGGGCAAATGGAAAGAAAAGCGGTAACAAATCATAATTGTTATTTATGATTAAATGAACCGTAATCATTGGTACTAATTAGGGATAGAATGAAAAATATATAATTGTTTTTGTCTATTTATGGCCTTTTTCAATCGACTTTTTGGGTGTAACATTATCATTTGTTTATCAATTAAGCTGCAAGTTGTTTTGCCAATTAGTTTAATGGCTTTAGTTGGGTCACCGATGGCGACGCGTCGCCGGTGCTTTATGAATATGCAAATGAACGGGAGCTAATGAACAAAAAGCAGAACATAAAGTAAGTTGCAGGCTAATTAATAAGCTAAGTTGCATTTCATAAAATTATTAATTAATTAATTGGCAAAAGGACGAAGTTTAATTAGCTTTCATTAAGGTATTACGTTGACTTTTTGGCATCGGGAACGGGCAGTACCGTGAACAATGGTTCTTATTTTTACCATCGTCATGGTTCAAATATTTTGGTGCGCTTTCTTCGCTGTCGTTCTTACCGACACAGACAAAAAAAAAAGTTTTGGGAGAGTTACAGCCCATCGTTTGGGCTGATGGGATGGGACGGGGAGCAGCAGATCCATCCCAGGGCAAGAAGAGGAGCAGGGCCAAGGGGAGGAGGGATTGATTATCTGTCCGTCGGTCGACCGACCGACCCTTCCCATCAGTCTTTTCGGCGGGCGGCACTCACAACGGCACCGGCACCACACAATTGCATCCCCTCGGGCGCTTTGCTCACATTGGCAAAAAGAGTTATGTTCTGGGATGGTGGAGGACATATTTCGGATAGAAAAAAATGTTGGGGCTTACATGTTTTTTTCATGCTTAATGATTCCTAAAATTATTCCTTAATTGAATTAATTTACAATTTTTATAATTTTGCTATTATTTCATTACATTCTTCAAGTTAAAATAATCTTGACAACTTTTATTTGAATTCCCTTTAACAAAAATGTTGTCCTCATGAATATGATTTGATTTTAATCTTATTCAAAGGAAGCCACATTTATGTTAAATTTTAAATACGCATTATTTGTAGGACTTCTTCGTTGTCGGTACATGGCAATTAGATGTTAATGGAACGGTAAAAACAGCCAATTAGCAGGCCAATTATGTACTTAATGATGTCCACAATTCCAATTCAGCAGCCAATGGCAGCAGCACATAAGGCACCAACCGACAGCAGAGGGGAGGGAAAATGTGTGCATTTTGTGGGGACAAAACAAAGTCAAAAAATGCCCTCTGGGCTAAAAAGGACTGACTGTTTTGGCTTATGTTAGTCATTTCATTTGCTGTTTTGCCCCGGGGGTTGTGTTATTTTACTGTGTTTTCATTTGTGTGGGGGTGGCGTTTTCGGGTGCCGCCCCGCTACAATTTCACAATTATGCAGTTCATTATGTGTTATGTGTGAAACTGTTTTCCAGAAAATAGGTATTTGCCCATTGTTATTTTCCCAACCGGGTCAAAAAAGGTTGACCTGCAGCTGTTTACAAATGTTTACATTTTTATTTTTCTGCATTTTTTAATGTTTCACCAAAAATGTTATTCTTTGTGTACATTCATACAAATACATTTTTGCCTTCTTTGTTCGATTTATAAGTTCCATTTTGGATTTATTTCACACATATAAACGGCAGTTTTTAAAAAGTTAAAAACTACGAAATAATTTAATTCTGTTTAATATTTACGGTATGAAATTATTTTGATTTTCTTTCATCATTTGAACATTTTAATTAATTATTAAATATATTTTTTCAGTTTCATTTGTTGTGATTTAATGCTGCAACAGCAGCAACAAATTTCGCTCGTTCCACAGCCCGGCGATGTGTCGCAGCAGCACCCCCAGCACAAAGCTTTTGTCTGCGAAATCTGCGGCAAGGCTTTTCGATTCCGTTCGAATTTGGCGGAGCATCGGTCGGTGCACACGGCGGTGAAGCCATTTGTGTGCAAATTTTGTGGCAAATCATCGCGGCTTAAAGGTGATTTTGGGAGGATTATAGGAATGTTTAAACGGGATAACTGTAAATTTAAAGGGTCAAACCAATTTTATTTATTTATTTTTATATAATAATTATTTTTTAAATTTTTCAGGGAATTTGACGAAACACATCCTTAAACACCACAAAATTGAGCAGAAGGAATACATCGGCACCGAGGATTACATCATCAAAAAGGGCAAAAAATCGGTGAAAGACCCCGCGGTCGGTGCACACATTTTAATTTTACATAAACG
The DNA here is from genome assembly GCA_004148225.2 of Heterodera glycines. Lineage (NCBI taxonomy): Eukaryota > Metazoa > Nematoda > Chromadorea > Rhabditida > Heteroderidae > Heterodera > Heterodera glycines. The sequence goes on along the minus strand of CP049707.1, from coordinate 9,544,336 downwards.
AATTATTTTAAAATCTCTTTTATTTATATTTTGACGATTTTATTTTTATTTTTTGGTCAGGCCATTGAATTTCTGGAGAAGTCAATGATCATTTTGAACAATGGCGGGAACAGTCAACAGAATAATGGCGCACAACAGCAACACTTTATGCACACCGCACCTGGCAGCAACCAATCGGCGGACAGTGGCGGCACAGATCAGCAAAACGGCGGGGGTAAGTGCAATCGATCGATCATTTTAAGTAATTTATCACCCAAACATAATTAAAATTGATTAGATTTAGTATTGACATTTTAAAGGTTTCGTCCTTGGAAGCAAAGACATCACGGCATAAATCTTAGTGTTAATTTAGTTTTTGAAGTTTTACAGATTCTTATAATTTAACTTCTTTTTTTGGATATTCTAATCTTTTTGAGTTATTAATCAATAATGGTTTTGTTATATAGGAAATGATTATTATTTTGTATTATCTTTTTGAAAATTTTGGTTTTTTTTTTGTAGTTTTAGCCTTTCAGCAAAAATCCTCAAAGTTGGCAGTGTTGGGTCTTTAAGAATTTTTCCTACAAATTAGGCTTTATTGACGATTTTATGGCTCGAGTATTAGGGTTTGTAAAAATTGACTGTAAACCCTATAATAATTTTTACCTTATTGAGAAAATATTTTAAATGCATTTTTTTTTGTCTTTTCATGCGATTGAAACATTTACATTCAGACTTTGATGGCCCCGGCATTCTCTTGTCATTGGGCCTCGATTCGGGCTCATTGGATCTGAAGGCTGAGGAAGCGATGGACGAATGCGAGGAGGACGAAACAAATTTTGGACATTTCCAATCGAATGAGGACACTAACGGCATGCCGGAGAACAACAGCCAGCAACGACAGGTCGTCAAGCAGTACCAGCAGATGAACAGCGCCACCGCCAACGAACGCCTTTTGGAGCACTGCGAAAGTGCCATTTGCAGCGGAGACGCCGAACCGATGGAAAGGCGTACTTCCGACGCTGGCGTTAATGAAGTGGTAAAACAAATTTTGGGCTTTTTAAAATATGCAAATTCTCAGTCTGACGCCGATGGCACCAGTGCGGAAGATTGTTCAGGGGCGGAATGCCAAAGTTCGGGCAATCAAAGCCCGATTTTGCCGGTTGAATCTTCAGCCGGCACAAATGCTTTGGCTGCGGCGGCGTGCAAAGCTCTTCTTTTTGGACAAATGGACAGCAAAGTTTTGGCCAAAACGCTGCTTAGCAGTTCACGGGCTACGAACATTTGCGGTGCCATAGGACAACAAAAAGGTGAGGGAAGTGTGGCATTCACCCATCATTAAAATTACTTGTTCGGAAAAATGGTTTTAGGCCGGTAATTCCCGGCTTTAGTTCATGACTTCTTCAGTAAATGCCTTTCCCACTTTTTTTTTGCTTCTGATCAGTGATCACCGCTTTTAAAAGTGACCACAATTGAATGCACTGCTTCTCCTAAGAAGGGCATATTAAACATGATATTTTGTGCCTGTTTACCTTGATAATTTCTCAGACTCTTCCGCCGATCTGTCCAATCCGCAGCAAATGCAGGCGACCAATGATGAGATAATGCGCATTTTGCAGCAAGTTTCTTCATTGACTGATCAGCAGCAGCAACAACAACAACAACAGAATCATCAAAATGATGCTTCTTCAACTGCGGCTGTTTCTGCTGCCGCTGCTTCGAGCAAATTGGCCACCCAATGTCAGCTGTGCGGAAAACACTTCAGAAAACGTATAAAATACTAAACCATTAAAAATGGGCTGAATTTAAGAGGGAATTTGCTGAAATGTGAATAAAATTGTTACACAATTTGTATTAAGTATTTCCATTTTGTTAGCCTAATATTAATTTATGCTTTACAAATTCAAGCACGCGACTTGATCGCCCATTTGGCAAGCAATGCACACAAATTCCCCGCTTCGACACCGCCGGCAGCAACAGCGCCAAACTGGACACATGGCAGCAACAACGGCACCAACCCATTGTTGCGCATTTCCTCAGCAAACGGAACGCCAATGGCTGAACAAACGCACTTACACAATGTTCAGCAACAGCAACCGCAGGAGGTGGTCGGACAGCTTTTTAAGGTTGGCTTGAACGCACAAGTTTAAGAACTTGGGAAATATTAATTGACCAATTAGTTAATTGGTGAACTCATAAATTGCTCGCTCTTTAAGGAAATGTCGCCGGCCACATCGCTAACAACGGCCACAACAACACAAGCCAGTAATTTCGGTGCTGGCGATGATAGAAATCATCAGCAGCAATTGGTGGCCAACGAACTGAAAGAGTTGCGCAACACTGTGGCCGACCTTCGGACATCGGCTGGGAGCAGCAACAAATTGGAGCAGGCAAGTCAAAAGGGGAATGATCAGAAGAAACAAAGGATGGCTAAGAAAAAGCCTACAAAGGACCAAAATCAATTAGAGAAGTAATTACAAGCAAAAAGCCGACAAAGGACGAAATAGACAATTATGAATTGAATGGACCTTAAAACACTTTTATCACATTTCATAATTCATTTCAGATGCTTAGCCAATTGGATTCGCGGGTTTGCCGTTTGGAAAAACAGTTGGACATGGCACTGAACAGGTTGGCATTCCACTGAAACTTCGAAAAGAAAATAAAGTTAAAGCAATAAACGAATTTTATTTTAATGACTTTTTAGCATTTATACGCTTGTCCAACTGCAGACGGGCATCAACAACAGCGTGCAAAAGTTGGCTTCTATCACCCCAAATATTAATCGGTCGTCGCTGAAAACAGAGCAATAAATCATTTAATTGAGCATCATTTTTGAAATGCCGTCAATTTAATTTTGAGGTGCCAAATATTATTATCAGTCGCTTAATTTGATCATTTTTATTTGATTTTGTGACGCAATGCCATTTCCCATTCCCCCCCCCCCACCCGCCCAACGTTTGGCCCAACGCGGCCGGCGGATTTGCAAATTGGGCACCATCCGAAAGGCCAACGCCTCTTTTATAGGGCTGATGAATCCGATCATTAAACTTACAAAAATTAAATGCCAAAATCAAAAAAAATATATTAGATTTACGACCGTTGGTGCGCAATTGGCCAAATGCCGTTATAAAACAACAGCAAATTGATTTATAATCATTGATAATTATTGTCATTTCTTGCCATTATTTTATTGATGCCATTCAAAGTTTGATTATATCAATTATTAGTGTCACTATTCCAGAACAAATCAACGAATTTGACCATATTTAATTTTATATTTGAATAAAAAATACGGATCTCATTAGTCCACCCATATTTAATATATAATTAAAAATATTGGAGACTTTTCAATTATCGAGAAATTTTTGGAATTTTTTATGCAATTAACAGATTTTACACCGAAATTGACAGTCTTCTTGATTTTTAGGGAAAATTTCGAAAATTTCCATGTCCGGCGGAGAAAAAATTATACGTTTTTTAATGGAATTTGCTAAAATTTCTCCGATTTGTCTCTTTTTTTGTTCAGCCGCTGTTTCCGTTGGTATCATTCGTTTTAATTATGTAATTAACGCAATTTTCCATCAAATAGTCACTGATGAATCCCTTCTCCGTCACTCTGTTGTGAATATCTTTTTTGGCCAAATTAAATCGGCAAAAGAATGCGTCTAATTGGTCAATACTTTCATCAAGAAAAGCCATTAATAATTTGATCATCAGCGAATTGGCCTCACAATTAACCAATTTTTTGGTCGCACGGAACACTTCCACAAAAACTTTGCCGATCCGTGCAGTTTTGAATTGTTGGTCATTTGTACCAAATTCCTCATTACTTAATTGCATTGCCGAATTGAAAATGCGGACGAACGCTGGGACAATAACAACGCTAAAAATACCGAAATATCTTCTCGTTTCAATGAAATCTTAATACTTTTTGAACAAAAGATCAAATTTATTATTTATTTTTTCATTTCGAATTTATGTTCAGAAATAATTCGAAATCTACACGCGGAAATTATTCAAACAGTTTACACAGTCATTAAATAACCATCCGTATTGCTTTGAACCCTCGCGTTTCGATTTTTTATTGGAATTCTAGTTAGGAGATCGGATTGACCGAAAAGAATGCTATATCATGATCTGCAACCCGTAATACCCCAGAAGCAAGTCTTCAGGGCTTTTTTAAAACAACACATATTTTGAGTGGGGGGGGGACAAAACTGTACATTAAAAAATGTCGGGCGGGTTGGGTAACGGGACGCAACCCTATGGCATTTTTGAATAGTTTTTCAACCTGTCCGTCCAATTGAGACTCGACTTGGCAATCTGAAAAAGGTCAACCGGCTCTTTGCTGAGCAGCACACAAATGATGTTGTCTGTTTGAACTTCTGCCATCAATTTGAGAAGTTCACCTCTCATCGCGTGACACCGTAAAAGGACGCGCAAAGTGAACGAAATGGCCACAGATGCCAAACGTATTCTTTCATTTTCGCAGAATAATTCCTCCAATTTTTGCATAGCCTTTATCTGTCCCAATTATTTAATGATTTTAAATGATTAAAAATGGGTCGAAAGACGTAATACCGGGACCGGAAGGCCTGTTTTCCGGGAATCCCCCCGGCGTTTTGTGTTAAAAACTGGGAGCAAGAGTTACGGCAAAATCCCGGCGGTGCCCCGGTCCCGTCCGGGCTCTAATTAAACTCGATTAAAATTAGCTAAATAATGTTTGCTTCACCATTTGTTCCCCTTTGGCACTGTTGACATTTTGTCCCCTGACAATCTTTTCGAATTCCTTCTCAATTTGTTTTTTTGCCGTTCCTATACAAAAAAGAATCACTTTCATTTCACTGATTTCTTCTGCCACAATTTGTGGCACTTTTCCACTGAATGGCATTTCCAAAAGTCCGAGCAATTCCCTGAACAAGCGAACATAAAAGAAGAACACTTTGAGCCTATTCATTTCGCCATTTTCAACTCGGGCGCCTCCCATTTGCTGGTCAATTAAACTGACAAAATGAGAGAAATTAGTGAATTTAAATGATTGTCTTCTACTTATGAGTCAAAAAAGGTATCAGCAGAAACCGGAAATTAATTTGTTGAAAAGGGAACCTTTTTTTCTTTGAATTTTTGCCTATGAAAAGTGAATCTTCGGTCCATGGCTATCAATTGAAACTAATAATGTCAATTTGATTTGCTTTTTAGAAAATATTTCGAATTGTCAAAATTCAAATGATGACTGATTTAAGAAACGTCCAAATTAGGGTGGCCATGCCGCGTTTTTGCCGGCTTTTTGAACGCCATAGAAACCCTCGTTCGAACCGTTAAATTTGGATTTATATTTATTTTCTTATTTTAATTCCTAAAATGCTCCCCATACGACAGAATTGGTGTGTAAATTAATTAAAATATTAAGCACTACCCGAGTGGTTGTCCAAAAATGTCTTTTGCCTGACTATTTATTCGGCTAAAAATGTTAGCAAATATTGCTTTCTTTTTCAAATGCTCATTGTTGACCAAATGAGTCTTAATGCTATTGAGAACCAATTCGGAATTGGAATTGCAAAGTGCCAATGCCAACTGATCGAAATTCAATGTTTGTTGAAGAATTCGCGTTATTTGATCAGTGGGATTGAGTTCAATGCCGACAATTTGAAAAGTGAGAGCAAAAATTTGCCAAATGACTTTTTCTGGAATTAATTTATTTTATTTGTTTTTTAATCTGTGTAATTTGTGATTTTACCCAATTTGGTTATATTTTCCTGTGAAACTGTTTCGGCAATTTCTTTGTTTAAAGTGTCCATTTTGATTTGATTCGTTTCTCTCAATCTGACAAAGTTTTCCTCTTCCACGTCGTCAACTTCCATTGGAATTTTTAATTTCAGTAAATGCCCTTCTGTTTGATGAGTGTCCATTGGTCTCTGAAATGGGCGTTGGTTGACCAATAATTGCCGAAATCCTTTGCCGATGGCAATTTAAGTGAATTTCATGGCATTTTAGAGTTACTGGTCCGAGGTACCAATTTCTCACCTGCTGTTGCGGTGTTAGATTTGAATTGTTCGCTGGCATTGGGTTTGGCATTCCGTTTGCCCCATTTATTGGCACAATGTTTTGTCCAACAGTCGTCATCATCACCTCCGGCTGCTGTTGCTGCGGTTGTTGCTGATTTGCTTGTGTTGATTGGAATGGTGCCCGACTGCTGATTTTGCTTTTCGTCTCTTTTCCGTCGGCATTTGCCGGTCGCCGGTCCATTCCATGGCCAAATTTGGCCATATAAGCCGATAAAATGAAAAGAAGTACAATAATATTCATTGCAGTTCAAAGTCTATAAAATAAATCATTTTTGAGGTAAAGAAGCATTAAAATAAATGGGAGTAATTTTTTTTTAAACATAAATGAATGTTATTAGTATTAATTGTAATTATACATAAAAATATGTTCAAATATACATTTAAATTATATTACACATTTTTTTTTTTTTGTAAATATTAATCAAATTGCAAAACGTGGCAACATTTTTTTCACATCATTATTATTTTAAAAAAATAAAAGGATTTTTTTTTTAATTTATAGGTTTTCGCGCATATGTTATCGCATGAGAAATCCTAAAATCGCATTTTCACGGAACAAAATCCGGGACCGGGACACTTATTTTCAACTTTGACATGGAACCAGAAAAACTACTTTTTTCAAATTTTCAAATTAATTATTTTTTCAAGTGAAATTTATAGACTATAAATTGTTTTTGTTTTTAATTTTAAAAAAGCAAAAAGAAAAAACGAATTTTCTTAAAATGATTGAAGACAAAAAGGGATGAACAGCTCTGTAATCTTTTGTAAAAAGATAAAAACGAATATTATGATTAAAAATTAATTAAAGTTATTGCTATTTTCTAAAGTTTTCTTTTCCCATTTCCATGAATAATTTTTCAGACACAAATAGACCCCCTAATTCTTATCAGTGCTTATTTTTACCCAGTTGGTCACGGCTCGACCAGAACTGCCTTTTTCGAACTCGTACCTGAAAACCGGGACCCGGGTTCGGTCCCGGTCTCTTCTGTTTTTTATAATTTGAAATCATAATTTCAAATTTAAAGAAAACTCTTTTTGAAAGTGAAAAAAATCAAAGAAAAATAATCCTCATAAATGTCATTCATTTTGCGATATTCTCTAAACTCTAAACGCATTTTAATTTCCAATTCAGCATCATATGTATCACATAAATGGCTAATTGTAGAATTTCCAATTATATTCACCTGTATTTTTTCTTAGGGGTCTGAAAGATGAATTTCTGTGTGTATGCATATTTTGCTTTTCATGTTTCGGTGTTTATGTGCATATTTTAGGGTTGCAACCCCGACCCCCAACCCCGACGATTTCGTACATAATTCCTGAATGGATTAGAAAAACTTTGAACTGTCACTTTCAAAATCGTTTTCTAATTTCGATAATCCGTGGTGAGCCGAAGTGACAAAAGTATCAATGATCGTAATATTTAAATTTAAATATTATTTTAACTAATTAATAAATCATAATTGTAATTTTTTAAAAATATAGCAAAAATTCACAAAAAGTTGTAACCAAAAACTTCCGGAAAATTTTGACAGAACACAACCTTATATTTTGTATGACCATAACCATTTAATTCCTTAGTAACTGTTGTCAGAAACAATCAATTTTAATTTTATTTATATTATTAGATAACCCAAAGATTTCTATATTATTCTGTATAATTTCAAAAAATTTTCTTGAGTTTTAAAAAAGTTAGGGTCTAAATTGTTCAGTCTAAATTTAAAGCTAAGTTATGGTTTATTAATTAGCAAATAAAATTTAAATAATATTTTAAATTTAAATATTACGATTTACGATCATTGATACTTTTGTCACTTCGTCCTAGCACTGTATAATCTCGATTATTCAGTGAATCAGAATTTCCTGAAAAAGATACGGCAATAGGATGTTTTGGAATTTTAAGTACAGAAGTATATTTTAAATTATTGTATTATTGACGTATTTTCCACTGACCCATTTTCCGAGAGCCGAAAAATGAAAAAAATTCCAAAATTTTCGAATTTTTCTTATAATGTTTCTCAGAAAAAAATAAAAATATGCTAAAATATGCAAATAAAAGTCCAAACTTTTTGATCGAAACGGCAAAAAAAAAGAAATTTAAAAAAATCTTTTTCCTACTATTTAGAGTTTGCTGAAACCAGAAAAAATAATTATTTTATAAAATTTAAAGCCCTCATCATAGCAAACTCTAACTTCTATTTTCTGTCAAAAATAAAATTTTCATAAAATTTTTCTTGCATTTGATTGGCTTTGTGAACACACGGACTCAAAAAAACGAGAGATTAACTGATAAAAAGAGAGGCAGAGAAAAATAATTATGTTCAAGAAATTTTTCGCCACTTCACTAAAGTTTTTGTCGTGAAGCGGACTTGAATCTTTTTCCTTTTTCCATTGACTTTTTTACAAAAAACCACTGACAAAAAGCCAACGTATGCAAATGTTTTTCGAAATGTGAGACTAAAAAAAGAAAAGTCAGCTTTTCTATCCTGTTTAACGAGCTTCAAGTTTCGGTAGTGAATGAAAGTTTTCGGCTGTTCGATTTATCGGCATCAAAATTTAGTGAAACGGAAAAGGGAACGAAACTTCGAAGTTGGGGCCAAAGATCGAACAGAAATTCTTGCACAACTTTTGCTTAGGCTGTGATTCAAGCATAAACAAATAATTCAAAATGCTTCTTTTCTGTCCTCAAATGTTCAGCCCTTTCGTGACGGCCTGCGACTCATCGCTTTTAACTGCTCAATGGACGGCGAACGCGGCTTTGCGGCACTGCTCGCGTCACTTTCGGCACTTTTTTCGGCAGATGACGACGCCGCGGTCGCTTTTGTCTTTGTTGGCACAACCGCGCCGCCCTCTGCCTCATTTGCCTTTTCCATTTCCCTTTTGATCACACTCATTAACAATTCTTTATTCAGTTTTCCACCGGGTGAATGATTTCCTTAATTAGGAAAGGGAATCAAATTTCGGCAAAACAATTAGTAACTCTGTACAAAATTATTTAAATTATAGCCCTTATGCCAAAGAATTATCCTACAAAATTTCATTCCATTCTGAAAATTGTTGAATTGAGCTGAAAATCCGCCAAATCATTTTTTAACTTTTTCTTAAATATATCGGTTCCCTATTTCTCACTTTGTTGCCCCAAAAATGCCACCAATTTTGTTTCATTTCCCTGGAATATTTCTAACATTTTTTCCTTGACAGATCGCTCCTTTTCCTCTCTTTCTCTGTCCTCCGTTTTCTTTTTGTCTTTATCCGCTTTTTCTTTTTCATTTTCATCCGCTGTTTCGTATTCACTTTCGGAATTCTCTTCAATTTGTGCTTTTTTCTGTTGAATTTTTCGTCTTTCCTCCCTGAAAATTACGTCCATTTTCAAAAAAACAACTATAAAAAAGAAAGACCGGAAAGGACTCGCTGGTATATTACAAAAGCCTCTTTTAAAAAGCCCTTCGGCGCTCAGTTGGCAAAAGCAGGCTTTTTGGCATGCCGTTGCCCACCGGTGTTTTCCTTCAAATTCTATTGTAAGGCCAGAGGAGTGAAAAAATTTTGCGGGTTATTTGAGATGACTACCAAAACTTTTCACTGATGATTTTTTGAGTTAGAAAAAAGGCTCGTTTCAGTAACAGCGAGCCCTTTCCATTCTCTAGAAAAAGACCCAATTATATAAAATTGATAAAAAATATTCTGTCATTTTTCGTATGTATTTTAAAAATCGGCTTCTCCCCCCTCAAAAACCTTTCTTTCTTTTTGCGCTTTTCCATCGCTTCTGTCATCGTTTCGCTCTCTTCTCCGAGTGCTTCCAATTTCTTATCGTGAAACTTTGCTCTCCTTTGCAGTCTTTCCAAACTTTTAATCTTTTTTATAAGTTTGGCTCTTTCTTTTTCTTCTTCTTAGTAAAAAAAAAAGTTTTTTTATGCCAATTGGCCATTCGCTAATTCGTTAGCTTTGGAATTCTTTCATTTTAAAATTAAACCGAAAATTTTTTTAGAAAAATTTTATTTATTGAATTTTTAATCCGATGATTGAATAATTATTTAAAAAATTTGATCAATTTCAATGAACTGAGATTGAAAAAGTTATTTTGTTCAGGGAGACATATTTTTGCTGGCCAACAAATGCCACTGATTTCGTTAAAATGAACTAATAATTAATTAGCTATTGAGAATCTATGGACAAATTTTTGATTTTATTTAAGTTTTTAACGCCCAACTTTTGGCACTTTCATAATTCTCCGCCCCCCCCCCTTTCTTTGGTGCCAATTTTCGGTTGTCTTTCAAGATATTGCCCCCCTCATCAGCCTTCTCTCTCTCTCTCTCTGTCTGCTTTTGTGTCGTGCCCTTTTTTACCCTTTTCCTTCGTTTCCTTTTGCTCTTCGTCCTCTTCCGTCATCGGCTTTTTGCCGTATTTTTTCGGCATTTGCTCCATTTTTTGTTCGTCATTTCTTTTCAACTTTTCCCGTAATGACTCCAAAATGGCACTTTGCAGTTCCGGATCATCCGCATAATTATCCATTTCACTTTCTTTTTCGCTTTCATTTTTATTTGTTTGGTCCGTTCTTTCAATTGAAATTCCTTTGCCGTTTTTTCTCCTTTTAACATTGACCAAAGCTTTCTTAAATCTGTAGGTTTCACCTCTTTCAATTTTAATGCCTTTTTCGGATGCTCTTTCCAACTAAATTTTACAAATAAAATATAAATTAGCTTTTACAGTAAAACCACTTAAAAAAATAATGTGTATCTAGATAATTATCTAATTCAAAAACCCGTTAAAATTAACTTTAATTAATAAATATTGCGTTCTAAAAGAGCTTAAACATTAAATCGAATTAATTTTCCGCCCCGAAAAGCAACTCCAACTGAAGCAGCAATTTTCTCGGCTTAATCAAATGCTTGATAGTGATTATGTTCATTTACAATTTGTGCATCCTTTGCTTACCAATTCTTCTAAATTGCTTTTGTGCATTTTTCCCACCAAAATGTCAAATTTGGCACAGTGTTCGCCCGGGAGAAAAACGTGAAACTTTCCGCTGTCATTTCCCCTGGGGTCCGATCGGAAGGCGGGCGATTTTTTGTTGCCGTGGCAATTCACTTGGGCGATGTATTTGAATTGGGAGTCCGACGATTGGCTGAATAATTCACACAGAAAAATTAATTATCCATTTAAATTTACCCTTTTTAATTTTAGTTTAATTAAATGCCTTTTTACCGGTCAGCTTCGTTAATGACCAAATTGAAATGGGCACCCATGTAAAAGGTGTACAATTCGTTGTTTCCAATTTGCACTCGCTGCTCAACAAACAGTACCATATTTTGCTGCTGCTGACAAATGAATGAATTAATTAACTAATTAATATTATTTGACAATTTCAAATTGCCCTTCCCCCTATTTAATTATTTTTTAATTATTATTTTTTACATTTCCGTCACTTTTCTTCCAAATGATAATGTCGTAAAATAGCAGCTCCTGTTCGTGTGTGTACTTCACTTTCGCTTCGTTCCCGTTCACTTCCACTGAAATGGCAGCTTCACTCTTTTCCCAGCTGCAATTCACTTCCACTTTGAATTGTTCCCGCCGTTTGTCCTCCAATTCGGGCAAAATTTTTATTGTAAATCCAAAATGCTTCTTTCCCTTTGACTCCTTAAAAATGAATATTAAAAAACAGAAATATAATTAAATTGTGATTTTTTCATTACTTTTTTTTTAAAAATAAATTCCAAAAAAATATTTTAATCGAATTAAAAAATTGGGTAAAAATCCGTCAACGATTATTTGTTTACTTATTTTGTTTAATATTTTTAATAAATATCTTTTTGTATTTTATTACTTCATTTTCTTCAACCGGCGCAGTGAAAACTTTTTTTAAGTCCATTCCTAAATTGTATAAAGCTGTTAATACACCGGGTTCATTCTCTTGTTTCTGCTTCTGCTGTTCATTTGGCATTTCTTTTGGCACAATATTTTTTCTGGCATTTTCGGCTGTCTTTGTCCGTTCATAATTATGCTTAATTCGGGGGAGGCGGGGGAATTCAATTGGCTTTCGATAATTTTAATTAATATTTATTTAATCTTCGTTTCGTTAACTCTATCAAATGGAGTTCCTAATTCTGCAATTACTTCTTCTTATTTATTGATAATTTCATGCTCACAGTTGGGCGTGGAATTGGCGGCCCCGGCCGTCTCCGTCCCGGCGTCGACCTGGCGGGCGACGACTCGGCGCTGCCTTTTGTCCGCCGCTCCCATATAAATTGGTTCAATTGCGCTTCATCCGCCGCTCTCTCCGCACTTTGCTCCTCCGTCCAGCTGCTGCACGTCGACTGTGCCAACAGTTCCCAAAGTGGCGTATCATCTATTAGGTTGTCGGTTTAAAGCGAACCGAAAGTGGAAAACCGAGAAAACTCGATTTCGGGATTTGGTTTTCTCTTTGGATCGGGGGACCGAATCGACGCGGTTCGGTTTCGGACCGACCGAGGCATTTGTACTAAATTGTAAGCGGCAACCCTGGCCCCGTCATCAGATCAGCTTTAGCATTATAATCATCGTCACTACCATGTTGGCTATTCCGCGTGCTCGTTCCATGGCGGTGGTGGCTTTGTGAATTCTGTGCCATGGCACTTTTTTGCTCGCCCATCCCTCCGAGTGCTCCCTTTAGCTGTTCCTGTTCCGTGTCCGAATTTGTCCGCCAACTGCTTGTCGGGGAAGCATTTGATGAGCCAGCATTAGCTGAAACTGTCAACATTCAACCTGTTCATTTTTTCAGCATTAAGCGGTAAATAATTAATGAATTATCGGAGTTATTGTAATTTGCTTTTGTCTTATGGCATTTTTTGGACTAATTATTTAATTGCTCTCTTAATGATTTTCACGTTTTTTAGTACTTGGATTTGAAGCTAGTGCGCGACGTTTTTGCTGAATTTGCTTGTGTATTTTTTCTTGTTCAGCAACAACGCGTTGTGCCGCCTCCGTTCTCCAAAAATTCGGTCCGTAATTTTCTGTTTGTTCGGCAGAAGTGTCAATTCTAAATTTGGCAAAATCAGTAAATAAAAGCTAATAGTTTCTCTTTTTTATTATTATTATTATATTTGATTGTTAATTGTTTTATTCGCCTTTCTCCAGCTTGACGAATCGGCGCCGTTCGAATGCCGGCCGAAATTTCGTCGCTGTCCGGGGGACTGGGCGGGTCATCGATGTCGGGGACGGCACGGACGGCAAACAAATCGGGATCATCATCATCACTAAAAAAAGAAGTTATGGACAATTTAAATCTTGTGGATTTTCCATCACATGAAATTTACAAAGGAAAAATCACGAGAAAACCCACAATCTTTTGTTTTATCAACTACATAAGTTCAGCCTTTAAAGTATTTTTTAACGGTGTAATAAAAATATATTAAAAATTGAATCGATGTATTATTATTCAACACAATGCAATTCATTAAGGGTCGGATAACTGTCAATTTTTAATTGCTCTTAATTAATCATCAGACCGAAAAAAATATTTTCAATTGCTTAATTTGTTTTTACCATTCTTCGACCGGTGGAAACTGTCCATCGTCGGCATCCTTTTGATCTGCGGAGTCGAACACATCTTTTTCCGTGTTTATGATGTCCAAATTGTCAACCTCTTTTATTGTTTGATTGAACATCATTTTAACCGCCTCATTCCTTTTTTTAAATTTATCATTTTTTGAAAACATTTTAATTAATTTATGGTAATTATAAAAAGGAATGATAAAACAATTTAAAAATTACCGTTTTGGGTAAAAAGTATCGAGTTGGTAAACAAATTTCGGGCGGCCACTTCCGTTTTGAAGCACCGGATGAACAAGTGAGAAGGCCCACATTTGGCTTAATGTTGACTCTTGCGCCTAGAGAAAAACATCATAATTTCACAAATTTAATTTTTAATATTTCAGAATTTTTAAATTTATCGAGACCTATTGATAGAAAAAAGATTCTCTCGCCTTAAAATAGACAAAGTCGCAGTAATCCGTCGTTTGTCCTTCGGTACTCTTAAAAGTTTTGTTTTAAATTATTATTGGGAAGGATCCTAAAGAAATATTATGTTGAAGCGCAGTGCCCTTTCAGTGTAATTAGTCCGTTTTATTCAATCGTTAAAAAAGGTATTGAGACATCGCCGTTCCGTCGGTGTTTTAAAAGAAGAATGGAAATTGGTAATTTTTTCTTAACAAATATCATTAAATTTTCATTTCATAAATTATTTCCCTGGCAACGTTTCACAACAGCCGGTTTCTCTATAAGCAAATTATGCCAATCGTACAATAAGAAATGGAAAAATGTTAGGCCTCGGGTGGGAATCGAACCCACTCGTGCACCATTTCCGTGGGCAGTTCTACCATTGAGCTACCGAGGCAGTTCTTATCAACTCCCGCTGCTTTTCGCTTTTTAAAGCGCCCAGTCAGCTTCTTCCTTACAGTATGCCAATTGGTACCGGCTCCCTCAACCCCCTCCCCCCCGGGTGAATGAATCATTTCTTCCATCGGTCGTTTTGCACTTTACCTGCTGCTGGAGATAGGACTGTTTCCGCACTTGCTCAAACTCTTCCTCCGTGATGTATTCCGCCGAGCCTTTTTCCATCGCATTGCCTTCCGCATCGCTTGTCATAATCTCCGCCGCGCGTTGCAAAATGCCTCCATAGTCCCGCGGGCTTTCGTCCCTCGTCTGCTCGTCAGTTTGCCGGACGAATTCGATGTCCGCGGCACAAACGGGGCATTTGAATTGGTTCCTTCGGTTTTTCGATGTTTCTACTCTGAACGCTTTGTAAATTAAAAAATGAAAATAAAATAAAAATTAATAATTTACGAATAGACGAGGCAACTTTCGTGGAAGAAATGCTAAAATGGCAAATTTAATCGCGAAGTTTGTCGCCACTGACCTCGCAATTATGCAATTGTCTCGTCAATTCCCCGCCTTCTTTGAAAACACTTAGACAAATCGAGCACTCGGATTCTCTGTTTATCTACAACAAAATAGAGAAACTTGTAAAATATTTATAAATTTTTAATCCTAATTTTGAATTATTATTCTTTGACAAAAATATTGACAAAAAGTTACGAAAAAGTCCAAAAAAAAATTATTATTATTATTATTATTATTAGTGACGAATAATAACGTTAAAATGAAGCATTTCTGAGCGTTTTTTTTTTTGCATTTCTCCCCAAAACAAAGTCGCAGAAAAAAAATAGTAAACTCCCAAAATTGCAACAAAAAAAATTCTCCATATTTTTCTTTTATTTCTAAGCCCGTAAATCCCCCGGTGCCTCACCCGCAATAAATTAAAAATCACCGTGCCCAATCTTAAAACCATTGTCGGCCTCTGATTGGCCTGCACAAGTTGCACTCCGTCATTGTTCAGCTTCACAATGACCCCTCCGTTCTCCCGATCTGACCATTCCGTTCTCTGTTCATTGCTTATTTCGGCGGACCCGTAAAGTTTGGACCCATCACTGTTTGTCAGCCTTTAACAGGTAACAATCAGTTCATAAAATGCCAATTGATGTGTCATGAATTTAAGAGGACGCGGATGCCCAAAAAACAACATTCTTTTTCTGCCTTTATTATTTTAATAATTATAGGCTGACTGAGAATAAACTTTCCCAGTCTCGAGACTCAAGCCTGAGAATTTATCACGAGAGTGGAGAATGAGACGCCATGAACCTGGAACGAGAAGCAAATCCCGAATCTCGACAAATTTATAATTAGGAGCTAATTAGGAACGTCTCTCGTCTAATGTTTTGGTGCCTTTTTTCATGCAACAAATGCGCACCTTAGCAAATAAACAATGCTTTCGCCTTTATTTGGTAATTCCCTTGTAAAAAGTGCGCGAAGGAACAGCGGCGCACGGTTTTCGGGTTCGAATTCGCCCATGAAAAACACGAAATGTTTGCTCGGATCAGGCCAATTAATTTCCCATTTTTTTCTCTGAAATAACAAATTTAGATTGTAATTAATTTAAATGTTTTTCACTAAATAAATTTAATTTTTAAAGAAATTCCCTTAAATTAGTGTTGTTGAATTTTGCTCACCCTTTTCAGTCCGCCTAATTTGTCTGTGGACGTGACGGTTACGGTAAGTTTTTCTACGGTGTCACTGCGTTCCAATGGCAATTCGACGGTGAAAGAGCCGTCCTCCCCTCTCGTCACCGTTTCCTTCGCCTTTGGAATGCCGTCGTCATAGTCAATTTGCACTTCGAATTGATTTGTCGCGCCAATTACCGCCCCGTCGAAATTGAATTTTGTAATTATTTTTTCAATTTTCTTCTTCTTTTTGCCATATGTAAATGACGGAAGTGAAAGGACTGCTTGGAGCAGTAACAGAACCAAAAGAAGATGAACCGAAGACATTTTCAAACGAAAAATTTATTCTAAAAAGAATCGAAAAGCAATAAACAATTTGATATATATTGTGGGATGTTTTGCTGACAAATGAGCAAATAAAGAAAACGCTATTTGCTTGTTGTTTTAGCTTTCTCTGTATGTTACACATAAAAAGCAAATTAAACATAATTATTCTTTTGTTGGGCAATTTTCAGAAAATAAAACTAAAATAGGGTGCTGTGTCGAAGTGACAAAAGTGCGAATGAGTGGTGATCAGAAGAGGCGGGTCATTTCGGAGAGAAACGATGAAATTTGTGAGGAAATTACACACTCTCTCACCCAGTGCGCTGCTTTCTCTCCAGGAATTCTTCTCTCTCTCTCTCTCTGCGTTTCTTTTTTAAAAAAAAGACACGACCATAGAATAATTTGACAAATTTAAGGCACCCTAACTTTTTCAAGAAGCACCCAAATTAAACATTCTTGGTAACTTTTGATAGCCCTAAATGTCCTCTATTTTTCTGTGAAATTTCAAAAAAAATGATACCATGAATGCTTAATTTGGATGCTTCTAGAAAAAGTTATGGCGTTGATCAAAAATTGATCATTTTTATGGTGATCAATTATTCAACCAAGTATAACTTTCTATGTGCAAATCGTAGAACAACCATCCCAAAACCAATTCGGTAGCAAATTTTGTGCTCTTGCCAGTTGGCTTGCCCATTTTCTTTAGAAAAAATTTCCCAACTCCCTAGGGATTTCGAAGTTTCCCCGATTTTCAGTGTATTTTGGGTGTCCCGTTCACTACAAAGGAGTGATCTGATCAAGTTGGTGTAAGAGACTTTTTTGATCAGCATAAAAAGTTGTGCAAGCATGAATTATTTCAAGTTTTTAACTATAAGATAGTTTTTCAGATTTGAGTCAAGACTTTTTGGGGCACTGTTTTTCTCTCGTAAAAATGTAATTTATTTGGGAAAATAAAACAATAAATCTAAATTAATGGTCAACAAATCTAATTAATAGATTAAAATAATTAAATTAATTAAAATAATTTATTCCGTATTGAAATGACCCGCCTCTTCTGATCACCACTCATTCGCACTTTTGTCACTTCGACTCACCACGTAAAATAGCTTTTTTGGTTAAATGAACGAAATGTTTTGAAAAAGTCATATTTGATTTGATTGTATTATCTGTAAAATGTACGGATGAAAGGAACGGATTGTATCTTAAGGGTAATTTGTAATTTTTCATTTTTCTGAAAATTTAATGGGTTTCATTAAGCTACAAAAAGTTATTGCAGAAATAAATTAGAAATGAGAAAAAGCGATTTTTTGACAGTTCAATTCGGGCTCACCAAAGGTGAGGGCTTTTAACACAATTAATTGTTGAGGGGAAATGGGCGAAATTTCAAAATGGAGGTCTTAAGGCTTTTTGAAGGTTTTTCAGACGTCGCCGATTTGTCCATGCGCCGATTGTCCACCATTGGATTTATATGGTTGTCTCAATTATTATTTTTGGATACTTTTTGTAAAATTTGTAAAATGAGCAAATGTTTAAAAAACGAGAGAGGTAAAAATAAAATGAAAAAGACACGCATTTAATAAAAAGCCATCATGAGAATTAATAGGCGTATCTATTGATTAATTAATTGAGGGAAAAAAATATTTTAGATTTTTATTATTGTAATAATTTAAATTTTTTATACTTTAAATGTAATTTTATCTCAATTTTTACTGTTTTATTCCAACGGACCATCACTGGGCGAAACTTCGGCTTCGAGTGTTAAGCCGAGCTTCGCCAGAAAGAAAACGACCGAAGAATTTTTATTATTAGGTTTGTATTTTATGGAAATGCATAAATTTCCTATTTCCCCTGGACTATGTGAGGTTTGAAACACACGAAAAAATGTTTAGCTTGTTTTTAAGGTTTAGCATGGATTTGCTATATCCGCATTTTCCAAATTTAAAATTCTTCGCAGTTACATTAAAGACAACCTTAAGCCCAAAAGTGAAAAATTTCGCCTTTTAGGTCGTTTATTTTATTAATGGATTATGTGTTTTCCAACATATTTAGCCATTTTCGAAAGTTTTAACTTCCATTTTTTAATATGAAGAGGTTTTGGAAAATTTGCCTACAATTTGGTAAATTTATTTCCATTTTTTTGCAATTTTGCGTCCTTATTTCGGAAGTTTTAGCAATTTTATGGATATTTTTCGCGATTTTATTGCACCATTCGCTTTCTCTCATCGAGAGAATCCAATATAACAAATAAAAGTTGGGAATATTCTTCAATTATTATTTCCAATAATCCTTTCACTGCTCTAATGAATATTTAAAATAATTACATTAAGTCAAATGCCCAAAGACAATGCAACGGTTTATTTGAATTTGATATTTTTCATCGGCGAAGAACATGAAAAACAAAGGAAAAAGTTTTTGGTGGAACCAAAAGGTTCAAATGGGTTCATCTGCTGCTCTGTCACAGCCGTTAATTGCTTTGTTTTATGCCTAAGGAACATTTTTCTGCTGGTGAAAAGCGACGGACGCGGTCTCACCCAAACGCAAAGGGTTAATAGCGCAATTAGTGGGGAGAGGGGGGGGGGCTATAAAAGAGGCTAATGACACTCACTCGCGAACCCAAACTAAATTAGGCGTTAATTAGCTTTTGGTTATGATTATATACATTCCTATATATATGATAACAACTTGCTAATAAAAAATAAAAATATTTAATTTTAAAACATGGGATAATCAGTGATCGCAAATGCTCTTAACTCATTTGAAAACTCATTAATTTATAGCTGTGTAATAATTATTCAAAATTAACTGCCTTGGTAATTTTAGCCTAATGAGCAGTGAGTTGGAAGGGCGCAACAGCGCTTACCGTTTCGTCGCCTATGCGGGCGTTTGCTTCTCCGTGGTGGCGGTGATCAGTGTGTGCGTTACGCTGCCCATGGTGTACAACTACGTACACCACGTGCGGCGCACCATGCAGGAGGAGATTAATTATTGCAAGGTGATTTTTAGATTTTATTCTTTTGTATGTGCGGTCAAATGCCATTGGTTGGGAAAAAGTCAGAACGGACGGACGAAGAGTCATCATTTGTATGATTCGTTAAATGGCCAAATGCTGGCGATTCAAAAGTGGCATGGTTTGGTATTGACCAAATGGATAATAGAGAATGGCCAAATGTTAGCCATTTCGAGTTGGGGATGACAAGCTGGATGAGTCTCGTTTTCACTTATCTCTTTAACATTGAAAATTTTGAAGAGCTCGGCCCGTGACATTTGGATGGAGGTCAACCAAATCCGCAACATTCCGTCAGCGTTTAACGGCAATCGGACCGCGCGTGCGTCTGGTTATGCTAGCGGAGGCGGCGGAGGCGGTGGCGGATACGCTTCCAGCGGAGGAAGCGGGGGTGGAGGCGGTGGCGGATACGCTTCCAGCGGAGGAAGCGGGGGTGGAGCTGGTGGATATGCATCAGCGACGAGTGGCACCAGCGGAGGCGGCGGCGGAGGCTGCCAACCGTGCTGTAACCCTGGCCCGCCAGGCCCACCTGGCACGTCTGGACGACCGGGACGCCCCGGAAAGCCTGGCTCAAACGGCATGCCAGGAGGCCCAGGCAAGCCGCCGTCCCAGCCTTGCGAGTCCGTCACGCCGGTTCGTTATGCGCGCTTTGATTGCGTAGCAAATGTTATTATGCTTTTTCCCATTTTAGCCTCCTTGTAAGCCTTGCCCAGGTGGACCTCCTGGGCCGCCAGGACCACCCGGACCTCCCGGCGACGGTGGAGGACCCGGACAGCCCGGCCAGCCTGGCAGTGACTCGGGTGCAGGTTCTCCTGGCCCAAAGGGCCCGCCTGGCCCACCTGGTCAGCCTGGACAGCCCGGCTCTCCTGGAGAGCCCGGCCAACCTGCGCAGTCACAGCCCATCATTCCTGGCCCGCCAGGACCACCGGGTAACCAAACTATATTTTTTGAATCATTTATTCTAAATGCTCTTTTAGGTGATTCTGGACCCCCTGGACCTCCTGGTCCTCCCGGAAACCCTGGCACTGATGGAGGCGCTGGTCAGCCTGGCCCCAAGGGACCGCCCGGACCACCGGGACCGCCTGGCAACGACGGCCAACCGGGCTCGCCCGGCCAGCCGGGACAACCGGGCGGACAGGGCGAGAAGGGCATTTGCCCCAAATACTGTGCCAACGATGGCGGCGTGTTCTTTGAAGACGGCACACGACGAGCATAAAAAGACGAAATTCATAAATGTTAAATGAAAAAATGAAGAGAAAAATATGAAATTGAAAATAAATGAATTGAAAGGACAACAATTATTTAAATAAATGTTAATATTAATAGTGTTGTGTCTCATTCATTGTCAGAAGAATATTGGGGAAGAATGCCCTGAAAAGTAAGCTAATTTTTTCTTTTTAAGCTTTTTCATGTAAACTGCTGACAGCTTTTTGACAGTAAACTTTTTTTAGCTGAGACAAGACAAAGAAGCTTGATATCGTTCAAAATAATTCATCCCATTCAGTTGCCAATAAAACAGAAAAATTTATGGCTATTTTCTAAAAGAAACTCTTAGGGATCGAATAATATCGAAAATTAAAAATTTTGGTTGTTTTTGCGTAATGTTATGGATACAAAATTAACTAATGTTTATTCCCTATTAATATATACAAGCTTACTAAAATTGCAAAACCATATTATAGGCCAGGGTTTCGATATCTGAGGATTTTTCCTCATTTTGTGATCTTTTAGAGGGTCAAAGAGGATTTTTTGGAAAATGAGGATTTGCGGATTTTTGTGGTCTTTTGAGAAATTTGAGGATTTTTGTGGCCTTTTGATAAAAAAGTGACAAAAACTAGAGCCCGGAAATTTCAAATTTGCGGATCCTGTTACAGGATTGTAATTCAAAAATTTTTGCACGACCGGATCCGGCCGGATTAATCCTGCAAATCCTGCATTTTCCAAAAAATGCAGGATTGCGGACTGGGATCCTGCAAAATCTTGCGCATGATCCCGTCCTGCTCCGGGCTCTAACAAAAACTCATGATTTTTTGAAAAATTTAGGTATATTTGGCAAAATGTTCGAACTTTTTCTTCAAACTTTAACATTTTTTCGAAAAATTCTCATTTTGCAATAAATTTTAATTAATTTCCTTTAGATAATTTTATACAAAAAAATAAATGTCATCGAAACGAAAATTTCTTCTTTCTTACGAAAAAGAATTTAATGGAGTAATTAAGCGGGCCAAAAATGATGATGATTTTCATAGCATTTAAAAATATGACAGTTAACTGATTTTGCTCGCAATTTTATGATGTTTTAAAAAATGAGGATTTTTCATTCCAAATGAGGATTTTTTTGAGATATTTTAGTGGCAGATGAGGATTTTTTATGGCTGAAATGAGGATTTTCAAAATTTTGAGATCGAAACCCTGTTATAGGCACTATCATGCATGGATAAAATTGTGAGGTGGCACAATAGGTACCACAAAATTTCCTTGCAATTTTCAAGGAAATTTAATAGAAAAAACCAATTTAACTGTTTGTCGCTGTCTAATGAGTTCAAAATGTCCCTTATGAAAATATAAAGATATTAATGAACAAATATTTTCTATAATTTGGCTAGAAACGCGTCGTCACAATAAAAAATATATATTCAATAACCAGGGAACGGATTTTACATGTTTTTTTGCGCATATGCTATCGCATGAAAAGCTCAAAAATAGCATTTTTACCTGTTTTCCTTTCAATTAGAGCGAGTTTTTAGCATGTATAAAAACATATTTTGAGCTTTTGGCGAATAAAAACATATTTTTATGGTTTGACAGTTTTTAGCACATATTTTGGTGATTTTTTAAAATATTTTGAATTTTTTTTTAAGAAAATTCCTTTTTTGGCACCCAAATTCTTGGTAAAATTAAAAGTTTTCAAAATTTTTTATTTTTTTTTATTTTTTGACCTTTTTCATGATTTTTTTTATTTTTATGGCAAAATTTAACTTTTAAAGAAAAAAAATCCGAAAATAAGCATTTTGCTAGCGAAATGGATGAAAATGAGACTTTTATGCAAAATTCATGTATTTATTAAGCAGTTTTTTTCAGTTTTTGGCAAATATTTTGGCTTTTTTGGGGGTTTTTAGCACATATTTTGGGGTTTTTTTTGGCACATATATATGTACATATTTGGCGTTTTTTAGCACATATAAATCCGTTCCCTGTCAATAAAAATGTTTGAAAATAATAATATTTTAAATAATGCATGCTGATTTATATTTGCGGATTTATAAAAACGCGTTAGCACGTTTTTAGAAAATGCCAATTTTGAAATGCTATCCAGGGACCCCTCCCTTCGCCATCACTTCCTCGTCCCCAGCGAATAGAACCCTAAAAATACAATTTTTTGATTGAAAATACTTTTATTTAATTAATTTACATTAATTACTAATACAAATTACGCTCGTTTATTCTGTGTCCCTCCCTGTACACCATTCGTTGTCCTCGAAACTGCTGATTTCATTTTCCGGTCTCCTTTTTGGCGAACAGTCGACGAGAGAATGGGCGTTCGTTCGTTCTTTGCTTTTTGCTTTGGTTTCTCCATTTTCTCATTTCGTTTTTCCTTTTCCCCCAATTCATTCGTTATTTTTGTTATTTTTATGGTAATTCTTGAGCATTTAATCAATTAATTAATTAATTCTCGTTTTGCCCTCTCTTTGCAATTCTACAAAACTTTGAAAACAAATTTTGTTGACGTTTTTAACCAAAAATTGACGAAGGAAAGGGCAGAAAAAGGTGGCAGCGGAGAAAGAGTCAGAATAAATCGCTGACGAAGTTTGAAACATTAATTATTTTCCCATTTGCTATGACACAGCCCTATGGAACAAAAATTCGGGGACAATTTTAAAAAAAGTCCCAAAAATAATTCACAAAAATATATAAAATAAAAAATATAAAATTATTGGTACTTTCCTGTTTTGAAGGTACACCCTTTTTAAAAAAAACTGCAACAAAGAGCGTTCAATATTAATAGACTTCTTTTGGGGCATAAAAGCAACAATTTCTGCCAAAATTTCCTCAAATGCATCGGCGTTACGTCGCTTACAGTCCTCGCGCCAAAGAAACTCACCTAAATACGAGTCGAATATTTCTTTTTTAATTGGCGTGTGGCTTCAAAACAGAAAAGTGCCAAATTATTTTCGAATTTGAGAAATGAATTCCAATTCGTTGCTCTTCTCTCTGTTCACTTTACTGTTGAGCATCGCCGCCAATGGCCATTTTTGCTTCGGAAAAGCCATGGGCCAGCAGCGCTCGCGACGAGTGGCGGCTGTGGACAATGGCAATTTTATCGTCGTGGACGGATCCGTCAGTGTTGTCAATGGAGTGATCTCCGGCAATGGCTGTTATTACCATGTGAGTGGGGGAGAGAAGGCCAAAAACATTAAATTTTATAAATAAAATTAATAAATTAATGTGTAAAATTAAACAAATTCAAAAAATTTGAGACGGAAAATGTTTTTATTCTTTTTTTCCATGGTTCAATTTGTGCCGATTTCCTTTTTTATTGGTCATAATCAGGCTACCATTGAATTTTTCAGAAATCGGCATTTGGCCAACAAAAAATAAACATTTTGAAAAATTTTATGAATTGAAAGATTTTCTCAAAAATTCATTCCTCCAAAAAAAATTATTTTTGCTTAATTTTTGGCTGAAAATTATGTCACTACTATCCGTCATTAGCTGGGCAACTGAGTTTTTAAATTACGGAAACCGTTAATCCGTAATAACGGCAATTTTCTCAATTACGGAATTCCGTAATGACGGGTGAAAAATGCCGTAATTTCCCGTAATTCGTAATTACGGGGTCCAAAAGGCCGTAATTTTCGTAATTACGCCCAGCCCTGATCCCTAATCATCATTGACCCCTTGAAAAGCAACAAAATGATGATAAATCAGCAGAGTTGGGAGCCATGGTCATAATTAATGAATTAATGTTGAAAACATAGGACGGAAAAGTGACGGATTATGGCAAAACGCGGACGCTGACCGGCGCAGAACGTGCCAAACTGAAGAAGTTCATCGACGAAATGCAGCAGATGAGCGTAAAGTTCGCGCAGGAAATGCAACGGATGTTCAGCGCGACTTTTCCGTTCGGTCCGCCCGCGGCGCCGCCTCCGCAATTTCATTTACCACCGCAAGTGCGTCGCATAAATCAGCAGAGGAAAAGCAATTGGAAAGAGTGCCGTTTGTTAGCCTAAGCTTAAGAATACGAAGTGCCGATCATTCTCGGCACGGACTCTGAAAAGATTTCTCACAGATGGTCCTCCCATTATGCTTAACACAACCCAAAATTCTCCTCTTCTTTTAATCATTTGTGGGTTGGGATTGACACATTGGCCATTGCACTGAAAACATGGAATTAAAAGCCAAAAATAAAGTTTAACTCTTCTGCCTGTCTCCTCCTTCGATTAAGAAAAACACGGATATTTTTCTTATTTTTTCATAGATTTGGCACCCAAAAAGTCTATCAAATGGGAATTTTTAAACCGGCTTAATCCGGCGCTAAAAGTCGAATGATATCAACTGAGATTTGGATTACATTGTTTTTTTATATAAAAATCATTTTGGTTAATTAAATACTGGCAAAATTATGCCAACTCTCTTTTGTAAAAATTTTTTAGGCCGTTTTAAGCTCTTTTCGTTTAGGTGCCGTGCTTCTGCTCATCGTCGTCGTGTTCAAAGTTTAGAGAAAAGGCAAATCGTGAAATAAATGATGGAGGAAAATGAATGTGATTTGGCATAATAAAACTGGCTACTGTAGATGGGCTTTACCATATAGCCACATGTCCTAATGATACTGTAGCTTTTATTTATTAGGAAGGATTTATGTGTAGAAAAAATGAATAAAAAACAAACAGAATATTTATTCAATTTTGGCACTTTCAAAACTTGTTCAAATTTTGTGTCGTTTCTACGCAACCAACAACACAAAAGTACGTATGTACATATTATGACTTATGAAATTACTCAAAAACCATCAAATTAAAAAAAAATTTCATATAATTTTGCTGAAAAACATTCAAAATTTTTAATTCTTTATAACATTCGATAGCCCTAAGTTTTTTCTATTATCATGTAAAATTTCAAAAAGATTCGTTAAGTTTCAAGAAAGTTATGACTAGGGCTGTGAATTTTAGGTTTTAACTAAATTTTTTGCTCGATTGATTTGAAGAAAGGAGCTCAAAAAACGCATTTCTGCATTAAAAATTTTCGATTCTGATGTCACTATCGGTCACTAGAAATCACTATTTTGGGATTTTGTCACTAAAATAGTTAAAAATCATTATTTTGGCGTTTTGTCACTATTTTTTCACTATTTCGACATTTTTTGGAAAATTCCTTAACAAAAATGCAATAAAACCAAAAAATACACCCCTAAGAATCGACCTAAAATTTTTTCAAAAAATACACCCCTAAGAATCGACCTAAAAATTTTTTCAAAAAATACACCCCTAAGAATCGAGCAAAAATTTTCTCAAAATATACTCCTATGAAATGAAAAAAAATTTTCTCAAAAATTTACTTTCTTGGAAAAATTTTTAATTAAAAAAATTTTTTTAGGTAACTATTTTGGGTTTTTTGGTCTTAAAAATCCCAGTCCTACTCATTTGCAACTGCAATCAGTGAATAAAAATTATTTTTGCTCAATTTTTGGCTGAAAATTTGTCACTATTCGCCACTATTTCGGACTTTTTGCCACTATTTCTTCACTATTTTGGGATTTTTACTCACTATTTTAGTTAACTATTTCGGTATTTTTCGTCACTAAAAGTTGCGGCCCTACTAATTAATTATTAGTTCATTTTAACGAAATCAGTGGCATTTGTTGGCCAGCAAAAATATGTCTCCCTGAACAAAATAACTTTTTCAATCTCAGTTCATTGAAATTGATCAAATTTTTTAAATAATTATTCAATCATCGGATTAAAAATTCAATAAATACAATTTTTCTAAAAAAATTTTCGGTTTAATTTTAAAATGAAAGAATTCCAAAGCTAAAGAATTAGCGAATGACCAATTGGCAAAAAAACTTTTTTTATTAAGAAGAAGAAAAAGAAAGAGCCAAACTTATAAAAAAGATTAAAAGTTTGGAAAGACTGCAAAGGAGAGCAAAGTTTCACGATAAGAAATTGGAAGCACTCGGAGAAGAGAGCGAAACGATGACAGAAGCGATGGAAAAGCGCAAAAAGAAAGAAAGGTTTTTGAGGGGGGAGAAGCCGATTTTTAAAATACATACGAAAAATGACAGAATATTTTTTATCAATTTTATATAATTGGGTCTTTTTCTAGAGAATGGAAAGGGCTCGCTGTTACTGAAACGAGCCTTTTTTCTAACTCAAAAAATCATCAGTGAAAAGTTTTGGTAGTCATCTCAAATAACCCGCAAAATTTTTTCACTCCTCTGCCTTACAATAGAATTTGAAGGAAAACACCGGTGGGCAACGGCATGCCAAAAAGCCTGCTTTTGCCAACTGAGCGCCGAAGGGCTTTTTAAAAGAGGCTTTTGTAATATACCAGCGAGTCCTTTCCGGTCTTTCTTTTTTATAGTTGTTTTTTTGAAAATAGCCCAGTCGCTAAATTCCATGCCCACACATTTTGGCCATTTCCATCGGCACGCAATGCTTTTTCACAATTGTTTAAATATTAAATTTTTGATGCTTAATCTCACCCGTAGCTTTTTCGGGCTTTTGTTGGCCCTCTCCAATTTCGTGATGAGACATTTGCGCCGCGCCATTTGCGCCGCACAGCAAAAGTGGACACTTGCGCCGCTCAGCAAAGTCGACACTTGCGCCGCGCCATTTGCGCCGCAGACAGTTGCGCCGCGGATATTTGCGCCGCTCCATTTGCGCCGCGACATTTGCGCCGCCCAGCAAAAATGGACTTTTGCGCCGCGCTGTCAAAAATATTATATTCATAAAAATTCCACTATTATCAATAAGTTTTACTAAAACTATAAGCCATCGACAAAAATAACTAATTGAAAATTCGAAAAAATTACTAATGACATTCAATTTTTTAACCATTAAATCTTAACATTGAATAGGTTCATCAAAGATATGAAAAAATGATTAAGAATACAAACTAACAAAAAAGTGAAAAAAAAAGAATTTTCTGTAGAAACCCCAATTATTTTTTTGCTACGAAAAAAGAATGAAATTCAATTCCTTTGTAATTAAGTAGTTAGTCCAGAAGATTTCCGTCGTTAAGTTCAAACCCCCTTGACTGCACATGATTTTTTGATGATTAATTTTTTACGGAGTTTTGAATAAATCCTTGGTTTTTTTTCGTTTTTCCTACGGATGTTGGTTATTTTACATGAAAAAATAGGTGTTGGAGCTTTTTTTTAAAATTGGTTTGAAAATTAAAGGGTGTGAGTCAATTTTTCAATGATTATTGTATTTTTTGTTATTTTCTAAAGATGAGCTGTCCCACCTAAAGTGTAATATCATTTTTATTTTTTCTGTTTGAAATCTCCAAATGTCGGGTCACCAAGAGTCAAGTCATCAAATGATAAACCCTAAAATGTACAGTCCCCCAAATGTATAGGTCCCCAATTGTCGGGTCCCTTAACGTAGGGTCCCCAACTGTAAGATCCCAAAGTGTAGGGTCCCCAACTGTATGGTCCCCAAGTGTCGAGTCACGGCCCCACCCCCAAGTGTCTGGTCCCCCAAATTTAGTGTACACAAGTGTCACAAATATAGCGTTACCATATCTAGCCCAATGTCGAAACCCATAAATATAAATCCACAAATACCTGACAAACAAGTTTATGGTCACCAACTAATCTTAAAGATGTTTTTTATTCCGGTTTCTCTAGGGTTTTTAATAAAATACACCATTAAATTTTTTAATATTTTATTCACATTTTTTATAAATTTAAAAAAAAACAATAATTTATTCTTTATTTTTTCTTAATCCATTAATGTTAAGAACTGTTACAGTAATGACAAAAGGTGTTCCATAAATGTTAAGACTTTTTCTTGCTACACTTTGTTCTACTTTGATAAATTGATTGAAGACCGCGTCTGCCACATTTGAGCTAATAGGTGTTATCGGCACAATTATGTCTCCTTGATCTAACATTTCTGAAGAAATAACTACTCCGGCTTTATCCGCGCCACCCAAAGTTCTCTTAGCATCTTCGATAGCTTCATTAATTGACGATTTTATACATTCTTCTAACTCCTTAGTGGGATTATCACATTGGTCTATATTTTGAACGACAAATTTTGATTTTGACCTTAATAGTTGAAACTTTTTACTACTAGTTGTATATTCATCTATTTTTTTGATACAATTTTGACTTTTTTCTAGCTGTTCTTGTCTTAACGAATCCGAACTTCGGGATTTTTTATTTTCTTTTTTTGACGAATTTCTCGTAGACCGTTTCATTTTTTATTATATATCTTCCTAAGTTTTTTCCTTTTCAATTTCTTTAAATACTTTACTACACCCAAGTCTAAGTTTCGTATCTCTGAGCAAACATATTTATATTTTTGTACATAGAAGGCAAACAATAAAAATTAGATACATATTGTATTAGTAGTAAACCAAACGAGAATCAAAACAAATGAGAATTAATTTTTTAATATTTTGAAATTACTTCTCTTACAAATAAAATGAAAAAATAGACAATTATTTGTCCCGTTCACCGAAAAAAGCGGGAGTCGGGAGCGGGACTCCCGTAAAATCCCGCGGGAGTCCCGATCCCGCCGGGCTCTAAAATATATAAGAGAGCATCAAAAGGAATTATGTGCGGAAAGTTATTTTGAATTAGCTGAATGGTTGGAAGATGAGGACCAAAGAGAAAATAAAAAATTGACAAAGATAATTTTACCGTCAAGCGTAACCGGTTCACAGTGTACCCGACTTCTAATGCAGCATTAAGTTCTAAGATGGGCGCAAGTGGACACGAAGGCACTCGCACTTTAGTCAACGTCATCGTCGAGCCAGCACAGACAGCAGGTGACTTTTGAGCCGAATCCCTCTTCGCCGTCATGTGAAAATGAGCATGGCGCTATCGCATGGCAAGGTTTTTTGCACTTCCAGCATTGGTGGGCACCAGAACAAGGATTGCTGCAGTAGCAGCAAACCTTAAGATAGGTAATTTTGAAAAGAATTTTTTAATATGTAGGTACTTTTTTAGTCGATGATTCAGGTAAGGTTTTTGTTGCGTCCATAATTAATTATAAAATGATTTGTATTTAGCACCTGAAAGTTAAAAAGCAACGTAGTTTTTCGTAAAAAGTTGAATAAAAGAAGGTTCTGAAAAATTGCATTAATTTGTAGAAATGAAGGGTTGAACAATAAAAACCCCCCTCGATTGGAAGCCCCCCCTCGAATATAAGCCCCCTTTGGAGGGGGTTGAACAATAGAAGCCCCGGGGCTTATAATCGAGGAAATACGGTAATTATTTAAAATGTTTTAAATAAATTAAATATAAAAAAAATGTTTTTTGGTCTAAATTTTTTCAGAAGGTATTTTTACAATTGTTTTTTTTAATTTAGGAAGGTAGTTCAATAATTTTCTACCAGAATTGATGGCCTTCAAGGGTATTTTTTGGCTAAAACTTTTACCTTTAGGGTATATTTTACACAAAAAAATAATAATTAAGAAAAAAGCGTTAAGAATTTCATATCAGATGGGAGGCGGAGAGGGGTAGCGTGCATATATGGAATTTTTTACTTATTGCTAAGCAAAAACATTTTAATGATGGAAGAAAGAAATTTTATATTGAAAAATTAATTAATAAAATGATATATAATATGAATTATACACATATTCTTATCATTATTTTTAGATTTTAATAAATGAATTAAACTTATTTATTAATAAATTATATTTTACAATAATTAACTACTAATATTTTATTAAGTTCATTTTGTTAAAAATTTCAAACTAAAATGTTCTTTGATTGCATTAAACACTACAAAAGTAAAATATTAATAGAAATTTCAAAGAAATAAACAATTAAAACAAGTAAAAATATTGAAAATAGTGAGGATATCATACAATGCTAAACGGTGCACGGTTAAAATACCTTTTATGCTGAGCGGCGAAATAGCCTTTATTGGATAGAGGTTCTGAACAACTCCTTTAAATTAACTGAATAATAAACAAATTAATTCAAATAAAAAGTAAAATAAAAATAAGATTAAAATTAAAAATAAAATAAATGTTAAATAAAAATAAAATAAAAAAATTAAATTAAAGTTGTATTAAAATATAATAAAAATAATAAATACAATAGTATTGATTAAAATTAAGTAAATTATACCTAAAATTAAATTCAATTTATGGTGTTACTGACAATAAATAGTAAAACTTTTCTCCTCAATTTATTTAATATCCCCATCCACTAAAAACAACCACATAAATCTTTCAAATATAATGAAGGGTCTAGGTACAAATTCTACCACAACTATCTTCTCAACTGGAAAATTTGTATTTACAGAGGCAATTAATGAGAAAAAATGTAATGACATTGAAATTTTAATGACAGCGCTGGTATCGTTTAGGAGGGAATTATTTGATGTCTCAAAGGAACTAAGGCATTATTAAGGGAAGGCAGCGTCTTTTAGTACCCATTGATGTACTAAAGGAATGTATGACTAGTATACGGCCTGTATGCGATATTTCTAGATCAATAACTTTTCAACTGAACACTTGGCAAATTGATCATTATTCTGTGGATGAATAGTTGGAAATAGAGAGAACTGCAATAGCAAAAAGAATGGATGTTTAGCATGCCTGCTGAAAGCTTTATAATTGATGAAGCACCAATGATGCATAAAAAAATACTTGAATTAATCAATGAAAAATTAAAAGAAATAACAGGTATAAATGAACTTTTTGGTAATAAAATAATAATACTTGGTGGTGATTTTCGTCAAACCTTGCCGATTCAAAAATTTGCAACAAAATCTCAATTAATTGATCTTTCAATCAAAAAATCACATTTTTGGAGACATTTTCAAAAGTTTAATTTATCAAAAAATTTACGTGTTTTAGAAAGCGAAAAATTTTTTTTTGTTTTTTTGCTTAAAATGGGTGATGGAAAATTAAATGGTGAAATGATATGCTTGAGTTACCTGATCACTTAATTTGCTATACTGGTTTAGTTGATGAAATTTTTGGGGAATTTTCTGTTGGTAATAATTTAAAACAAATGGCTGATCGAGCAATTTTGGCTCCTTTGAATGTTGATGTAGATGAGATTAATGAAAAAGTATTGGACTTGATAAATAATGAGGAAAAAATATACAAAAGTATTGATACTGCAGGAAATGACAGCTCTTTTAATTGTGTACCAGAATATCTTAATACATTATATACGACCAGCTTGCCAAGGCATGAATTGAGATTGAAGAACGCTGTTATTGTTATGTTAGTTAGAAACTTGAATATTAAAGAAGGTCTTTGTAATGGTACTAGGTTCAGAATT
Organism: Heterodera glycines; assembly: GCA_004148225.2. Lineage (NCBI taxonomy): Eukaryota > Metazoa > Nematoda > Chromadorea > Rhabditida > Heteroderidae > Heterodera > Heterodera glycines. The sequence continues at coordinate 9,512,452 of CP049707.1, read as the reverse complement.
TTAAAAATGTTAGATAAAGTAGTGCAAAGAGAAATTAGAGATCTTAACCCAACAAAGATAGCTGTGAACCAAGAAGAGTAGGATTGTTAAACTATGCTTGAACAATTTGTGCGACATATTTCTTTACGAAATTACAGCCTTTAACAGACTTTACTTCAATAATGATGTACTTGATTTTGGAGAATATTTGGGATAATCGTTCAATAGACGTAATAGCCATCGAGGATTGAAAGGTGTATCATGTTTTGATTACATACGAAAATAAAAAAAGTGGGTAATAAAACTATTCAGAAATGATGATATAGCCGGAGCGTTAAGTACTCTCCACCGACACGGATAGTCTTGTTTTCTCACATCTACGCGATGCTTTTTAGCTGAATAAGATCGACACTATAAGCAGTTAATTGATGGAAATCGTAGAATTCTGCACTGCTGGTGCAAAATAGTATGCGTTGGCTTTAAGACGTATAAATGTTCTACATGATGCGGAAATGGAATACGTGCTTAAACTCCGTGGATTTACACTCAATTATGATGTGATCAACAACCAAGGCTTTAGATATAAAAACAGCAAGTCAAACGTTATGCTCAAACAGGAGAGATTGAACCAATTAATGTAATATACCCAAACTTTATTAGACCCAATATTCGTGATGGTGGATCTGTAATATCAAGCTCTATGCAAAAATGTTATCAGCCTTATATTGGGAAGGGTATTGTAGGAGCCGATTATAATGTTCTCAATTTTGGACACACTTTGTAATTACTCACCCATTATAATGTCTTTTCACCATTCATTGTAACTATTTTGTCAACACACATTGTAATACCTTCTTCACCAATCATTGTATCTCTCTCACACATACACATATGAATAGGACAAAATTCCAAATTAACTTAAACAAGCACTGAATTTGCTGGACTGCCGCCACCAAATAAACTCAAATCAAAACAAAGTCAAAGACAACCAATTTTATAAGAGAAAATCATAATATCGGAGATGAAAACCACAAAATTAAAATTAACAACGAACAACGAAAACAAAAGAAAAATAGGGAGGGAACAATTTAATCAACAAAATGCCAATACAATTTAAATATAAAATGAGAGGTCAAAAGTCAACTTAATTACTACACCCCGCCCCTATGGAAAAAGGCGTCTCTGCCGCAAAAGGTCAATTATTCGGCTCCAAAAGGTGGGGTTCGCGCAGGAAGAAGCATCAGCGTCGGCTACTGTTTGCTTCATTCGCAAACCGAGGATTGCCACGGCCGCGATAGGGAAGACGAGCGTTGGTGTACGGGTGGTGACGAGTCGGACCAAACGAACGGTGGCGATTTGTCCAAATTTGAGAAAAGCGACCGGGTCGGTCACCCAGACCTCCCCTCCCATGGTTGGCAAACGACGTCCCGGATCCCGAAGAAGACGAAGCTCTACGAGAGTCACCCAGACTACTCGTAGAGGGTTTTTGGACGACGGACTTCACGGTGCGGATATTCAACGCCTTATCCCCTGGAAACGGGGATTGGGTAAAAAGCCACGCTTTAAGCGCTCGAATCCCTGCGTCTTTCAAAACTCCCTCAGGCGAAATAAGGTGTTGGTTGAAGGAGTTGCCGAAACGGAAGATTTCCAAAATTGAGCGACCATTTTCCGTGGTGCTAATGGAACGAAATTGAGCCTGGTCAATGAAAGGGCGCATTTTCATGACCAATTCTTCATATTGAGCAGTTTTGGCATGAACGTAAGGAGGGAAGGTGATGAAGAAGTCGACATGCTGGAAACGCTCACAAAGTGTCGTAAAGATGTCCAATTGGTCTAGCACAGCTTCTGTTGTCTCGCCGGCCATCAGAGAGTCTCGTCCGACGAACACCAAGGCAGCTTTCACTTTGCTTGACAAAACGGTCGGCTTTAAAATACGGATTACTTCGGCCAAACTGCCCTCCTTTCCGACAAAGGCTGTTTTCTCCATTGCCTCTGCCAATTGCTTTGCCGAGCTGTCTCCGATCACAACCCTTGGCTCCTCAACGAATGCCACAGCATGGTGAATGTGCTGAGCCCGTATTTTTTCCAAAATCCACGGTGTTTCGGCAAAAGTCTGCTCCCAGCCGGACTTTTCCGAATCCTTAAGAATTTCCAAGCCCTCGGGTGCCATCATTCCCACTCTTTTGTATCCGCTGTCCTCCAAGGCATGTTTTGCACATTGGCACTGCTCCACCCAGGATTCCAGTGCTTTTTCTTGATCGGAGGGCGAAGGGAATCTCCCAGATTCCACATAATCTCCCCTTTTCCCAGAAAAAAGGCACATTTCCATTCCCGGGCCGCCTTCGAGGATCATTTTGATGAAATTGCGGGCAGCCGACATGGACGAGACGGTGCCGCCTCTCAGAAGGAAAACGGCCATCAGAGCCTGCAATGGCGTTTGGACTATGGCACTCCCAATTTCTGCTGTGCCAAGTGCCGGGTCAAGCTCTCCCAAAGTTAATTTTTCACAGAATTCGTGTTCAGTTCCTGTGCACTTCGAATTCCACCCAAAATTCACCCTCGGTCGACTGTCCACCTCCATGCAATCTGAAAAATTGTTCAAAATTTTGTCTTTTCCACTTTTCCCAGATTTCGTTTTTCCTTCTCCACTACTTTTCATTGCAATTGTCCTCAATTGCATTAGCTTAACATTTTCCTCAAAATCAGTAAATTTCCAACACAAACACATATTTACAATGATTGCACTTAGAATGTTTTTAAACGGATTTTTGCCCCGTGGCAAAGTCGAAATGTCAGGAATTCCTGGTGGTACTTTTACAAGTCTTTCTAATGGTACTGTAATTGGTTCAGCTTTCGGTTTATCGATAGGGGTAAGAATTGCCGAAGATTCCGTGATTCGTTCGATTAAATATGGCCCGAAATGTGACCAGAGCAATTTTTTATGGCGCGAATTTCGGTGGAGTCCGGGAAAAGCGACCATAACTCTTTCATGCATTTTAAATTTATGTGCTGTTACTTTGGGCGATCCGTCATACCACTTTTTACTGATTTGTCGGGCCTTTTCTGAGTTTTCGCGTGCCTCATCAAGCATATTCAACAAATTTTCACGGAATAATTGCAAATAACTCTCGCAGTCAATTGTATAGACCGGGTTAACGGAAAACCGAATGGCTTCATCCAACGGAAAGTTGGCATGTTTCCCAAACATTAACGAGAATGGCGAAAATCCTGTGACGTTTGATGGTGTTATATTGTATGCAAACACAGCATATGAAAGTCGCTCATCCCAAGTCCAATTACTTGCAGTCGATTTCTTCAAAATTCCAATTAAAATTCGGTTAACTCGCTCAGCGAGTCCGTTGCCCTGAGGATCATATCCGGCAGTGAAAGACCTTTTTATTCCTAAAGTTTTGCTAATTTCTTCCAACACTGAGTTCAAAAATTCTTTTCCACGGTCAGAATGAATTTGTTTCGGTGCCCCATAAATCAGAATGAATTTTTCGACAAAAATTTTGGCAACAGAATTTGCTGATTTGTCCGGAATTGCCTCAGCGACCAAATATTTGGTAAAATGGTCAACAATTACGCAAATGTATTTTTGGTTCGAATTGCTTGGCCCAACATCGAGTATGTCTAAACACACTAATTCTAAAGGCTCAGACGAGTTAACAACTCGCATTGGCGGTTGATTTGAACGCGAAATTCGCGTATGCGCACAGATTCCTCAACAACTCATTTCTGAACTTTTTTGGAACGAAAAGTTTTAATTTTCCATCAGATTTACAAAAATACAACAATTCATCCAGCAAAACATATTTATGGCAAATATCCATTAGACTTTTTTGTTGCCGAGGGTCTTCAGGAATAATTCTCTGACTCAAAAAATCATAAACAAATTTCATTTCGCTTTCTTTTGTTTCGCGAGTCCATTCCGTTTTCTCATCAACAGTTAACTCCGTTTCTTGTCCTGCAATTTTCAACATTCCAATCAATGCAACATCTTCTGGAGCAGCAAATTTTAACATTTCACACTCTTTTGTCTCAAATGTTCTTGACAAAACATCCGCAATCACATTCTTTTTCCCTGGTTGGTATTCAACTTTCAAAATGAATTTTGAGTTTAATTCAAGGATCCATTTGTCAACTCGAGCATTTCCGGTTTCAGTAGTATAAGGTTACAGTGGTAGGGGTCCGGGACCCCTACCACTGTAACCTTGAGATAAAATTGAACTTTTAGCCAATGTAGAGGGTCCTGGCCCCCTGCCCCTGTACCGCAGGAGGGGACACTTCCCCTTCATGACATATACTTGGACAGGGGCAGGGGTCCTGGACCCCTGCCCCTGTACCGCAGGAGGGGACACTTCCCCTTCATGACATATACTTGGACAGGGGCAGGGGTCCTGATCTCTCACACACGCATACCCTATACACACACACACACACCCCATACCCACGTACCAGGGCTGGCCGTGATCACGGATCACGGAAATCACGGGGATTTTGGGGTGCCGTGATCACGGTTCACGGGTCACGGATTTTTTCAAATTTTCCGTGATTTTGATCCGTGATTGGCATTTTATATAGGGAATTTTTATTGAGACGAAAATAGGAAAGTGGTGTGAAGAATTTTTTGAGAAAAATAAATAAATTCTTTTCTGCTTACAAATTCGAAAGTAAACATATATATGTAGTCTGGTGGTTAAGCCTTCTGTCTTTCGTTGTCTGTCCCTTGGGTTCAATTCCCCATTGGGATAGGACAATTTATATATTTTGTTTTGATAATTTTAATTGAAATTAAAAAATTAAAGGATAAAAAAAAAGATGTTGAACGCTCCATTTACTCTAATTCTTTCTGCGGCCACAGGCAGTGGCAAAACACAATGGCTTATGAGGTTGTTGAGACACTATCCGGAAATGATCGAACCGCCTCCTAAAAAAATACTCTATTGCTATTCCGAAATGAATCAGTCGGTTGTTGATCTGATGAAAATGGGAATAGAAACACATAATGGGGTACCTGATCAGACACTCATTCAACATCAACCAAAACCACTTTTGCTCATCCTGGACGATCTAATGTTGAACATGAAGAACGATTTTCTTGATTTACTATTCACCCGAGGGTCCCATAATTGGAATGTAAGTGTTATTTTCGTCACCCAAAGTCTGTACGGAAGGGACATTCGAACCGCTAGGGCAAACAGCCATTATCTGGTGCTGACCCGGAACCCTTCAGGACAGCTGCAGGTAAGAACTGTTGGTTCACAACTTTTTCCTAAACGGGTAAATTATTTCATGGAGGCTTATAATGATGCAACAAGTCAGCCATTCAGTTATTTGGTGATAAACATGCACCCTAATGCGCAGGAAACGGACCGTTTGACTTCAAAAATTTTCCCTGACGAGCAACGCCAAATCTACCTCCCCATTGATTAATTTTCATGAGTAGTGTCTCTATATAAAGGTGTAATTCGCACAAATTTGGCAAAATGTGTTACCAATTCACCCCATACATAAGTGAAAATTCCGAGTTTTTTAAACGTTTGGCCTCCACAAAGTCAGATCAGCGTAAGAACAAGCTGCTCAGAGAGGCGAGTGCAGAACAGATACTCGGATTAGTAGAAATTTGCGCGAACATTTTGAAATTTAATTTTCGCCTAAATACGCGTCAACGGCGACGCTTAATTCAATACGCGGACTACTACAGGGCAATTGCTCGTTCACGAAGTGAGAGCACGGCAAGAAAGAGACTTCAAGAGGGAACCGATGTTGCTCTAGGCGCAATTATTGCACCAATTATCAGTGTGCTTGCTCAACATTTGCTGGAGAAGGCAGCAACAACAACAACTGCTGTAGCGTCATGAAGTACACAAAAAAGATGATAATGGTTCCCGAGAGTGAATATCTCACTTTGATAAATCTGCTGAAGAGGGGAACAACAACTTCTGGCCCCTATGAAAGTGAGAGAGCTGAACTGGACACAGACATCCAAAAAAATTTGGCCGATCATAAACGCGGAGCAGATGTGCAAATGAAGCGCCATTCCTGGCTGTATAAGCAAAGACGGCAGCTAAAAGATTTAGCAGAAAATAGACCCCAAAAGGTGGTCATTGAAAACCTGGCAGCCATACCGCCCAATATTGCTCCTTATATGGGAATTCAGGCTCCTTCCGCCAAAGCTAAGTTAGAGACAAAAGTTTAAAAACACATCGGATGGTGAGCAGAAAACGAATTCTTTTTATAATAGGCTTACTGCAGCAGGTGTTGAACGGAAAAGAAGGAGTCGTAAAAGGAAGTAAGAATGGGGTCTGGGTGAGAAAAGAGAAGGGAATTGGGAGGGATCAGAAATTTTTGATAAAAATAAATTAAATTATTTATTTTCATTTATAGCATGTTTTCATATGCATAAGTCTTATCATAAAAGAAAACGAGCACCTTCTTTGTTGACACAAATAGACCAAACAGACCCTGAACACTATGAAGAATTGAAGAAGATTGTGGAAGCAAGGCTCATAAAATATGGAATTGATGCCAAAACGGGCGCAATTTTGACCAATTTCAATAAACCGGTCGCCGGATCACATTACCTGAACGCAATTAAGTACATGACAGGCCAGCTGAACAACAAGCCGAAAGGACATAGATTTTTAATCCAACGCTTGAACAGGGAAAAAGAAATTTTAAAATTCTTCCCACATCTAAACCAATCGCAGCAGTCCGGAGAGGGAATCAAGAGATTTAGAGCCAAGAAGAAAAAATTCTTAGCCCTTGTTCGCATGCAACCCCCTATAAAAACACCGGGACTACACCGAACTGCCTATGCCGAAAAACTACATGCAAAATTTCCTCCAAAACATCAACAACAAAAATTTACGTTTAAGCCAGCAATATGGGCAAAACTGTAGAGAAGCTACTAGAGCAAATCTATTATGACCTTCGCTCGCCGGCAAGCTACGCAGGGGTTCTTAAGGTCTGGCAAGAAGCAAAAAAACATAACAAATCAATTGGTATTAGCGATGTTCAAAAATTTTTGCATGATCAGCGAACCTACACTCTGTTTGGTCCCGGTAAGTCCCGGTCCCGGTTTTTGTCAAATTTCCCGGTCCCGCTCAACTCTAATTCTTACTCATAAATATTTGAAAAATTAAAAACAACACAGGAAATTGTTTATTTAATGACAGTTTTTATGATTCTCCCATTTTTTTCGTGATGCGACATGTGCGCCGCAGACACTTGCGTCGCGACATTTGCATTTTTATTAAAAACGTGAATAAAACGACAAAATAACACAATTTTTGGTATAAAATAGAGAAATAAAAGGGGTACATGTATGTGTACGTGTGTATGGGGTATATGTTTATGCGTGTGGAAGAGAGATACAATAAATGGTGAACAAAATACAAAAGGGTACATATGTGTATGTGTGAGAGAGATACAATGATTGGTGAAGAAGGTATTACAATGTGTGTTGACAAAATAGTTACAATGAATGGTGAAAAGACATTATAATGGGTGAGTAATTACAAAGTGTGTCCAAAATTGAGAACATTATAATCGGCTCCTACAATACCCTTCCCAATATAAGGCTGATAACATTTTTGCATAGAGCTTGATATTACAGATCCACCATCACGAATATTGGGTCTAATAAAGTTTGGGTATATTACATTAATTGGTTCAATCTCTCCTGTTTGAGCATAACGTTTGACTTGCTGTTTTTATATCTAAAGCCTTGGTTGTTGATCACATCATAATTGAGTGTAAATCCACGGAGTTTAAGCACGTATTCCATTTCCGCATCATGTAGAACATTTATACGTCTTAAAGCCAACGCATACTATTTTGCACCAGCAGTGCAGAATTCTACGATTTCCATCAATTAACTGCTTATAGTGTCGATCTTATTCAGCTAAAAAGCATCGCGTAGATGTGAGAAAACAAGACTATCCGTGTCGGTGGAGAGTACTTAACGCCCCGGCTATATCATCATTTCTGAATAGTTTTATTACCCACTTTTTTTATTTTCGTATGTAATCAAAACATGATACACCTTTCAATCCTCGATGGCTATTACGTCTATTGAACGATTATCCCAAATATTCTCCAAAATCAAGTACATCATTATTGAAGTAAAGTCTGTTAAAGGCTGTAATTTCGTAAAGAAATATGTCGCACAAATTGTTCAAGCATAGTTTAACAATCCTACTCTTCTTGGTTCACAGCTATCTTTGTTGGGTTAAGATCTCTAATTTCTCTTTGCACTCTCTTACAAATTCAGCTTCCTTCTCACCATTTCCTTTTATGTCAGTATCAATTGGTAAATGGGTAACCTTCTTCAACCGTAGTAACATTAATTTCGATTGAAATGCAGATTGCTCAGCCATCTCATTGTTTGTCATTATGTTTGCATATGTATTTACGTTTATCCTGCCTTTTTGATTGTTTTTGGTGCACTTCATAAATAAAGAGAATCAGAGCCTACCATTCACTTTGACGGGTAAAACAGAATATCGAATTTTCTAAAGAAATCATCCAAAACTTTGAGTATTGTCAAGGGGTAGTGTTTATCTTCCGGACATTTCCATTCAACTTCTTCGTTCAACACATGCACAGTTGGGTGACCAATCGGGTAGCGTGTAGTAAAATTAACGAAGGGGTAGAGAGAAGTGAAGTCGAAGTAAGAAATTTGTTCATTAGGTCCCGCTTTATGGAGTAGTTTCAGTTGTCCCGTCCTTCCTCCCATAAATGATGTGCGTATTGTCAGCGGACCATCATCCATGTAGTCTTCAAATTTCTCTCTCTCTCATTTCTTTGTCCTTCGTTAACATTTTCTCGATCTCGCACTCCCAATACACTTCCAACTGGCCAACTTGACTTCGTATAAATTCATAACGTTTTACATTCCTCTCCCGCACTTTATCAGTTATTTTTTTCAATTAGACATTAATATACATCTTCTAGGTAGCGCTAATTGCAGGCATGCTAAACATATCCGCTTACTTCTATTGCAGTTCTCTCTGTTTCCAACTATTCATCCACAGAATAATGATCAATTTGCCAAGTGTTCAGTTGAAAAGTTATTGATCTAGAAATATCGCATACAGGCCGTATACTAGTCATACATTCCTTTAGTACATCAATGGGTACTAAAAGACGCTGCCTTCCCTTAATAATGCCTTAGTTCCTTTGAGACATCAAATAATTCCCTCCTAAACGATACCAGCGCTGTCATTAAAATTTTCAATGTCATTACATTTTTTCTCATTAATTGCCTCTGTAAATACAAATTTTCCAGTTGAGAAGATAGTTGTGGTAGAATTTGTACCTAGACCCTTCATTATATTTGAAAGATTTATGTGGTTGTTTTTAGTGGATGGGGATATTAAATAAATTGAGGAGAAAAGTTTTACTATTTATTGTCAGTAACACCATAAATTGAATTTAATTTTAGGTATAATTTACTTAATTTTAATCAATACTATTGTATTTATTATTTTTATTATATTTTAATACAACTTTAATTTAATTTTTTTATTTTATTTTTATTTAACATTTATTTTATTTTTAATTTTAATCTTATTTTTATTTTACTTTTTATTTGAATTAATTTGAATTTTATTTTACTTTATTTATTATTCAGTTAATTTAAAGGAGTTGTTCAGAACCTCTATCCAATAAAGGCTATTTCGCCGCTCAGCATAAAAGGTATTTTAACCGTGCACCGTTTAGCATTGTATGATATCCTCACTATTTTCAATATTTTTACTTGTTTTAATTGTTTATTTCTTTGAAATTTCTATTAATATTTTACTTTTGTAGTGTTTAATGCAATCAAAGAACATTTTAGTTTGAAATTTTTAACAAAATGAACTTAATAAAATATTAGTAGTTAATTATTGTAAAATATAATTTATTAATAAATAAGTTTAATTCATTTATTAAAATCTAAAAATAATGATAAGAATATGTGTATAATTCATATTATATATCATTTTATTAATTAATTTTTCAATATAAAATTTCTTTCTTCCATCATTAAAATGTTTTTGCTTAGCAATAAGTAAAAAATTCCATATATGCACGCTACCCCTCTCCGCCTCCCATCTGATATGAAATTCTTAACGCTTTTTTCTTAATTATTATTTTTTTGTGTAAAATATACCCTAAAGGTAAAAGTTTTAGCCAAAAAATACCCTTGAAGGCCATCAATTCTGGTAGAAAATTATTGAACTACCTTCCTAAATTAAAAAAAACAATTGTAAAAATACCTTCTGAAAAAATTTAGACCAAAAAACATTTTTTTTATATTTAATTTATTTAAAACATTTTAAATAATTACCGTATTTCCTCGATTATAAGCCCCGGGGCTTCTATTGTTCAACCCCCTCCAAAGGGGGCTTATATGGCGAGGGGGGCTTCCAATCGAGGGGGGTTTTTATTGTTCAACCCTTCATTTCTACAAATTAATGCAATTTTTCAGAACCTTCTTTTATGCAACTTTTTACGAAAAACTACGTTGCTTTTTAACTTTCAGGTGCTAAATACAAATCATTTTATAATTAATTATGGACGCAACAAAAACCTTACCTGAATCATCGACTAAAAAAGTACCTACATATTAAAAAATTCTTTTCAAAATTACCTATCTTAAGGTTTGCTGCTACTGCAGCAATCCTTGTTCTGGTGCCCACCAATGCTGGAAGTGCAAAAAACCTTGCCATGCGATAGCGCCATGCTCATTTTCACATGACGGCGAAGAGGGATTCGGCTCAAAAGTCACCTGCTGTCTGTGCTGGCTCGACGATGACGTTGACTAAAGTGCGAGTGCCTTCGTGTCCACTTGCGCCCATCTTAGAACTTAATGCTGCATTAGAAGTCGGGTACACTGTAAGAAAGCTCTTCCACGTCCTCCAATACGACCAATGGAGTGATAACGTCTTCAAGTCCTATGTCAGCGAAATGATGGTCTTGAAGATCCACGGCACCGGCTTTCCGTCGTGTCAAGGCAAAGTGTTTACCCAATCCCTCACTAAACTTTATCAACCCTCTTTCAGTAAAGGAATTGTAAATAATTCTTATCATGTTCATGATTATAGCTATCGCAAATAATTGTCTATTTTTTCATTTTATTTGTAAGAGAAGTAATTTCAAAATATTAAAAAATTAATTCTCATTTGTTTTGATTCTCGTTTGGTTTACTACTAATACAATATGTATCTAATTTTTATTGTTTGCCTTCTATGTACAAAAATATAAATATGTTTGCTCAGAGATACGAAACTTAGACTTGGGTGTAGTAAAGTATTTAAAGAAATTGAAAAGGAAAAAACTTAGGAAGATATATAATAAAAAATGAAACGGTCTACGAGAAATTCGTCAAAAAAAGAAAATAAAAAATCCCGAAGTTCGGATTCGTTAAGACAAGAACAGCTAGAAAAAAGTCAAAATTGTATCAAAAAAATAGATGAATATACAACTAGTAGTAAAAAGTTTCAACTATTAAGGTCAAAATCAAAATTTGTCGTTCAAAATATAGACCAATGTGATAATCCCACTAAGGAGTTAGAAGAATGTATAAAATCGTCAATTAATGAAGCTATCGAAGATGCTAAGAGAACTTTGGGTGGCGCGGATAAAGCCGGAGTAGTTATTTCTTCAGAAATGTTAGATCAAGGAGACATAATTGTGCCGATAACACCTATTAGCTCAAATGTGGCAGACGCGGTCTTCAATCAATTTATCAAAGTAGAACAAAGTGTAGCAAGAAAAAGTCTTAACATTTATGGAACACCTTTTGTCATTACTGTAACAGTTCTTAACATTAATGGATTAAGAAAAAATAAAGAATAAATTATTGTTTTTTTTTTAAATTTATAAAAAATGTGAATAAAATATTAAAAAATTTAATGGTGTATTTTATTAAAAACCCTAGAGAAACCGGAATAAAAAACATCTTTAAGATTAGTTGGTGACCATAAACTTGTTTGTCAGGTATTTGTGGATTTATATTTATGGGTTTCGACATTGGGCTAGATATGGTAACGCTATATTTGTGACACTTGTGTACACTAAATTTGGGGGACCAGACACTTGGGGGTGGGGCCGTGACTCGACACTTGGGGACCATACAGTTGGGGACCCTACACTTTGGGATCTTACAGTTGGGGACCCTACGTTAAGGGACCCGACAATTGGGGACCTATACATTTGGGGGACTGTACATTTTAGGGTTTATCATTTGATGACTTGACTCTTGGTGACCCGACATTTGGAGATTTCAAACAGAAAAAATAAAAATGATATTACACTTTAGGTGGGACAGCTCATCTTTAGAAAATGACAAAAAATACAATAATCATTGAAAAATTGACTCACACCCTTTAATTTTCAAACCAATTTTAAAAAAAAGCTCCAACACCTATTTTTTCATGTAAAATAACCAACATCCGTAGGAAAAACGAAAAAAAACCAAGGATTTATTCAAAACTCCGTAAAAAATTAATCATCAAAAAATCATGTGCAGTCAAGGGGGTTTGAACTTAACGACGGAAATCTTCTGGACTAACTACTTAATTAATTTGCTCAATAAGTTGTTTTCATCGATTTTAATTTAATTTCATTGAAAAAACGCACTGATTTTCAATTTTCGCTCCTATTTTACCATTTTTCGCATTATTTCGCAATTTTTATGCCCTTATTTATTTACCTATTTTTTTCGCTTAAAATCCGCCGCTTAATGATCAGGCAATACGAAGGCTTGTTATCGCATATGGTCCCAATGAAAACCAAAATGATCAATATTTGATCAATCATTACGTGCACTTCAATATGGAATTGACATGAAAGGCTTCGAAACAGGAATTAATAATGAATATCTATCAATTCTTATTCTATAAAGCACATAAATTTATTTTAATCAGAGCGCAAATATCTTTTTTCGCTGTACGGCGCAAGTGTCGCGGCGCAAATGGCACGGCGCAAATGTCCGCGGCGCAAGAGTCTTTTTTGCTGAGCGGCGCAAGTGTCGCGGCGCACATGGCGCGGCGCAAAAGTCGGCTAACCTCCAATTTCACCCTTCCATCTGTATAAAGCGGCCATGCTGATATTGAGCTTTTTGCACACGGTTTTCACCATAATCCGTGGATTTTCCCCTTTCATTTGGTAATACATTGTAACGACGGTTCTCTGCAAAATGTTTTTTCTTTTCAATTGATTAATTAATTTATTATTTTTATGTATTTTTAATCATTATCATTTAGTCCAAATTTTGCTTTCCATTTTTTAATCGTTCTCTTATGAATTGCCAATTCTTTTGAAATTTTTTCCCCACTTTTTGCGCACTATTTGCTTCTCCGTTTACCAGCGATGCCTTTTTTTAGTTTCATATATTTGTTTACAATTTTGCGTCTGTTTTCATCAGTGTTTTTTTCTGGTTTAAAATAAATTAATTTGCGTTTTATCTTTCTTTAGTTTAATTAATTACATTTTTTAAATACAAATTTTCTTACTGGTCAAGCCCAATTGGGCTTTCCATCTGTAAATTGATGTAAGGGAAGTGCCAATCTTTTCGGCAATTTCTCTCTCAATTTTCATCCATTCCCTCGTTGAATGGGCACCCGCGCGCTGAAAAGGCATTCTCATTTCCTCAAATTGCTCAACTAATTGCTTTTTTTGGCCATCATTTCGATTGGTTATTCTTCTTATTTTATTTGTTTCGCCTCCAAAATCTTTCTCTAAATTTTAATTTTAAAACGAAAAATTCAAATTTTATTTAATAATAATTAATTTGCATTTCAATTTATTTTAAAAAATTTTTCCTCCCATTTTATTTGTGGCTGACCAAATTTTTGCGACATTTCTTCATCTTTTTCTTCCATTTTTATCTTTTTCCTGTTATTTTCCTGAATATTTTCACTTTTCGCTCTTTTTGACAAAATTTCCAATGTTTTTGCCAATTATTTTTTGTTCAATTTTTAATTTTGCTTCTTCCCCATATTCAGTGGGATTCTTTTCCTACATTTTTGGTTCAACTTTCATTTTTTTTACTTCTAATTTCGGCCAATTTTGAGTGCCGTCCCCTTTTTCCAAAAGTCCGCCATTTTTCCAAAGATCACCAAAAAGATCCTCAGAAACGGTGCTAGGTCGTTTCTTAAAAACCGCCACATTGGGCGTTTCTTAAAACCGCCAACTCATATGATTATGTATGTATATCCGTTAAATTAAATATACAATAATATCTATTAATTTTTATTTGTTGTGCAAGTAAGTGTCAGCCGGAAATATTATTAGTCTAGCAGTGACAGACTAAAAATCTTTATTAAATTAATTTACAATTATTTACTTAATTTTTATTTGGTTGTACCAATAGGTGTCAGCAGGAAATATGAGGCTGGCAGTTTTATTACAATTTAAATGGTATAAATAGCTAAATTTCTTTAACATACATTTATTATAAAAAATATTATTGCCTTAATTCCTTTAATAAATTAAAAGTTGCAAAGAAATTCTGTGGGACTTATTGTGGCACCTCTCTATTAGACTCTTGTCTAATAGCTCCTGTAATCTGGTTTTGCAACTTTCAAAAAAGTAACAAATTACGAATTAGCAATTTTATATTCGAAAATTTTGCAGTTGATAATTGTTGCTATAACCACGATGTGTGCTACATAAATAAATATCAGAAACGTTACGATTGTGATATTAAATTTTGCAATTGCCTTAATGAATATCCTAATTGCTTTCTAACAAAAGTCTGTTCTCCAACTCATATCTTAAATATTTTATTTTTTAGAATATATTATGCTGGTCAGTTCATATTTTTGGAGAACGTTTTAAAGAAGGATAAAAATAATTATTGTAAGGATTATTCGACGCATTTCCCTCATTTAATTATTTCCCATTGGCCATTATCAATTCAATCACATTTATCCATTTTCACACGTTTTTCCTTTTCTCATTGTAATGTTTCTCCGCCCATTCTCTTCGTATTTCTCTTTCCCCAGTGATCAGTCAGTCAGTTGTGATGGAACAGACTTCAATTATTATTCCTTTTCTCGCTTCGTGTAAATCCAACAACGAGTGAATAAATATATCGACAGTCAATGAGTCGTTGGGATTTTGGGGCTTAGTCACTGGCCATGGCTTTCCCCATTCCCTCCCATGTTCCATCCGGGATAGACGGTGCGGTTGGTCTGGGGGGCACAGTGCGCATCCCTCACTGGTAGCACCGGATGGTTCCCATTTTGGGAAACGACGACCCATCACTGACGACGAAGTTGAGAATTGGGTAAGCCGGCAGAAGTTTGTGGGAGATCTCCCTGGCCTGAGGGCCTGAAACAAAGACGTGTACACGCAAGTAAAGAAGTCTGACATTTTAAATTTCTGTCCGGGCTAGTCGAAGACTAAAGGGACATTAAAAAGAGAAGTGGTGAGAAAATCTGTCCGGGCTAGTCGAAAACTAAAGGGACATTAAAGACGAAGAGAAAAGAGGTGAGAACATTTGTCCGGGCTAGCGAAAAGCTAAAGGGATTTTAAAAATGCAAAAAAAGAAGAACGAAATTTGCCCGGGCTAGTCTAAATGCTAAAGGGGCTGACTGCATCGAAAATTGACAAATTTGACAATTATTTGTAGGAGAGAGAGAGAATAAGGAAAGAGAGTGAAGGAAGCCAAAAATAACCAAAAAAAGTCCTGGTAACAAACGAATAAGGACTAATTTATAAAAATATTTGAACGAATGTGAAGCAAAAAAAAAAGAGAGAGAGAGAGAAGAAGTGAGACAAGAAAATATAGAACAATTTTTTTTTTTGAGGAGAGTAAAAAGGCCCGGGCTGATAACCAATCAAAGGGGCACTATTTTAGCTAATTAAAAAGAGGGACCAATAAAAAATGAAAATTAGGCCCTATCAAGTTACAGTTTTTACAAGTTCCAAAGTTCATTTTATCTCTTTGCTTTCTCTCAGTTTTCACGCCATAAGAATATTCACGTAATCACGTGCCGCCGCATTTTTCATTGGGCGAGATCATTCACTTTAAACATTTTTGCGGCGCCTGAGAATTGTTAATTGTTCTTGTTAGGCGAAGTTTAAACGGAGATGGAGCAGATAAGCCCATTCCTGGAAGGCGTTCGCATCCATTCGATTACCCGCTGTCATTCATTAATTTGTTTTCTCTCTCAATTAATGTATAATGGGATTACCAAATAAATTTTTTTTTTAGCAAAATAAAACAAAATCTTATTACGAACTGAACGACTTCGAATGTCTACATCAGGGGGCTCGTCAAATGAGTTCCCATTTGGTACATCCCAAGCCTTCGGGCAGGAAACAAAGATGTTTTTGAGTGGAAAGGATGATGAGTCCTCGATTTCGGCTATTGATAGGAAACTTTGGCAAGGAAAGACCGCGATAAAAATCTCTGATTTAGAAAAAGCTCAAAATGATATGGGGAAATTAGAAGATGGAGTGAACAGAGCTTTTCGCTGCCTGAATCGTTCCTTGAACCAAAAAGTCAATTGGGTGAAAGATGTCGTGGCCAATACAAATGCCAACTTTGAGACTCTGAAAGTCCAATTCGAGACCTTAACCGAAAGAGTTGATATGTTGGAACAAGACAGTGATAGGACGAATTCAGGTGGGACTGTTAGTATTACTAATTTGAATAGAGCGTAGCGTGCGCTGTTTGTGACGCCAATGGGCAATGCACAGCCCAACCAAGTTGTACCGAACCAAGTGCCAATTCATCAATTATCAAGCGAAGACGAAGATGACGGGCCGACTCTTTTTGGCCTGAACATGCTCTCGAGCGGACCCACAGTGGGGTCAGGTTTGGAAATGTTTTGTGAGGAGTCTGTTTTTGCATTTGACGATTGGGCTGAACGTTTCAAGGATTACCTGTCCGTGTCAGGCAAGGCTTACACTGAACAAGAAAAAGTCACAAGACTCAAATTGGCTCTGAGGGACACTCCTCGGGCACTGTTTAAGGAGTTATTGCCAGCACAAACGGACACTCTTGACTCAGCATTGAGTGAACTTCGACAGAAATTGGACTCCCCTCAGCGTCGGGAAATTGCGAAACGAACTTTATCGCTGTGCAAACAAAGGGAGGATGAGACAGTGGCGCAATTTCTGAGACGCCTAACTCCTTTGGTGGATGCGACAAATTCGTCATTAACCGGTGACATTCGTAAAGAGAAAATTTGCGAGGAATTTTTGGATAGATTGAAGCCTAACATTAGTTTTCTGATCCGTCTGGTGGGTTTGTCACGAGCAAAAGACTTGGACCTGGTAAGAGCACAGGCAGAGGAGCTGGAAGCTTTACTGTTGATGAACAAAGGTGATGAAGCATCACGCCTCTCTCAGGCAGTCCATGCGCTGAGCAATCAGTCACCACAGTCGAATTGGTCTACAGAAGCGAACCCGAACAATGACCGTGCTGGACAATGGTCGTGAGGAACCAAGATCTGGGGCAATGAATGCGCTCACACACATCAAACCCAAAACAACAGCAATGGATTGTCAAGTCGAAAATGAATTAGCAAAAGGATCCTCTAGTGAATCCCCAGCCTGTGGGCCGGAAACAAAGACAAACATTCCCAAAACGTCTAATTGGGAACGGCCAAGCGTACGATCGAAGGTCGCTTCTTTAATGTTCATTACATTTATGCTTGTTGGAATGATTTTACCCTTTACTACTGCTAATATGCCCCATCTGCCAATGCATCCACTTGTCTGTCAAACCCAAAACGGAGGAAAAATTTGGCAATTGCCGGCAGTTACTGGCTGTTCAAAGCTGTCAATTGATCATTCAAAAGCACCTGTTGTTCGAACTTTCGATGTCTTTTCGCCAAATTTATTTGAGCACTCGGCTGATGCTTGGGCTTGCCGAAAAGTGAGAAAATCCGTGCGCAAGTACACTTCAATCACTAATGTTCCGATCCAAGAGACTCTTGAGCCACTTATGTTGCAAATTACTCCGAGTGACTGTAAGCAAATGGCCGAAAATGGAAAGTGCAGTTTAGGCTTGCTAATTAATGACTCGGGACTCTCGCATACTGACAAGAAATTGGATTTGTCACCCCGAATGTGGCTAATTGGCTCCTTTAGCTGGTCGACTGTCTCAACTGAAAATTGTTATCTTTTTAAGACTAAAATTATGTTTTTGCCAGAAAATTATTCCAATCCGGTAAACTGGTGGCAAAAGTGGCCGGGCCCGAATTGATTAAAGTGTGGCCATGCATCGAATTGCAAGCACATGACTACGAATTTGCCAAAATTGGGAACTCAGTGGACTCCGAATTCGAATGCTTTGACAAAATTCCAATTAAATTCCAAGTGAAGGACAACAAAAGAATGGCATTTATTGACCCAAGGACAATGATTTTGAGCTCCGACGCGAGACTGGCACCATGCTCAGAATACCACAAACAGCTCATTTTTGTGCGTGGTTCTCTTTATGAAGTTGATCAAATTGATGCTCAGGTCAAGCAGGTGAATGCCAATCGCATTGACGGTTTCAGCCTAAATCTATCATTGGCACCGACTTATGCTTGCCATTCTTTTCTTCATCTTGCCCTTGTGAATGTGTCTGACTTTATTGGCCAATTTTTCGACGCCAATTTCGCAAGAGAAAGTGAACTTACATTCCAACTTAAAAGTGAGGACACGGTTATAACAAAGACTCTGTCTGAACAATGGGAGCAGGTGAGTGAGTCCATTCGCAGCAAAATGTTTGGGAATTGGGAACTAATTGGCAAAATCGTCCTGTCTATAATGATAATCATTGTTTTTACAGACTTTTTGATCCGGTTTGGATTAATGATTAGAGACGAATACGTTGGCAGAGGAACAACACGACGCATGACTTTTGGTGGAAACAAAACGCAGAAAATTGTGAAATCTCCAGCACACCTCAATATGATGGATCTGAATGCATCTGTAGATTTTGGCAACGAAATTGAGCTCAGTCCCGTTAAGCTCATTGAACCCGCCCAAACCCAGGCACACAAAATCGCAGGAAAACGAAAGAGACCGGTAAAAAGGGCTCGCTTCAGTTTTCGGGCGCCAAAAGTACTCATTGGGTTTTTAGTAATTTTTCTTCCCAATGCTTTTGCAAATCCCGATGTGAATAACCAAATTTCAATTCAATTCACTTCTCCATCAATGATTTATCTGCTTATCATTCCATTTCTGATTTTTATCACTATTTCAGTACTGCTCTGCTCAAAACGGAATTCAGACCTTCCAATGCTCCCAAATCTGAATGCGATTTCGCCGCATCACGCCGTGGTGCAGACATTGATTAATTCCACACCCGTCCGCTGCTTAATGGACACTGGCGCCAGTTTGACTGTTGCACCACGATCAGTTGCGGATGAACTCAATTGTCGAACATTTTCATCTGATCTGGAGGCAATGAGTGCCTCAGGCCATGTCATTCGCCTCAAGGAATATGCTCAGGTGAATTTGAACATTGCTGGGTACACAGTCCGTTCATTAATTTATTTTGTGGATGATTCCGAATTTACTGTGGCCCGGGATTACAGTGTAATTGTCGGTTGGGATGTCTTTGAAAAATTGCCCCCAATAAAATTCGATCATTTAAACGGGAAATTTTTTGTTGGGGACAACGAATCCAAATTGTGCTATCGTTCAATTCTTTTACTGAACGATTTGAGCGTGTCGGCAGAGAAAAACACACTCATTCCGGCCGACTCCCAAATATTGGTCGATGCTTCAATCGAATCATCCCCAAACCCAAAAAATTCATTTTGCATTGATCGCCCTGACATAAGTCTTATTAAGAAGGGACTGTCAGTCATTAATAGCGTCTCGCCTGCGGGCCAGAAACAAATAAAAGTGGCAGTGGTCAACCCAACCATGGAACCAAAATGGATTTGGAAAGGAACACATTTGGCCTTTGCCAATGAATTGTTGTGTGACCGAAATGGACTTTTAAGGGAAAACAGCACAAAAGAAATTCTTACCCTTATTTCTGAACGAAAGAAAATGGAAATTGACCCAACATTTGTAGTCGACTTTTCTAGGGCCATGGTCAAAGACAAAGATTTGGAAAAGCTGAAGGCATTAATCGAAGAATTTTCAGACGTTTTTAGTAAGTTTAGGTATGATCTTGGGTTTTTCACAGCTGCTGAACATCACATTACAACCACAACTGAGGAACCAATCGCATCTGCGCCAAGGCGAATGCCGTACAAATACAAAGAGGAACTGAAGAAGTACATTAATCAGCTCTTAGAAGCCGGAGTCATGGTTGAGTCCGATACCCCATGGGTAACTCCAATTGTCATTGTACAGAAGAAGGACGGTGGAATTCGTCCTTGTTTAGATTTTCGCAAGCTTAACGAAGTTACGGTGCCCGACAAGTACCCTCTCCCACGCCTTGATAGCATCATGGAAAGGGTTGGAAATTGCCAATTTTACAGCTCTCTTGACTTGGCCAGTGGCTATTTTCAAATTAAATTGAGTGAAGAAACGTCAAGAAAATGTGGAATTATAACTGAAGACAAAGTGTACCAAATGATTACGATGCCATTTGGGCTGAAAAATGCAACTGCAGCATTTTCGAGGGCCATGGCTATCGTTTTGTCTGGATTGGAGGATACTTCATTGGCCTACGTTGATGATGTCTCATTTTCACAAAAAGTCCGAACTTTTCAGAGCACTTAACGGCGGTAAGGAAAGTTTTGGAGCGTTTTCGGCTTTATAATCTGAAACTTAGCCCGAAGAAATGCATTTTTGCCTCAAATGAGATGAATTTTCTTGGATTTGTTTTAACAGCTGAAGGTTTTAAGCCAAGCTTAAGTCGAATCGAAATTCTCAAAGAAATGCCTGTGCCTTTAAATGTTAAGGAAGTAAAGAGAGTGCTAGGACAGGCAGGCTTTTACAGACGGCACATTGAGAACTTTGCAATGGTCGTAGAGCCATTGCTGAAGCTTACGAGGCAAGGCAATAAATTCGAATGGGGCAGGGAACAGCAAAAGTCTTTCGACAAGATAAAAGAACTACTTACTCAAGCCCCGAGTCTAACTTTTCCAGATTACGACAAAGCATTTCACATTTTCACTGACGCCTCATCGACTGGACAAGGAGGAGTTTTAATGCAAAAGGATGACGTGACGGGCACATTTTCTGCCATTTCCTATTGCAGCAGGACCCTCTCTGCTGCTGAGAGGAAGTGGCCAGCAGTTCAAGTTGAAATGAGTGCCATTATTTATGCTTTAAGGGAATTTAGACCGTTCATTTTCATGTCGGACATTGAACTTCATACGGATCACAAACCACTCGCATTTTTGCTGAAAAAATCCGAAACCAATCAGCAATTGGCACGGTGGCTCATTGAATTGCAAAACTACCAAGTTAAGATTGTCCACGTGGCAGGAAAAGCCAACACTTTGGCTGATGCACTTTCTCGTGCCGCTGAGGACAAGCCCTTGTCGGAAATATACAATGTGGATGAACTCGAGGACATTATCGCATTTCCGGTCTGTCTCGCTTTGGCAGCACATTCCAGAGTGGTCACGGACCCATTTTTGCACACTTTGACCATCCGACACGAGGATGGAAACACTTACGAAGTTAATTTGTTGGAAGAACAAGCAGCTGATCCTGAAGCCGCGGCCTACATTTCGTTTGTCAGGGATGGGGAATTTCCAGCTGATTTGGATGAAAAAGAAAAAGAGTTATTTGCTGTAGGCACTGCCAATTACAAATTGATTTCGGGAATTCTTTATTTTGAGGATAAGGGACTCCCTCCGAGGATATATGTCCCAATTTCGTTACGTGGACTCATTTTTGAATCATTTCACTCGTCTCTTTTGGGTGGTGGTCATTTGAATTACAGGAAAACAATTGCCAAGTGCAAAAAATATTTTTGGCCCAAAATGTACTCTGACGTTTTAACTTGGGTCAAATTGTGTGTCACCTGCCAATTGAGACACAATCCAACACCCGCGTACCGGGAAGAGATGCTCATGGTGCCAGCCAACACACTTTTTGCCAAAGTTGGGCTGGACTTGGCCGGCCCCTTTCCAGTCACTCAAAAAGAGAATAAACACATTTTAAATATCGTGTGTTGGTTCACCAAATACGTGATTTCTGTCCCGGTCCCCGACACAAAAGCACAAACAATTGCCCACGCTTTTCTTACCAATTGTTACTTAAAATACGGTGGTTGTGTTGAATTAATCACCGATAATGCCTCTGCCTTCACTTCCGAATTTTTCAGAGAATTTTGCTCCATGCTTTACATTGACAAAAAGTATGCCTGTCCTCATTGGAGTCAAGGCAATGCGTCAACTGAACGCACTTTTCGGACATTTCACAACATCTTGGCCAAATACATTTCGAAGACTCAGCCCGACTTCGATGAATTTTTGGATGCTGCTAATTTTTGCTACAACACGTCAGTGCATGCTTCAACGGGTGAGACTCCATTTTTTCTAATGTTTGGGCGTGACCCAATTTTCTGTGTTGATCAGATCATTGATCCGAAAGTTCGTGATCCGATAGCCATTTCGGACCGTAATGAATTTAAACAGAAGCTGGTCGTTGCCATAAGACACGCGTGGCACGCTGCAGCTGATGAATATGCAAAAGCTCAGCGAAAAATGAAGGAACAATATGACAGAAAGGCAAGGCCACAACAAATCACAATTGGTGATCGAGTGCTGATCAGAAACTACGACGGTCGGGTAGGCACATCCAAAAAATTCCAATTACCGTGGCGAGGAATTTTTCGGGTCATCAAAATTGAGGGCATTTATGTTACTGTGATCAGTTGCACTTCGCCAAATTCGAACCCAAAAAGACTTCACTTAAATCAAATTAAAAAATGCTTCGAAATTTTGGGCCCCCCGTGCACTATGCCAATACAACCAATTGAAGAGCAAAAGTGCCTTGAAAATACACCAAGCGTGGAGGAAGTCAGTTCGGAACGGTCTGAAATTAGGAATGAAATGGACCCCGAGTCCCGAAAAGATGAGAACTTAGACCAAATCCAAGCCCGAGGGCCGGAAAAAAGACCAGAAATTGAAGCCGAGGCGGAGAAAATCAATGAAAAAACGGATATGGAACCAAGAAAGTATGACCTTAGAAAAAGGACGAGAACTTGGAAAGATTTAGTAAATTATTGAAACTTAATTGATTATTTTCAATTTTTATTTTTTTTTCACTTTGTTTTTCCTCTCTTCCCTTTACTCAATCAAAATCAATGTCATCCAAATTAATAATGGTATCCTTTTCTTTTATTTTCTTTTGTGGCACATGCCCCTCTTTCTTTTGTCTCGCTCTTTGTTCCCGCTTCCGTGCCGCGAGCTCTGCGAGACGGTTGGCATCGGGTTTTTGCCGTTTTCCGGAACCATCATGCTTTCGCCAGGCCATGGTGGCACGTTCGGAAGCGACCAAGGACCTGCAATTTTTTTTCTTTTTTCCTATCTATTTATGGTACACAAAACATGAGATTTACTGAGTCATTTGCAAGTACTCGGTCTCCTGCTGCTTGGTGAACCGATAAGCCTCGCGATCCTTGCAACTGCACCGAGTCCATCTTCCCACCTCTGAATTAGGCAGTTAACATTTTCTCTATCTTTTAAAAAATCGGACCCTTGAAACGTGCCACTGAACGTGGACTTTGAAATTCAGCCACAAGGCAAACAGAAGGGCCAAGGTTGATTCCGGAGTGGAGCCCTACGGTGAGAATAGCCTCCCCTGGCTTCTGCAACTGCATTTCGAACGGAATTCCGGCATCTCGAAATTGGGCAGGCGAGAAAAGATACGAAATGTGTCCAAGTGGATTGGCACACTTCGCCCACTGAGCACCAAACAACCGCTGACCCAGCTCGCGCACTTTGCCCTCGAGCTCGGCCGCCACAAAAAACCACAACTAATTGGGAAGCCAAAATGCAGGAGAAACAAAAGAACTCAAAAATTCACCTTTGGGGAGGGACCAAAATTAAAATTCAGGTGGTAAGAGTGCTCTTCCTCCCTATGCATACAAAAAGCGGACGTGCCGATTGGAGCGCAGATGCCGCGGATCATGAAAGCGTCCTCAGGCGGTTTGCTCTTAATCCACGCGTTTTTGCTTAACAACCAGGACCAGAGAGGCTAACCATTTTTTTATAAATTCCAGATAGAGAACCCATGAGACTGTAGATACGGCCATAAAGCCCGTCGACATCCTTGACGGGTGGAGCTGTCCATTCGGCCCCATAAAAAAAACAATTTGGCTTGGGCCCCTCAACAAAAGCATTAAAAAGCCTAAAATTGACAGTTCTATATTCCCCTCTCCTTTTCCTAAATTACCCCTCATAATCAGCTTCATTTAGATCAGTGGGGTGGATCACTTCCTTCCCATATGAGGGAATGGACAAAAAGTTGCCAATTTTGTGCTGCCGCGGTCCCCAACGATCACAACAATAGGCAGAAAGTGAACTATTTTGTCGTAACAACACCGTCTTGGCCACTGAGACCGAATGCTGGAGCAGTTCGGACGGCAATGACGGATGCTCGGATGGACCTTTGTCGAAATGCTGGTTCCGAAGGCCGGTGCTAGGGCCAGGACGTTGGACCTCACAAACAACCGAAGAGGGAGTCAAACGCAAGGCCGAATGCAGGAATTTGATGTGCAAACCGCCAGCTTCATCGACGGCCATCCATTTCGAATCGTCCCGTAGGTATTCGGTGAGACGCTCAAAAAACCCGACCCCGAAAACGAATTCAAAAAGTGGCAACATTTCACAAAATAACAAAATTTTTTTTTTTACAAACTATTATTTCAGATTTTACAAGCCACCGCTAAAAATGGGTAAAGAAAAGGTGAAAAGTGGTGGAATGGAAGAGGAAGAAGAAAGTGAGGGCAGTGAAAGTGAACTGCTAGGAGAAGGTGGATTTGACAATTTGCAATTGAACCCCAGCCTGAGGGCGGGAAATAAAGCAGTTGAAAAGGAAGATAAGGGGAAACCCTATCTGGTCGCCCAAGTGAGAAGCGACGGTGTGATCGCGGCACGGATGAAACTTTTCTGGGATTTCCCGGAATTGGTCTTTGTCCCTTTTAGCCTCTTCGACAACGCCCAGCCGATCGAAATCGGCGATTTGTTCCGCTTACATAAGTGTGAGTGGACGAAGAGCGAAACAGGATGGGAAGAGCGCGGAGATTGGCTGTATGAAGCAACCGGACGGCTGAACTACCAAGCCACGGCAACGGACGTGAGCCAATTGCGCCAGCGCATCCCCACTCAGGCCGTCGGCATTTTGGTCGATGTGCAAAGAGCCCGTGACCGACACGTCAAAGTGGCCATGGTGTCAGCACCTGAGCTGAGCTGCGTGATGCGCGCCTACCGTCGCCACTTCCCGGCCGATTTCACGGATAACGACATCCGCTATCGCTCCGTTGTTCGTCTTCAACTTCGGCAGATCAACAGTCCGCCATGGGTGCTGTATTCACAGCAGTTTGCGTATGTTTTGCCATCTGATTTTGGTAAAAAAAGGGGCGATGAACTGCTCGTTCATCACGCAAACGTCATTGCTGGCGTTGAGCCTGAGCCAATGGGCTATGAGTTCCCTTTCAGTGCCGAACTGAGCTGGGCGAAGGTCCAGCTGGGTGAGAAGGTCATGGCGGCGGCTGTCGCAGCGCAGTCGTTCGATGTGAAGGCTGATCTGCGGAAGCACACTCTGTTCGTCGAGCCGGTCGTCATCAATGAGATCTCGACAAGAAGCGTGATCATCCAGTTCGTCATGCCGGTGCCGAGCATCGAAGAGCTCACCGAATTGTGCAAAATCTGGGAGGTCGATTTGGCGGTGGGTTGCAAAGTCAATCCGGCAGCCAAGGCAAAGCCTTGTGCGCATGGGTATGTGCTAAGCATCGAAAAGCGGGCATTCTGTGTAGGATACGAGATCGATGTAAAAGTGATCCTTTCCTATCAGGCAGCGAAGGAGCAGGATGCCCAGGAGGAATTCGATCAGCTGCGCACCGGCGAACTCGACGGATGCGTTGAACTCATCCCGCAGACGTCCGTCAGGGCCCTGCAGGAACGGATGTTCACGCTGCGGTCCAATGACTGCTCGAAAGTGGCGAAGGATGAGGCAAAGGTGGGCCGAATCATGTCGATTTTATTGGGCCGACCGGTAAAACCGGAAAGCCCAAAGGCCAATAACCCATTAATGACTTTTGGGGCTCTTTCAAAATTGAAAGAGGGACAGATCGACACCGCGCTGTGCATGCTCGACGAGGTGCCGCGCCTGGTCTTCCAACAGGCTGGGCCCGGCACCGGCAAGACGTTCAGCGCGGCGTCGATCGTGGCCACGGTCCTGGCCACGGATCCCACGGCTCGTGTGTTGGCGCTGGCCCCGCCGAATGTCGCCGTCGTCAAGCTGGTGCTGGAGATGCAGGATGCCCTGGCCGCCGGAAACCACGTGGAGCCAATGCTTGCCTTGTTCTCGGGGACAGGTAAGTTGAGATATGCCAAGGAAGTTGAGCGGATTTCCCCCCACCTGCTCGCCACCGCGGTGGAGGCACAGGACTTTCAGGAACTCCTACAGAAGGACCAAGAACGCGTCAAGGTGGAGCGGTACCTGGACGCCTGCGAGCGGAACCCACGCCTGGCCCAGGAAATGGCAGTGGCGAAAATTGTGCAGGAGCACAAAAATCGCCGCCTGTGCTTCGCCACCTTGTCCTTTTGTGAGCAGCTGCCGGCACTGTTCGGGGAGACGACCCATTTGATCATCGACGAGGCCGGACAGGCGCCATACGTCCAAATCCTCAACTTGGTAAGCCAACTCCCCTGCCTAACCAAGGTGCTGATCACCGGTGATCGCCGCCAGCTTCGCGTCCACTTGCCCTCCCTGCCGATCGCCATCCGTGAGGACTTCGGCATGGACACGGTCATCCAAAACTTGGATGTTGCGCAAGGGACGGACGTCACAACATTGTCGGTTTGTTTTCGCTCACACTCTGCTCTCGTCCGCTGTACGGAGGCCGGTTTTTACAAACCGCACGGCGAGCAGTTGACACCAGGACGCGACGACTCCGAGCGGGCGCTCATGACCGACCAAACGGCATTCAAATTGCCGAAAAAGGGAGTCCCCCTCATTTTAGTCCATCAGAACACGCCCGCGCAACGCGACGAAGTCTCCACCTCTTCGGCCAATCCGGGCCAAACCGACACAGCGATGAGAGCCCTCTGGCGTTTGGCGCGGGCCTTCCCGGGCACACTCATCCGCTGCATTTGCTTCTACGCCGCCCAAGCCCTGGAGATCGAACGGTTGGTGGCCCAACAAGAAATCCCGGACATTTTAGTGACGACAGCGGACGCGACACAGGGCCACGAGTCGTCACTTGCCGTCGTCGTCACAACATGCTCCGTCTTCGACAGTGGAGCCGACTCTCAGCCTTTCTGGGCTGATGCCGCACGGGTGGACGTCGCCATCTCCCGCGCCAGCCATGGAATGATCATCATCGGCGATTTGCTGCTGCTCAACCGGACGGAGACGTGGCGGCGCTACCTGGACCAAGCGACGACTGAGACAACAGTGGTCGGTCCGGAGTACTTCGACTTCGAGCAGTTCAACAACCCCGACAACTACTACGACAAGGACGGACAGCTGATCTCAGCCAACGGCGGTGCGGTACGGTCAGAGCTTTTCTACAGCAAGTACGGTAAAAATGTGTGGTACAACAACTCCGGTGAGTCAAGGGGGGCGGAGAACAGATATCAACCTTATCTTCCTCAAGGTGGCACTCGGGAACGCACTCGTGGCAAAGCTCAAACTTCTGGTGTGCGCAGATGAAAGAAGGCCAAGCTGTACGCCTTCAGCCATGGACGGCAGCCGCGCTTGGACCTCCTTCTTTCTTCATTCCCCTCCCTCACGTTCTGAAAATTTCTTTTTGTTTTGATTCTCTCTTTTTCACTCTCTCTTTTGTCCATTTCTATTTAAAATTATCATTCATTTTGTCTTCATTTCCGAACTGTTAATGGCCTTTCTTTCCCCCAATTCAAAAATTCTTAAAAATGCGTCGGTTTTCCTCACACTTTCTCTGGCCCATTCTTGCTCTCTTCTCATCATGCTTTAACATCTCGTCCCCAAACCGGAATGACCCCTGGTTGCTTTTCTCCGATTTCCCATGCCATCCATCTGAGATGAAGGTGGACCGCTGTTCATTATTGCAATGCGCAGCTTGGCCGTGGAAGTTCGGATTGGAGAGACGAATTAGACTCTTGTCTAATAGCTCCTGTAATCTGGTTTTGCAACTTTCAAAAAAGTAACAAATTACGAATTAGCAATTTTATATTCGAAAATTTTGCAGTTGATAATTGTTGCTATAACCACGATGTGTGCTACATAAATAAATATCAGAAACGTTACGATTGTGATATTAAATTTTGCAATTGCCTTAATGAATATCCTAATTGCTTTCTAACAAAAGTCTGTTCTCCAACTCATATCTTAAATATTTTATTTTTTAGAATATATTATGCTGGTCAGTTCATATTTTTGGAGAACGTTTTAAAGAAGGATAAAAATAATTATTGTAAGGATTATTCGACGCATTTCCCTCATTTAATTATTTCCCATTGGCCATTATCAATTCAATCACATTTATCCATTTTCACACGTTTTTCCTTTTCTCATTGTAATGTTTCTCCGCCCATTCTCTTCGTATTTCTCTTTCCCCAGTGATCAGTCAGTCAGTTGTGATGGAACAGACTTCAATTATTATTCCTTTTCTCGCTTCGTGTAAATCCAACAACGAGTGAATAAATATATCGACAGTCAATGAGTCGTTGGGATTTTGGGGCTTAGTCACTGGCCATGGCTTTCCCCATTCCCTCCCATGTTCCATCCGGGATAGACGGTGCGGTTGGTCTGGGGGGCACAGTGCGCATCCCTCACTTTATTTTATTTTACCGTCACTAGATATGCATATGTATTTTAAATTTTTTATTGTTATGTAAACTTCTAATATATATATATATATATATATATATATATATATATATATATATATATATATATATATATATATATATATATATATATTTATATACATAATCATTAGGGCTTAGATTTATATGTAAGAAAAATCGCAAAATATGTACATAAATATGTATTAAAAAATGCCAAAATATGTAAGAAATATGTACAAAAATCTTCAAATATGTACCAAAATATGTTAAAAAAAAATGCCAAAATAACATCAAACAAGTACAAAAATAAGCATAAAAAATTTTTATCAACGATTTTAGGGCAGTAAAAATGGTCATTTCTTTTTATGCGTGTTACAAATCAGAAATTTTTCGAGATTTTCCGGAGTAAAGCTCATCCGATTGTCTGCCAGAATATTTTTGTATGCTGAAAAGGAACGCTCCACTTCACACGACTGAATGGGCGCTTATTTGAACATTGCAATAACCTCCGGCGGCAAATGCGTTTGAACGTGTTCGCCACGCAAAACCATACCAATTTCCTAGAAAAAATATGAGTTTAAAACTTTTTCTAAATCCAACCAAAATTCTGTCAAATCCCGGATTGTTTCGCAAAACCGTGTTAAACTTTTCTCGAACCAATTTGCCCACATTGCCCGGTACCAATTGCAATTCATTTCCAACATCGCTCACTAAGTCCAAACCTAGAAAATTTGCATAGAAAAATATCGAGTTTTCACAAACTTTCAATGAGTGTGAGATTGCGTGATTCTAATTTTTCAATTGCTCCAGGTAAAATGTCAAAATGTGATTTTATAAAGGCCAAATCTCCACGAATGCCTGAACAGTCAAAGGCAATTTGTGATTGGCGAATAGCATCAGAATCGGATGGGTTGAAGTCCCGAATAATCGCACCAATTTGGTTAAGATTTTGACAGTAATAATCCGCTGCATTGAGCCAAGTCCCCCAACGTGTGATGATTGGGCGCGGTGGGAGAGGGAGATCACAACGTTCGCGGAATTTGGCCAAGCGGGATGGCGCTTTTGAAAAAGTTTTCAGTTACTTTTATGATAAATTTTTGAAAAAACCTGGAAATATGTACGAAAAAGTGCGAAATATGTAAGAAAATATGTACATATGTAATATGTAGAAAAACCCCGAAATATGTAAAAATATGTATTTTAAACCAGGCTCTAGAAGCTTCAAATCAAGCTAAAAACATGTTTTTCATGCGTTTCAGGCCTCCCACAGTCCAGGAAAAAAATATGTATTTACATATAAATCTAAGCCCTAATAATCATATGAGTTGGCGGTTTTAAGAAACGCCCTGGCGGTTTTAAGAAACGCCCAAAGTGGCGGTTTTAAGAAACGCCCTGGCGGTTTTAAGAAACGCCCAAAGTGGCGGTTTTAAGAAACGCCCTGGCGGTTTTAAGAAACGCCCAATGTGGCGGTTTTAAGAAACGCCCTGGCGGTTTTAAGAAACGCCCAAAGTGGCGGTTTTAAGAAACGCCCTGGCGTGTCTTTAATGTAACTGCGAAGAATTTTAAATTTGGAAAATGCGGATATAGCAAATCCATGCTAAACCTTAAAAACAAGCTAAACATGTTTTAGTGTGTTTCAAACCTCACATAGTCCAGGGGAAATAGGAAAGTGGCGGTTTTAAGAAACGCCCTGGCGGTTTTAAGAAACGCCCAAAGTGGCGGTTTTAAGAAACGCCCTGGCGGTTTTAAGAAACGCCCAATGTGGCGGTTTTAAGAAACGCCCTGGCGGTTTTAAGAAACGCCCTGGCGGTTTTAAGAAACGCCCAATGTGGCGGTTTTAAGAAACGCCCTGGCGGTTTTAAGAAACGCCCAATGTGGCGGTTTTAAGAAACGCCCTGGCGGTTTTAAGAAACGCCCAAAGTGGCGGTTTTAAGAAACGCCCAATGTGGCGGTTACCTCTCTTTTTTTAACGGTTTTAAGAAACGACAAATTTTACAAAAAGTATCCAAAAATAATAATTGAGACAACCATATAAATCCAATGGTGGACAAAACGCCCAATGTGGCGGTTTTTAAGAAACGTCCCAGCACCCTCAGAAACGGCACTTACTGTTGATTGAAAAGAACAGAAAAGCAAAAACAATAAAATATGTAGACAATTGACGACATATTTGGAATAAATAAACGAGGCATTAAGAAGACAATTAACACAAACAATTAAATTCTTTAAAAATTTAAAAGTATTTTAATTTCCTAAAGCTATGATTTATTTTATGCACAAAAATGATTCTTAAACACTCAAAAAAATATGCACAAAAATGGCAAATAGCGCAAAGAAAATAACAATACAAGTAAAAATTTATATGAATTCAATCCATTTAATCTTCTTTTCGTTAGTGAGAATAGATCCTTTTTCTCAAATTTAATCAGTTAAAATATTACATTTTTGACAAAATAAATTTGTAAATGAATGACAAAGGCTAGCATTTGTAATTTTGCAAATTTGGATTAACTGAAAACGTCATTATTTTACAGAGCACTGGAAAGAATGGAAATCCGAATAATTGAAAATTTGAACAAAATCGTTGAATTATAAAATTTTGTCCAAAAATTTGGACCTCAGAAAATTATCGATTTTTCTGATACCAGCTGAAAATGTTGGTACCGGTGCCGGTTTTTGCAGTGTCGGTCAGTACCGGCCGGTACCGATGAAAGCGAAATTTACCGATACCTTTCTACTCTCATTTAAAATAATTGAAATTTTAAAATTATTAAGGGGATTCATTTTTCTAAATTTTCTATTTTTCATTTAATTTTCTCCTGACTTACTAAAAGCACGGAAAAAGAAGCAAATTTGTATAATTTTAAAACCACTAAAATATTCATTTATTCATTCATTAATTTTTGATTATATCACAATTTATTCAAATATTTGTTATGCAATTATTTCTTATTTCAATGTAATCATTTCCAAATAAACCTTTATACGAAATGTGAAAGAAAATCCCATAAAATATTTTGAAAGATATCAAATAAATTTTGGGAAATATAAAATGAGAAAATTTCCACAAAAATAAATCACATATAAAAACACAAACATTCTTAAAAAAATGCGTTTTTATTATTCTTGCATTTTTGTGGTTGTTCTTTTGATGGCATTCGTCGACAAAGGAATTTTGGAAAAAGTTTTAAATTAAAGAATAAATATTAAAAAATAAAAAAAAAACATTATATTTGCGATAAATAAATTTTACAAATAAAAATTCAATTTAAATGGTGAATAAAAGAAATTTGCTGTTCAGAGTCTCAATGAAAGCGATGCTTCAAACGACACAAAGACAGAACAAAATGCGCAAGACCGTGGTAAGAACAAATGAATAAATAAAAACATAATTGATAATTTAAAAATATTTAATTTTTATATTAAAATTTCTTTTTTATTTTCAGCAGTTTTTTCGCTACAAAAAAAATCTGAGGACGAATTTACCATTAGAGCTGCCTTTTCCTGAAAATGACGTGGCGAAAAACGAAAGATGAACGATCGAACGACTGATGGATCACAGTGATCAACACATTCTTAAGAAAATTATTGGTGACTTTGAGGAAACTGATAAAAATGTTAACAAAAATATTTTCCAAGTCCTGTAAATCAGATTCTGAAATTAAAAAAAATGTTTTGAATTTTCAAAAAGAGTAATTTACCCTTTAAGAACAAAAAAAACAAAATTGAGAATTTGCCGAACTTTGTCCCTTGTTTTTAAATTTTTATTTACTTATTTTCAACGCATTTACTAATTGATGATAACAATTGTCGTCATTACGGGATGAATATTATGCAATTTGTTGGGACAGTGTCACTTCAATGGTCCCTCTTTTCACTTCATTTTGTTGCCAATGAATTGAAAATGGACGGGAATACATTGATGAATTGGAAGAAAGCAATGAAAATTTTTAAAAAATAAACAATCATAAATTGGGGAGGAGCTGATAATAACATTTTTCAATGTAAAATTTAATACAAACAAAATAAATGTAGCAAATTAATGGACAATTATTTAACTCGCCTTAATTCAAAATGTTATTATTTTTAATTGTCTTTAATTAACCCAATTTATTTATATGATTTCACAAGAAATCAACAATTACTTTATAGATTTATTAATAAGGATTTAAATTGAAAATTTTTATGTTTTTGGATACCAAAAGTTTCCGGTGATTGGTGAATGTTATTTTTAGTTTTGCTGCTTGACTTATTGCCCCAAAAAAAAGATACCCACGAACAAATTTATGATCAGCAAGTGACTAAAATATTATGATCAAAATATTAAAAAAATATAAAGAAACATACCCATAATTAAAAATGCTAATTAAAATTAATTAAAAATTGTATTGAAAAGAGAATTAAATGTTATGGAAAAAATTAATATTATGTTTTATGTGTATAATTCGAATATGCATCAAAAAACAAATTTTCGTGATTTTTTGATTATTTTTGCTACCACTAATTAATCGTTTAATTAATTGGTCTTACATCTTTTCGCATTGCTAATTTTCATTTTAATTTCAAAATTTGTGATTTCCCATTCAAATTATGCTCCCCTCCCTTCCTTTTTCCGCTTTTCCTTCCCCCGTCTCTCCCAATTTCGCTGCTCCTCCCCCGCCCATTTTGCCCAATTGGTCCCGGCGTTCGTCCCCATGGTCCATAAATATGCTATGGCTCTCCGTTTCTCGAACTCCGCCGCGAGATAAGAATCGTGGTAATACGACTGATAAGTGCACATGACGGCAGACGCGGCCCACCCGTCGGTTGCCAAAGTCCCGCGACTCTTTGCGCTGCGCTCGCCGCCATATAAAAAAGGCAGCGGAAGAAAGCATTAGTCAGTCCGGGACGAGAAGAGGCCATTTTGGGACGATCGTTCTCACTCAAACCCATTTGAAAACAGGAAACTGTTTTTTAGCAGACCAAAAGTAATAACCAACGAAATTCCGCCGGAAATTTTCATGAATTTAATCCCAAAAAGGCGTTAACAGGGCGCATTTTCCCGAGGACAGTCCATTTCTTGAGCATACTCATAGTTTTATTTGACAAAATTATATTCAAGAAAATGTAATTCATAATTTTAATAAATTAAAAAAAGAATTCTCCTTTCTTTTTCCATTTCTCTTTCATAAAAGTGTGAATTGCGTTTGTTCAAAGGATCATCAAACATTCAATTAATGTTAGATCGTTCACTAAGATTAAATGATCAGATGGTTTTTAATTTCTGAACTTTTCATGGCCAAGGGAAAAAATAATATACTTAAAATTGGACGAACATTTTTCGTCCGCCATTCGCAGACAAAAGCGAATAATTCAATGTTGGAGAGCAGGGGGAGTTTTCAGAGTGGGCATGTCGAGAAGTGGGTACCGAAAAATTTGGAGAATTTTCGGGATTTTTTTTTAAATTTTCCAAGATTTACCCTATTAAATTGACTAATTGATACGCTTTTCGGGTTGTTTCTTATCAGAATAATCGTTTGAAACGAAGATTTGGCGAATTAGCCTTTATCTTTTTTCTTTTTCTCGCATTTTCATAAAATTGTGGGGGGGGGGGAAATCGGAGTTTTTTTTTGCTGTTTTTTTTATTCATTTTTGTGCACATCGTCACAAAGTCATGAATGGCCAAATGTTATCACTTATCATTATCAGTTCAGTAGAACTGAAATTTCTTTTTTCTTTTTTTTCATTACGCATTCAATGGGAGGGAAAAATTGTAATTGGGGCGTTTCAGTTATTCATGAATTAGAAGGTAAATGAGAAATTTTTTTTATTAATGAAAATTATCTTACTGGAAAATGATAAAAAAATAAAAACAATTCAACAAAAAAATTATAAACAACATAGTGAAAATTTTTTTAAAAAACTAAAAAATATACTAAAACAAAAAAAACTTTTATTAAAAGATGTATGTATATTACCACAATTTTAAAATGCATATTTTTAAAATTCCCTGGGATTAATGTTTAAAAGCACAATTAAAATTCAGGAAAAGGACTCATTGGCAAAACAAATTCTATGTAGTTTGGCGTTTTGTTTCTGATCACTGATCAACTCTTTTTTGTTTTCTTTGTAAACAAATTTGTTTTCTTTTTGTTGCCTTTTCAGTTTTGTTTTGATTTTCGATTTAATTCAATTTTTTTCATTTCAATTTAAAGTTCAAAATTTGAATGTTTCCTATTAAATTCAAAATTTTAATTGCTTCATTTGTATTTTTCGTAAATTTTCCCCATTTTTAGTAAAATAAAACCAAAAAAATGCGAATTTGGCCTTCCCCTTTCGTTCCTCCGTCCCTTCCCTTCGCACTTTTGCTCCCCTTTTGCTTCTGTGTCGCTCTGTTGTTGCGCTTTGGCGCCGGACGCGACGACGCCGCGGTCGGCGAATTGCAACACAACCGACTGCACCCGCCGGACACCAAAGAGATTCAGCAGTGTTTGTCGCCCGACTTGGAGGCCGAGGTGGTGGCCAAATTAAATTGCTATTTTTTCAAAAATTGTGATGACATTTCCGGGGAGTTTTCGAGACTGTCCAATTTTGAACGAGCAGTTCCGTAAAAAAAGCCAAATTCATTTTATTTTTTCTGTAATTTTAATTTAGGGCTAAAGCCGGGGTAAATCCAAGAAAACGAAGGCGCTTTTGCAGGGGTCACTGAAAACCCAAAGGGGGGGGGGCCTTTTGGTGTGCAAAATTTTTATGGACTTTTCAGGGTCGCTCAACAAGAATCTGAGATCATTAACAATCCCTAACTCGAACAAAAAGCCCCAAAACTCCAAATATTTTGGACTTCAATTATTGCGTGCAAATTTAGATGAGGGATCCCGGAATTGGTTGAACTCCGTGAAACTTTGCTTTCCAACAATTTATTTTATTTTTTTGATTCATGTGAATATGGGCAAGCTGTACATGTCTAATTTGCACAGGAAAGCACTTCGGGCCGTTTCTTCGCCGCTGTGATCGACGCCGGCTCCACCGGCACGCGGCTTCACCTCTTCGAGTTCAGCCACGAGTTAGAGCAGGAGCCGAGCGCGTTCAAGCTGGAGGCCGAGATTTACAAGGAGGTCAGCAGGAAAGATGGGCCAATTTTGTCGCTGCTTTCCTTTGGCCGCTCAGTCCGCAATTTTTTTTGTTGAAAAAATATTTGTTTTCATGGCCTAATATGTATGCCTAACAACATTCATTTTTCCCCGTTTTAAATCAGACGCTCGCAAGGATTTCTTTTTTTGACTCGTCTTTTGTCAATTTTTTTCGGTTTCTCTCCCTCTTTCGCATTTTTTTAGATTTCTTATTCCCAATTAAAACTTATAAAAATTTCGTTTTTTTCAATTTTTCTTCAACGCTTTTCTTTTTTTGCCAAACTTCTCTTATAATTTGGTTTCTATATATTCCTTTTACTATTTTTTCAGGCATCTTTTTCTGCGTTTTCCCTTTAATCTTAGTTTTTATTTTATTTTTGTTTTTGCATTTTTCTACCCAATTTTGGCTGCTAATCCCTAATCCCTTTGCCCCCTTTGACAGATTAAACCTGGCGTTTCGTGCTTCGCCAAAACGCCCGAATTGGCGGCGGAGAATGTGCGCGAATTGTTGCTGACCGCCAAACGGCAAATTCCGGCCGAACTTTGGGCCAAAACGCCCATCGCTTTCCGCGCCACGGCGGGCGTTCGTTTGCTGTCGGAAAAGGAGGCGGACGCAATTTTATCGGAGGTTTAAAATTGAAAACGAAAATTAGGACTTACAATTAATAAGAAATGGCAGAGAAAAATTTATGAATTTATTCCGACAGGCCATAATCAAA